>JAKLWX010000013.1:1200000-1800000 GCA_022702355.1 Cercospora zeina
GCTTAAATTACTCCGCTATACTTACCTATATACTAGGAAAGGATAGTATAAGCTAATAGACCCTAGACTTCCGCCTAGCGTACGATACTAAGAATATAGACTAGGAGGCGTTCTAGGACTTCCTTATTGCCTACGCGGGTACTTTATAAGTAGTCGACGACCTAGAATAGGCCGCGGAAGAGTTTACTAGTCTTATTCGTAAGGCGTGCGATAGTATACTATAGAAACGCCGCTCTAGCCTAAAGTTAAAACCCTAGTAGAAACCTAAACTCCGCGGCCTCCGACAGACTATATAACGTATATATACCCGGGTATTTAGCTACGGCTATAAGCCTATAGCTAAAGAGAAGGCAGAGTATCTCCTAGCGAAGAATATATACTTCCTCGCTATTAAATAAGCGAAGCGCGAATACTAGAATAAGTTCCTCGAGGGGACCGATTCTAAGACAATCTTTAAAGCTATATCGTATACGAAACCTAGGATATAAGGTCTCGTACTAATAATTTAAGGCGAGACCTTATTTGCTAGCAAATATAACGTATTCTAAAACGGACTTTTTCCGCGGCCCTCTCCTAATAACGGCCTTCGAGCCCGTTAGAGCTCGTATAGAGTTAGGAACTAGAACTAGATACCGGTAACGGACGACGAGCTACGCTTAGTATACTCTACTACGAAAGTTAAAGGTAAGACTCTAGGACTAGATAGTATTACGTAGGAGATTATTAGCTACGCCTATATAGCTATCCCGAAGGTATTTCTCTTACTATTTTAAGCACTTATAGGACGCGGTTACTATCCTAGGTACTAGCGGAAGGCAATAGGCGTTACTCTAGCGAAACCGAATAAGCTAGACTACTCGATTCTAAAAGCATACTAGATTATCTCTCTACTAAGCTACCTAGGTAAGATTAGCGAGTAGATTCTCGTATAAAGACTCGGGAAGCTTACTAAAACGGGCCCGCTTCTATACGACTCTTAGATAAGAGGGCGGAAGAAACGGTCCGCGATAGATACTATATTACTCCTTATAAACTATATTAAGAAAAATAAGGATAGAGGCCTAAAAACCTTAGTCGTTTACCTACGAAGTCCTATTATACGCCTCTACGCGGCCGTAGGTAGAAACAGATGCTCTCGAGCATACTAGTAAAGTATAAGGGCATATAAGACAATCCTACTTCGCTACTACTAGCTATATACCCGATAAGATAAGAACTACCTTAAGATAACCCTAAGACTACCTAACGAACTAAGGCAGAACCCTACTATAGAAGAGGTAGAAAAGAGAGGATAGAATAGAAGTAGGTAGGATAGGAGCAAAGAGAGGAGGTAGCTACTAGGTAAGAGATTAGCTATTTACCTACTAAAAAGAGCTATAGAAGGAAGGGAGAAAGGTAGACCCTTCCTACCTAGAATATATATTCCTAGAGACGACCCTCTAGGTCTAAGACGAATAGAAATAGAGGCCTCTATACCGACTCGATATACTGCACTAGCTACATCTACTACTAGAACTAATTTTAGATGCTAAAATTCTATATATAGGGCTTGGCGCTTGGCGCTAAGGCGCACTAAGCGAAATTCTAGTTCCCCTAGGCATCGGCCTATAATATACGTTTTTAGCGCGAATAAGACACCTCTACTAACGAGAGTTTTTTAGCCTAGGAGGCTTTTCTCTCTCTTCTACGACTAGTTAGGCATTAGGCCTACCCGTGCTATATAGTCTTCGACTCCTATAGCACGTTAATAGAACAAATAAACAAATAAATAACCTTAGTCGTTTTCCTCGACGTAAAAGGAGCGTTCGACTACGTATCTAAGAGCCGACTCCTTTAGATAATAATTAAGCTACGGCTACCGTATACTATTATTAAATAGATAAAATCCTTCCTTAAATATCGAATAATCTCGCTCTTCTTCGATAGATAGATTAAGATAGAGACCGAGATCGATATAGGTATACTATAAGGCAGCCCTATCTCTCCGATACTCTTCCTTATTTATATATAGGACTTGTTTATAGACCTCCGAGACGTATACCCTCTCTCGTATATCGACGATATAGGACTTGCTATCGTATCGACTAGCTTATAAAAGAATATAAGGATCCTATAACGCGAAGTAGAGAAGCTTATAAGAGAAGGAGCGCTTTAAGAGGTCGAATTCGACCTAGCGAAAATAGAACTCCTTTACTTCTTAAAAGGCAAAGGCGCGGAGGCTATAATTACTTTCCTAAGTAGAGATATAGTCTAGCCGGCAAAGAAAGTAGTCCGATAGCTCGGAATATAGTTCGACGTATACTTATCGTTTAGGGAATATATTACTATTAGGGTAGCGAGTATAGAGGCGGCGTTTAACCGAATACTACGCCTTACGAATATAGAGAACGGCCTAATAGTACGCTCTCTACGATAGCTCTATACGGCGTATATTACTACGATCGTAGACTACGAGTCTCCTATCTAGTAGTAATCTAAGAGGTCTGTCCGACCTCTAGAAGCAATCTAGGTACGAGTAGTAAAGCGTATCCTAGGCGTATTTTAAATATCTCCTACTATATCGGCCGAACTCGAAGCGAACCTACTCCTAGCGAAGATTAGACTCGAGAGATAGACGATTTTATATAGCTATAGAGCCGATAACCTCCCGTTTAACTTCTTAATAGCAAGAGCGCTCCGAGAGATAGATATTCGCCTAGTAAGGCGTTAGATACCTACTAGTATAAAGATCGTCTAACCGAGCCTCGGTATACGACTCTAGATAATAAAGGCCTTTATACGACGATTCTAAGGCTCCGAAAAGGCAAGAGTATAGCAGAATATACGGGAATATATCTAAGAACGATATAGAAGGTACTACGAATAGTAGAAGGTATAGAGGACCTAACGATAAGGTAGCTATTTTAATAGGTTCTCTTAGAGTATAAAGACCGAAGTCCTAAAAGGCACGCGAGAGATTATAAGCGCGTACTACTCGCTCCGCCTAGGATATAGCTACTTCTATAGCTACCTCGAGTATATTAGAAAGGCTCTAAACGACCGATACTAGTATAGCTCTTAAGAAATACTAGAATACCTCCTGTTCTCGTGCCGGTTCTATAGAGATAGGCGCCCGAATATACTAGCGAGAGTATAATTACTAGAAGAAGTACTTAGAGATAAGGTACTACTAGAGCTAGTACTAGCCTTTTTAAAAGAAACGAGAATAAGGACGAGGAAATAGTACTTATAGAAAGAGGACGACGAACCCGAAAGCTTAGCCTAGCGTAAAGACAGTCTACGACCTAATACTCCTAGGGGCGACCCTGCCGTTTTTTCTAAAAAATCGAGATTTCTTAGCGAAGACTACTCTAATCGATACCTTCTCTTAATACTACCCTCTAGTACCTCCTTTGCGGTAGACTTTTGAGTTTAAGCGAAATCGATAGAAAGACGACCTCGCTATTACTACCTAATAGAGTACTAGGTTATAACCTAATACCTCTAAGGGCGACCCTACTATTTTTCTAAAAAATTAAGATCTATTAGTAACGACTACCCCGTTCGTTATAGTTTCTTAGTACTACCCTCTAGTACCTTCTCTATAGTAGACTTCTAAGTTTAAGCGAAATCGATAGAAAGACGACCTTACTATTACTACCTAACGGGTTATTAGGTTATAACCTAATACCTCGGAGGCGACTCTACCGTTTTTCTAAAAAATCGAGATCTCTTAGTAATAACTACTCTAATCGATACCTCCTCTTAATACTATCTTCTAGTACTCCCTCTATAGTAGACTTCTAAGTTTAAGCGAAATTAATAGAAAGACGACCTCGCTATTACTACCTAATAGGGTATTAGGTTATAACCTAATACCCCCGGGGGCGACCCTGCCGTTTTTCTAAAAAATCGAGATCTCTTAGTAACGACTACCTCGTTCGTTATAGTTTCTTAGTACTACCCTCCGGTACCTCCTCCGCGGTAGACTTCTAAGTTTAAGCGAAATCGATAGAAAGACGACCTCGCTACTACTACCTAATAAGGTATTAAGTTATAATCTAATACTCTTAAGAGCAACTCTACTATTTTTCCGAAAAATTAAGATCTCTCGGCGACGACTACCCCGTTCGTTATAGTTTCTTAGAACTACCCTTCGATACCCTCTCTATAGCAAACCTCTAAGTTTAAGCGAAATCGACGTAGAACCGACCTCGCTATCGCTATCTAAATAGCGACGTAATAGTTTTTAGCCGTTAGGTTACTACGGGCCGCCGTTACCTAATACTCCGAAGATAACCTCCGATTAACGTTAAACTTAGAGGTCTAATAGGACGGTCCCTGCTTAGTTTATACTCTAAGTTTTATATTAATCGGGCTTAAATAAGGCCTAGGGGAGTATCTAACGCTATAACCTAATACTCTTAGAGGAGACTCTATTGTTTCTTAGACAAACTAGGAATTTCCTATCTACTATCGGACTAGATCCGTCTAGTATAACACCTCCTAGAATCCTCTCTTTCCTTATATCCTTACCTATACTCTAGAAGAGTAAATTTATAGGTATCGGCCTATAATATATATTTAGACGCGAATAAGACACCTCTAGATAGAATACGACCAGTAGCTACTTGCGGCTCCCGTCCTATATAGTCTTTAACTCCGAAAGGACGTAAATAGAACAATTAATTAATTATTATAGTTATACCTAGCGCCTACTAGTTAATCTTAAGAAATATAGTAATATACTAGTAGGAAAGAGTAGCTATAATAAGCCCGAGGAAAAGTTACTTTCGTTCTTTTCTTAGAACTATCTAAGGTGCCTACCTATAGTTAGCTAAAGTAAATAGACTTTTTAGATATATCCTACGCTAAGTAGAATATCGTAGCCTAGTATATCTCCTATCGAATAAAAGATAGTATTAGCTTATCGAGGTAGCCGGCATAGCTAGGATTAATAAATACTAGTTTGCTAGTTCTATTTTTTATTATATTTCTAGAGTATAAGTCCCCGAATAATATTCTATAGCTATATAGTATTCGTAGTATATTTCCTACGTCTTACTTATACTCTAGTAGGTTGTCGTAGTCTAGCTTATATAGCCTCTCTATACGATAGCTATATATACCCTCTCTATTTAATAGTACCTAAGGGTCGAACGTAGGCGTCGGAATGCTAAGACTATTATTTGTTTATTTATTTATTATTTATTTATTCTATTAACGTGCTATAGGATTCGAAGACTATATAGTACGGGTAGGCTAAAGCCTAGCCGGTTATTAGAGAGAGAAAAGCCTCCTAGGCTAAAAAACTCTCTTAGAGGTACCTTATTCGCGCTAAAATATATATTATAGGCCGATGCCTAGGAAAGAAGCTAGAATTCTATAGTAGTGCGCCTTAGCGCTAAGCGCTAAGTGCTAAGCCCTATATATAGCAAATAAATTAGTATCTAAATTAGTAGGTAGGCACGTAGGCCGAAGAGAGAGAGAGAGATACCTTTATATCCTAGGTAGGTACTACCTCTCTATCTTCTTCTATTTATCTCCTCTCTACCTCCTCTTATTTCTCTTCTTCTACTAGGTCTAGTTTATATCGTTCTATATCGGTAGGTAGCTCTAGGCTATAGAGTCTTATTTATCGTATACGCTTAAAAGAAGGTTATCTTATATGCCTTATACTTTACTAGTATACTCGAGAGCATCTATTTCTACCTACGGCCGCGTAGAGGCGTATAATAGGACTTCGTAGGCGAATACTAAGACTAGAAAGAGCCTAAAGTATAGTAAACTTATACGTAATACGTATACGTATAGCTTTATCCTAGTAGACGACTTTAATAATCGGAAATTTATATAGGCTATTCTAACGTATAACTAAATCTAATCTATACTTAAGTATCGTAGAGTTTTAAATAATATAGAGTATCTCCTAGCTAATCTTAACTAGCCGACTATAATAAGAGCTAGTAGAGAAGTTAGTAAGATTAGGCTTATTAAGCTTATTAGAGCATTTAGTTATCTAGAAGATCTTATAGATATTAGCGCTATACTCTACGTATAAGTAGTATTCGGCTATACTCTTATCTTAGTAAAGAGGGGAGATAATATACGTAGTATTCGAGATCGTTATATTGTCTTTATCTAGCTATAGCGCCGACTCTATTCGTATTAGCTCTAAATTTTAGCGACCTTTATCTTTATCGAGTAGCTATAGATAGTATTCTTCTATAGCTCGCTATAACTATTATAAAGTAGCTAGATAGTAGGTCTATACGTAGCTAGTTAAGGTTTAGAGTAGAAGTTATCCCGTAGTTATTACGCTAAGCGGCGCGTAGTTACGGAAGTATATAGGTATCTTCTAGAGAGTTACGTAAAGTTATATAATATAGAATTAGTAGGAAGCGATCTCTATCTATTCCTAGAATTTACTATAGGAACGCTTATATATAATCGAGGCCTTAGTAGTTTAAATCCCTCTTTTAATATTCTAAGAATTCTATATATCTTAGAGTTCTCGTACCTTAAGATACCTTCTTATATTCTAAGATATCTCCGTATCGTAATATACCCCTTTAGCTTAATAGCTATTAAACTACTATTAGGTTAAATAATAAGAAGTAAGAAGATACTTATAAAAGTCGAACTAATTCTAGTTTATAAAGTAAAGTAGTCTATTAAAATTAAGGCCTATACTATAGCAGTAGCGTAGCTAGCGTTCGAGCTTGTTTCTATAGTTTTAGCGTTACCTTTAATAACTAGTAGGCTTTTCTCGTCCTTTAATTAGCTATAATTATTAGATTCGCGAAGGTTTAGCTATTTTATAAATTTAGCGTATTTCTATATAGGTAGTAGTTTAGTTAATCTATTAGCTAGTATAGAGGTTATCTTAATATATTTAACGTAAATATATCTATTCTAAACCTCTTATCGTAGCTAGTATTTATAGATATTAACGTATTATAGTTTACTATTATTAGATCCTAGTTTAGATAATAGCCTTAGCGTTTATTAGTTATTATAGTATAGAGTTAGTATTTCCGTAAACTTAATTCTAAGGTAGGTAAATAGTAACTACTACTATATTAGCTCGGTTCTAGTATATAATAGCGCTATTAATTTAGCCTTAGTAGATAACTTTATAACTATAGTTTATTTAGTAGCCTTCTATATAATAGGAGCTCCGAAGGCGTATTATTTATTTGTTTATTTATTTATTCTATTAACGTACTATAGAAGTCGAAGACTATATAGTACGAGTAGGCTTTTTAGTAAAGCCTAGCTAGTCGTAAGAGAAAAGCCTCCTAGGCTAAAAAAACTCTTTAGTCTTAGAGGTATCTTATTCGCGCTAAAATTATATATTATAGGCCGATGCCTAAGAAGAAGCTAGAATTCTATAGCTATATACCTAAACTTTATAGCCTGCGAAGTCCTATTATACGCCTCTACGCGGCCGTAGGTAGAAACAGATGCTCTCGAGCATACTAGCAAAGTATAAGGGCACATAAGACAATCCTACTTCGCTGCTACTAGCCGCATACCCGATAAAACAAGAACTACCCTAAGATAACCCTAAGACTACCTAACGAACCAAGGCAGAACCCTACTATAGAAGAGGTAGAAAAGAGAGGATAGAATAGAATAGGCAGGACAGGAACAGAGAGAGGAGGCAGCTGCTAGGCAAGAGATTAGCTATTTACCTACTAAAAAGGGCTATAGAAGGAAGAAAGAAAGGCAGACCCTTCCTACCTAGAATATATATTCCTAGAAACGACCCTCTAGGTCCGAGATCGAATAGAAATAGAGGCCTCTATACCGACTCGATATACTATACTAGCTATATCTGCTACTAGAACTAATTTTAGATATTAAAATTCTATATATAGGGGCTTAGCACTTAGTAGCTTAGCGCTTAGCGCTAAGCTATACTAAGTGAAATTCTAGTTCCCCTAGGCATCGGCCTATAATATCTGTTTTTAGCGCGAATAAGGCACCCCTACTACGAGAGTTTTTTAGCCTAGAAGGCTTTTCTCTCTCTCCTACGACCGGTTAGGCATTAGGCCTACCCGTGCTATATAGTCTTCGACTCCTATAGCACGTTAATAGAATAAACAAACAAATAAATAACAAACCTAAACTTTATAGGCCCTTCGAAGGCGTAGAATAGCTATTCTTTAAACGATTTATAGTTAGTATTATTAGCGAACGAGGCGTCTATAGTAGCGAGGAACTCCTCTCGTACGTATACTAGTAGTAGTAGTTTATAGTATACTAATAGCGAGTAATATAGCTTTCGACTATAAACTAGTAATAGTTAGTAAGTACTATAGAGATAGCGAATATACTTATCTACTACTCGGAGGTATTATTTTATTAGGTTTAGTAGATAGCGTAATAATACTAATACTAATTTAGCGATATTAGGTCTAGTCTTAATTACTACTTAGTTAATACTACTAACTCGTTCTTAATAACTCTTAAACTTCCGCTAGCGTAGCTTAATAGCCTTCTAGAATCGTCTAGTCTATATTTATAAGTAGTAATAAGCGGAACCTATACTACTTAGTAGGGTAGGGGCCTATAAAAACTCGTTATCTAGTAGCTCTTCGTAGATTATTACACCTCTACGACACGTTTTATACCCTTTTTAATTGCTATAGTTCCGTTTCTTAAAGAGCTAGCACGCGTATGCGAGTAGCGGTCTAGCTAGTAACTATATAACCGAGTATAGGTGTTTAATAGATTACTAACGCTATAGGCACGGTTATACCTATCGATTCTAGAGCGATTTAGTTCTAGCTACGCGTAGATAGCACCTCGGAGTAGTATATTATTCGCTTATTAAAATAGAGCCGAAGGTAGGCTATATAATAACTTCTATAAATAAGATTATCGATAATAAGAAGAAGATATTATTCGTAGCTTAAGGCGCGAACCGCGGTAGACGAAGAAATTAAGCTACTAAGACAATAAGCTATTATACGGGCGTAATGCTATATAGGCTATAGCAAGCGCTAGCAAGCTCGAAGGTAAGTATACCTTCTATACGAGAAGCTACTAGAACCCTAAAAAGTCTAAGAACCCTTAATCTATTACGACTTAGAACGTACTAGTTACATAACTATATATTAGTACGGAAAGGAATAGTACTACGGTATTAGACTAATCCTAGCCGTTAAGGAATCGCTTAGGGTTACTATACCTATATAGAGGGATTACCTAAGCTTTAAGGCTAAAAACGGTAATAATACGAGCTATAGGAGATAATAGGAACGAACTAACCGCGCGGAAGTCCTATGTTAGCTCTCTCTCCCTAGAAACGCTAGTAATAGCCTTATATAGCAAATTACTATTTGCCTCTATTACTATAGTATTAACTATCCCGAACTAGCGAAGCTAATACTAAGCCCCCTATTAATAGAGACGAGAAAAGGGAGATCCTCGCTCTCTTATATTAGTTCGCTTAAAAGGTCTAGGATTAGCTACCTAAGGAATAGCGCGCTATTAGAATAAGATAAAAGACTACGATATAAGCCTAGAGTGCTCTTATATCGTCCTTATTACTCTAAATTAGAAGGAAACCTACTCGCTAGAAGAGGAGAAGCTATTCGAATATAGGCTCGTTACTTACTCTAAAGATATATAGGACCGACCTTCCCTACTACGAATATTTAGAGAATACGACTCTATAAACAACGTTTAATAATAATACGAATCTCCTATATTTATTACTATTCTTCCTTTATTCTTTTTATACTAATTTATAAGTAGTTAATAACTAGAACACGAAGTAATAATAAAACATCTAACTTTTAATTAAACTAACTAGTTTAATTACTAAGTCCGAACATCGGCCGAATAATATCCGCTATACTAAATAATAAAAGAGCCTTCGGGGCCTTCTATAGAATAGGCATCGATAGTCTAGAAAGACTAGAAGTTATTTACGCTAATAATAACCCCTATTACTCCCTACTCTACTCCTCTATCTCTACCTTCTTTATTTTAGTAGAAACTAACGACTCTAAAGAGAATAGTAAGAATACTAACAATTCTAGTAACTCTAAGGCAAAGCCGAATAGTTAGAACGAAGCTATTCGCCGATAGGAAACTTAGTTCGAATCTATTTAAGAAATAGTAGCTAGACCCTTATAGCTAGCCGCTATACCGAACTCTATTAACTATACTAGTTAAGTAGTTCGGACTTTAGCTAGTTTTATCTAAATACTAGAAGGCGGCACTAGCGACTATATAGCGTTGCTATCGTTCTAGGATTTCCTTAAAGGAGTAGGCCTAACTCTATCCTTAATTCTAGGACTAGTCTTTAGCCTACGTAACGAAGTAGTACTATTCGGAGTTAAAAACAGGTATGCTACGGCCGTTACTAAGAAGCTCGAACTAGAAATATAAACTAAGTTCCGACTAGTATATATGCCTCGACGCTCTATACGTATCTATAACTATAATACTAGTTATAAACTATTTCGTAAACTCTTTTCTACTCGTACTAAAGGAAAGGGTAGAACCTTCGGGCTATAAGTGCCTATTAACCTAACCTTCTTAAACATATAACTAAGTTTGCTAGCCGAAGCGAATAACGCTAGAATTAGCCTAAACTAGCTAAACTAAATCCTTAGAATAATCCGTCTAAATATACTAGTTCTAGGTATAGACAAGGTAGAGCAGTTCTAAGGCAAGGGCGTAACCGAATTCCTTAATCGCTTCGATACTATATATTATAGCTACGGTTTAACTAGAGAAACTAGAGTAATCGACCGAGAGCGATTAGACCGATTATTAGACTATATCTACCTTAATTATAAAGAATCGGTTCGTCGTCTCCTAGGCTTCTATACTAGGAACTAGGCGCTGTTCCGTATAAGCTTATATAAGGAATTCTATAACTTCGATAGTTATAGGCTTCTTTAAGATAGGTCGTACCTCGCTAAGTTATTAGAATAGTATTATAAAGCTAATAAGGAGCTAAATAACTACGTAAGGTTGTTCGAGATCTTATCTAACTAGATTAAGGAAATGTAGCTTAATTATATTACTAGAACCTAGTATTTATTAAAACTATTCCCCGAGAACCTACGACGCTAGATCTAGAAGCGAGCTCGTCTTAATAAAGATAGGCCCGATACCTTCTACGACTTTAAGAATATTCTACGAGTTACTAAAGAAGTTCTCCGTCGCGAGAAGAGTTATATCGACGTCTTTAAAGAAGGATTAGCTAAGCCCGTAGAAACCCTTACTAAAGCTATAAAAGGATTAGGCCTAAGGTTAGAACCTACTTCTATAATATCGAAGACTAGTAAGTTAGATATCTATAAGATTATAGAGTAGATAGTAGCCTTAGTAATAATATTTAGTAAGAAATAGGAAGCTAAATATAGCTCGCTAAAGAATCTAAAGCACGAGTAAGAACTCGAGAAGAAGGCTATAATCGCTACGTATGCCGCTATCGATATTAAAATAGGCGAAAATTACTAGATATACGATTAGCGTAGCTATATCTCGTCTAGCTACTAGGACTTTAAGTAGCTAGAAGCTAATAAGTTCCTCTACTAGAATAAAGACTAGAGGATCTGCTATAGTAAGGCAGGTAAGGATCGCTTCGAAATTATTCGATACGTATAAGATAAGCGCTCTACGAAACTCGAGGCTATTATTCTAGCCCTTAAGGAGCGCTTTAGGCCTATTAATATAAGCATATAGCCGAGCTTATAGAGGTTTAAGGCGATACTAGAGGTTAGAGCGCATAATATAACCTTCGTTAGTATTAAAGCGGGAAGTTTTAATATTAGTATAGACGTAGAGGGAGAAGAAGGACTTACTAGGGCATACGCTACCTCCTAGCTAGTTGCGTTCTCCTCGCGAAAGAGTAAAGCGCTAGAGAACCCTTCCTGCCTATAAGCTAAAGTTATAAAAGCTATAGAGTAGAAAGCTAAGAAGTAAGTAGATGCTACCCGTACCTACTAATCTATCGCGAGATTCGAGTAGGATATTATCGATAATATAGTAGAAAGCTAAGTAGTATAACCTATAGAGAGTTAAACTTAAGGGTATACTTAGGCGACGGACGTAACTATAGAAGACGAAGCGCTAGGACCGGCGGCGCTACTACGTATAAAGGCTAAAAGGGCGCGTAGTTCTACGAAAAGTCTACGACTAGATAATTATTTAAAGTAGGCTACTACTAAGAAGGAATAGGAGGCGTTCTAGGCTAAGAAGATTCTTAATCTAACCCTACTAATCGAAATTAGTAAGCTATAGCTTTTTAGTTAGAAAGGAGCACTAAACCGTTTTATTTATAGCCGAAAATTAACGACTCCTACTTACTACCTTGCTCTTTCTCGATACTATATATCTAAGCGAACTATTAAACCGACTACTATAGCTATAGTAAATTTCGAAGAAATTAGCTCTAGGCTAGAAGCGGCGGCGCAAGACTATTCTAATAAAGAAGATACTAAGGAAGATATAGAGAGTAATATAGGATCCTATAAGCAAGATAGCGATAACGATAATAAGGACTAACTACTACTATAGCGAGGTCTTTTCTATATAGGCGCCCTTAGAAGAGCTAATTAGGACTTAGACTTAGTTAGAAAAGCTATAATAGTAGCAAGCGAGCTCTACTAGGATCCTAGTAGTATTAATCTAGATTTCTACATCCTATATACGCTAGTTCTTAGCGTTACTATCGTCGGAAGATTCGGTAACTACTAGGTTAAGTATAAGGCCTTAATCGACGAAGGAGTAGAATATATTATTATAAGTATCGCTAGCGCTTAAGCTATACGCTTACCTATCGAATATAGGAGCTTTACGAGGATGCGTAGTATTTTAGGACTAGTAGCCTTTTCTAGGATCTATAAAGATATTCGCGTCGAAGTTTATAGTATAGTAGTTAGGACTCTAGTTTTTATTACCTCTATCCCGGATATACTACTACTTCTAGGAAGACCCTAGATACGTTAGGTCCGCCTAGCGGTTTAAAATTATAATAATAGTTTATAAGAGGGATCCCTAGCTAATAAGAAGAGCAACTAAGTATTCTTCTATAGTACCTAAGGAAATGCTAGGTGCCTAACGTTAAAAGACGTTTACTAACGCTTAAAAAAAGAGCGCGCGCTAAGGGATACTATCCGGGCTAGTCTCTAAGCGCGTCTAAGCCTATAGCCTACTATTAGCGAAATAATACTAAAAGTATAATAATCGTAGGAGTGTTCCCTACTCTAGACGCGACTATATTTTTATAACTTATTAGCGAGGTACGCTAAACCGATCTAGATCGGTTTAGAGATTCTACGCAAGAAAACCTACTAAATAGTCCTCTTTTCTTCTCTAAAGACTTACTAGAGTATAACTTTCTCTACCTATACTATATCTCGTTTTTTAGAGATCTAATACTAGAAGACCTCGTATTTAAAAACCCTATATAGTACGAGCTCTTTCTATTCTACTATATAGACCCTTTAAGCTAGGACCGCTCCGATAAAATAAGAGAAAATCTAGGCTTATAACGCTAATTTGCCTCGTAGCTACTCCTAGCTTTAGAACCGTTAGTTAAGCCCTAGAACCTATAGTATTAGGCTTAGTAGTTTAAGTATACGCAGAATCTAGACTTAATACTACGACTTCTAGAGATATACCCCTAAGAACTTATATACGCCGACTAAAGCAACTACGTATATAGTATTAGGCTCTCGCTAGAGGAAGTACCTACTAGATCTAGAGACGAATAGAGTTAGAATAAGGTCGGGAAGATACTAATAGCCTTAAGGGAGTATTAGATAGACTAGGAAGAACGCTCGGGATTAGGCGCGCTAGCTATAGACGAAGCTAGAGGAACTAGCTAGGATACTACTAGGATACCTATAGGAATAGCTAGGCTAGCGAAAGGGCAAGCTAGAGAGCTAGCTAAGTAAGCTAGGGAGCTAACCGGGACTCCTATAGGAATAGCTTAGGCGGCTATTAGGCAGGCCTAGAATATATATATAAATATAAGTAAACGAGAAATTAAGGGCCCGGAGCCTCGGGCCGAGCCGAATAAACTAATTAGTTTATTTAACCGATTACGTAATCGCTTAGGCAACCTTACCTTCTCGAGGTATAGAAATTAGCTAGAGCAGCTAACGGGGCAGGCCGGGATTAGTAGCCTAACTCTAGATCCTAATAATCGAGAGATTCCTAAATACTTCTAGGTGCCTAGGTAGGTAATTTCGGGGATAGCTACTATAAAACTAAATATACCCTTCGTAGAAACCGTCGAAAACGACCTAGAATAGTAGGAAAATCTAGTATATTTGTTTATAGCATAGAATAATTAAATAATCGAAGAGGAATATAGAAAGTAGAACCGGAGGCGTACGGATCCCTCTCTAATTATACCCGAACGAATCTAGAAGTTCCTAGAACTATCGCTAGAGATTAGAGCATTTACTCTATATAAGAGAGTAGCTAATAAGATTAGGCCGGTAGATATAGATATTATAATAATAGACGGATCTATACCTAGAGAGGATCCTAGCTAGAGGGATAAGGCGCTCGTACGAGAAGCATCTATACCTCTAGGGACGGGACCGTTTAACTAAAAATATCTAATTAAAAAGTTCTTAGATATACTCTAAGGATCTCGATTAACTCTAGAAATTCTAGGTTAGATCGATACCGGAATCGAGCTATTACCTAAAGAAAAGGAGCTTATACTAGAGATAGCTTTTAATCGAGAGAAGGTCTTTACTAATAGCTAGTCCTATATTAGAGGAATCCTACTAGAAGTCTTCCTACTATAAAAGATCCTTACTATTCTATATAAGCTATAGTAAGCGAGACCGTTTTATCTTCTACCCTCGTTAATATAGGAAGTTAAATAGATAATTCGAGAGCGAGAAAATGCCGGCACGCTAGAAAGATATTATAGATCGTACCGCAATCTATACTTCTTAGTTAGAAAGAAGACGGAGCCCGGAAAGAAGTAGAAATTCTAACTTATTAACGCTACGTAACGGATTAACGAGGTTACTATCCGTAATACTAATTTGCTACTAGATACGAATAGATTTTTAGAAGCATTCGCAGGATGTATAATTGCGTCGCTAGTAGATATTTTTTCTAGCTATAACTAAATTCTACTTAACTCGAGCTATAGGGACCTAACTAGTTTCGATATACCTCTAGGACTCTACCGCTAAACTACGCTACTATAGGGAGCGACGAACTCTCTAGCCTAGTTTATAAGGGCGATATATACGGTCTTATATAAGTAGATCTCGTATACTACGAAACCCTTTATAGATAATATTAGAATCCTTAGGCTTAAGACACGATATAATAATAAAGAAGTAGAACCTAGCATCCGTCGCTTTGTTTAAGAGCATCTAATAAACCTAGATAACGTTCTAGCGGATCCTAAACGAGCTAGATTAACGGTTTATACGCGAAAGCTCTAGATTTACTACCCGCGGATTAAGATTATTAGCTATATTACGGACGCTAATAGTAGATACCTAGATGCTCTACGAGTAATTAAGATCGTAGAATAGCCTAAACCTAAGGATTAGAAAGGCGTTCGCGTATTCGTTAGTATAGTAGTTTACTACTAGATCTAGATTAACGAATTTATAGTTATCCTTTAACCCCTATTTAAGTTACTAAAGAAGGATACGGAATTTAAATAGACCGAAGAATGCAGATAAGTAAAGCAAAAGGTTACGGAAATGCTCGTTAGCGCTCTAGCACTAATCTCTATTAACTATTTATACGGTTATCGCCTAATTATTATAGTAATTAATACTAGTAAAGAAGGTTAGGGAGCTATATTATCCTAAATCGGAGCGGATAGACTTCGTTATCCTGCCCGATTTAAGTCTAGGCTATTCTTAGTATACGAGCGCAAATATAACGCTAGTAAGCGCGAAATTCTTAGAGTATTAAAGGTATTAAAGAAGTGCCGGCCGTAGCTATTTAGAGTTTTCTTCTAGCTAGAGGTCGACGCTAATACGCTCGTATACTAACTTAATAGCGCTGCGTTAGACCTGCCTAACGTAGCAACTACCTAGTAGCTAACGTAGATTCGGCTATTCGATTTTAACGTAGTCTATATTCTAGGGAAGTATTATACTAGCTTAGACGTATTATCTCGCAAGCTACTAACCGACTATAATTTAGAGGAGCTTTAAGGTAAATTAGATATCGACGATCTAGTCGATAGCGCTTTCTTTACCTACTTAGCTATAGTTAAGCTAGATGCCTTTCTAGCTAGAGTAGATTAAGACGAGGAAATACTAACTAGAACGTATTCGGACGATTTAAAGAATATTACTTATTTCCTTATATACCTTCGGAAACCTTAAGGGATAAGTAATACGTAGTACTAGTCTTTAAGGAAACGTACTCGTTTCTTCTATATTAGCGACGAAGATTAGCTAATATAGTAGCTATCTTTAGGAGCAATTCTCTAAAGAGTAGTAGACGATCTAGAGTATTAGGATCGAATTATTAAAGCCTACTACGACTTCTACGGCTACCCTAGCCTAGAACGTACATTTTATATAGTACGAAAGCGCTAGTAGTAGGACGGTATATATACGTCCGTTTACTAGTAGTATAAAGGATATCTATAATACTTATACTAGAATAGTACTCGTAGGCCTAGACCGCTATTCCTGCCGGAAAAACGGTTCTTAGAAGAATATTAGTACATCGATACTATCTAGCTATACGAGCGCTTAATCTTAATTAATACGAGAGAAGCTATTTCCTAATAGCTAAAAGTACGAGTAGTATAAGTCTAACTAAACTAGAAGGTTTCTACTACGTAGTATATAAAGTTTATCTATAAAGAGCTTTTCTATCGATAGGGAGTAATAGCTAAGATTATAATAGACGGCGGCCTAGAAAATAAGAAAGAAGTTCTACCTTTACTAGCCTCGTATAGAGTACGGACTATTAAGATTTCGACGTATTATCTATAATTAAATAGGATAATCGAGCGTAGCTATTAGACGATGCTCGTAGCGCTTTCGAAGCTAACGAACGGTAGATTATAGAACGCTCGATCTTATATCCTAGCGTTACTATAGGCTATTCGGACGACGGTAGTATAAATAATAGGGCTAACGCCCGCAGAGATTATAATTAGGAGGGATGCTATTCTCCTATTAGAACTAGAATTTCGTACGCATTTAGTTGCTAATTAGGGAAAAGTTAGAGACTAGCCTTTGCTACTTACTATAAGGGCTAAGTTAGTAGCGAAGATAAATACGACCTTAGAGGAAGCTCGTTCTAGGCAGAAGAGACTATAGGAGTACAATGCTAAGTATTTCTTTAACTATATACGTGCGGATTAGCGAATATTAAAACTAGGGGATATAGTCGTAGTTTTTCGTTTAGAGCTAAAAACTAGCTTTACTAATAAGCTTAACTATTAGTAGCGAGGGCCGTACCTAGTATACGCTATAGTCTAGGAGGGTAAGAGCTATAAGCTCTAGGAACTTAATAGAGTAGTATTATAGCATACCTTCCTATAGTTTAATCTTAAGTCTATACTATACTAGAGGGATCTAGAGGAGCGGCCGCTAGAGAATATAGTCCTAGAAGGCGAGGAGTACGTCTATCCGCAAGTATATATTAGTAAGCTATTAGGTATAACTTAAGAAGAAAGGGAGGAATATGTCCGGTAGCTACCTACGAACCTAGAATAGGATTAAGGGAAAATTTAAAAATTTAGACTTTATAGAAAACCTAGTAAGAGAGAACTAATACGGGCAATACTTACTCTAAACCGGCTAATAGCTACCTAAATAGGGCCGGAGTTAAGACGAAATCACGTTACCTTAATAATTTCGGATAAATAAACTAATTAGTTTATTCGTCTAATTATATAATCGTCCGGACTTTAATTTAGATAAAGGCGTGCGACGCCCCTACCTTAGTAATACGGACGAAGTAGTATAAGAATAGCAGACTTCGAACCTCTCTAACTAATCTACTAAACTCCTCTAATAACTAATAAAGAACCTAGTTGCTATAGTAACCGCTTTAAAGAACTCTACCTAAACGGCGATATTACTAAGATAGCGCGTCTATTTGTTTACTATAATAAGCTTAGGCAAGCGCGTCGTCCTAGGCTACTTATAAATAACTAGCTAGCACCTTGCTAAAAACACTAACCGCGCGTATATAAAGATTTTTTTATATAATAGTTCTCGCTTCGCCTAGCTATTATAGCGCCCCTTTTTAGTACCCGCCCGCTCTCGCTCCTCTAAATATAAGAACTCCGCCTAGTAAAGATAGCTACTCCTAGTAAGGTTATTAAGCTAAAGATTCTATCGGCGAGACTAGCTTATATACTATCGGACTACTCTGCTCGCCTACCTCTTCCTTTACCTACTCGCCTTCTAGAACCTATGCTCGCTATTATATAACTATATACTAAGACTATCTAGACTACTAATAACGCTCTCGACGTAGTCGGCTAAGAAGAAGCTCTCGCCCGTAAGAGATTTAAGGGCGTAAGTAGTATAGAAGAAATTATTCGTAGAATCGGCGCTCTTACGCCCGAGGCCTAGTTAGAGGCTATTAAGCAATTCTATACTAATATCGAGACTACTATAAATTAAGTCGCGTTAAAAGTATATAACTTAGGTAATAAGCTAAAGGAATTCGTTAGTAAAGAAGAATATAATCGAATTCTTAGCAAGAATAATACTATAAAGAAGCTCTAGAAGAATAGTAAAGAATAGTTAAGAAACTACGTCTCGATTAAAGATACGCTAGATAGTCGCTTTAGTAATAAGAGCACTTTTACCTATCGCGATATATTCTTTAAAACTCGCTTGCTTATAGAGAAGGCGTTACTATAGCTTCGCTACTTTAATATTCTCGAACTATAAGACAATCTAGTCTATATTAGGCTTATATCGGCGAAAGCTATTTATTTTTAGTATCTTAAGAATAAAGGAGGCCGGAAGCGGCTAGATATAAGACTTACGTAGGCGGAGATAACCGTACGCTTCTAGAAGAAAGATAGGTAGTCGGTCGCGTATAAGATTATATAGATCGATATATAGAATAATAAGTGCATATAGTTACGTAAGGAATCGAAGACGCGCTTTAACGCGTATTACTTCTTAGTAGACGATAATATCTATAATCTAGAGGATAAAAGTAGTATACTTAAAGACTATAAGCTTAGCTATAACTTTATAAGAAAAATTAAAGCAGGTATAGAAGCTTTCGTCGCGCTTTATAATAGAGGGCTATAATAGCTTAAGGAGTAGCTAGGAACTAAGACTAATAAAGAGGATCCTATATATATTACGTATATCTACTAGAAACTGCGCTAGTTATACTTTAAGGACCTTATCGCCTAAGATTAAGAGAAAGGCGAAGGACCTATAAAGCGCACTCGGAAATAGCTCGCTACGCCTACTAAGCTAAGAGGCGGAATTGCTACTCCCTCTACCTCCGCTCCTCCTATATCTAAAGAGAACATCCTCTACGCTAGCTATAGCTACGGCGCTAAGCCTCTCCCGACCTTATTAGTATACGAGGACAGAGACTACGATACTATAGAGCTACGCCGGGTAATACTAGCAATTCCGTATTATTAGCTACTAGAGAGACGCGCTAAATTAGGTCTCTACGAGCTAGAGGATCTCGCGCTAGCTAATCTATTATCGGAAGTTTTAGAGCCTCCTCTCTACCGTTCTTATATAACTTAATTAGTAGAAATTCTAGGCGTTCTCTACGACTCTAATAAAAAGATAGCTATAGAGAGACTAGAAGATTCTTAGGATATATCTAAGGCTATCTATACGCTCGGTACCTCTTATAGAGAGGATAAAATAAAGAAGCGTATACTAGGAGATTAGGTCTTAGGTCCTTCTCGATTTAAGCCTTCTATAATAGACGACTTAATCTCTAGTTAGCGTTCGGAGATAATCGCCCTTCGCCTACGCGACCTTAAGCCTAAGCCTACTAGTATTAAGAAGAACGTATCGCCTAAGAAGCTATAGCTAAAGATACTAAAGAAGAAGTCTAAGACTAAGCCGCGCCCTTAGGCTAATAAAGGATAAGCTCTAGAGGAGCAGGATAAGAATAATAATACTAAGATAGGCGATGTCGGAGACGAATTAAAGTATAAATCGGACGCCTTACTACCTAGCAAGAAGAATATTTTTACTAGTTCTCGTTTTAGGTACGTTGCCTCTACTTACCGGCTCTCTAATACTAAGCGAGATAAGCTATATAAACGCTAGCTAGGCTCTTCTATCCCTCTAATATATATAGGTATATAGCTCGTCCTAGAAGCACGCGACTAGCTATAGGATCCCGAGATCCTAGAAATTATATAGACGGAGTTTAAGCTTTACCGTTACTATAATAACTATACTAGCTCCGCCTATAGCAACCTATAGAACATATTCTTCTCGTTAACCTAGTAGTTATTACGTTAGGACATTATACTATAGTTATATAATATCGTTCTATAGGATAGCGACTCTAGAAATACGGTCTAGTCGCTAATTTCCTTTCTAATAGCCGCTCGCTACTACTAACTAGGTAAAATCGTATACTATAGCAACAACTAGGAGCTGTAACTTAATAGTAATATAGGCCTTAGTTCTCTATTTTTACGTGCGGACGTCGCTCGCTTGCTTTAATCTCGCCTAAACCTTCTTATCTCGACTATTACTCTAGATAATAATAAGACTAGCGATGCGCTTAGTTTAGTACTAAGGAAACCTAGTAGCTACGACGTAACGGTCCTATACGAATACCTAGGACACGTTTTTAAGACTTAGGTCGATCTAATAAGCGACGAACTAAGTACTAATATTAGGTTGCTCTATATGCCGAGAGTAGTAAAAGAAGAACTAAGAAATGCTAAGACGGTTTTTCTTTAAGGATTTAGCGTTTAGATTAGAGATGCGCTCTTCCTATACTCTACGCTTTTCTATAGTAACCGACTAAGCTTAAGAGTCCGTCGTATCGTCCTACCTATACTAATAAAAGTTAAGAAAGGCTAGCTACTTATTAATAATAAGGATCGGCTAAAAGAAGTTAGAGCTATATACGCCTCTTACGAACCTCTAGCGTTTTCCTTTACTAGGCGCGAACTCGACTATACCGTTTATAGTTAGATTCTTCTATAGGAGCACCGCATCTACTATATTAATATTATGTTTAATACTATTATTAGAGTTCGAGACTAGTCGGAAAAGTAGGTATAAATAGAGGCTCGACGCCTACTATACTTGTCCCGTAATAAGTTCCTCTAGACTTACTAGAACTAGACCGAGGCGGCTAAAAAGAAGCTTAAGACGACCTAGGCTTACGTCTAGGCTACTAAGAAAGAGGCCTTTAGGGAGAATAGCTTCTTCGCTATTAAAGAGCGTATTACGTAGAGAGACGCTACCGCGTTATTTAAGTAGGAATTATAGAACCGATCTAAAGAAGATATAGGCGTTCCGCGCGAGTTCGATTAGCGTAGAGATAAAGTATAGTAAATAAACTAATTAGTTTATTCGGGTCTATACGTAGGCTTAACTTTAGGAAAATAACGGATAAAACTTATAAAAGTTAGAGTAGGATTTTATAAATTCTAACTAGTTTTAACTATTTGTTTACTTTAATTAATATAGAGAGTATCTAGTTAAATACTAAGAAAGGGAGGATTAATAAGCGGAACCTATACTACTTAGTAGGGCAGGGGCCTATAAAAACTCGTTATCTAGTAGCTCTTCGTAGATTGTTATACCTCTACGACACGTTTTATACCCTTTTTAATTGCTATAGTTCCGTTTCTTAAAGAGCTAGCACGCGTATACGAGTAGCGGTCTAGCTAGCAACTATATAACCGGGTATAGGTGTTTAATAGATTGCTAACGCTATAGGCACGGTTACACCTATCGATTCTAGAGCGATTTAGTTCTAGCTACGCGTAGATAGCACCTCGGAGTAGTATGTTATTCGCTTATTAGTAGTAGTATTACTATCTTCTTTAGAGTATTCGTAGTAATCTTAAATCGGTACGTTATCTACTTAATATAGTTACTTTATAATAGCTAGAGGAGTTTACGCTTACGATTACGTATTACTTTAGTTTCGAGGAACTACTATATAGGGCCTTATTAAGTAAGTTTGTATCGTTCTATTAATTTAGCTTTTATCTCGTTTACCTTCTTCTAGTAGCGCTAATAGTATAATAAGGCAATATTATCTATATAGAAGAAGATAATTAGGTGTTTATTAAAGTAGAAATATAGATAGTTTAGAACTAGCTATAAACCGAGTTCCTCGAGAGTTTAGTTAAAGTCGTTCTACTATAATATTAGTAATTCCTTAAGACTATATAACGCTTAGTATAACCTTAGTACCTTACTAGTTTATTTAAATCCTTTAGGTAGCTATATAAATATCGTATATAGTAGTTTAGCATTAAGGAGAGCGTTAATAATATTAAGTTATTTAATCTTAAGGTTAAAGGCGGCTACTAGCGCGTAGTAGAATCGGAATATATACGCTACTACGATAGCTACGTACGTATTAAAAGGCGTAGACTAGAGGTTACTACGTACTATAAGGCGTCCCTTATTACGAACGTAATAGCTATTCTTATTAAACTTATATTTAAATACCTATTAAAGAGGTAAGGCTAGTAGGAGGTATTATTTATATTCGCTAATTAACTTAATATTAGTCTATTTAAAGGTTATAGTCGTAAATTACTTATCGAGTTCTCTAGTAGTAGCAGCCTTAAATTTATAGTATCGAGAGTATCTTACTATTTAACGCTAGTTACGCGGTTTAAGTAGTAAATCCTTATAGTAAGGACGCTTATTTACTTCCTTAGAAGCGATTATAATAGTAAATACTATAGAGTTAATTATTCTATATAGTTTTAGCTAGTCCTATATAGTTATTCCTCTAACTAGAGATTCCGCGATCGTAACGTAATTAAGGCTAGTATAAATCTACTCTATATCTATATTCTTAAGTAACTATATATTTAGCTAGAAGGCGCTATAACTAGCTTCTAATAGCTATTCTACCTATTAAGCGATAGCTATTAGTTCTTTAGCTAAATACTAGCTTATTAGCGGTTAATTAGAGTCTATAACCGGTAGTTCCTTAGGGTTTATAACCCTAGTTAAGCACCTAGTCGTATTATTAATCGTTAATTTTAATAGAAATACTAGTTCCTATATAATTATTTCGTAGTCGTTAAGGCGCTAACGTTTACGTATATAGCTATAGAGTTCGTAGGTATTAGTTATTATTAGCTCGATAACTTCCTTAGTAGTTAATTCTACTCCTTTAGACGGACTATTACGATAGCCTAGCTCTTAATTTAGTAGCGGGTTAGCTATATTTAGAGCGATTAGAGCCTAATCGCCTAGCTTAAGGGCCTACTAAGCTAGTCGCTATACGTTAAGCGCTAACTCTAATTATAACGCTAGTACTATTAGTAAGAATTTAGTATAATTCCTAGCGTTCTAATTAGCTATAACTATTCGCTTAGGCTCGTAATTAGACGTAATTATCTACTTAGGCACGTAATTAGAGGTAACGATATCCTCGTTCTTATAGTTAAATAGTTCGTTCGCGAGTAATCGCTATACTAGCGTAGTTAGTAGTATTAGCGGTTGCGAGCGCTATAAGTCGAATATCTCTCGCTATATAGCTACTTCTACGGATTCGTATAGTAGCTTAATGTCGTTTACGATCTCTAGCGTAACTATAGCTTAATTAAGGTTACCTAGATAGTAGAAGCTACGTTTATTAAACCGTACGTAACTCGTATTTATTATACGGCTAAGTAAAGATATCTAGATACGGTATACCTAATATAGTATTAACTAGTAGCCTACTACGGTTCTAATAGGGGTTCTAAAAAGCTAAGAGTGCTTAGAATATAGAATAAAGGTAGAAAAAGGATATCGAATAAGAGGAAGGTAGGAAGATATAAACGACGAGCCTTCGGG
Organism: Cercospora zeina; assembly: GCA_022702355.1. Lineage (NCBI taxonomy): Eukaryota > Fungi > Ascomycota > Dothideomycetes > Mycosphaerellales > Mycosphaerellaceae > Cercospora > Cercospora zeina. The sequence continues at coordinate 1,223,976 of JAKLWX010000013.1, forward strand.
CGACTCGAGGAGATTAGATACCTTACTACTTTATCTATACTCTTTACGACTTTTCTTCTACGATTAGATACTTTTAGAAAGCGATTTGCCTCTCTATCTACTACCCGTTATATTATTAAAGACCTTTAGTATAACGATTCCTTCTCTTACTTATAATAATAAAATACTTATACCTTTTAGCCTCTATCTTAACTATCCGCTACTTAAATCTTATAACTTTAAGATTAGAACGAATTAGAAAGTCGAGCGCATAAGGCCTAATATTAGGAAGTAACGTATTAAGAGGTTTACCTTACTATTAGGTTAGAAATTAGCGTCTTCTAGACGTAGGATAAGGTCTCGGCGTCGTCTATAGGTCTTTTAGGCGTCTCTAGCATTAGGGAGACGATATAATATAAGGGTAGATATCGTATAATACCGCTACTCTTACTAGAACTAGCGTACGTATAATAAGCTACCGATTTTAGTATATATAAGTTTAGGTCTATATTTTTAAAGCCGAAGGTAGAGCCCGACTAACGTAAACGCCTACTTTACTTTAAAGGATCTTCTAGAAGAACGACATTTATTTCTAACTATTACGAACCTACTTTCTAAACGACGACGACCTTAGAAAACTATAGAGAAGCCGGGCTTCTCTCGAGCTCTATAGTAGGTATACGAAAGACTTTAATAAGCGCGATAGCTCGCTACTATCCGATTCTAGAAGCTATACCTAGGCGGAAAATCGTACGACTTTATATAGATACGAACTTTTTCTAATAGCTTTTTCTTTCGGGAAGAGCTAAGAGATATAGGGTAGAGAGCGTTTAACCTCGCTACTCTCTACTCTTAGCCGATTATCTCTAAAGACTCGATTCTAAATAGTAGAGCAGAGAGCGTTTAATATCGCTACTATCTAGGATCGATAGATCGTCTTTTTAAACTTATTTAGACTATAGGGTAGAGAGCGTTTAATATCGCTACTATCTAAGACTACTAGATTGCTTTTCTAGACCTAGTTAGACTAGCCTTACTTTATAGCTACGACGATATAGCCCCTCTTAAGTACTAAACGTAGTACCTTAGAAAGGGAAAATAAGAATCTTACTTGCGCGGCTTTCTTCTATCTAACTCCGAGGCTTCTAATACTTTCTAGACGACTAGGCGATAGCGCTAGATCCCCTAGATACGATTAGAGACCTCGGGATCGAAACTAGACCCTTTAGCTTCTAACGACTTTCTTCTACTTTTAAGGCGTACTATACTAAGTAGTAGCTTCTAGGAGTAGCGTTCTAGTAAGATGTCCTACGATATAAGTATAAGGGCCTATATATATACTCGATACGAGCCTACTAGCGTTTATTAGCTTCTAAACGAACTTCTTTAACTTCTAGATATACGACGGGTAGTAGAGTATTCTCTAAGGACTAACTAGTCTCCTAAGAACTAGGGAGCTTCCTACTCTTATTAGAGGAACCTAGGAGACGTGCTACTACCTTCTAGTAACTTATATACTTTCCTAACCTTCTAATCGATCGCGACGGCAAGTCTTACGAATATACTTATAGCTTTAAAGATAGAGAGAAGAGTATAAAAAGAGGCGATCCCTCGTGCTCTTCTAATAAAAAAAAAATCTAATTAGGCTCTCGTATTTGCTTCTAGGCTTCCTACTCCTAGTATTAGACCTCTTAATACTAACGAACCTAATTACTTCTTCTTAACTTAACTAACGCTTGCTTACTACCTTTTCCTCTTCGATTTTAGGTACTCTTAGAGGCTAGTAGGCTTCTAATTGTTTCTAAAATTAATCTTTTCTCCCTTTATTCTACGAAACGACGACGACTCTCTTCTCTTTACTAGACTCCTTCTTATAGCCCTCGCGGTCTAACTATACCTCTAGAAAACCTTCTAATTCTTTAGTTAGACTAAGAATCTTCTTTTATTTCCTCGCTTCTTTCTTCTTTATATTTAGACGTCTCTAGATACGACCTATTCTTTAGATAGATTAGTAAATAAACTTACTAATTCGTCTAAAGAAAGTAGATTTAGATTTATCCGACTTTAATACTAGTAAAATTAATCTATAAAACCTTCCTTTACTAGAATTACTTTCTTTAGAAGACGCTTAGCTCTGCGGCACCCTCGAGATAGGTACTTCTATTATAAATATATCGGACTCTTAAAATAATTACGATTAGCCGATTTTAGCTAAAGATAGACGTACTATAGCTCTTATATAATCTCTTATCGAAGTCTTATATAACTCGCTTAAGAATCTTAGACCTAATATTATAAAGGGATTAGCCGAAAATCTCGGGACTCTATTAGCTCGACCTCTAAAAAAGGATACGCTTAGAAATCTAAGTTTTTCGGGCGCTAGCGTATTAGAATAGCTTTCTAGAATAGATAAGTTTACTAAGGACTATCGTTTAAACTAAGAGGATTCTACTAGAATTAAACGTCTTTTAGATAACTGCGACTATATTATTAAAATCGAGATTAAGACTCTAGATAGGTACTTAGATAATAACTACCCTGTCCTCTATAAGTTAATTCTAAATAGGTAGGCTAAGTTTAATACTTAGATACTTTTCTAAATACGCGCAAGCCTCGAGGCCTTATTAAAAAGGGCTTAAGCGAAAGGAAAAGACACGAATATACTCGAGTACTATAAGTAATTTAAGCTAATTTAATCTACGATTCCTACTAAAGAACTAGATAACTATACGAGGTATTAGCTTTTTCTTTCTAGACTTCTAAACTAGATTACAAAGAAGGTCTTTAACTATCTTCGAATCGATTATACTAGAAAGCTCTTTAAACCTTTTACTAAGGTTTATAAAGAAGCTTATAAGATTGCGACTAGAGATAATAGCTTTAGAAAGTTCTAGACTAGTTAAGGATCGATACTCGAAAAGATTTAAGAAGTCGTTAACTAGAAGCGACTAACCTTTACGCTAAAGTTTAATATAGAAATAAGACCCTCGCTACCGGTCTCTAAGCTTACCGAACTCTTTAAGAATCTAGTAATAAATTAAGCTTCTCTCTAGGCCTAAATTAATTAGAAGACCGCTGCGGCTATACCTATTAACCCTCCTAGGCTTAACTTATACTATACTTCCCTTTAGAACTAATTAGAAGCCTAGACGACTAATTAGACTAAAGTATACCTCGGTACCTACGCTACTAGTTTCTAGAAAAGAAAGGTCGACCCTTCTATCGAAGGAAAATACTATATATATAGCGAAGGGTCTTACTTTTAAGAGGAATATAGTCCTACTCTTAACTTAATTAATAGAGGCTATATATATAAAGGCGAACAGAATATCCTATACTTTAGCCGTACGAATACTAGCTATTTAGAGAAGATTATTTTTAGCTAAGACTAGAAGACGCTAAAGCTAAAGTTTATTACTACGCGGATCTAAGAACGAATTAGAAGTCCTATTAAGTAGACGTATCCTAAGGAGATTAAGAGGATTACGGAAAGTTAGCCGTCGCTACGAGATATATCTTACTACTAGAATACGCTTTATAATCTAGGATACTAGATCCCTACTATAAAGCTTAACTATTCTAATAGTAAGTAGCTAATTATTCTTTAGCGATAAAAAGAATTAGAGACAAAGTCTTTAGCCTTAGTAATAAGCTATTACTAGATACTATAGTTTAGGGGTTTACTAATTTCCCTCTTCTCCTCTACTACTTAGATAAGGAGTTATATATTACCTAAACCTAGCGCAACCTCTACTAGCGCGGCTATCTCTAAGAGAGACCGAAAAACGGTATAAGAAAAACTCTAAGAGTAGAGTCGTACTATAAAAGTAAAGAGAAAGCGTCTCGAAGAAATTATACGTAGTATTAAAATCCCGACAATTCTAGAAGTCGTAGAAGAGTTATAGGAGGAACCTAAAAGCTAGACTTAAGGCCGAGAAACTACGAAGACTCCTTTGTTTATTTAAGAATTTCTAGACGATATCGAAGATATAGATATACTCGAAAGCGAAGAAAACGAGCCTAGGCCTATTAATCTACCGAAGCGAAAGGTTCCTAAGAAACGTTCTCTTAAGAACTATCTTTAGGATTAAGCTAAAAAGGTTAACGAAGATATAGGCTATAATATCGGCGAAGTTCGGACTTTAGGTAAGCTTATATAAGCAAAGGTCGAGTTCTCGGTTAGTAAGCTACTAGCCTACTATAATATACTTTCTAGACTCCTCTAGAAGAGAGTAATAAACGATTAGAAGCTTCTTTAGAGGCTTTATATAATAGACGTCCGGAATGCCGATATTTTTAAGAGTCTAGAAGTTCCTAAAGGATCTAAACTATCTGCGAATATAAATCTAATTAACGTATTAAGCCTTCTAAGTCGGGAATCGGCTCCCTCTACTAAGGATCTTTACGGTCTTAGTAAAGAAATCGATCTATCTACTATCTTCGAAGATTTCGTACGAGTACTATTAATCTAAGTACTAGTAGAAGTCGGAACACCTACTAGAACGGTTAATACGCTTATCGACGAAGGTTCTAAATACTATATTATTATAGATTACTTTACGAAATAGTATAAGCTAGCGATTATTCCTTAGAAGTAGAGTATTATAATATATAGTACTATCGGAAACATATAGATCGTTAGCCTTACTAAAGATATTCGGATAAACGTTTATAACGTTATTATTAAACTTTCCTATATCGTTATATAAGAAGAAGTAGATACGGCGATCTAGCTTATCCTCGAGCGTCCTTAGACTCGTAGAACCCGACTTACTAGTAGAAACTACGACGACGGCTCCTAGGAAGGAACTATTACTACCGCGGGAGGTAAACTTATTACCTTTACTACTCTAGACGGCAACGACGGCTATATAACTCTCGACTAGCTATTAGGAAAAGCAAAGGGCCGAGAATTAAAGCTATAACGATCTCTATAGCCCTACTTACCTTAGCGGAAAATAGACTTTATTAGAAGTTATTAGAAGGCTAGCGCTACTACTACCTCTAGTGCCTAAAAGAGCTTAAGTAACTAAGCGCTTTAGAGGGGAGGGACCTCGCTTATTAACTTCGAATTCTTACGATATATAAATCTAGAAGAGTACTTGCGCGCGCCTACGTAAACGACAAGGACGAACTAGTTAAAGAAAACCTTTTCGACTCGGTCTTAAACGTCGATAACCTCTACTACTAAGATTAGGAAGAGTCTACTTTCTAGTCTACTTTCTACCTTACTAAACTTGCTCGAAAGGCCTAGTAGCTAATAAGAAAGGTTCTCTATAATATACTTTATAAAAGAGTAGCCGACAAAGTTAAACTAGTTAACGTAGATATCTTAATAATAGATAGTAAGGCCTTAGAAGTAAATCTAAAGTAGAAATAAAAATACCTCGACTGCGAATCCCTTCTACCTAAAAGTTCTAGACTATTCGATTAGAAGTATATCGTTTAGAAGTTCTTAACGATAGAAAGAGATAGCCGGCTAACGCTATAAGTCCTATCTACTCTCGACCTTAGTATAGAACTTTTAGAAAACGAATTATATCTACTCTATAAGATGCTCTTTAACTAAGAAGCTGTTTTTACTTTAGACTTTCGATATCTCGAACGCTTAAATCTAGAAGTAGCGCTACCTTAAAAGATTAGAATAGTACCTTATTCGCTATAGTAGCACTTAGGTTTTCGGCTTAATCTAGCTCTAAAAGAGACGATAGAAGAAATAATTAAGCAGCGCTTAGACGCCGGCACGCTCGAGTTCTACTATAGATCTTATAGCAATTCTTACTTTCTAGTCTATAAAGTAGATACGAATAAGTATTATCTAATAAACGCCGCTTAGAAGATTAACGAGGTTACTATTTAAGATATAAATACGCTACTAGATATAGATAGCTTTTTAGAAGAGATAGCTAGCTATATAGTCTCGAGCCTTACCGATATCTTCTTCGGATACGATTAGATTCCTCTAGATAAAGGAAGCTATAACCTAATAGGTTTTATAACGCCTCTAGGGTTAGTTCGACAGACGACCCTACCTTAAGAAGCTACGAATTTAGTTGCCTAGTTCTACTAGATTATAGCTATTATACTATACGACTATTTCTCGCATATAGCTATTCCCTTCCTCGACGATATTACGATTAAAGGGCTAAAAAGTCGCTATAACGATAAAGAAATTAAACTAGGAATCCGCCGGTTTATTATAGAAGCGATTACTATACTTAATTCTATTCTTGCGGATCTAGAGCGAGCTAGTCTAACGGTAGCATTTAAGAAGTTTAAAGTCTTCTATAAATAGCTAGAAGTCGTTAGGTATATTAGCGGGCCTAAAGGATAGTAGCTAAATATATAACGAGTATAGAAGATCTTAAACTAGCTAGACCCTACCTATTAGAAAGATGTTCGCGTATATCTCGGGCTTCTAGTCTACTTTAAGTTTATAATCGAGATATATAGCTTAATTGCGGCGCCTCTCTATAAGCTCCTCCGGAAGAATACTAAGTTTATTTAGACTAGAGCCTATTAGAAGGCAAAGGTAGCTCTTAGATACGCTCTAGTTAACTATCCTTAGCTTATTTCTATCGACTACGGACCTAATAGCAGCGAAATTATTCTAGCTATAAATATAAGTAAAGATAGATATAGCTATATTCTTATATAAGTTATCGACGGCTGTCGCTACTCTATAAGTTTCGAAAGCGGCCTCTAGAATAATATAGAGAGGAGATACGATATAGGAAAACTTAAATGCCTCGCGGTTCTAAAAAGTCTAAAAAAGCTAAAACCTTAGCTTTTTAGCGTCTACTTTACTCTAGAAGTAAATATAAAGACTCTAGCTTACTAGCTTAGTCGACCTGCTTCTAATCTCCTAAATTCTATAATAGCACGATAGGTAGCCTAGATACGGCTCTTTACGTTTACTATCTAATACGTTCTAAGTCTAAAATATACTAGACTAGATACCTTATCTCGACGACTACTAAATCCCGATATAGATATAGAATCTAAGAGTAAATATAAGTCGGCAATTAATAGCGACTTATTCTAAGACTAGGAACTAATGTCCGCGGTAGCTACCTTTAGAGATTATAATCTAATAGGTTCTACTAATCTTCTAGAGGAACCTAATAGCTCTACGCTAAATAGAGAATAGTCCTACGACTCTCTAGTCTACGCTTTTATCCTTTCTAGAGGTCGGAGAGTCTATACGATTAGCCGCGGAAAATAGCGTACTTATACTCGAGAATTACGCCGTTTCTTAATTCGAGAACGATATCTCTAGAGATAAGAACGTCTAAATTTACTAGTTGTTCGAGTCGTTAATAACCCTTAGAAACGATTAGAGATTATACGAGAAATCTACGATATTTCTAGATATAGAAGTATAGATTTATACTAGTAGATAATTAGGCGGATATACTAGTAGTCTAGAATATACGGCGACGTTTCTAATTATATCCGAAGATACTAACCTTATAATCTAAGAGATAGTCGGCGCCGTCCTATATAAATAGTCCTATAGTAGATTTAAACTATCGAAGAAGTCTAGTATTGCGATATAGTCTACTATATAGGCGATATTCTAGGGACCGGAGTTAAGAAAGGTTATCTCTTTATTGCCTACGAAGGCCTTAGCCGATAGGTCGAAGGTAAAACGTTTTCCTACGTAGCGAAGGACTTAATAGCTAAGTAGATTATAAATTTTATCCGATGCTAGATCTTTTATAGATAGGGTCTACCGTATAGAATAGTTCTAGACGGCGCTCGGGCCTATCTAAAAGAAGTCGAAGACCTTCTAAACTCGTATAGCGTTAGGCGTACTAGGATCTCGCCTTATAATCCGGAATTAAATAGCCGCGTTAAAGTTAGGCATCGTCCTATCCTTTTAGCTCTTATAAAGATATTAGATAGCACTTAGAAGGGCTAGATAAAGTACGTTCCGGCGGTACTTTAGGCCGAGAGGACTACTATCTATAGCACGACTAGCTAAACTCCGTTTTTACTTATATATAGCCGAGAAGTAGTCCTTCTAATCGAGCTCTCTATTACGACCTTTAGTCTTCTAGATTAGAGGAAGGTTAGAACGCACGAAGACCTTATTTAGAAGAGAGTAGAAGCTCTAGAAGCTATAGACGTTATAAAGGTAGAAGCGCTAGCTCGCGAAGAACAACTTTAAGAATAAGCCTTTTTTTATATAAACGATAAGAGGAACGCAACCGACGTAGTCTTTACGAAAGGCTAGCTTATTATTCTCTAAAGAGGAGATATTAAAGATTTACGTTCCTAGAAGCTTTCTTTCTAGTAGAAAGGCCCTTACTAAGTATCGAGTTATACGAAGAACTATTCTACTTACTATCTAGAAGAGCTTAGTAGCGCTAAAATTAATAGGACGATTAATAAGCGCAATCTAAGAGCTATACTTCTATTCTATAAGCAAGAAGACCTAGTAAGATACTAAGTAAGAGAGGCGTCTTAAAATCTAAAAAAGAAAAATAAAATTAAACTAGTTCTAGAAGGAGTCTATAAAATCTCGAGTAGAGAGGATATAGTTAACGAAGTCGAATACGAGGAAGAACGATATCCTACGATAGTATAACTCCGATATATTCTAGAAGAAGAACTATAAGAATATAAAAGAATATAAAAACTCTTATTTTAGTATTTAGCGAGGAGGGATAGGTAGTATCTAGCGTTTAATAGTCTTTAGAAACGGTTAGAAGCTCCGACCTTACTAAAGGAAAGGCAAACGTCTATAAAGACGTTAAACTAAAGAAAGAAAAAAAAATATCCGACGAAGGCAATCGTCTAAGACGACGTTAAACTAAGTCTTATACGAGGAAGACTAAAAACCTTAACCGGTTTTAAGTTTCTAGAACTTAGAATTAATCTCCCGGAAATAAAACAAATTAATAATAGCGAATATAATATCTAGGCGGCATACGTATCCGTAAAGACTTAAAACTACGGACGAAAAACATAAAATACTATATAGTATTCTTAGCTTTCTCTTTCTAGAATAATTAGAGCTTCGTTTTCTATCTTTCTACGAATATTCGACGACCTAGATAACTCTTTAGATTTACTTCTTAAACCTTCTAAGATTTAACTGCTTCTAAGACTATATACCTAGGTATACCTTCTAAATCTAGAAGTCTAAAGACTAAATCCCTAGCTCTCTTCTACTTAGACTTTAGTTTCTCTTTCCTAGCCTTCCTTAGGATTACCTTCCCTAGCTTCTTCTATTACCTAGTCTTTAGCTTAGTTATTAGAATCTAAGTTAGAATTAGAATTAGAATTAGATTTAGTATCTAGACTATTTTTAGATTAGGTATTAGATTTACTAGCAAATATAGCCTCTAGGTTCCTCTTAGGTACCTTTTCTATATTAGAAGATTACTCTAGTATAGGGCTAGTTAGTGCTACTATCTTCTTCCTAAGTTTAAGAGAGGATTAATCTAAGGACTAGGAACTAGTAGCTCTAGTTACCTAATTAGCTAACTTTACTAAGGAAGTGCTAAGACTAAGCAAATTCTCTTCCTTTAAAACCTTTTAATTAACTAGAAAGAGGAAGGTTAGATAGCTAGAACTAAAGGCTATACTATCTAGATAATTCTACTTAGTATAGTAAAACTAGTATAGAGGCAAAGGGCCTATTTTTAGAATATAATCTAAACTAGTAGGATTTAGTAAGTTCTTTAAGTCTAGGAATTTCTAAAATCTATTAAAGGCTATATAGTATCTAGTAGCATCTAGGATAATCCTATTAGCCTAGGCCTCTAAACTTAAGACTTAGACTATTAGCTTAGATCTAGTTAATCTATTATACTTTAAATTAGAAAGAACCTCTTTCTAAATAACTTTAGGTCCTCTAACTGCTTTTAGCTAGGTACTTAGACTATATCTAGAAGAGGAAGATTAGTTATACTAGCTATTATATAGGTAGTTAGTATAAGTACCTCTAAAAAGCTACTTATTATCTAGATCTTCCTAGCTAAGGCTTAGTACTCTTCTTTAAGCTAGAAATAGAGTAGTTTTACTCTTTTTATAATAGTTATAAGGACCTTTAGAATCCTTAGCCTACTCTAGAAAATAAGTAATAATAGATACTACTCTATAAAGGGAACTATAGGGCCTATACTCTCTAACTCTTATCTAGGAACCTTTAAATAGCTTTATCTTAGAAAGAAGCTAGTATTCTAGCCCTAGGATTCCTTTAATACTTAAGTATAGCCTTCTATTTCTATAAGAATTTAGGTATAGCCTAGGAAATATATCTAGGATACCTAGTAATCTAAATAAGTCTAAGAAGTAGCTAGCCCTTTCCTAGATATCCTAATTAGAGAGTATAGTCTTATTCTACTAGCTTTAGACCTCCTTAGAATACTACTTCTTCTAGACCTTCTTTAATAGCTTTCTAGCTTACTTATCCTTCTTAAAGACCTAGTACTTAGGGTTTGTCCTAATAATATCCTCTAGAAAGAGCAAGGCACTAGAGGCCTTTAAGCTCTCTAATAGGATCTAAACCTTAGCCTTTAGCTTCTAGATAGACTTTATTAGTACTATTTAAAAGTAGAATATAGAGTCTAAAGGAAGTAAGAGAATATTAAAAAGGGAAGAAATTAAGTAGAAGATAAAGGTTTCTAAATTTTAAAGTAGTAGAAGTTAGCTAGCTACTTAGTACCTAATTAATAAAACTTAAAAAGCTAAACTACTAAAGCTACTTAATTTAGATAACCTAGACCTTAGAAACTTCTAGAGTATCTAAACCTTCCTAGTAGTTCTAGAGCGGATCTAAGATAAGAAATAATACTAGAAGTAGAGAGGAAACCTTTTCTATTACTAGATCTAGGCGAAAACCTCCCTCTATTTACTTATAGTAGAAAAGAGCCGTGCCTATATTCTAATCTCTTTAGAATAAGTAGAAAACAAGAAAATAGAACGCCGAAAGACTTTTCTTTAAACACTTCTAGAATTAGAAGATATTAGATCTAATAAAACCGGAGAAACTACTTTCTTTACTAGATATCGCTATCCTCGTTACTAGAGTTATACTCTAACTCGGCACCTAAACCTCCTTCGATTATATTATTATATTTGTCGATAGCTTCGCTATTAGGGTTTAGTAGACCGCTCTCTACGAAGGCCTCTAGACGGATGTCTAAAATAGCCTTAAACGCCTCTTCTATTATAATTACTATTCTCTAAAGAATACGCAAGGTACTATTAGAATCTAGGTTATAGGGCACGCGGATAATAATCGGGATTATTACGGCCTTAGCTAGCGGAACTAGAGGAATAGCGGTCGGAACGTATTAAAACGCCGAACTAGTCTAATCCTCGAGACTTCTAGAAATAGGATTAAGTATATTAATCGTAGAACGAAGTTCCTAACGAAGGTTCTACGCGGCGTTGCTCGTATTATTTAGCGCTATACCTTATAGTTCTAATAGAAGGTTAGAAGCTAATATCGGAAAGGCTCTTCTAGTAGGCGGATCGTTCTAAAGGTTCTAAGAAGTACTAGAGATCGGAGGAATAGAGGTAGTAGCGCTCTAAGGCGGTAGATTCTAGCGATTAGCGCCGTACTAGCGTGTCGGCGCTCGACTAGAAAGAGAATAACCGGATTTTGCCTTTATATTATACGTAGTCTTACTATCGTAAACGTAGTTCGTATAAGTACCGTTCTAGAGATACGGCTAATTAGTTAAGGAAGCCGGGACTCTCGGATTATACGACTAGTCTAGGACGCGGATATAAATCTTAGCCTTTCTAGACCCCTTGTTTTGTTTATTATTTGTTTATTCTATTAACGTGCTATAGGAGTCGAAGACTATATAGCACGGGTAGGCCGAGGCCTATCTAGTCGTAAGAGAAAAAGCCTCCTAGGCTATAAAAACTCTTTAGTCGTAGGAGTGTCTTATTCGCGCTAAAAACGGATATTATAGGCCAATGCCTAGGGGAACTAGAATTTCGCTTAGTGCGCCTTAGCGCTAAGCGCTAAGCCCTATATATAGAATTTTAGTATCTAAAATTAGTTCTAGTAGATATAGCTAGTATAGTATATCGAGTCGGTATAGAGGCCTCCGTTTCTATTCATCTCGGACCTAGAGAGTCGTCTCTAGGAATATATATTCTAGGTAGGAAGGGTCTGCCTTTCTCCCTTCCTTCTATAGCTCTTTTTAGTAGGTAAATAGCTAATCTCTTACCTAGTAGCTGCCTCCTCTCTCTACTCCTATCCTGCCTACTTCTATTCTATCCTCTCTTTTCTACCTCTTCTGCGGTAGGGTTCTACCTTAGTTCGTTAGGTAGTCTTAGGGTTGTCTTAGAGTAGTAGTTCTTATCTTAGTTCTTATCTTATCGGGTATACGGCTAGTAGTAGCGAAGTAGGATTGTCTTATATACCCTTATACTTTACTAGTATGCTCGAGAGCATCTATTTCTACCTACGGCCGCGTAGAGGCGTATAATAGGACTTCGTAGGCTTTCTAGACCCCTTTCTATAGTATATATAGATATCGTCGTCTAATATATACTCTAAATCTATACTATACGAACCGATAAGAGTAGGAAGTTAATACTCTATCGATCTTAGATTTGTTTCCTAACCTAAAGGAAAGATTAGTCTCGGTAGCTAGTCTAGATCGATAAGACGAAAATTCGGATCGAAGAAGTTATCGATGCTATAGTATATCTTTCTACTAGCACCGCTAAGAAAGCCGTAGATTATTTCCTAGAAATCGCTCTAATATACGCCTCTCTAGATTAGAAGGACTATTCTCTCTAGAAAGGAGTATAGATCTTTTTAGTTTAGAAATTTAATTAACGAAGCGCGGAACTACTTTTCCTAGAGTATGTTTAGTAGATTTTCTATCTAACTCGAGCTATATATAGGAGCGCGTAAGCTCTAGTTTAGCTTCTTTAGAGGATCCCTACTACTACTAGAGCTAGAACTAAGGCTTAGACTAGTAAGTTTCCTACTAGACGATCTGCCTACGCGCTAGGACCGACGCGAAGTAGTAGTTATCTTAGCCGATAATTCTAATAAGCTATTAGTATACTCGAGAAAGGGTTTATATATAGAGAAATCTTACTATAAGCTACCGCAGATATTAAGAAAGCTTTCTAAAGTCGTCTAAAAAGAGTACTATAAGGCCTAGAGGGTTCTAAAAGCTAGAAGAGGTTATTAAAGTTATTATTCGGAAGTAGATATTCGAGAGAAAGTTAGAAGCGAAGGGCTGCTTTTATAATAGGCTCGCCGGTATATAATTAACGTTTTCTAATTATTATAAGCATTTATTATAGGACAGCAAATATATAACGCGTTCTAAGGGTTTAATTCTAGAATTACCGACGTTCTAATTAGCTACCGGCTAGGTAGTAGGTTTATATAGTCTTCTAATAAACTATAACTTTCTAGAAGTAAATAAAATTACGAAAATTAGATAAGTAAAGAATTCTAAGGATTCTAACGACTTCTAAACTAGTTCTAGGCGCGCGGTAGAAGGCGTAGTAGTATTTCCTTAGGTTACCTTAAGTTCTTTAAAGAGTATACGCTATCGTTCGGAGCTAATATAGCTAGTAGATAGGAACTACGTCGTTGCTCGCGATCCGCGCTATATCTCTAGGAAGATATTCGAGTAACTTACGCTCTTCGGAGAGTATACGCTATCGTTCGGAGCTAATACGGCCGGCAGATAGGAACTACGTCGTTACTCGCGATCCGCGCTATATCTCTAGAAAGATATTCGAGTAAGGGAGGGATATATTAACTAGTAGCCTACTACGGTTCTAATAGGGGTTCTAAAAAGCTAAGAGTGCTTAGAATATAGAATAAAGGTAGAAAAAGGATATCGAATAAGAGGAAGGTAGAAAGATATAAACGACGAGCCTTTAGGCGACTTAAGGAGATTAGATACCTTACTACTTTATCTATACTCTTTACGACTTTTCTTCTACGATTAGATACTTTCGGAAAGCGATTTGCCTCTCTATCTACTACCCGTCGTATTATTAGAGACCTCTAGTATAACGATTCCTTCTCTTACTTATAATAATAGGACACCTATACCTTTTAGCCTCTATCTTAACTATCTACTACTTAAATCTTATAACTTTAAGATTAGAACAAATTAGAAAGTCGAGCGTATAAGGCCTAATATTAGGAAGTAACGTATTAAGAGGTTTACCTTGCCGTTAGGTTAGAAATTAGTATCTTCTAGACGTAGGATAAGGTCTTAGCGTCGTTTATAGGTCTTTTAGGCGTCTCTAGCATCGGGGAGACGACATAATATAAGGGCGGATATCGTATAATACCGCTACCCTTACTAGAACTAGCGTACGTATAATAAGCTACCGATTTTAGTATATATAGGTTTAGGTCTATAATAGTATCTAATATACGCCCTTATAGCTATTTTATCCGCTTAATTAGGTAAATAAATACCTACCTTATATACGTACGCCTTATAGCTATATATTTAGAGGTTACTAAGATTAGGTTTACGGCCTATTACTATCTTAATTAGTATTTTACTACCTCTATTACTAGGTACTAGTAGTCGATTTAGTAGGTAAACTATAGTCTTTATATATTCTAGCTATAACTTAGAGCTAAGGTTTAACTATATTACTAAATACCTAATAGTATCTAGTAATCGCTTACTATAGGCTTCTACTAGATCCTAGTAATAACCTCCCTTAGTTACTAGCGTCTATTTAATAGCTTTATTACGGAGTATAGTAGCGAAATACTTCGTAACTATCTATTAAGGAGTCTAAAACGCGGAGTCTATATCGCTAGTAAATCGAGTAACTACTCGTTCTATAGTATTCGCAAAACATACTATATCTAGTAGGAAGTTAGTTAGCGTCTTAGCTAACTTACTTTTAGTAGTAGTAGCAAACTATAGAGCTATTAATATATCGGCTAAATAAAATATATAGCGTAATAATTAATCTATCGTATACTAAGTTAAAGTAAATCGTGTCTATAATTAAATAACTAAATAGCGTATGTTCCTATACTCGCTCTACGCGTAAATATACTCTCGTAGATTTACTAAGCGCGTAAACCTCGTAGTCTTTAATTCGTAGAGAGTTAAGTTAGTCGTTATTACTAGTTATCTTAGCACTATTAACGTTCTTAATAAAGTTCTTTAACCTCTTTTTACTCGAGTAGCTAAGAGTTATAAACTACTACCTCTAGTTTAGCTTTCGTAGCGGCCTTAAATTAGTCGTACGTGCCGCTATCCTACGTAAATCGCTTAGAGGCTCGTTATTTAGCGTAAAGCTCGCTAAATTATATAGCGTAAAATGCGCTACGTATCCCTATTCTAGAATCGTAGTAGAACCGCTATCTTTAATAACTAGTCGCGTAGCTAGTTTATACTATTTAGTAGGAGTTATTACTATATTAAAGTACGGCATTCTACTAGCTCTTAATTATAGTTTATAAACTATAGCTAACTTACTAGCGAGTTTATCGGTCTATTCGTATATAGTATTATATCTACTATACTACTAGAAACCTATTCTTTTAAGGACTACCTAAGGAACTACGTTCGTATAGAAGTAAGAAATATAGGCTATATTCTCGAGTTTAATAATAGCTAGCTCTATATTAAGGTATACCGTTCCGTACGCGACGACTAGGTATAGGCTTAACCTAGTCTTTACTATTTTACTCTAAGCGATTCGCGTAGGTTTAAATCTAGCCTTTAGGTAGTAGTTAATAGATAGATAGATAGATAGATTAATCTTATTGCCGGTCTACCTCTTTATCTAGAGTAAGTAGCTTTGCTCTAGCATTATATAAAAGGGAAAATTCTATAAAAAACCCCTTATCTTCCTCTTTGTTTTTATAGTTAATAGTTACTTCTTCTATCTTGCCTTTCTTTAAGCAAAATTAGGCTCTTTTATAGCCTTACTCTCCTTTCTTAACTCCTTTTTATCTTCTTATCTCTCTATAGCTTCGTTCTCCCTTATTAATCTCTTTCTTAGCTAGGGAGAACTAGTCTAATACTCCCTCTTAGATTAGCTACTTAGCTATAGTATTAAGGCCTCTTAGTATTAAGTATATATCTTCCTATAAGCTAGTTCCTACTACTATAAATAGCTAATATCTATTGCTCTAATAGTTTTAGTAGGATATATAAATATGCTTAGTATCTTAGATATCTTAGTTATATAGGTATATTAGGATAACTCCTAGGACTCTCCTCTTTCTTAGGTATGCTCTAAGTCTAATATGTCCTATCCTAATTAGAGTAATTATCGTACTTATAGGCCTTAGAGCCTCCTTATAAATCTCTCTAGCCCTAAATTGTCCTACTATAGCCTATACTACTAGTTGCTCCCTTGTTATGCCCTTCTTTTATCTAGCCTTCTCCTATTCTTAGTTCTATTTAGTAAGCTCCTACTAGTTCTTAACTCCTATCCTTATCTAAAGTAGCTTCTAGCTTAGAGTTATCTCTTAAATTTCCTATACTCTTATCTTATATTACCTACTATACTAGTTGCCTTTTCTCCTTACCTTTTATTCCCTTTAAGTAATTCTCTTATATACTTACTTAATATACTAGTAGGTTAAGTTGTCTACTTTATTCCTTATATATTATCTAGTAAGGTCTTAAGTATAAAGCTAGATTAGAGAGATGCTTGCTTCCCTTTAAAGGACTATAGCTGTAACTAACTTATATATACCT
The DNA here is from genome assembly GCA_022702355.1 of Cercospora zeina. Taxonomy (NCBI): domain Eukaryota; kingdom Fungi; phylum Ascomycota; class Dothideomycetes; order Mycosphaerellales; family Mycosphaerellaceae; genus Cercospora; species Cercospora zeina. The sequence goes on from JAKLWX010000013.1 coordinate 1,240,652, forward strand.
ATAATGTTCCTTAGAGCTTAGTTCTAGACTTACTTAATTGGTTTAGTAAGGCCTTTATTATACTCGCTTATTCCTTTTAAGTTAAACTAGGTTTAGCATCTATATACTAGAGCTAACCTAATAACTATAGTATAGATATGTCTTACCTTCTTAAATAATACTCTTTAGGTAGACTTATATAGCCTTTATAAGGACTAGATCTAGTATATGCCTTTCTTAGCTACCTTCTTAATATATAGGCCCTACTTAAGTTTAGTATCTACCTAAACTCCTAATAGTCTTAAGGATAGGATAGGTTTACCTCTAAAGCTAAGGATCTAGACTATAGCCTTAAGGTTATAGTTCCTTTCTTTTATAAAGTAGATAAGCTAATACTTCTATAGTATAAAGGCTGCTCTATATCTTATTACCTACTCTATATATTTATTATAAGCTTTCTCTAGTTGTTTATAGTTCTCCTCTATAGATATACTATATATAAGGATATTAGAGTTATTAATAAACCCTATTACTATAGTATTACCTTCTTAGAGTAATAAGAGAAGTATAAATATAAAGAATAGGAATAGGATTAGTAATAGTATTAATCCTTAGGAGATTCTAGTATCTTGCTTTCTCTTCTAGTTTACGAATTCTCTTAGCTTAAGGTAAGTTATCCTATCTTAGAGGAATAACTAGATAAACCTAATTAGCTAGTCTAGATAGCCTTATATCCTAATATTATAAAGGAGTCTCTAGTAGGACACTTTATTAAATACCCTAGATATATCTAGGTAGAGTATTAAGGCTACTACTCTAGGCTTAGCTTTCTAGATTGTCCTAACTTGTTTAGTAATAAAGTTAAGTGCTATAATCGTAGATCTTCCTAGTCTTATACCTATTTATAATTCTAGTAGTAGGCCTCTCTCTTCTACTACTTTAGATATTCTCTTTATAACTACTACTTCTAGCACTTTCGCTAGAGTATTAAGAAGTACTATTAGCTTATATACTCCTAGCTTAGTATAGTTAGGCTTCTATAGCTTCCTAATAACTATAGTAATAGAGTATTTAAATAGCTTTAGGTAGTATACTTAGCTAATATAGGCTATAAAGAGCTTAGCTAGGAATAGTATAATCTCCTATTAATATTTCTTAAGTAGTATATTCTAAATCTAGTCTAAGCTTAGAGCCTTCTTACTTAGGATCCTTTTAAGTATTATAAAGACCTCTCCTTTAGATACCTTATCTTCTATTTAGAATTAAATTAAGAGGTCTATATTTAGGATATCTCTTAGGTTTGCTTTAACTAGTATTAGCCGGCTAATATACGCTAACTAGCTACTTATTCTAATACGAGAATTAAGATATACTGCTACTACGAGAACTTAAATTCGGGGCTTACTTTAGTAGTTTCGGGAGTCGGAGTTTAATTAGTAAGGCGGGTATACTTGTAACCTATAGTTCGAATACGAAAAAAAACATAAGGACTAATATAGATAGCAACGTAACGACGACGTATAGCTATAACCTTCTTCCCTTACGAAGTCGTATATACGGAGGAGATAGTAGAGAAGTAGTTGCGATAGCTTCTAACGTGCACTTACTAGAAATAGGTACGCTAGACGAGATAGTGTCCGAGGACTAGCTATATAAGGCATTCTATTACCTACCCGCCTTACGACCTACTCTATCTATACTAATATAAGCTACTCGAGTATATATAGTTTAGGGTTATATTCTAGAGCCGAAGGTAGGGCAAGACTACGACTAAAAAGATACTACGTTACTAAAAGAGGTACTATAGACAAGACTTAGATTTAATTTATATACGCACACGTATATAGTTCGCGGGAAGTTAGCTACTTCTACTATATATATAGCGTTTAGGATTAGGTATAGCACGCGTTTAGGAGTCGCGGATAATATAAACTTAGAATCTAATATAGTACGCGTTTAGGAGTCGCGGACAATATAGACTTAGAATCTAATATAGTACGCGTTTAAGAGTCGCGGATAATATAGACTTAGAATCTAATATAGTACGCGTTTAGGAGTCGTAGACGAGACTAGTACTAGAATATAGGTAGCGTAGGCATTGCCTATACCCTAAAGATAAACGAAGACTACGCTCTATTCTTATAAATATAGTTCGCGATAAGAGATAATAGCGCACGGACGGGCTAAGTATACGCTATAGGTAATACAAGGCGAGAAGCTACTATAGGAGAGCAGTAAGTAGAAACTAGGTAGTCTAACCTAATCCGGACGCGGACTAGGTAAAGACGACCTAGGAACATGCGATAAATTATTTCCTAGCTAGATAGATGTCTATTAGGTAGGGAAATTAAAGCTAGGGCCCGGGGCCTTAGCTTAAGTAGATAAAAGAGGGAAGGAATTCGCTAAGATATAACTACTTAAGAACCGAGAGAGCTACTATGCTAGGTAATTAAGACGATTATGCAGAACCTAGGCTAGCTACTATAGTTTCTAGCACCGAGGAAGATAGGATCTATTATAGTATATAAGAGTTCGATATAAGGAACTAACTAGTAGACTTTGCTACCGCTATAATAGGTACTATTAGTAATATACCTAATTAAGGACCCTTCTTACGGTCGCCTACCGCGATAGATATAACGTAGCTCCTAACTTTATAGGAAGTCCTAAGGAGTATACTAGATACCTATAAGCTAAAGCTACTATTACCTAGAACTAAAGCGAACCCGTTCTTTAGAGGATAGAATGCTACTAAGTTCCTCGAATAGTTTAATAGTCTCTAGAAGTAGTTCGATCTAGAAGGGCGTAGTAACTAGGAAAAGATTAATAGCGTTATCGCTAATACTAAGATTATCCTACGACTAGAACTAAAGCGATTAAAGGGCGTGCCTAAACATAACTAGACTAAATTTAGGAAGTCCCTATTAGACTACTTTGCTAATAGTAATGCGTATTATATTATTAAATCGGTATCGTACCTTACGTTATACTATAAGACCTAATAGTTAGAAAGCGATAATCTAAATAAATTCTTACGATAGTTTCGATTAGCTTCTAACTATATTAATTCCGAAGACTTAAGTAATAAGGAACGATCTATACTACTACTAAAAGCTTTGCTAGATAGTATTAGTAGAAGGATCTATAGGAAGCATAGCCTATATCCCCGGAAGCTAGAGTCCTTCTAACCGTTTAATAAGATTCTAAAGTCGGTAGAAGAAATAGTTAAAGGGTCTAAAGGGTTTAGGCTTGCTAAAAATAGAGATAAATAATAGATAACCTCGCTATAGAACTCTATCTCGGCTAGCCGTCTAGAAAGAGCTCTAGCGGTGCCTATAGGTAATACTCTTATTAATAACGACTTTACTCGCAAGTTCGCGAAGATATCGATCCTATACGGACTTACTCCGCGGACTAGAACTAGCCCTATGCCTATAAACCCTCCGATAGAGATAGGAACGTAGTAAGCCTATTAAGCAAATACTATAAGCTTAGGAAATAAACTATACGCGTACGTAGGCATAGTTAGAACCTTCGCGACGCAGATCCTAGTATACCTAACGATATAGAATAAGTATTTTAACTGCGGAGACTAAGACTACTACGTAAGGGAATATCTAATTATAGCCTAGCTCTAAGGAAGTAGGTATATCTAGTAGAATAAGCGAAGGAGATAGCACTATAGTCCTTCTACTAGAAACTATTAGGTAATTAGTATACTAAAGTAGAATAGCTAGATACTACGAATAGCTTAGATATACTCGGTAGTATAGAGGTTATTCCCTCTATATAGTCGCGTTCTATAGCAGGCTTACTTATTAAGGGCGAATTAGTTATTAGTACTCTAGATACGAAGGGATATAACTAATATAGCGCCTAGAACTATCTCGAACTAAGGATATTAGATACTATATAGGAAACTATTATATATACCTAAAGATGTTTAGTTAGAGCCCGGGGCCCCGACTGCGATTCTAACTTCTCTAATGCCCGAACTTATATATACTACTACGACCGTACCCTCTTAGGTTATTAGAGGCATATATTTCGGGTTCGTACCTATACCTACTATTTTTAGAGTAGCTATATACTAGTCTAGGCAAGCTAGTATTAAAAAGGAGGATAATTACGACTATAGCGAAGGATAGATTAAGGATATTATAGAAGAAGAGCTTAGAAGAAGCCTTAACGTAGCTACCGCTATAGTCGTAAGTACTAAGAGAGAGAGTAAGGACAAGGTTAGTAGTATAGTAATCCTAAGCCGGGACAAGTAGATAGCTCGTATAGCTAAGAATAGAATTAAGAAATAGAAGGGGGCCGTAAAGACGAGATAGCTACGGGCGAAGATCTCCGATTAAGTATTATAAACCTAAGCTTCCTAAGAAGATAAGCGAGATAATCCTCGCCCTAGACCTTTAAGATTATAAAGCTAAGAGATATTTAGCTATATAGATAAAGATATAGCGGACGAAGATATAGAGGATATTCTAACTACTAAACCCGTTAACCCTTCGATAAGGAAGGCTAGGAACCCTTTAGAGAGATAGCGGTTCGATAATTATATAAGAGCGAAGGGAAAGAAGGACGAGGAGAACTTACTACTTGCTAAGAAACGAGAGACTAGGTTGCTTAGGAGGTTAATCTACTATAAGATTCTAATTACCTTTAGGGAATTTATCCTTCTTAGAAGTTCTAAGCTAGCGATTAAGTTACTATAGGATAGGATCTATACTAACGATAATAAACTATATAACGCACTCTAAACCGAGCCTATAAATGTTAACTAGCTAGTAGAGAATATATAGTAGGCTAGGGAATTAGACGATATTAGTAAGGATTAAGTTAGTAAATTCCTTTATAAAGCTTTTTAGGACTAGGATCCCTATACTAGGAAGGCTCTTTCTAAGGAACTATTTTAGGAGGAAGGGATTAATACGTATCGCGCTTGCGTAATTATACGGTCTAAAGTATAGACTATCGAGGAACTATACGAGACTCTATCTAGTATAGACCTATCGGTAGTAATAGACGATTTTATCGTAGCTCCCCTTATCTAAGTCCTATATATAGTTAGAACGAGCAAGAATCTAAGCCTAGAAGTTTAAGTATTAGTTAACGAGAGTACGAATTCTTATATCGTCGATTAGAACTAGGTATAGGAAATAGGAATTGCCTTAATCTAGAACATCCTAGAAAGTAAAATAATTACTATAGAAGGGCCGGTTACTATCTTAGGAATTAGTAGGAGATTAGTTACTAGCGTTTTTAGTATCGAGATTAAAGTACTAGTTTTCGTCTCTAAACTAGTTATAGGAGCTGCACCTATACCCTTGCTTCTAGAACGAACTTAGGTACGTAAGGTAAGACTCGTAGAAAGAAACTACGACGATAGAACGTAAGAAGGAACTATTAGTAATACGAAAGGTAAATCGGTTACCTTTACTAGGCCGAAAGGATCTAAGGTATGCCTTTTAGTCTAGGACTACCTTTAGAAACTAGCTTTAGGAAACTAGTACGCGGTTTCGTAGCTATAATAATAACCGCTAGAAAGTAAGCAGCTACGATACTATTAGATTTTAGTAAAAAGAGAGTCGGGGCCTAGGGCCTTAGCTTATATTAAGATATAGAACTAGATACTTAGGCTAATAGAGGTTCCTACTTAGCTAAAGAGGAATTTAAGGATCTAGAAACGATCCTAATTTAGATAATACTATTAGCTTCTACGATAATATAGAAGAGATAGAAGGAGTTACCTCGGTCTCCTACTATTATCTAAGTATATACTCTCTATAAGAGGAAGGCTAATAAAGTACTACCTATACTTGCTAGCGTATATAAAACTTCTAAGGAAGGTCTAGGAGGAATACTAAAATAGAAAGAGGAGTATCTAAGGGAGGAAGCCTTAACGCCTCCTAGGACGGGCCTATATAATAGACGATATTTAATTAAGAAGTTGTCCGATATTAAGTAAGGAAGTAGGCTAATAGTAGAAATGCTTACCCTAATACTAAATAGAGTCGGGATTAAGCTCTAGCCGAAGGAGAAGGAGCTACTAATTTATATACTATTTAACTATAAGAAAGTACTCGCTTCGTCTTTCGAATACTTAGGTCGTATTTACCTAAGGGTAGCCCTACTATAAGTTATCTATACTATACTATATACGCTATAATAGCACCTAGGATTCCGCATAAGCCTATTATAGAAGGTATAGGTCGAAGGGATTTTACGAATCTATATAGAAGCTAGAACCTTAGAATATAGCTATGCTACGTATAGAAATCCCTACTTCTTAGTTTTAAAAAGGAATACGAGGAAGTATAGATTAATTAATGCAGCTATAGAGATTAACCGGGTTATAATTAAGGATGCCTTCTTACCTCCGAATACGGATTCCTTCTTAGAACAATTCGTAGGTTATATTATAGCTAGCCTTCTCGACCTCTTCTTAGGATACGATTAGGTTCCTCTAGCTAAGAAGAGTAGAGACCTAACTAGTTTCGACGGCCCTCTATTCGGTCTTTTAAGAATAACTACGTTGCTATAAGAAGCGACAAACTTAGTATCTTAGTTCGCGAGGATCGTAAATATAGTCTTATACGATTACCTCTCCTATAGAGCTAGTCCCTTTATCGATAATTTTAAGGTAAAGGGACTATATACTATATATAGAAACGAAGAGATCGAGCTAGGGATAAGGTAGTATATTATCGAACACATTTAAGACTTAGATTAAGTTCTCGCGAACATCGAGCGAGCTAAGATAATAGTTGCTATTAAGAAGTTATAGATTCTCTAAACTAAGATTAAGGTTATAGGGTACGTAATAGATTAAGATAGTAGATACCCTAACGCGGTTCGTATAGTTAAGCTCCTAAGGTAGCTATAGCCGATTAACTAGAAGGAGGTACGTATATTCGTTAGGATTATCGTATACTTCTAGATCTAGATTCCTCGTTTTGCTATTATCGCTAAACCTCTATATTAGCTCCTACGTAAGGATGCTATTTTTAAATAGACGGTTATCTATAAGGAAGCTAAGAAGTACTACGTATAGTTACTAGTTACTGCCCCTATATTAGTTACTATATAATATAGCTCCGAGATAGGAGTTATCTACGTCGTAGTAGATACTAGTATTAAAGGATAGGGAGCCGTACTTATATAGACGGTCGATAATAAGAGATGTCCGTCTAGGTATAAGAGTAGAATATAGGATAAATAGTAGAGGAAGTACGATACTAGAAAGCGAGAATGTCTTACTATACTCCGAGTACTAAAGAAGTTTAAACTATAGCTCTTCGGAGTATACTTCGTACTCGAGATTAATACTAATATATTAGTTTATTAGCTTAGCAAGGCCTTAACTAACCTTCCTAATACGACCGTAACTAGATAGATCGCCTAGATTCGACTATTCGACTTCGAGGTCCGATACGTACCTAGAACGAAATATTAGGGACTAGACGCGCTATTAAGGCGACCGCAGACCCCTCTTAAACGCAGGGAATTAGAGTAGACGGCTAATACGGTTCCGGATCGCAAGGATAATAATATAATCGACCGCGCCTTCTTCGATACGTTTATAAGGCGAGTTCGCTAAGCTAGGGCCTAGGGCCCCGACTTCCTTAAATCTCTAGATTCTATCTTCCTAGATAAACTAGTAGGCACTCTAGACGACTATAAGCATACGACTAAGTCTATTGCCTTCGTACTTCTTCGTAGAAAGCGTACGGAAGAGATAACCCTATTAGAATATAGGAGGCACCTTAAACTTAGCTAGAAGTTCGTAGTTATAGATCGGAAGCTATATTGCTAGAGATATATAGATATACGATTATAAAGGGTAGTAGATTAGGACTACGCTCGTATAGAGATCCTTTAGTTAATATACGAGCAGAATAGGCATCGTAGTATAGAAGGTATATACTAAATACTATCCCGCTTATACTAGTAGGATAGAATATACTCGAAATATATAATGCACTATAGGAAGTATCCTTAATGCAGCTTCCGGAATAGAGTACGGCGGCCTACTCCTATACGGGAAGTCTAGGTTTAAAGCGTAGGCGAGAAGTAGTACCTAGATCCTATATATATAGATAAGAGGGGATCCTTAATCGTAGCTAGAGAAGGACTCTCTTAGTAGATCGAGGCTAAGGTCGTATATAAGACCGCGAAAGAAATTACCTCGCTATAAATTACTAAATTTATCTATAAGGACATCTTCTACCGATAGGGCGCTCTATAGGAGGTTATTATAGATAATACTAAGGCTAACCTTAAAGATATTACTAATCTTCTCGAGAGCTATATAGTTAGACGACTACGGGTGTCTCCGTATTATCCGGAATCTAATAGCTTAGTCGAGGTAGGTTATAAACTAATACTAGCCGCCCTATCTAAGTACTTAGAAGGGGGTTCTAAACCTTAGATTCCGTACGTTTTATTAGTATTATAGGCCGATCGAACGACCGTAGTATCTTCTACTAGCTAGATACCGGCTGCCCTTATAATCGGAAGAGAAGTAGTACTACTAATTAAACTAGATATACGAACGTATAGAGTAGTAGATTAAGGATCGGTTTAGACTCGAGAAGATCTCCTATATATATAGTTACTTACGCTCGAGAATATATAGGAAATAATAGAAGAAGTAAAGAATAGGAACAAGCGGTTCTATAAGTAGGTAAAGGAGTACTTTAATATAGTCTAAAACGTCGACTAGTAAGACTTTCGCGTAGGGGATATAGTAATAATCTATCGTACTTAACTCGAATATTCGCGATTAGATAAACTCGTATACTAGTAGCGCGGACCGTACTAGGTAGCTGCGTATGCGCCTAAGGCCTTATATTATAAGCTCGAAGAACTAGATAGAACACCCCTAACTAGTATATAGAACCGCACGAGCCTAAAGCGCTTATAATTTAGTATATAATAAAAACAATTAGTTGCAAACCGGTTATACGCATACCTTAGCCTTAGTATATATAGAGGTTAAGCGTACTTATAATTATAGTTAGTAAACCTAATATTTACTTAGTTTGCTATTTACTAGTCTTAGTAGTAGCTGCACCTTTACTATAAAAGCGGCCCTTCTTTCCTTAGAAACCTTCTCTTCTTTCCTTACTAACCTACCTTCCCCTCCTTATACTTCCCTCCTCTTTTTTAATACCTAAACTATATCTCTCGCTATTAAGATCTTCGCGAATATAAACCTATCTTTATAAGCGTAGAGCTATAAGACTAGAGCCGCTAATATTCGCGACCTAGTCGCGAATATTAACCTAATTAAAGATAATAATAAGCGGCGTAACGTTATTAGCGAATATATCTGCTATATTAATAAGCGCTTATTCTATTAGAACGACCTAGCCTTCGAGTTTAGTAGTACGCTCCGCCCTAACGACTTTAAGAGTATAACTAAAGAAGTAGCCTCGTACTTCCTTAAATACTCTAAGGCCTATAAGGCCGGAGAGAGTTAGCGAGATTAGAGAGAGGGATATCGTAAGATAGTTACTAGTCTCTAAGGGCTAGAACGAGCTAAATATCCTCTACTCGTAAATGCGATTTAGTACTTAAGAATAGCAAAGTAGATGTCTACCTTTATAGGTAAGAACCCGAAGTAGGATAAGGCCGCTCTAGTTCTCTATAAGGCTATTATCTAGAGGTTACTCTACCTAATAGCTAATAGATCTACCTTAGCTAAGGCTACTTAGAATAATTTCGATAAGATTCGTAAAGCTAAGGAAGAAGTAAACTATATAAATATTAATAGCGCCGCTATATAATAGGCCCTACGAGATCGAGGCCTATAACTTACTCCGAACTTTATTAGTCCTTTATAGAGAGATATTACTACTAGACTAACCCTATTAGCGCCCGCTCCTCGTTCTATAACTATTAACCTATAGTAGTAATAGACTAGTCGTCTAGTTACTCGGTCCTATAAGTAGGTACTATAGAGTATATAGTTAGGGCCTAGGGCCCCGACTAGGTTATAGAAGCTAGGGCCCGGGGCCCCGACTAGAAATCGTCCTCTATTAGGCGCACTTATAGGGCCGTATACTCGAGTACTATAGGATCGTCGTAGATTAGAACCTCTAAGTCGTAGGTAGAGTAGTTAGAGTTAGGAGTTAACTATACGTAGCCGAGCTACCTCTATAGCCTCTTAGTAATTAGTTCTATTAGGTTCCTTATACTCTAGAATCTCGACCGGTAATACCCCGAGACCGTAGAAGTAAGTTCCTCGAGTATATAAGGATTACCTTATAGAGGATACTAAGCTTATTAGTATAGTTAATATAATTAAGAGTGCTACGGTAGCGTAGCTATCCGAGACCGTCGTACTAATTAAATAGCACTATAAGCGAGCACGATAGGATATACCTAATAGCCGTAGGCCGCTATATAAGAACTATTCTCGACGCGCGAGTAGTAGAATATATAGTCTTTATACGAATATTATAGATAACTAGCTCGGAGGTCGTTTCGTAGTATATCTATATAGTAATATCGACGAGGTTAAGAGAATAAACCCTATATAGTTTTAAGGCAAGCGTCGCCCTCCTATTATAGTAGACGCCTTAGGTATCTTTAGATATAGACCTACTCTAAGCTAGGATCCTCTACTAGAATATATTACGAATACTAATGCCTTAGCAGCCCTAAAAACGAGGCTAAACAAGAAGGTGCTTTAAGATTTTAAGGACTTTAGTACGACCGTAATTACTCTTTTTAATTAGCTTCGGCCGGTCGAGGAAGCTATTAAGCGAGAGTTCGATATCTACGACTAGTACCTTCGAGAGGCTAATAGGCGTAAGAATCTCGGTTAGCTATAGAATATATACTATAGCTTAACCTAATAGATTTTCTACTAGGACCCTATATACTAGCTATATTATATAGCAATCCGACTAGACTATACGACGCACCTATATTCCTACTTATACTACGCGAAGTTCTCGTATAAGGCTATAAGATATAAAGAAGCGAATAGTACGAGCAAGTTCTACTATATCGATATTACTCTTAATAAGCTATACTAAGGTACTAGTATTAACCTTATCTAAGGAAGCATATCTCTTACTAATAAGGACGAGGCTAATACTACTATATTAGTAAGAGGCCTATATAAGAGAGATGTTTTCTAGGCTTAGTTCGAGCGTATAGAGAAGCGAGGGGTTCTAAAGGATAATAAGGGCCTATTTATCGAGGCTATCGGCCCTAACTAACTAACGGAAGAAGACTATACCTTAATCGATTATAAGATAAAACTATAGGTCTGCAACGCCTTCTAAGCACGTATCTCGTTACTATATCTACTATATAGTACGAAGGCCTCTAAGAAGACTCGCCGAACTATACTTCCTTAGTTTACTCGGGTCGATATTAAGAATAATAGCCTAGAAATAGGTAAAGCTTTAGGAACCTATACTAAACTACGCAATATATACTATAACCTCCTTCTAGGAGTTAGTACGCTATCTAGTTATCCGAATAAGTATAGTATTATGCCCTTCCGGTTTCTAGCCTCTACCTATTTTACTCTATAGAGTCCTCTATCGGCCGCACTCGTAGGCTAGCTACGATAGGATAACCTAGCTATTATTAAGGACGCCTATAAGTAGATAACTTACTCTAAGGAAGACTTCTTTTCTAAGGCCTCCGACTACTATAACCGCGTGCTTGCGGAGCATACTCGTATCTAGCCCTTAGTATTAGAACTAGAATAAATGTTTTTCGGAAATAATAGTTACGTACTATACTAAGCTAACTATTTAAAGCAGCCTATAGCTTAGTTTTACGAAGACGCGGATATTAACGACTAATCGGAGATCTACGGTTAGGTATAGAACGAGGTATAGGAGGAAGCTAAGGCCCGGGGCCCTAGCTTAGTAAAGTTAATAGTAGTAGACGATACGAGGGAGATAAGTTAGACTATAAACGATAAGTGTTTCCTACAAGTACCTTTACTTCTACTAGACTAGAATTTAACTAATATCGTAGGTTTAGGTTTATAATAGGGGTAGAGTATATTAGCCGGCTAATATACGCTAACTAGCTACTTATTCTAATACGAGAATTAAGATATGCTACTACTACGAGAACTTAAATTCGGGGCTTACTTTAGTAGTTTCGGGAGTCGGAGTTTAATTAATAAGGCGGGTATACTTATAACCTATAGTTCGGACACGAATAAAAACATAAGGACTAATATAGATAGTAACGTAACGACGACGTGTAGCTATAACCTTCTTCCCTTATAAAATCGTATATACGGAGGAGATAGTAGAGAAGTAGTTGCGATAGCTTCTAACGTGCACTTACTAGAAATAGGTACGCCGGACGAGATAGTATCCGAGGACTAGCTACGTAGGGCATTCTATTACCTACCTGCCTTACGACCTACTCTATCTATACTAATATAAGCTACCCGAGTATATATAGTTTAGGGTTATACTAGTAGTAAGAGGAAGTAGTTTATAAGGATTCTTGCTTTGCCTTCGTTTATATAACTATCTTAGTATATACTACTACTTAATATAAGAAATTATAGTAGTATATATTCTTATTATACTTTTTCTCTTACTTATCTTATTAGCTTCTATATCCTACTTAGGTCCTTAGTAATCTTACTAACTATTTGCCTTTAGGATATGTTTATTACCTTTTTAACTAGCTTATTCTTCCTATAGCTAGTATTTAGGTAGTATCTATAGTTCTCTTTAGACTTTATAGCCTTCTAGGCTCTTCTTGCTACCCTAGTAGCCTTAATTGCTTTACTATACTCTACTAGCTATTCTGCCTTTATATATTATAATAGCTTTATATATAGGACTGCCTCCTTTACTACCTCCTAGAGGGCTTTCTAAAGAGCTTATACTACCTTATTTAGCTCCTAGTAGTTCTTAAGTAGTAATAGCTTTAGCTTCTTTATAGCTTTTTAAACCTTCTATCTTACCTTCTCCTACTTTACTTTTATCTATTATAGTCTTAAGCTCTAGTTTTTCTAGTATAGGTTTATAGGCTAGTCTATAATAGTTAGAATTAGGATATAGTCTAATCTAAATATATTATTAGCTATTGCCTTGCAGCTCTATAGTCTTTATTAGATAGCTTAGCTAGCTAGGACTAGGTTAAGTGTTTAGTAGCTAGAGTTATATCTCTCCTATATAATAGTTCTTAGTTCTAGTAGGAGATATAGGCCTACCTATATAGCTATCTAGATAAGGGTGTCTGCTATATTATATTATAACTAGACTAGGTTTCCTCCCTATAGTAAGTAATAGAGATTAAAGTCTCTAACTACTATAGTCTTACCTATAGCTGCTTCTTAGGCCTCCTAAATAGCTATTTCTAGCTATATAAGTATACCTATTATATTATAGAATTTAGGGCCTAATAGGTTATAGCAGTTATAGATAGTAATAGGTTTTCCTTAGGTTATTACTATAATAGAGAGAAGGTCTCTTAACTAGCTATTTATAATATCCTACTTTAATATATTTAGCTCTTCTAATACTAGGAATGCAACTCTTAAGTACCTATTCGTTAGAAGGACTTAGTAGTAACCCTTTTTTGTTTTAGTTTTCCTATTTACTAGGTTAATCTATAGTTCTTATAGTGCTATAATCTAGGTAGTTCTTAGGTTTAGGCTATTTACTAGTAGTGCTTAAGTAGTAGGTATATAGTTTATATTATATTAGTAGATTTATAGGTTATATCTATTTATCTTATCTAGTTATAATAGTCTCCTTTAGCTTAGCTCCCTCTTCTTATTAAGCCTCTTATATACTCTTAGCTTATATATATATTAGGAGCTTATTTATCTGCCTTCTACTATTTATAATAGTAGAGTTAGATTCTAATAGCTTTCCTAGTAGCTTATTCTATCTTACTTAGCTGCTTTATAGTACCTCCTTAGCTTAAAGGTATTCTACTAGGCTTATTAGTTTCCTCTTCTTATTAGTTACTATAGTAAATCCTTCTTTATTATAAGTTAGTTATACTAGAGTTTGCTTTCCTTTAAAGAACTCTAAGAATATTCTAGCCTTAGCTATTACTACTTGTTTATATTTATATATCCTTGCTTATACTAGGTAGTCTCCTTTATAGTTATAGTATTTCCTTTCTTATATAGTATAATTAGATATTTTATAGTTTATAGAGTAGGCTTTATATTTGTCCTTAGCTTCTCTATAGTATATAGTAATATATCTAAACTTATTATACTTTATATACTATATAACTCTTTATTATAAGTAGTAGATTTCTATTAGGTAGAAGTTTACTTTAATAATAAATCCTTTTTAAGCTATAGCCCTTACTATTTGCTTATCTTAGAACTTAATAACTATTATAGAGTATCTCTAGCTTTCTTTAGCTTTAGGGCTCTTTATTTATATAGCCTGCTTAATCCTTATATTTAGGAACTATAAGATGTTCTCCTCCTTTATTACCTTAATATATTCCTTAGCTCTAGTATTTTAGTTTGCTCTAACTCTATATATAAGCACTCTATATAGATGTTTAGCAACCTAGGCTCTAGGCTAGGCTATATATATCTAATCCTAGTTCTCCTCTAGCTTTGCTCTTTCTTACTTCTTATAAAGGAGTACTCTAAAGTCCCTACTAGGTAGCTTCTAGACTATAGCTACCTACTAGATTCTAAGCTTTGCTTTAATTTCCTTCCTACTTATTCCTCTAATCTTATCTCTTTCTTCTTATATACTTATCTTAACTATAATTGCTATAGTTACCTAAGGTATTATCTATATTAGGGTCTAGATTTAGGCTGCCTTTTAGGCCTATAATTGTCCTATATTATAGCTATCTAGCTTCTTCTAAAGGGTTCTCTAGATATTCTAAAGGGTAGAGGTTAGAATAGGTCCCCGACTTTAGGTCGGTTCCGGGTCTAGGTCGGTTCCTAAGGGAACTAACCTAAGACCTAAATCGATAAGGTCCCTAACCTAATACGAAATCGATAGGTCGGGTCTAAATACTACCGGTTCCTATATAGGTCTTTATAGGGACCTAAGTTTAGAAAGATAGGTCTAATACCGGAGAACAAGACTAAGTCGCTGCGGGGATAATAGAATTGCTCTAATACTAAATATACGTATATATAGAACTAAGCGTTATAATATATTAGAAGCGCTAGTTAAACTAGCGACTATAGTTATAGAGAAAAATAAGGATACCGACTATACTTGCCGACTATACTTACCGACTACGAGATGTCGGAATTAAATACTATTTATAATATCGACTACGAAGTCTACTCTACTCTACGAGTATAACGTAAAAGCAAATGCTTCCTTTACTAAGCACTATAGCGAAGATATATTAGTGCTATATCCTCCTTATTATCGCTAATCGAGTCGAAGTTACTCTATATAGTAGTTACTAACGTCTCCTAATCCGCCTCGAGCTACTTCTACTACTAATTTACTATATTATTCGAAGGCTCGAACGTAGTTAATATTAGCAGCGCCTCCTCTATAAGCGAATCCCGAGCCTATTACTATACGTTACGCTCTTAGGAACGATAGTATATAATATTACTAAACGTCGAGGGATCGTAGGACCGATTATATCGGCTCTAATAACGCGCTATACTAAAGTCGCGCTTATAACTAGTTCTAGCTACTAGGATAGAGAGGATATCCTAGGCTATTAGCGCGCAACCTAGATATTCTAATGCGATTATCTTCTATAACCGGAGCGGATACTCTATAGAATAGGCAGCCGAGTCCTTAAATCTAGCGTAGCGATAACGAGATACCTCGTCCGAATTAGCTAAAGGCTATATAGTCTGCCGCGGCCGTCTAGATACCCTTTAATTAGAGTCGGAGTTATTACTATCTAATCTACTATAAAGACCTATTATAAATAATATTGTAGAGTAGTATAAGGCCTTTTTCGGCCTAAACTAGGACGTAGCTACAAGAGGCTTATATCGCGCGTATTCGACCTAGAATTTTAACTAGTAGTAATCCTCGAAGGAGGAATCGAGCCTCTTACTAGAGAAGGCCTCGCGGTCCTAGAACGCCCGTTTTATTACTAGATTAAGAAGAATCGCAATACTATATATATTACCGAATCGCTCTTAGGTAGTAGTATAGTACTTCTCGAGCTTTATTTATATAGCCTATAGGGCAGAATAAATCTCCTTTTACTAGGGTTCTATTTTATATTTAAGTTTCTTATCTATAATATCTAGGATATCGAACAAGGTATTATAGTAGCTAAGAATAAGGTAGATTATTAGCCCCTTTGTCGTACCGATCTATATTATAGCCTTCGCGAAAGGAGTAGTAAGGTTAATAATATATTTAACCCTCTTCTATTCTATAGTAGTTAGCTTTAGTTCGGGCTAACCTTTATTCTTAATATACTCGTCGATAATATCTCGTAGTTAAGAACTACGTATTAGTATAATCGTAGTTAAGCTCTAATAGGTCTTTATATTTTATATTAGGCGCAAAACCCTTTAAAGCGTCTTCTTCTACTATTTATACCGTTTCGGGTATAGATATAGATCTACGATCCTCTTTCGCTATAGTACTATAAAACTCTCGAAGCGTTAAGTACTAGAGTTTACCTTAACTATAAGTTTCTAGAACTTTATAGAGAGCGGTTATTAGTATAGCTTCTACCGACTACGTTTGCCGACTATATATACTTCGTAGGGAGAATAAATAGTACCTTTATTAGAACCGTAGCTAGACTTCCTACTTTAAGCTAACGTAACGCGTTTGTATTTATCTTCTCGTCCTATCGTTCCTATCCCTCGTTTCTTAGCTTAATCTTAAGAGTAGCAAAGAACTTCCTTAAGGAGAGCTAAATTATATATATAAAGCACGGGAACCGTTCTAGACGAGAGAACTCGTAGTCTTTAGTATCTAACATCTCTCCTATATCCCCGTCTATTTCTTAGAGGGGAAGTTATTTAATCGAGACTAATAGCTTCGCCTATATACGTACGCTTATAGGAGCAAATATCGATAGCCTCGACGCTAGAACTCGTTAGTTAGAAGGTATATATATAGTAAGGATACGTATATAGCTGTATATAGTATATTATTATTAGAAGTATTATCTACTATTAGCGCTATAAGCCTATTAGAGATCTCGAAACGGGTAAGTACGTCGAATAGTAGGTCTACTAGGACTTCGCCTATATAACGGCCCGAAATATATAGAAAGGCTAGTATAGCCTTATACTAGGCCTACTCGCTATCGATCTAGTAGCCTCGTATTATAAGGAATAATACTCGGAGTACCCTAGCGTATTAACTATCGAGGGCAATAGCTACCTAGAAGGTTCTAGATAGCTAACGTTTTAGATTATCCTCGGAGTAATCGACTGCGTCCTAGATATATAACTTAATCGTAGTAGCGCTCTTAAAGTCGATAGATTTAGTCTTCTCTAATAGATATTCGTAGGTACGCTAAACTATAGGACTTTTAAAGAAGTTTAAGAGTAAGCCTAGCTAGGAAACTATAAGCCTATATAACTCTAGAAACTTTAATCGTTCTAGGTGCTCTGTTCTAGTAAAACTTTTCTTAAGCCGTTCCTATAAATAAGGGCCGTTAGCATATCTACGTTATATATCTCTATAAAGTATAGTCGGCGAGCGTAGTTAGTAAGTATAGTCTGCAAGCGTAGTTAGTACCTTATTCTTATATTAACGAATACTAAACTTATAGATTGATCTTTAGTAGCCTTAATAACTTCTCTAGTAACTCTACGCTCCTAAGAGGCTCCTTCGTAGCCTACTAAATCGAGGTGCTTTTAGAGAGCTTTTGTTCTATTACTTAGTCCTAGGTATTTAATAACTCTATTATATCCCTTATATATAACCCTCGGGGTATACGTTTCTTAGTCTATACCTTTAACGAAAAATCTCTAAGCCTATAACGTTCGCGTATTTAAGTTCTATTTTATAGGGTTCGAAGATATTCTACTATACTTATTATAATACCTCGCCTCTTTAAGCTACTAATAGTAGTAGTAAAAGCCCTCGAACGACTAGGTATACTCCTGCTGCTATATCTATATACTATTAGTTCCGACCTAGTCCTTAGAATCCTCTAGCGGCTTAGTAAGGTTAGCTAGAGGTAGTATCCTATCTCGTATACTAGCTCGACTACTCGAGGTATTCGCAATTAGATAGCGTCCCTTCCTCTACTATTATACTACCTTCTTAATTAGACTAGAGTTAATAAGAGACAGCTGCGATTTAGAGTTAGTCTATCGTTCGCGAAGCTATATACTTTTACGTCTCGAGAAAGAAGGAAGTATAGTACTACTACGTTATATTAAAGTCGTAGGATATACTAGTAATACTATAATATAAAGTATATAGTACTAAGAAGGAATCGTAGAACTAAAAAGTAAAAGCTAGCGGAGTAATAGAGGTAAATAACATTTATAGGGGCAATTAAGTTTTATTAGTATAAGTACTAGCGAGGTGTCTCTATTATAGGCCGACGGCTTATCCTAGTAGCGTTATAGAGACGGGCACCTCTAGTACTCTTATTAAGCTTATAATAGTTGCGACTAATAAACGTACTAAGTACTCTTTAATTATAGTAACGCTATAGTCGCCTTTAAGGGCAAGTATCTTACTAGCGTAAGAGGCTAGTAGCGTTAATAAAGCTTAAGTCGAAAAAGTAGAGTTAGACTTAGCCTAAGCAGATAAACCTATCGTAGAGAGAATTTAGAAACTACTTAAAGACTACGTAAAGCGATATAATACTATATAGTAGAAGGCTAGAAATAATACTAAGAGTAAGAAGAGGAAAAAGAATATAGCGAGCTAGAAGTTACGCCTTCGGAGATATGTTACTACTTTGTCTTTAGAGCTAGTACTAGATCTAGGAGCTCTAGCTATACCTTAAACTTCTAGCTCGCTATATTCTTTTTCTTCTTCTTACCCTTAGTATTATTTCTAGCCTTCTACTATATAGTATTATATCGCTTTACGTAGTCTTTAGGTAGTTTCTAACGAGATATATCCGTATTCTACCTAGCCTAAGAGGAGTTATAGAGCTTCTATATAAACCCTATCTCTAGCGACTAGAATTTACGTATAAAGATCTCGGAGATAGCGAGCTTATCCGTAGACATACCTAGAAGCTACTCGACGATGTCCTAAAAGCTAAGTCCTCCTTCCTACTTAGAATCGAGCTATATTTCCTATAGAAGCTCTCTATATACCGACTCCTTTATATCGAACTTATAAGCGTATAACTAGAACGCTAGCCTATTTCGCTTAGCCTACGCTTTAGACGTAACTAGCTTCTAGAACCTATTACTATCCTAATCGTATC
The DNA here is from genome assembly GCA_022702355.1 of Cercospora zeina. NCBI lineage: Eukaryota > Fungi > Ascomycota > Dothideomycetes > Mycosphaerellales > Mycosphaerellaceae > Cercospora > Cercospora zeina. Next base: position 1,259,975 of record JAKLWX010000013.1, read on the forward strand.
CTAATAGGACAAGCTAATCTAGGACTTCTAGAGTCTAAGCAAAGCGATTAGCTATATTAAACTTAGAGGACTTCTAGGAGAGATAGTTACGATATACTATATAGTAATAGGGCAGGAAAATTTCCGTTATAGTTAGAAGATAGCCTTCTACTATTAGCTCCTACTACTAGTTAGTATATAGTCGGCAGGCGTAGTCGGCACTAATTTACCTTCGCTTTCGCTATAGATACTAATATGCGGACTAATTTTATAAGCCCTCTATAAGGCTCTATAGAGCGTAGAGTATACTTCTAGTCTAATCGGAGGTACTCGAATGCGTCTTAAAGAAGCTATTAGTTCTAGTAGCGATATACTCTTAATAAGAGCTACTTACGTCCGCTCTAGATACTTAGAACACGTATCTCCTCTTATTCCTAGATTATAGCCTCTCGATAAGGTCTATTTCTTACTACGAGGAACTCGGCCTCTCCTTAATTAGTTATACGATAAACTCGGCTTAACTCCTATATTATATATATAGTATCGCAAGCGTATATACCTTCTTCTTAAACTATCGAATGGCCTTATTCTAAAAGGCGTAGACGGTATAGCTCCTCTATATAGCCTACTTGCTCTCGGTAGCGACTCGAAGGCAGAGGTTAGTTATTTTATAGCTAGTACCGGCCGACCTTACTAGTAATACGTAGAGTGCCTCCGGACCCGACTTAGACTAATTAGTATTATACTAGTAGTTATAGTTATAGTACGGGTCGTCCGCGCCCTTCTCCTTCTCGATATTAAAATAGAAGCTTTCCTTATTCTAGTTTACTACTTATATAGTAGGCCTATCCTGCGCGCGCTTGCGTTTCTTATCGTCCCTATTATATATTAGTACTACCGACTATATTAGCCGACTATATAGATTATTACTTACGCTATCCGGTCGTACTAAGCGTAGTACTCCTCTCTCTAGGCCTTAATCTTCTTCTACTACTACTCCTTCGATAGGGAGCTCTATATATTATTAAAGCCGATTAAAAGCTTCTTTTACTAAGTAAAGGACTTATTTCTAGCTTTACGCTACTTATCTACTATAGCTCTCTTAGGCGATATATCTATACGCTAGCTACGCTCGCGAAGGATATTAGGATTAGAAGAGTAGGTATCTATATCTTTCCTTATAGCGCTTAGTTATATCTAAAGTATAGAAGTACTTATACTATCTAAATCCTTATTTACGAGGTAGGGACGCTTCTATAGACTATTAGAGGGCGCGGCACTTATTAGACGTTGCTTTTATTATGCTATCGTCGCAAGTTCGGTCGCTAGGAAGAGATAAGTATTACGAGGTATATAGTAAATATACGCTTAAAATTCGGCGGTAATACGGGTATAGTAGCGGTTAAGGTAGTAGTTATTATAGTAGGAGCTAAGTACGACGAATTCTAGCTTTAAGTACGCTAGAAGCTTAGTACGCGGCTGTTCCCGCCTAGCTACTAGCTTACCTCTATACGTAGAGATTAGCTTCCTATACTATAGTCGGCTACTATAGTCGGCGATATTATATAATACATCGCTTGCCTAATATAGCGTATACTAATATATACGACTATATATAGATAGCGATAGCTATAAACGTACTCTAGAGCTAGAATCCGTCGTATACGTTACTTAGATTAACCTTACTATTACTAGCTAAAAAGAGTAACTACTATATACTTATACCCTTAACGACCGCTCGTCTACTCGTCGCCGATAGTTACTTCTTAGCTTATACTATCGACGACTACTTATCTCCTTAGCGTAGACGGCTACTTCTTAGCTTATATTATCGACGACTGCTCGTCTTCTTAGCGCGGACGATTGCTTTTTAGTTTATACTATCGACGACTACTAGTCTCCTCGGCGCTAATAGTTGCTTCTTAGCTTATACTATCGATAACTACTTCTCTTCTTAGTATCGAAGTAGTATCGATAATTATTTCTTCTCTTCTACTATTATAACGACTCGGTTCCTCGATATAAAGGTAGGCTAGAGAGTCTATTTTTCTATTCTACTACTATATTACGACTACTTAACTAGTAATACTATAGAGTACTAGTAAGTCTAGCTCTTTCCCTTTTATAGTATTTTATATATTCGTAGAGAACTTCGAATAACGAAATATATATACTATAGTCGATATTATCTATATAATACTTAGATACAATCTATACTATAGTAAATATTTGCGTCTATTACTAACTTGCTATATTTTATAGAGTAGCGAAAGCGATTATAGCGTTTGCATAACTATAACTTCTACTAGGTAAAGATTAGTAGGGGTATCCTAATATAGTAGTAGAATGCGACATAGTTCTACTATATAGCGCTATCGAACTCTAACCCCCCCCTATAGGCCCGCGTATTCCGGCGGTCGTGCACGATTTTCTAGTACTCCTATCTGCCCTAGCCCTTCTCTCTCGTACCTCTACCTATCTGCTCCTTCTAACCCTTCGATATCTCTATCTATACTACTCGATGCCTTCTCTTATTTCTTAAGTAGACTCTAATATAGAGTTTAACTCGAGCTCTTCTCTACGAGTATATCCTAATATAGATACTAATATACCGCTATTAGTACTACCTCTACGCGTAGGAAATAAGGCTACTAAGTAGTAGCGAATACGGCTACTAAAGGCTATAGTACTAGACGACGAGTCTCGTAGGAAGGTAGTAGTTCTATAGAAAAAAGCGATAGCTATAAGGATAATATAGCGACGAACGAGAGCTAGTAAGTCTAGTATCTCGAAAAGGTAGTTAATACTAGGGACGGCAGCCTTACGAGAGATTCGTAAGCTTTAGCAAACGATAGCTTTATATATCTAGAGGGTCCCTTTTTAGCGCGTTATCTATAAGATTATAATAGATAGAGGTAGTAGCGATATTATTAGAATTTAGGCGGCAGCACTTAAATGCTTATAGGAAGCGGTAGAGGCATTTCTCGTTATAGAGTTCGAGATTTCTAACCTTCTAGCGATCTACGCGAAGCGCGTTACTCTATAAGTAAAGGATATACACCTATATAGTTATCTACGCTACTAGTTTACTAGCTAGGATAGAGGAGGGAATAATAATATAGGCATATAATACTAGGTTGCCGACTATAATTACTAACTATAAAGAGCCTAGTATACGTTGCTCTACTTAGAAGCTTAGAATTAATATATATAGCGCAGGTAAAGCTATAGCTAGCGCGCTAGCGAGCCTAACGTCTGCCTTAGCTAACCTATATACCCTTACTAAACTATTAGCAACACTACTACCTCTACTACCTTAGAACTTATCGGCGGTTGCGCTTTATTAGCCTATTATTATCGCCTTCCTTTTTTATACTTCTTAATAAATTTTCGTATCGCGCGTACGAAGGATACCGCTACGTATATTAATCGTAGCTTAATCGACTGCTTTTCTCTCGGCCCTCTACGCATTTATAATAGCTTAAGTTCCTACTAATAAGCCTAGCTAGTTCGCCGAGTAATACTTCTTTAGCTAAGATACGGTATCTACTCCTCCTCTATCTAGAAACTCCTCCCTACCCGAAAACTCTTTTATAGATAATAGTAATATCGACCCTAGACTTCTTAGTAACTAGGCGCCCTCTTCCGGCTAACGCGGCGCTTCTACTCCTCCTCCTTTTATTTCTAACCCCTCTACTTATAATAGTAACGACTAAGAGGCTACTAGTAGAAACGACTAGAATAGTTCTCGTAGAAACGCGAATAGCGATAATAGAAATAACGAAGACAACGTCTCTATTATTATTATCGACGATAGTAATAGCGAGGAGAGTAATAGTAACGAGAGTAATAGCGACGAGAGTATTATACCGCCTGCCCCTCCTCCTTAGCTTTCTAGGAAGGCTCTATAGAAAACTATACTAGGTAGTCGGCCTCGTCTTAACAAGTAGAAGCTCGCTTACTAAATAGCCTATAAGAAATAGATCGAGAGGGATAATATAGTAATAGTAGTAGTAGTAGTAGTAGCTAGAGGAGCAGTAGATAGAAAACGATTACTAGGTAGAAAACGAGTAGCGAAAAAGGGACTAGCTAGAAAGAGAACGGCTAGAAAAGCACTAGCTAAAATAGTAGTAGTAGGTAGAGGAGGTTTAGCTCGTAGAGCTAGTATACGAAAGACTTATCGCTATAAGCTAGGTAGTAAGTTATATAGTTAGCATTTATAGTCGGTATTACTAACTTATACTCTAGCTATCGCGCTCTAAGAGATCCGCAAGTACTAGAAGTCTACGGATCTACTTATACTAAAGCTACCCTTTAGCTACCTCGTCTATAAAGTTTGCTACGACGTTTCTAGAGGCTTAGCTATTTCTTAAGGAGGTTACTATTAGTAGGCGAGCGCCCTTAGTACTCTATAGGAAGCCGCTAAGAGTGCTCTAGTCTACCTCTTCTCGAGTATATATACTTCTAGTCGTTCTATATTCGATCGATATTAACTATATTATAGGTACTAACGTTACTACGATTTACGTAAAGCGAGTAACTATTTAGCAGAGGGATATAAAGTTTATTATTAGCCTACTCTCGTCTTAGGGAATTAATATATTTAGTAAGAGATAAATCTCTATAGCATATATAGGGAAAATCGTTACAACTATAGAGGGTATATATAGTAAAAATCGGTATAAGTAGAGAGGTTACTATAGTCGGCATTCGTAGTCGGCATACCTATAGTTGCCCTAAAACGTATAATTTGCCGCATTAAATCAAATATACCTTTAAAACCTATCGCTTTCTATACTTTCTACTTCCTCCGGTTTCTATCTATTTATAACCTTCGATTTTCTATACTATATTCTATCGAATCTTATATTTCTATTAGGACCTATCTTTAGACCTATCGTTAGACCCGAGTCGGACCTATCTAATACCTATGTTTGTTAGATAGGTCCGAAACTAGGTAGGAACCGGCTAGGACCCGACCTAACTATTATAGTTCTATATATTTAGGTCCTAGACCCGACCCGGACCCGTCCCGACCTATTCTAACCTCTACTAAAGGGTAGAGGAGATAGCCTAGGTCTAGGCCTAATAGAGAAGGGCCTATTAGGCTCTTTAGAGAAGGGAAAGGAGAGAGGAGTTAAAGTAGTCGAAGGGAGAGTTAAAGGCTTTTTAAATAGTTTCTATAAGGGTTATTAGGTTCTTTTAGAGCTAGGTGCTTACTATATTAGTCTTTAGTAGTATCTTCTAGCTCTAAGGGCTAGTTTAGTAGTTTCTAAGAGATTGTCGCTATCCTTAGGTTCGAAGGGTGCTAGCCTCTTCTCCCTCGGGCGCTATAACCCCTCTAAAGTTCTTCTATCGCTCTAGATAGATAGTCGTATACTATAAGGCCTTAAGGCCTCCTAGTAGCTAATTCTTCGCCTGCTAGAGATATATGTTTTTAGGTAGTAGTTAATAATATAGATATTAGCGTAGCTATCGTAACCCTAGCGATTAGTCGTATTATTATCGTAATACGCGCTAGAGTTAACTAAGTAAACTAGCGCGTAAGACTCGCTAATTATACGTTTATTACTATTATTTACTAAGTCGTTACCTTCTACCTCTTTAGTAGTAGTATTATTCTTAATAAACCTCTCGCGTTCTTAATTACTCTAGAACTTTAATCGTATAGCCTTAAGAAGTTTATTATCCTAAATAAGGTTCTTAAAGTAGTTTAGAAGATACTTCTTGAACGTAGCACTACGTTCGCTAGCGGCTAGTCTTAGTTTAAGGTTAATAACCTTATATTTAGCGAGCGACTTATAGTTCTTATTATTTAGTTAACTCGTAATATATTATAGCCCTTACTTTTAGATTGTTTTTACTATAACTTACTACTGCTCTAATTAGTAGTTTAGGGCTAATTCTCTTAATCCTCCGTAGATAAGTCCTCGTACTAGTTACTAGTAATTAATTATATTTAGTAATAGTATTTAAGAACTTCTATACTAGGTCTTTACTAGTATTATATTTAGCTACCTTTATTCTTATCTTAAGAATTAGCTAGCTAGCTACGTAGTTCTCGACGCTTTCTTATTTATTATAACTCTTCTTAAGAGCTACTAGCTTCTTCGAGTATATTCCGATGTTCTATATATTAGAGAGTTTAAATTAATCCTTAAATACCTTAAATTGCTCTTAGAGAGTTATCTTATTATTAAGGAGTAGTTTAGTTATTAATATTACTAACTCCTCGAAGTAGAGGTTAGCTCTATAGGAGTTAGTCTTAAAGTTCTCGTACTTAATCTAGCGTTCTACGTTCTTAACCTTTATATTATATATTATCTTCCTTTACTAGAAAGCCTATACTATTTCTAAAGGGATTTCCTCTATATTAGCTAGCTATTCTAAGTTAGAGATTAAGTATAGTTATTCTTCCGTTCTAGATAGATTAGTCTATATCTATATATCTAGTTCGGTAAATAACCGCTTAGTCTATTTACTTTATTTATTTTAGTTTTCCTATCTATAGTATTACTAGCGCGGTAGCGTACCTACGGGTATCGTAGTAGCTATAGCGTACGTAGAGGTAGTAATAATTAATAAGCTAGTTTAGTAATCCGGGCTTATTTATTTATTTGTTTATTTATTTGTTTATTCTATTTACGTACTTTAGAAGTCGAAGACTATATAGTACGAGTAGGCTTACTAGTAAGCCTAACTACCTTATTTGCGAGAGAAAAGCCTCCTAGGCTAAAAAACTCTCTCCTTATTTGCCCTTATTCGCGTTAAAATATATATTATAGGCCGATGCCTAAGAATTCTAATTTCTATAGCAGTATGCGCTAAGCTTTGCTAAGGCTTGGCGCGCCAAGCCCTATATATATAGAAATGAATTTAGAATCTAGAAAGGTTAGTAGTATTATAGTCTAAGTCGTATAGGTAGGTAGGTAGAGTTATATAGGCCTTTATACCTATTTAGAGTAATACTTAGGGCCCCTAGTCCTAAGTAGTAAGTTATTCTAGTTAAAAAGGGTCTGCCTTTATCTCTTTTCTCTAAGGCTCCTTACTATAGTTTAAATAGTATTTCTTAAGCTAGGGTAGTTACTTCTCCTCTTATTTATCTATTCTCTCTTTCTACTTCTTTACTTCTCTTTCTATCTCCCTCTTCTCTCCCTTATATTCTAGTTTATATCGTTCTAGTTTAGTCGTTATTTTAGTAGTTTTAGTATAACTATAGCGAGAGATTATCTTATTTTGCCCTATACTTTACTAGCGTACTCTAGGAGTACTTATTTCTACTTACGGCCGCGTAGAGGCGTATAATAAGACTTCGTAGGTAGTAATCTAGGCTTATAACTATCGCGCTAAGCGGCGCGTAGTTATAGAAGTATATAAGTACCTTCTAGAGAGTTACTTAAAGTTATATAATATAGAATTAGTAGGAAGCGATCTCTATCTATTCCTAGAATTTACTATAGGCACGCTTATATATAATCGGGGTCTTAGTAGTTTAAATCCTCCTTATAATATCCTAAGAATTCTATATATCTTAGGGTTCTCGTACCCTAAGATACCTTCTTATATTCTAAGACATCTCTATATCGTAATAGTAGTCGATTACTAGACCGGACCTATACGGAAGGCAAGGCTAGAAGTATACCCTACGTAACCTATAGCCTCGCGTAAGCCTATAGTTTCTTAAGAATTCGCACTCTTATATCTCGCGTAAATATTATTAGAAATATACGAAATTTTAAATATAGATAGTTTATACTATAAAGACAAATTTTAGTAAGTTTAAAGGTATACTTATAACTATTTACTCTAGTATTTAGAAATAAAGTTCTAGAACTATAAATTATTATTAATTATATAAATAGCCTAAGTTAGACTTTAAGCTATATAGTCTTAGTCTATATATAGTAGATAGCTACTAGTATACTAAATACTATATAATATAAGAAGACTAATAAGAACTTCTTATATAGGTTTAAAATATATTTATATAATACTATATAAAGGTAAATAAGTAATAAGGTCTCCTAAGCTTATATTATTTATTATAGTATATATAGAGCTATTATAGTCTATAATAATATATAATACTCTTATATAATATAAATAAATCTACTAAGATTTAAATTTATAAGTAAAGCTTAAAGAAGCTCTCTTAGTAGCTTTATATACTAAAGTATTAGGCTATAAAGGTCTTTAGAACTTAAGTATAGCCTAAGAAATAGTTTAGAATATTTAATATACTTCTAAGCTATATTATATATCTAAAGTTCTTCTAGATTCTATAGAATTATAAAACTAGTTAAATACTTAAATAGTATAAGAATATAGAGATATAATATATTTTATATCTACTTATATAGTATCTCTACTCTAGAACTATATATTATATAAAAGAAAATTTATTATCTATTTATTCTTATAGTTTATTAACTATTTTAGACTATAAATTCTATTTTATTATTCCTAGATTCTCTTAGTAATAGTATAACGAATAGGTTAATTAGTACTTTAGTCTTTAATAAATAAGTAAGTTATATTAGCTATTATTATAGTAATATAAGAAGCTATATAGTAATATATATTTAAGAAAACTAAATATTCTTTACTTTAACTAAAATTTCTTCTAAACTCTTAATTCTATAACTTATAATTATATATAGGGAAATATTAAAGTATAGAAGTATAATAAAGAATATTTAAAGTCTTTTACTAAGATAATACCTATAATAGTATATATAAATTATAACTTATAAGTAAAAATAAGTCTTTTCTATTCTACTTGCTATTAGTAGTATAGCTTAGTATAAGTATTAAGTTTAGTTAAGTCTAGATTTCTTTAGCTTCTACTAACTCTATATATAGTAATACTTATCCTATATCTATATTAATACTAGTTTAATTAAGAGAAGAGTATAATATAAATTTAAAAGTATTATAATATAGTTTCTATTAGATAGAAGTATAGCTCTTATATATCTACTATCTCTATTAGTTCTATATAGTCTTAATTATATATTAGAACTATAAAATAGCTAAATAAAGTTTAATAACTACTATATCTTAGAATACTACAAGAATACTTTATAACTACTTATTAGCGTATATAACTATAATAATATAAATATTTTAATCTAGACTACGTAAGTATAGTATAGAGACGCTATATCTTAAATTTTAGCTTTATTATACTAGTAGTTCTCGAGATATTACCCTCTAGTTTTCGTTTAAAACTATAGGCTTACGCGGGGCTATAGGTTACGTAGAGTATACTTCTAGGGTCTAGCTAAGCATTTTCCTCTATATAACGGGGGCCGAAACCTTAGTAGAGGCTACTACGAATTTTAATTAAAACATTAGAGTAAATACTACCTCTATTACTCTATCTACTCGTAATATACTCGCTATATACTCGCTATGCCTCGTTAAACTGCTAATTATAGTAACTAGCGTAAGTTTATTATAGAACGCGTTAAGAATAGTATATTACGCGCTATTATCGTCTTTAAACTCCGCGATTAGGGTATTACTAGATTACTATAAACTCTTATATAAACGCTTAATTTATAGAACCTTAATTACGATACCCGCCGTATTAACTATCGGCTTAATAATTAAGAACAGCTACGGCTACGAGTCGCCTAGACCTTTTACTATATACGTGCTAGCGACGCTAAAGTAGTAGAGATACTCGAATATAAAGGATTCGTAATTAGTCCTTACTACTATATACTAATACGTAAAGAGCTTAGTCTATAGAAGCGTAAATATAGTACTAAATATAAGGCGGAAGAAGACTATATCGCTAGTATACTACGTAATAAACTATAGAAGTCTATAGTAGAGTTATTTAGAAGGCGGAATCTATATACGTATCTAAAGCTAAAGTATAATATTATTAGACGGTTTGTCGCCTTATACCGCTACTATACCGCTACTATACTACTAATAGCTTAACTAGTAATTACGTATACGCTACCTTCCGTATCCTTAACTCTAAAGGCCTATAGAAGCGTACTAAGCGTATCCGTAAGCATTATAGCGCTATTATTACGCCTAGACTATTCTTCGCAATCTTAATAGACATATACTATAAGTACGAGCATTAGGGTATCTAAATATATGCGGCAATTAACGTATATTCGCGCTATATTATATAGATTTATATTTTAATTATTAGCTATACGGCTATCTTAGTTCTAGCTTAATACGTCTAAACCCTACGTTTAACTCGTATAGTACTATAGATAGTTAGATCCGACCGTAGCGTAGAGATAATTCTAGCTACTAACTATTATTATATAGTTTATAAGGCCTATTACGAGAAATCGTAGGATCCGGTAGCTACGCCTATATAACTTACCTTCTATAAAGTATTTAAATACGGTATAAGCAAGATAAATTAGCGCATTAAGGCATAATAGAATTAAGAAGCACCTACGCTAAATAACTAGCGTACGTACTTCTATAAATTAAATAATAATAGCTATTACGACGATAGATTAAAGGCAGATAAGATTGCGTTTCTCGCTATTTATATACTAATAATATAGAACGAATTTTATTAGTTTATTAATATTTAGAACTACTATAAGATTAGGAAACAAACTAATAGGCCGCATTTAATTCTAGGTATTCTATATAAACTATACTATTACTCTAACCTCTATAGAGCTAGCAATTAAGGGCTGCTACTACCTAATGCTATATTAGATAGTATTAAAGAAGAACTACGAGGTTTTAGTAGGAGTACTCGTAGCTATAGCCCTATATACTCGCTAATTTAACGTATCTAGATATAGACGCCTAATTACTAGAAGATATACTATAGTAGTGCCGTACTATAATAGAACCGTAGGGCTTCTAGCTACTATAATAGTAGTATAATTAACTCTAATAGTAACCGCCTTTACTGCCTTACGTATATATAGCTACGTAGTTTAATCGCTAATTTAAGTTACTTAGCCTCTAATTAACTACCGGAATTAGACTAGCTTAATAAACCTCTCGTAGTACGTAACTAGGTGCCTTAACGCTATATTAATATAGCGTTTAGCGCTAACGATAATTAACTAATTATTAATAAAGATATATAGTTAGTAAAATTTGCCGATTATCTATAAGAGGTAGTATAATATAGCCTTAGAAGAGGCTATATTAGTTATAGCGTATAGCGTAGCGTTAAAACTCTAATCTCCTTATAGCGGTACTATAGCGTAGAGGTTAGAATAGGTCTTCGACTTTAGGTCGGTTCTAGGTCTAGGTCGGTTCCCTTAGGAACCGACCTAAGACTTAAATTAATAGGGTCCCCGACCTAATATAAAATTAATAGGTCGGGTCTAAATACTATTAGTTCCTATATAGGTATTTATAGGGACCTAAGTTTAAAAAGATAGGTCTAATACTAGGGAACAAAACTAGGTCGCCGTAGGGATAATAGAATTGCTCTAATACTAAATATACATATATATAGAGCTAAGCGTTATAGTATATTAGAAGCGCTAGTTAAACTAGCGACTATAGTTACGGAGAAAAATAAGGATACTAACTATACTTACTAACTATAATATATCGGAATTTAATATAATTTAGAGTAGCGACTATAAAGCCTATTCTACTCTACGAGTATAACGTAAAAGCAAATACTTCCTTTACTAAGTACTACGGCGAAGATATATTAGTACTATATCCTTATCGTTATTACTAATTAAGTCGAAGTTGCTCTATTTAGTACTTACTAACGCCTTCTAATCCGCCTCGAGCTGCTCCTACTACTAATTAACTATATTATTCGAAGGCTCGAACGTAGTTAATATTAGTAGCGCCTTCTTTATAAGCGAATCCCGAGCGTATTACTACGCGTTACGCTCTCGGGAACGATAGTATATAATATTACTAAATATCGAGGGATCGTAGAACTAATTATATTAGCTCTAATAACGCGCTATACTAAAGTCGCGCTTATAACTAGTTCTAGCTACTAGGATAGAGAGGATATCTCGAGCTATTAGCGCGTAACCTAGATATTCTAATACGATTATCTTCTATAACCGGAGCGGATACTCTATAGAGTAGGTAGCCGAGTTCTTAAATCTAGCGTAGCGATAACGAGATACCTCGTCCGAATTAGCTAATAGCTATACGGTCTACCGCGGCTGCTTCTTAAACTATCGAATAGCTTTATTCTAAAAGGCGTAGACGGCGTAGCTTCTTTATACGGCCTACTTAGTCTCGATAGCGACTCGAAGGCAGAGGTTAGTTATTTTATAGCTAGTACCGACCGACCTTACTAGTACCTCTAGACCTAACTTAGACTAATTAGTAGTATAGTAGTAGTTATAGTATAACCCCTAACTATATATACTCGGGTAGCTTATATTAGTATAGATAGAGTAGGTCGTAAGGCGGGTAGGTAATAGAATGCCCTACGTAGCTAGTCCTCGGATACTATCTCGTCCGGCGTACCTATTTCTAGTAAGTGCACGTTAGAAGCTATCGTAACTACTTCTCTACTATCTCCTCCGTATATACGACTTCGTAAAGGAAGAAGGTTATAGCTATACGTCGTCGTTGCGTTGCTATCTGTCTTAGTCCTTAATTTTTCTATTTATATTCGAACTATAGGTTATAAGTATACCCGCCTTACTAATTAAACTCCGACTCCCGAAACTACTAAAGTAAGCCCCGAATTTAAGTTCCTATAGTAGTAGTATATCTTAATTCTCGTATTAGAATAAGTAACTAGTTAGCGTATATTAGCCGGCTAATATACTCTACCCCTATTATAAACCTAAACCTACGATATTAGTTAAATTCTAGTCTAGTAGAAGTAAAGGTACTTATAGGAAACACTTATTATTTATAGTCTAACTTATCTCCCGCGTATTATCTACTACTATTAACTTCGCTAAGCCGGGGCCCTAGGCCTTAGCTTCCTCCTATACCTCGTTCTATACCTAACTATAGATCTCCGACTAGTTATTAATATCCGCGTCTTTATAAAACTAAGCTATAGGCCGCTTCGAATAGTCGGCTTAGTATAGTACGCAACTATTATTTCCGAAAAACATTTATTCTAGTTCTAATACTAAGGGCTAGATACGAGTATACTCTATAAGCACGCGGTCGTAATAGTTAGAGGCCTTAGAAAAGAAGTCTTCCTTAGAGTAAGTTATCTACTAATAGGCGTCCTTAATAACGGCCGGGTTATCCTATCGTAGCTAGCCTACGAGTGCGGCCGATAGAGGACTCTATAGAGTAAAATAGGTAGAGGCTAGAAACCGGAAGGGTATAATACTATACTTGTTCGAATAGCCGGATAGCGTACTAACTCCTAGAAGGAGCCTACGAAGTCCTATTATACGCCTCTACGCGGCCGTAGATAGAAATAGATACTCTCGAGCATACTAGCAAAGTATAAGAGCATATAAGACAATCCTACTTCGCTACTACTAGCCGTATACCCGATAAGACAAGAACTACTCTAAGATAACCCCGAGACTACCTAACGAACTAAGGCAGAACCCTACCGTAGAAGAGGTAGAAAAGAAAGAATAGAATAGAAGTAGGTAGGATAGGAGTAGAGAGAGGAGGCAGCTACTAGGCAAGAGATTAGCTATTTACCTACTAAAAAGAGCTATAGAAGGAAGGGAGAAAGGTAGACTCTTCCTATCTAGAATATATATTCCTAAAGACGACCCTCTAGGTCCGAGATCGAATAGAAATAGAGGCCTCTATACCGACCCGATATACTATACTAGCTATATCTGCTACTAGAACTAATTTTAGATGTTAAAATTCTATATATAGGGGCTTGGCACTTGGTAGCTTGGCGCTTGGCGCCAAGCTACACTAAGTGAAATTCTAGTTCCCCTAGGCATCGGCCTATAATATCTGTTTTTAGCGCGAATAAGGCACTCCTACTACGAGAGTTTTTTAGCCTAGGAGGCTTTTCTCTCTCTCTTACGACTGGTTAGGCATTAGGCCTACTCGTGCTATATAGTCTTCGACTCCTATAGCACGTTAATAGAATAAACAAACAAATAAATAAACAAATAACTCCTAGAAGAAGGTTACGGTATACGTTACGTAGTTTAGTATAGGTTCCTAAAGCTTTACCTATTTCTAAGCTATTATTCTTAATATCGACCTAAGTAAACTAAGGAAGTATAGTTCGGCGAGTCTTCTTAGAGGCCTTCGTACTATATAGTAGATATAGCGACGAGATGCGTGCTTAGAAAGCGTTATAGACCTATAGTTTTATCCTATAACTAATTAGGGTATAATCTTCTTCTATTAGTTAGTTAGGGCCGATAGCCTCGATAAATAGGCCCTTATTATTCTTTAGAACCCCTCGCTTCTTTATACGCTCGAACTAAGCTTAGAAAACATCTCTCTTATATAGGCCTCTTACTAATATAGTAGTATTAGCCTCGTCTTTATTAGTAAAGGATATGCTTCCTTAGATAAGGTTAATACTAGTACCTTAGTATAGCTTATTAAGAGCAATATCGATATAGTAGAACTTGCTCGTACTATTCGCTCCTCTATATTCTACGGCCCTATATAAGAACTTCGCGTAGTATAAGTAGGAATATAGATATGTCGTATAGTCTAGTCGGATTACGATATAATATAGCTAGTATATAGGGTCCTAGCAGAAAATCTATTAGGTTAAGCTATAGTATATATTCCGTAACTAACTAAGATTCTTACGCCTATTAGCCTCTCGAAGATACTAGTTATAGATATCGAACTCTCGCTTAATAGCTTCCTCGACCGGCCGAAGCTAATTAAAAAGGGTAATTACGGTCGTGCTAAAGTCCTTAAAATCTTAAAGCACCTTCTTATTTAGCCTCGTTTTTAGGGCCGCTAAGGCGTTAGTATTCGTAATATATTCTAGTAGCGGATCCTAGCTTAAGGTAGGTCTATATCTAAAGATACCTAAGGCGTCTACTATAATAGAAAGGCGACGCTTGCCTTAAAACTACGTAGGGTTTATTCTCTTAACCTCGTCGATATTACTATATAGGTATACCGCGAAACGACCTCTAAGCTAGTTATCTATAATATTCGTATAAAGGCTATATATTCTACTACTCGCGCGTCGAGAACAGTTCCTATATAGTAGCCTACGGCCGTTAGGTATGTCCTATCGTGCTCGCTTATAGTACTATTTAATTAGCACGACGGTCTCGGATAGCTATACTACTATAGCACTCTTAACTATATTAACTATACCGATAAGCTTAGTATCTTCTATAAGGCAATCCTTATATACTTAAGGAACTTGCTTCTACGGTCTCGAGGTATTACTAGTCGAGATTCTAGAGTATAAGGAACCTAATAGAACTAATTACTAAGAGGCTATAGAGGTAGCTCGGCTACGTATAGTTAACTCCTAACTCTAACTACTCTACCTACGACTTAAGGGCTCTAATCTACGACGATCCTATAGTCCTCGAGTATACGGCCCTATAAGTACGCCTAATAGAGGACGATTCCTAGTCGGGGCCCTAGGCCCTAGCTTCTATAACCTAGTCGGAGCCCCGGGCCCTAACTATATACTCTATAGTACTTACTTATAGGACCGAGTAACTAGACGACTAGTCTATTACTACTATAGGTTAATAGTTATAGAATAAGGAGTAGGCGCTAATAAGGTTAGTCTAGTAGTAATATCTCTCTATAGAGGACTAATAAAGTTCGGAGTAAGTTATAAGCCTCGATCTCGTAGGGCCTATTATATAGCAGCGCTATTAATATTTATATAGTTTACTTCTTCTCTAGCTTTACGAATCTTATCGAAATTACTTTAAGTAGCCTTAGCTAAGGTAGATCTATTAGCTATTAAGTAGAGTAACCTCTAGATAATAGCTTTATAGAGGACTAGGGCAGCCTTATTCTACTTCGGGTTCTTGCCTATAAAGGTAGATATCTGCTTTGCTATTCCTAAGTACTAAATCGCATTTATAAGTAGAGGATATTTAGCTCGTTCTAGCCCCTAGAGACTAGTAACTATCTTATAATATCCCTCTCTCTAATCTCGCTAACTCTCTCTAGCCTTATAGGCCTTAGAGTATTTAAGGAAGTGCGAGGCTACTCCTTTAGTTATGCTCTTAAAGTCGTTAAGGTAGAGCGTACTACTAAACTCGAAGGCTAGGTCGTTCTAATAGGATAGGCGCTTATCGATATAGTAGATATATTCGCTAATAACGTTACGCTACCTATTATTATCTTTAATTAGGTTAATATTTACGACTAGGTCGCGAATATTAGCGGCTCTAGTCTTATAGCTCTATACTTATAAAGATAGGTTCGTATTCGCGAAGATCTCGATAGCGAGAAATATAGTTTAGGTATTAAAAAAGAAGAAGGAGGAGCGAGGAGGGGAAGGTAGGTTAGTAAGAAAAGAAGAGAAGGTTTCCGAGGAAAGAAGGGCCGCTTTTATAGTAAAGGTGCAGCTGCTACTAAGACTAGTAAATAGCAAACTAAGTAAATATTAGGTTTGCTAACTATAATTATAAGTGCGCTTAACTACTATATATACTAAGGCTAAGGCATGCGCGTAACTAGTTCGTAACTAATTATTTTCGTTATATACTAAATTATAAGCGCTTTAGGCTTATACGGTTCTATATACTAGTTAAAGGTATTCTATCTAGTTCTTCGAGCTCGTAATATAAGGCCTTAGGCGCATACGCGGCTACCTAGTATAGTCTGCGCTACTAGTATACGAGTTTATCTAATTGCGAATATTTAAGTTAAGTACGATAGATTATTACTATATCCCCTACGTAAAAGTCTTACTAGTCGACGTTCTAGACCGTATTAAAGTACTCCTTTGCCTACTTATAGAACTGCTTATTCCTATTCTTTACTTCTTCTATTATTTCCTATATATTCTCGAGCGTAAGTAACTATATATATAGGAGATCTTATCGAGTCTAAACCGATCCCTAATCTACTACTCTATACGTTCGTATATCTAGTTTAATTAGTAGTACTACTTCTCTTCTAATTATAAGAGCAGCCGGGGTCTAGCTAGTAGAAGATACTATAGTCGTTCGATTAGCCTATAATACTAATAGAACGTACGGAATCTAAGGTTTAGAACCTCCTTCTAAGTACTTAGATAGGGCGGCTAGTATTAGTTTATAACCTACCTCGACTAAGCTATTAGATTCCGGATAATACGGAGACACTCGTAGTCGTCTAACTATATAGCTCTCGAGAAGATTAGTAACATCCTTAAGGTTAGCTTTAGTATTATCTATAATAACCTCCTATAAAGCGCTCTATTAGTAGAAGATATCCTTATAGATAAATTTAGTAATTTATAGCGAGGTAATTTCTTTCGCGGTCTTATATACGACCTTAGCCTCGATCTACTAAGAGAGTCCTTCTCTAGCTATAATTAAGGATCCTCTCTTATCTATATATATAGGATCTAGGTACTACTTCTCGCCTATGCTTTAAACCTAGACTTCCTATATAGGAGTAGGCCGCCGTACTCTATTCTAGAAGCTGCATTAAGGACACTTCCTATAGTATATCGTATATTCCGAGTATATTCTATCCTACTAGTATAAGCGGGATAGTATTTAGTATATACCTTCTATACTACGATGCCTATTTCGCTCGTATATTAACTAAAGGATCTCTATACGAGCGTAGTCCTAATCTACTACCCTTTATAATAGTATATCTATATATCTCTAGCGATATAGCTTCCGATCTACGACTACGAACTTCTAGCTAAGTTTAAGGTACCTTTTATATTCTAATAGAGTTATCTCTTCCGTACGCTTTCTACGAAGAAGTACGAAGGTAATAGACTTAGTCGTATGCTTATAGTCGTCTAGAGTACCTACTAGTTTATCTAGGAAGATAGAGTCTAGAGATTTAAAAGAGTCGGGGCCCCGGGCCCTAGCTTAGTAAACTCGCCCTATAAACGTATTAAAGAAGGCGCGGTCGATTATATTATTATCCTCGCGATCTAGAACTATATTAGCTGTCTACCCTAGTTCCTTACGTTTAGGAGGGGTCTGCAGTTGCCTTAATAGCGCGTCTAGTCCCTAATATTTCGTTCTAGGTACGTATCGGACCTCGAAGTCGAATAGTCGAATCTAGACGATCTATCTAGTTATAGTCGTATTAGGAAGGTCGGTTAAAGCCTTACTAAGCTAATAAACTAATATATTAGCATCGATCTTAAGTACGAAGTATACCTCGAAGAGCTATAGTTTAAACTTCTTTAGCGCTCGGAGTATAGTAAGACATTCTCGCTTTCTAGCGTCGTATTTTCTTTACTATTTATCCTATATTCTACTCTCGTACCTAGACGGACATCTCTTATCGTCGACTGTTTATATAAGTATAGCTCCCTATCCTTTAATACTAGTATCTACTACGACGTAAATAACTCCCGTCCTAGGGCTATATCGTATAGTAACTAATATAGGGGCAGTAACTAGTAACTATACGTAGTGCTTCTTAGCTTCCTTATAGATAACTATTTATTTAAAAATAGTATCCTTACGTAGGAGCTAATATAGAGGTTTAGCGATAATAGCGAAACGAGGAATCTAGATCTAGAAGTATACGACGATCTTAACGAATATACGCACCTCCTTCTAGTTAATTAGCTATAGCTACCTTAGGAGCTTAGCTATACGAACCGCGTTAGGGTGTCTACCGTCTTAATCTATTACGTACTCTATAACCTTAATCTTAGTTTAGAGGATCTATATCTTCTTAATAGTAACTATTATCCTAGCTCGCTCGATGTCCGCGAGAACTTAATCTAAGTCTTAAATATATTCGATAATATACCGTCTTATCCCTAGCTCGATCTCTTCGTTTCTATATATAGTATATAGTCCCTTTACTCCGAAATTATTAATAAAGAGACTAGCTCTATAAGAGAGGTAATCGTATAGGACTATATTTACGATCCTCGCGAACTAAGATACTAAGTTCGTCGCTCCTTATAGCAACGTAGTTATTCTTAAAAGACCGAATAGAGGGCCGTTAAAACTAGTTAGGTCTCTACTCTTCTTAGCTAGAGGAACCTAATCGTATCTCGAGAAGAGGTCGAGAAGGCTAGCTATAATATAACCTACGAATTATTCCGAGAAGGAATCCGTATCCGGAGGTAAGAAGGCATCCTTAATTATAACCCGGTTAATCTCTATAGCTATATTAATTAATCTATACTTCCTTATATCCCTTTTTAAAACTAAGAAGTAGGGGTTTCTATACGCGGCATAGCTATATTCTAAGGTTCCGGCTTCTATACGGATTCGTAAAATCCCTTCGACCTATACCTTCTATAATAGGCTTATATAGAATCCTAGGTGCTACTATAGTATATATAGTATAGTACGAATAACCTATAGTAGGGCTACTCTTAGGTAAATACGACCTTAGTATTCGAAAGACGAAGCGAGTACTTTCTTATAGTTAAATAGTATATAGATTAGTAGTTCCTTCTTCTTCGGCTAGAGCTTAATCCCGACCTTATCTAGTATTAAGGTAAGCATTTCTACTATTAGCCTACTTCCTTACTTAATATCGAATAACTTCTTAATTAAATATCGTCTATTATATAGGCCCGTCCCGGGAGGCGTTAAGGCTTCCTCTCTTAGATACTCTTCTTTCTATTTTCGTATTCCTCCTAGATCTTCTCTAGAAGTTTTATATACGCTAGTAAGTATAGGTAGTACTTTATTAGCCTTCCTCTTATAGAGAGTATATACTTAGATAATAGTAGAAGACCGAGGTAACTCCTTCTATCTCTTCTATATTATCGTAGAAGCCGATAGCATCGTCTAGATTAGAATCGTTTCCGGATCCTTAAATTCCTCTTCGGCTAAGTAGGAACCTCTATTAGCTTAAGTATCTAGTTCTATATCCTAATATAAGCTAAGGCCCCGGGCCCCGACTCTCTTTTTACTAAAATCCGATAGTATTATAGCTGCTTACTTTCTAGTAGTTATCGTTATAGCTACGAAACCGCGTACTAGTTTCCTAAAGCTAGTTTCTAAAGGTAGTTCTAGACTAAAAGGCATCCCTTAGATCCTTTTAGCCTAGTAAAGGTAACTAATTTACCTTTTATATTACTAATAGTTCCTTCCTACGTTCTATCGTCGTAGTTTCTTCCTACGAGTCTTACCTTATATACCTAAGTTCGTTCTAGTAGTAGGGGTATAGGTGCAGCTCCTATAACTAGTCTAGAGACGAAAACTAGCACTTTAATCTCGATACTAAAAACGCTAGTAACTAATCTCCTACTAATTCCTAAGATAGTAACCGGCCCTTCTATAGTAATTATTTTACTTTCCGGGATATTCTAGATTAAGGTAATTCCTATTTCCTATACTTAGTTCTAATTAACGACATAAGAATTCGTACCCTCGTTAACTAATACTTAAACTTCTAGGCTTAGATTTTTGCTCGTTCTAACTATATATAGAACCTAGATAAGGGGAGCTATAATAAAATCGTCTATTACTACCGATAGGTCTATACTAGATAGAGTCTTATATAGTTCCTCGATAGTCTATACTTTAGACCGCGTAACTACATAAGCGCGATACGTATTAATCCCTTCCTCCTAAAATAGTTCCTTAGAAAGAGCCTTCCTAGTATAGAGATCCTAGTCCTAGAAAGCTTTATAAAGGAATTTACTAACTTAATCCTTACTAATATCGTCTAATTCCCCGGCCTACTATATATTCTCTACTAGCTAGTTAACATTTATAGGCTCGGTTTAGAGTGCGTTATATAGTTTATTATCGTTAGTACGGATCCTATCCTATAGTAACTTAATTGCTAGCTTAGAACTTCCGAGAAGGATAAATTCCCCGAAGGTAATTAGAATCTTATAGTAGATTAACCTCCTAAGCAACCTAGTCTCTAGTTTCTTAGTAAGTAGTAAGTTCTCCTCGTCCTTCTTTCCCTTTACCCTTATATAATTATCGAACCGCTATCTCTCTAGAGGGTTCCTAGCCTTCCTTATCGGAGGGTTAATAGGTCTAGTAGTTAGAACATCCTCTATATTCTATCTACTATATCTTTATCTATATAGCTAAATATCTCTTAGCTTTATAATCTTAAAGGTTTAGGGCGAGGATTGTCTCGCTTATCTTCTTAGGAAGCCTAGGTTTATAATACTTAGTTAGAGATCTTCGCCCGTAGCTATCTCGTCTTTATAGCCCCCTTCTATTTCTTAATTCTATCCTTAGCTATACGAGCTAACTACTTGTCCCGGCTTAGGATTACTATACTACTAACCTTATCCTTACTCTTTCTCTTAGTACCTACGACTATAGTAGCAGCTACGTTAAGGCTTCTTCTAAGCTCTTCTTCTATAATATCCTTAATCTATCCTTTACTATAGTCGTAATTATCCTCCTCTTTAACGTTAGCTTGTCTAGACTAGTATATAGCTACTCTAAAAATAGTAGGCGTAGGTGCGAAACTAAAATATATACCTCCGATAACCTAAGAGGGTACGGTCGTAGTAGTATATATAGGTTTAGGCGTTAGAGGAGTTAGAATCGTAGTCGGGGCCCTAAGCTCTAACTAAATATCTTTAGGTATATACGATAGTTTCCTATATAGTATCTAATATCCTAGGTTCGAGATAATTCTAGGCGCTATATTAGTTATATCTCTTCGTATCTAGAGCACTAATAACTAATTCGCTCTTAATAGGTAAGCCGGCTATAGAACGCGACTATATAGAGAGAATAACCTCTATACTACTAAGTATATCTAAGCTATTCGTAGTGTCTAGCTATCCTACTTTAGTATACTAATTAGCTAATAGTTTCTAGTAGGAGGACTATAGTGCTATCTCTTCTATTTATTCTACTAGACGTATCTACTTCCCTAGAGCTAGGCTATAATCGAATATTCCCTTACGTAGTAGTCTTAGTCTCCGTAGTTAAAACACTTGTTCTATATCGTTAGGTGTACTAGAATCTACGTCGCGAAGGTTCTAACTATACCTACGTACGCGAGTAGTTTATTTCTTAAGCTTGCGGTATTTACCTAATAGGCTTACTATATTCCTATCTCTATTAGAGGGTTTATAGGCACGGGGCTAGTTCCGGTCCGCGGAGTAAGTCCGTATAGGATCGATATCTTCGCGAATTTATAAGTAAAGTCGTCGTTAATAAGAGTATTACTTATAGGCACCGCTAGAGCTCTTTCTAGACGGCTAGCCGAGATAGAGTTCTATAATAAGGTTATCTATTATTTATCTCTATTTTTAGTAAGCCTAAACCCTTTAGATCCTTTAACTATTTCTTCTACCGACTTTAGAATCTTATTAAACGGTTAGAAGGACTCTAGCTTCTAGGGATATAGGCTATACTTCCTATAGATCCTTCTACTAATACTATCTAGCAAAGCTTTTAGTAGTAGTATAGATCGTTCTCTATTACTTAAGTCTTCGGGATCGATATAGTTAGAAGCTAATCGAAACTGTCGTAAGAATTTATTTAGATTATCGCTTTCTAACCGTTAAGTCTTATAGTACGATATAAGGTACGATACCGATTTAATAATATAATACGTATTACTATTAGCGAAGTAGTCTAATAGGGACTTCCTAAATTTAGTCTAGTTATATTTAGGCACGCCCTTTAACCGCTTTAGTTCTAGTCGTAGGATAATCTTAGTATTAGCGATAACGCTATTAATCTTTTCCTAGTTACTACGCCCTTCTAGATCGAACTACTTCTAGAGACTATCGAACTATTCGAGGAACTTAGTAGCATTCTATCCTCTAAAGAACGGGTTCGCTTTAGTTCTAGGTAATAGTAGCTTTAGCTTATAGGTATCTAGTATACTCCTTAGGACTTCCTATAAAGTTAGGAGCTACGTTCTATCTATCGCGGTAGGCGACTGCAAGGAGGGTCCTTAATTAGGTATGTTACTAATAGTGCCTATTATAGTAGCGGCAAAGTCTACTAGTCGGTTCCTTATATTAAACTCCTACGTACTACGATAGATCCTATCTTCCTTAGTACTAGAAACTATAGTAGTTAGCCTAGGTTCCGTATAATCGTCTTAATTACCTAGTATAGCAGCTCTCTCGGTTCTTAAGTCTTTATACTTTAGCGGATTCCTTCTCTCTTTTATATTTATAAGCTAAGGCCCCGGGCCCTAGCTTTAATTTCCTACCTAATAGATATTTTATCTTGCTAGGAAACGATTTATCGCATATTCCTAGGTTGCCTTTACCTAGTCCGCGTCCGGATTAGGTTAGACTGCCTAGTTTCTACTTACTACTCTCCTATAGTAGCTTCTCGCCTTATATTACCTATAGCGCACAATTAGCCTATCCGTGCGCTATTATCCCTTATCGCAGACTATATTTATAAGAACGGAGCGCAGTCTTCGTTTATTTTTAGGATATAGGCAATGCCTACGCTGCCTATATTCTAGTACTAGTCTCGTCTACGACTCCTAAACGCGTACTATATTAGATTCTAAGTTTATATTATCTACGACTCCTAAATGCGTACTATATTAGATTCTAAGTCTATGTTATCTGCGACTCCTAAACGCGTGCTATGCTTAATCCTAAACGCTATATATATAGTAGAAGTAGCTAACTTCCCGCGAACTATATACGTATGCGTATATAAATTAAATCTAAGTCTTGTCTATAGTGCCTCTTTTAGTAACGTAGTATCTTTTTAGTCGTAGTCTTACCCTACCTTCGGCTCTAGAATATAACCCCTAACTATATATACTCGGGTAGCTTATATTAGTATAGATAGAGTAGGTCGTAAGGCGGGTAGGTAATAGAATGCCCTACGTAGCTAGTCCTCGGATACTATCTCGTCTAGCGTACCTATTTCTAGTAAGTATACGTTAGAAGCTATCGTAACTACTTCTTTACTATCTCCTCCGTATATACGACTTCGTAAGGGAAGAAGGTTATAGCTATACGTCGTCGTTGCGTTGCTATCTGTCTTAGTCCTTAATTTTTCTATTCGTGTTTAAACTATAGGTTATAAGTATACCCGCCTTACTAATTAAACTCCGACTCCCGAAACTACTAAAGTAAGCCCCGAATTTAAGTTCCCGTAGTAGTAGCATGTCTTAATTCTCGTATTAGAATAAGTAACTAGTTAGCGTATGTTAGCCGGCTAATAATAGTTATAGTACGAGTCGTCCGCGCCTTTTTTCTTCTCGATATTAAAATAAAAGCTTTCTTAATTCTAGTTCGCTACTTATATAGTAGGCCTATCTCGCGCGCGCTTACGTTTCTTATCGTTCCTATTATATATTAGTACTACTAACTATATTAGCCGACTATATAGATTATTACTTACGCCTTTCGGTTATACTAAGCGTAGTACTTCTCTCTTTAGGCCTTAATCTTCTTCTACTACTATTCCTTTAATAAAGAACTCTATATATTATTAGAGCCGATTAAAAGCTTCTTCTACTAAGTAAAGGACTTATTTCTAGCTTTACGCTACTTATCTACTATAGCTCTCTTAGGCGATATATCTACGTATTAGCTACGCTCGTAAAGAGTATTAGGATTAGAAGAGTAGGTATCTATATCTTTCCTTATAGCGCCTAATCGCGTCTAAAGTATAGAAGTACTTATACTATTTAAATCCTTATTTATAAGGCAGGGACGCTTCTATAGACTATTAGAGAGCGCGGCACTTATCGGACGTCGCTTTTATCGCGCTATTATTATAAGTTTAGTTACTAAGAAGAGATAAGTATCGCGAGTTATATAGTAAATATACGCTTAAAATTCGGTAGTAATATAAGTATAGTAGCAGTTAAGGTAGTAGTTATTATAGTAGGAGCTAAGTACGACGAATTCTAGCTTTAGGTATACTAGAAGCTTAGTACGTAGCTATTCCTACCTAGCTACTAGCTTACCTCTATACGTAGAGTATAGCTTCTTATACTATAGTCGGCTACTATAGTCGGCGATATTATATAATATATCGCTTACTTAATATAGCGTATACTAATATATACGACTATATACGAATAGCGATAGCTATAGACGTACTCTAGAGCTAGAACCCGTCGTATACGTTACTTAGATTAACCTTACTATTACTAGCTAAAAAGGGTAACTACTATATACTTATACCCTCGACGACTACTCGTCTACTCGTTACTAATAGATACTTCTTAGCTTATACTATCGACGACTACTTATCTTCTTAGCGTAAATAGCTACTTCGTAGCTTATATTATCGACGACTACTCGTCTTCTTAGCGCGGACGATTACTTCTTAGTTTATACTATCGACGAATACTAGTCTCCTTAGCGTTAATAGTTACTTCTTAGCTTATACTATTAATAACTACTCCTCTTCTTAGTATTAAAGTAGTATCGATAATTATTTTTTCTTTTCTACTATTATAACGACTTGGTTTCTTAATATAAAAGTAGGCTAGAGGGTCTATTTTTCTATTCTACTACTATATTACGACTACTTAACTATTAATACTATAAAGTACTAGTAAGTCTAGCTCTTTCCCTTCTACTAAGTAAAGATTAGTAGACGTATCCCGATATAGTAGTAGAATACGATATAGTTCTACTATATAGCGCTATTAAACTCTAACCCTCCTTATAGGCTCGCGTATTCCGGCGGTAACGGGCGGTCGTATAGGATTTTCTAGTACTCCTATCTACTCTAGCTCTTCTCTCTTATACTTTTATCTATCTACTTCTTCTAACTCTTTAATATCTCTATTTATACTACTCGATACCTTCTCTTATTACTTAAGTAGACTCTAATATAGAGTTTAACTCGAGCTCTTCTCTACGAGTATATCCTAATATAGATACTAATATACTACTATTAGTACTACCTCTACGTATAGGAAATAAGGCTACTAAGTAGCGGCGAATATAGTTACTAAAGGCTATAGTACTAGACGACGAGTCTCGTAGGAAGGTAGTAATTCTATAGAAAAAAGCGATAGCTATAAGAATAATATAGCGACGAACGAGAGCTAGTAAGTCTAGTATCTCGAAAAGGTAGTTAAAGCTAAAGATAGTAGCCTTATAAGAGAGTCGTAAGCTTTAGCGAACGATAGCTTTATATATTTAAAGAGTCCCTTTTTAGCGCGTTATTCGCGAGATTATAATAGATAGAGATAGTAGCGATATTATTAGAATTTAGGTAGTAGTACTTAAATGCTTATAGGAAGCGGCGGAGGCTTTTCTCGTTATAGAGTTCGAGATTTCTAACCTTCTAGCCATCTACGCGAAGCGCGTTACCTTATAAGCGAAGGATATATACCTATATAGTTATCTACGCTACTAGTTTACTAGTTAGGATAGAGGAGGCAATAATAATAGATAGATTAATCTTATTGCCGGTCTACCTCTTTATCTAGAGTAAGTAGCTTTACTCTAGCATTATATAAAAGGGAAAATTCTATAAAAAACCCCTTATCTTCCTCTTTGTTTTTATAGTTAGTAGTTACTTCTTCTATCTTGCCTTTCTTTAAGTAAAATTAAGCTCTCTTATAGCCTTGCTCTCCTTCTTAGACTCTTCTTTATCTCCTTATCTCTTTATAGCTTCGTTCTCTCTTATTAATCTCTTTCTTAGCTAGGAAGAACTAGTTTAATACTCCCTCTTAGATTAGCTATCTAGCTATAGTATTAAGGCCTCTTAGTATTAAGTATATGTCTTCCTATAAGCTAGTTCCTACTACTATAAATAGCTAATATCTATTACTCTAATAGTTTTAGTAGGATATATAAATATACTTAGTATCCTAGATACCTTAGTTATATAGGTATATTAGGATAACTCCTAGGACTCTTCTTTTTATTAGGTATACTCTAAGTCTAATATATCCTATCCTAATTAGGGTAATTATCGTACTTATAGGCCTTAAGGCCTCCTTATAAATCTCTCTAGCCCTAAATTGTCCTACTATAGCCTATACTACTAGTTGCTCCTTTGTTATGCCCCTCTTTTATCTAGCCTTCTTTTATTCTTAGTTCTATTTAGTAAGCTCCTACTAGTTCTTAACTCCTATCCTTATTTAGGGTAGCCTCTAGCTTAGAGTTATCTCCTAAATTTCCTATACTCTTGTCTTATATTGCCTACTATACTAGTTACCTCTTCTCCTTGCCCTTTATTCTCTTTAAGTAATTCCCTTATAAACTTACTTAATATACTAGTAGGTTAAGTTGTCTACTTTATTCCTTATATATTATTTAGTAAGGTCTTAAGTATAAAGCTAGATTAGAGAGATACTTGCTTCCCTTTAAAGGACTATAGCTATAACTAACTTATATATACCTATAATATTCCTTAGAGCTTAGTTCTAGACTTACTTAATTAGTTTAGTAAGGCCTTTATTATATTTACTTATTCCTTCTAGGTAGGACTAGGTTTAGTAACTATATACTAGGGCTAGCTTAATAACTATAGTATAGATATGTCTTGCTTTCTTAAATAATGCTTTTTAGGTAGACTTATATAGCCTCTATAGGGACTAGATCTAGTATATGCCTTTCTTAGCTACCTTTTTAATATATAGGCCCTACTTAAGTTTAGTATCTACCTAGACTCCTAATAGTCTTAAGGATAGGATAGGTTTACCTTTAAAGCTAGGGATCTAGACTATAGCCTAGAGGTTATAGTTTCTTCCTCTTATAAAATAGATAAGCTAATACTTTTATAGTATAAAGGCTGCTCTATATCTTATTACCTACTCTATATATTTATTATAGGCTTTCTCTAATTGTTTATAGTTCTCCTTTATAGATATACTATATATAAGGATATTAGAATTATTAATAAACCTTATTACTATAGTATTACCTTCTTAGAGTAATAGGAGAAGTATAGATATAAAGAATAAGAATAGGATTAGTAATAGTATTAATCCTTAGGGGATTCTAGTATCTTGCTTTCTCTTCTAGTCTATAAATTCTCCTAGCTTAAGGTAAGTTATTCTATCTTAGAGGAATAATTAGATAAACCTAATTAGCTAGTCTAGATAGCCTTATATCCTAATATTATAAAGGAGTCTCTAGTAGGACACTTTATTAAATACCCTAGATATATCTAGGTAGAGTATTAAGGCTACTACTCTAGGCTTGGCTTTCTAGATTGTCCTAACTTGTTTAGTAATAAAGTTAAGTGCTATAATCGTAGATCTTCCTAGTCTTATACCTATTTATAATTCTAGTAGTAGGCCTTTCTCTTCTACTACTTTAGATATTCTCTTTATAACTACTACTTCTAGCACCTTCGCTAGAGTATTAAGAAGTACTATTAGCTTATATACTCCTAGCTTAGTATAGTTAGGCTTCTATAGCTTCTTAATAACTATAGTAATAGAGTATTTAAATAGCTTTAGGTAGTATACTTAGCTAATATAGGCTATAAAGAGCTTAGCTAGGAATAGTATAATCTCCTATTAATATTTCTTAAGTAGTATATTCTAAATCTAGTCTAAGCCTAGAGCCTTCTTACTCGGGATCCTTTTAAGTATTATAAAGACCTCTCCTTTAGATACCTTATCTTCTATTTAGAATTAAGTTAAGAGGTCTATATTTAGGATATCTCTTAGGTTTGCTTTAACTAGTAGTAAGAGGAAGTAGTTTATAAGGATTCTTGCTTTGCCTTCGTTTATATAACTATCTTAGTATATACTACTACTTAATATAAGAAATTATAGTAGTATATATTCTTATTATGCTTTTTCTCTTACTTATCTTATTAGCTTCTATATCTTACTTAGGTCCTTAGTAATCTTACTAACTATTTGCCTTTAGGATATGTTTATTACCTTCTTAACTAGCTTATTCTTCCTATAGCTAGTATTTAGGTAGTATCTATAGTTCTCTTTAGACTTTATAGCCTTCTAGGCTCTTCTTACTACCCTAGTAGCCTTAATTGCTTTACTATACTCTACTAGCTATTCTGCCTTTATATATTATAATAGCTTTATATATAGGACTACCTCCTTTACTACCTCCTAGAGAGCTTTCTAAAGAGCTTATACTACCTTATTTAGCTCTTAGTAGTTCTTAAGTAGTAATAGCTTTAGCTTCTTTATAGCTTTTTAAACCTTCTACCTTACCTTCTCCTACTTTACTTTTATCTATTATAGTCTTAAGCTCTAGTTTTTCTAGTATAGGTTTATAGGCTAGTCTATAATAGTTAGAATTAGGATATAGTCTAATCTAAATATATTATTAGCTATTGCCTTGCAGCTCTATAGTCTCTATTAGATAGCTTAGCTAGCTAGGACTAGGTTAAGTGTTTAGTAGCTAGAGTTATGTCTCTCCTATATAATAGTTCTTAGTTCTAGTAGGAGATATAGGCCTGCCTATATAGCTATCTAGATAAGGGTATCTGCTATATTATATTATAACTAGACTAGGTTTCCTCCCTATAGTAAGTAATAGAGATTAAAGTCTCTAACTACTATAGTCTTACCTATAGCTGCTTCCTAGGCCTCCTAGATAGCTATTTCTAGCTATATAAGTATACCTATTATATTATAGGATTTAGGGCCTAATAGGTTATAGCAGTTATAGATAGTAATAGGTTTCCCTTAGGTTATTACTATAATAGAGAGAAGGTCTCTTAACTAGCTATTTATAATATCCTACTTTAATATATCTAGCTCTTCTAATACTAGGAATACAACTCTTAGGTACCTATTCGTTAGAAGGACTTAGTAGTAACCCTTTTTTGTTTTAGTTTTCCTATTTACTAGGTTAATCTATAGTTCTTATAGTGCTATAATCTAGGTAGTTCTTAGGTTTAGGCTATTTACTAGTAGTGCTTAAGTAGTAGGTATATAGTTTATATTATATTAGTAGATTTATAGGTTATATCTATTTATCTTATCTAGTTATAATAGTCTCCTTTAGCTTAGCTCCCTCTCCTTATTAAGCCTCTTATATACTCTTAGCTTATATATATATTAGGAGCTTATTTATCTGCCTTCTACTATTTATAATAGTAGAGTTAGATTCTAATAGCTTTCCTAGTAGCTTGTTCTATCTTACCTAGCTGCTTTATAGTACCTCCTTAGCTTAAAGGTATTCTACTAGGCTTATTAGTTTCCTCTTCTTATTAGTTACTATAGTAAATCCTTCTTTATTATAAGTTAGTTATACTAGAGTTTACTTTCCTTTAAAGAACTCTAAGAATATTCTAGCCTTAGCTATTACTACTTGTTTATATTTATATATCCTTGCTTATACTAGGTAGTCTCCTTTATAGTTATAGTATTTCCTTTCTTATATAGTATAATTAGATATTTTATAGTTTATAAAGTAGGCTTTATATTTGTCCTTAGCTTCTCTATAGTATATAGTAATATATCTAAACTTATTATACTTTATATACTATATAACTCTTTATTATAAGTAGTAGATTTCTATTAGGTAGAAGTTTACTTTAATAATAAATCCTTTTTAAGCTATAGCCCTTGCTATTTACTTATCTTAGAACTTAATAACTATTATAGAGTATCTCTAGCTTTCTTTAGCTTTAGGGCTCTTTATTTATATAGCCTGCTTAATCCTTATATTTAGGAACTATAAGATGTTCTCCTCCTTTATTACCTTAATATATTCCTTAGCTCTAGTATCTTAGTTTACTTTAACTCTATATATAAGCACTCTATATAGATGTTTAGCAACCTAGGCTCTAGGCTAGGCTATATATATTTAATCTTAGTTCTCTTCTAGCTTTGCTCTTTCTTACTTTTTATAAAGGAGCACTCTAAAGTCCTTACTAGGTAGCTTCTAGACTATAGCTACCTACTAGATTCTAAGCTTTGCTTTAATTTCCTTCCTACTTATTCCTCTAATCTTATCTCTTTCTTCTTATATACTTATCTTAACTATAATTACTATAGTTACCTAAGGTATTATCTATATTAGGGTCTAGATTTAGGCTGCCTTTTAGGCCTATAATTATCCTATATTATAGCTATTTAGCTTCTTTTAGAAGGTTCTCTAGATATTCTAAAGAATAGAGGAGATAGCCTAGGTCTAGGCTTAATAGAGAAGGGCCTATTAAGCCTTTTAGAGAAGAGAAAGGAGAGAGGAGTTAGAGTAGTTATAGGGAGAGTTAAGGGCTTTTTAGATAGTTTCTATAAGGGTTATTAAGTTCTTTTAGAGCTAGGTGCTTACTATATTAGTCTCTAGTAGTGTCTTCTAGCTCTAAGGGCTAGTTTAGTAGTTTCTAAGAGGTTATTACTATCCTTAGGTTCTAAGGGTGCTAGCCTCTTCTCCCTTAGGCGCTATAACTCCTCTAAAGTTCTTCTATCGCTTTAGATAGATAGTCGTATACTATAAGGCCTTAAGGCCTCCTAGTAGCTAATTCTTCGCCTGCTAGAGGTATATGTTTTTCGGGCGATATTAATATAGGCAATAATAATATAAGTATATAATACTAGGTTACCGACTATAATTACTAACTATAAAGAGCCTAGTATACGTTACTATACTTAGAAGCTTAGAATTAATATATATAGCGCGGGTAAAGCTATAGCTAGCGCGCTAGCAAGCTTAACGTCTACCTTAGCTAACCTATTTACTCTTACCGAACTATTAGTAATACTACTACCTCTACCTCCTTAGAACTTATTAGCGGTCGCGCTTTATTTACCTATTATTATCGCCTTACTTTTCTTTACCTTCTAACGAATTTTCGCGTTACTCGTACGAAGGAAACTGCTACGTACGTTAATCGTAGCTTAATCGACTCCTTTTCTCTCGCCTCTCTATATATTTATAATAGCTTAACTTCCTACTAATAAGCCTAGCTAGTTCGCCGAGTAATATTTCTTTAGCTAAGATATAGCGTCTGCCTTTCTCTCGTCTAGAAACTCTCTACTACTCTAAAACCCTCCTCTAGATACTAGTAATATCGACCCTAGACTTCTTAGTAACTAGGCGCCCTCTTCTAACTAACGTAGCGCTTCTACTCCTCCTTTCTTAGGTTCTAACTCCTCTACTTATAATATAAACGACTAAGGTAATACTAGTAGAAACGACTAGAGTAGTTCTCGTAGAAACGCGAATAGTAATAATAGAAGTAACGAAGATAACGGCTCCGCTATTAATAGTAACGAGAGTATTATACCGCCTACCTCTCCCTCTTAGCTTTCTAGGAAGGCTCTATAGAAAACTATACTAGATTTAGTAAAGGTAGGCGGTCGGCCTCGTCTCGATAAGTAGAAGCTCCCTTACTAAATAGCTCGTAAGAGATAGATCGAGAGAGATAAAATAGTAATAGTAGTAGTAGTAGTAGCTAGAAATATAGTAGATAGAGACGTAGTAGATAGAGATATAGTAAATAACGGAATAAATAGTAGCGTAGTAGCTAGAGGAGTAGTAGGTAGAAAACGAGTACTAGGTAGAAAACGAGTAGCGAAAAAGAGAACGGCTAGAAAAGTACCGGCTAAAATAGTAGTAGTAAGTAGAGAAGGTCTAGCTCGTAGAGCTAGTATACGGAAGACTTATTACTATAAGCTAGGTAGTAAGTTATATAGTCGGCATTTATAGTCGGTATTACTAACTTATACTCTAGCTATCGCGCTCTAAGAGATCCGCAAGTACTAGAAGTCTATAGATCTACTTATACTAAAGCTACTCTTTAGCTACCTCGTCTACGAAGTTTACTATAATATTTCCGGAGGCTTAGCTATTTTTAAAGAAGGATACTATTAGTAGGCGAGCGCCCTTAGTACTCTATAAGAAGCCGCTAAGAGTGCTCTATTCTACCTCTTCTCGAGTATATATATTCCTAGTTATTATATATTCGATTAATATTAACTATATAATAGGTACTAACGTTACGGCGATTTACGTAAAGCGAGTAACTACTAACTATTTAGTAGAGAGATATAAAGTTTATTATTAGTCTACTATTATCTTAGGGAATTAATATGTTTAGTAAGAGATAAATCTCTATAGTACGTATAGAGAAAATCGTTATAACTATAGAGGGCATATATAGTAAAAATCGTTATAATTATAGAGGTTACTATAGTCGGTATTCGTAGTCGGTATATATATAGCTATACTAAATTATATAATTTGCTATATCGAATTAAATATGCCTCTAAAATCCGTAGTTTTCTATACTTCCTACTTCTTCTAGTTTCTATCTATTTATAACCCTCGATTTTCTATATTATATTCTATCGAATCTTATATTTCTATTAGGACCTATCTTTAGACCTATCGTTAGACCCGAGTCGGACCTATCTAATACCTATATTTATTAGATAGATCTAGAACTAAAAAGGAACTAGCTAGGACCCGACCTAACTATTATAGTTCTATATATTTAGGTTCTAGACCCGACCCGGACCCGTCCTAACCTATTCTAACCTCTAGACGAGATAGTATCCGAGAACTTGCTACGTAAGGCATTCTATTACCTACCCGCCTTACGACCTACTCTATCTATACTAATATTAGCTACTCGTATATATATAGTTTAGGGTTATATTCTAGAGCCGAAGGTAGGGTAAGACTACGACTAAAAATATACTAAGTTACTAATAGAGGTACTATAAATAAGACTTAGATTTAATTTATATAGGTATACGTATATAGTTCGCGGGGAATTAGCTACTCCTACTATATATATAGTACTTAGATTAGATATAGTACGCATTTAGGAGTTGCGGACTATATAGACTTAGAATCTAATATAGTACGTATTTAGGAGTTACGGACTATATAGACTTAGAATCTAATATAGTACGTATTTAAGAGTTACGGACGAGACTAGTACTAGATATAGGGAACGTAGGCATCGCCTATACTCTAAAAATAAATAATAACTACGCTCTGCCTTTCCGAATATAGTTTATAATAAGGAATAGCGACGTACGGATAGCTTAAGTATACGCTATAAGTAATATAAGACGAGAAACTACTATAGGGTAGCGGTAAGTAGAAACTACTTAGTCTAATCTAATCCGGACGTAGACTAGATAAAGATAAACTAGGAACATACGAGGAATTATTTTCTAATACGATATAAGGTCTATTAGAGAGAAGATTAAAGCTAGAGCCCGGGGCCTTAGCTTATATAAATAAAAGGGAGGAACCTACTAAGGTAAAGCTACTCTAGAAATAAAAGAGTTATAATACTAGGTAATTAAGACGATCGTGCGGAACCTAGGCTAGCTACTATAGTTTCTAGTACTAAGAAAGATAGGATCTATTATAGTACTTAGAAGTTCGATATAAGGAATCGACTAGTAGATTTTACCGCCGCTATAGTAGGTACTATAGGTAATATATCTAATTAGGGGCTCTCCTTACGGCCGCTAACTACGATAGATACGATATAGCTCTTAACTTTATAGAAAGTTCTAAGGAGTATACTAGATACTTATAAGCTAAAGCCGCTATTACCTAGGACTAAAGTAAACCCGTTCTTTAGAGGCTAGAATACTACTAAATTCCTCGAACGGTTCGATAGTCTCTAGAAATAATTCGATCTAGAAGGACGTAGTAACTAGAAGAAGATTAATAGTATTATTACTAATAATAAGATTATCTTACGACCTAAACTAAAGCGATTAAAGGGCGTGCCCGAGTATAACTAAACTAAGTTTAGAAAGTGTCTACTAGACTACTTCGCTAATAGTAATATATATTATATTATTAAGTTAGTATTATACCTTACGTCGTACTATAAGACTTAATAGTCGGAAAATAAGAACCTAAACTAATTCCTACGATAGTTTAGGTTAGCTTCTAACTATATTAATTCTAAAGACTTAAGTAATAGGGAATAATCTATACTACTACTAAAGGCCCTACTAGATAGTATTAGTAGAAGGATCTATAGGAAGTATAGCTTATATCTACGGAAGCTAGAATCCTTCCGACCTTTTAATAAGATTCTATAGTCGGTAGAAGAAATAGTAAAAGGATCTAAAGGGTTTAGGCTTGCTAAGAGTAGAGATAAATAATAGATAACCTCGTTATAGAACTCTATCTTAGCTAGCCGTCTAGAAAGGGCTTTAGTAGTACCTATAGAGGATACTCTTATTAATAACGACTTTACTTATAAGTTTACGAGGATATTAATCTTATATAGACTTACTCTACGGACGGGAACTAGCCTAGTGCTAGTAAACCCTTCTATAGAAATAGAGATATAGTAACCTTATTTAACTACGACCTCTAGTTTAGGAAATAAACTATATATATACGCGGGTATAATTAGAACCTTTACGACGTAGATCCTAGTATATCTATCTATATAGAATAAGTACTTTAACTATAGAGACTAAGACTACTACGCTAGGGAATATCTAATTATAGCTTAGCTCTAAGAGAGTAGGTATATCTAGTAGAATAAGCGAAGGAGGTAGTACTATAGCCCTCTTACTAGAAACTATTAGCCGATTAGTATACCGAAGTAGGATAGCTAGATACTACGAATAGCTTAGATATACTTAGTAGTATAGAAGTTATTCTCTTCGTACGGCCGTATTCTATAGCTAGCTTACTTAATAAGAGCAAATTAGCTATTAGTACTCTAGATACGAAGAGATATAACTAATATAGTACCTAGAAGTATCTTAAACCTAGGATATTAGATACTACTCGAGAGACTATTATATATACCTAAAGATATTTAGCTAGGGCCTAGGGCCCCGACTACGATTTTAACTCCTCTAATACTAGAACCTATATATACTACTACGACTGCCCTCCTATAGGTCGTTAGGGGCATATACTTTAGTTTTATACCTACGCCTACTATATTTAGAGCTACTATATACTAGTCTAGATATACGAGTATTAAAGAGGAGAGTAAGTACGACTATAGTAGTAGCTAGTTCGAAGATATTACGGAAGGACTTAGAGAAAGCCTCGATATAGCTGCCGCTATAGTTACTAGTACTAAAGAAAAGAGTAAAAAGAAGGTTAGTAGTATAGTAATTCTAAGCCGGGATAAGTAGTTAGCTCGCGTAGCGAAGAATAGAATTAAGAAATAGAAGGAAGTCGAAAAGACGAGGTAACTACGAGCGAAGGTCTCCGATTAGGTATTATAAACCTAGGCTTCCTAAGGAAATAAGCGAGATAATTCTCGCCTTAGACCTTCGAGGTTATAGACCTAGGATATATTCGGCTATAGAGATAAGAGTATAGAAGACGAAGATATAGAGGATATTCTAACTACTAGGCCTATTAACTCTTCTATAAGGAAGGCTAGGAACTCTTTAAAGACGTAGCGATTCGATAACTATATAAGGTCGAAGAGTAAGAAGAACGAGGAGAACTTACTACTTACTAAGAAACTAGAGACTAGATTACTTAGGAGATTAATCTACTATAAGATTCTAATTACCTTTAAGGAGTTTATCTTTCTTAGAAGTTCTAAGCTAGTAATTAAGTTACTATAGGATAGGATCTATATAGACGATAATAAACTATATAATATACTCTAAACCGAGCCTATTAATATAAATTAGCTAGTAGAGAATATATAGTAAGCCGGAGAACTAAATAATATTAGTAAGGATTAAGTTAGCGAATTCCTTTATAAAGCCTTCTAAGAATAGGATCTAAGTACTATAACCCTAAACTACACATACTCGGGTAGCTTATATTAGTATAGATAGAGTAGGTCGTAAGGCGGGTAGGTAATAGAATGCCCTACGTAGCTAGTCCTCGGATACTATCTCGTCTAGCGTACCTATTTCTAGTAAGTGCACGTTAGAAGCTATCGCAACTACTTCTCTACTATCTCCTCCGTATATACGACTTCGTAAGGGAAGAAGGTTATAGCTATACGTCGTCGTTGCGTTGCTATCTATATTAGTCCTTGTTTTTTATATTCGTATTCGAACTATAGGCTATAAGTATACCCGCCTTACTAATTAAACTCCGACTCCCGAAACTACTAAAGTAAGCCCTAAATTTAAGTTCCCGTAGTAGTAGTATATCTTAATTCTCGTATTAGAATAAGTAGCTAGTTAACGTATATTAGCTAGCTAATATACTCTACCCTTATTATAAACCTAAACCTACGATATTAGTTAAATTCTAGTCTAGTAGAAGTAAAGGTACTTGTAGGAAACACTTATCGTTTATAGTCTAACTTATCTCCCTCGTATCGTCTACTACTATTAACTTTGCTAAGCCGAGGCCCCGGGCCTTAGCTTCCTCCTATACCTCGTTCTATACTTAACCGTAGATCTCTAATTAGTCGTTAATATCTATATCTTCGTAAAACTAAGCTATAGGCCGCTTCGAATAGTCGGCTTAGTATAGTACGTAACTATTATTTCCGAAAAACATTTATTCTAGTTCTAATACTAAGGGCTAGACACGAGTATGCTCCATAAGCACGCGGTTATAGTAGTCGGAGGCCTTAGAAAAGAAGTCTTCCTTAGAGCAAGTTATCTACTTATAGGCGTCCTTAATAACGGCCGGGTTATCCTATCGTAGCTAGCCTACGAGTATAGCCGATAGAGGACTCTATAGAGTAAAATAAGTAGAGGCTAGAAACTAGAAGGGCATAATACTATACTTATTCGGATAACTAGATAGCGTACTAACTCCTAGAAGGAGGTTATAGTATATATTACGTAGTTTAGTATAGGTTCCTAAAGCTTTACCTATTTCTAGGCTATTATTCTTAATATCGACCCGAGTAAACTAAGGAAGTATAGTTCGGCGAGTCTTCTTAGAGGCCTTCGTACTATATAGTAGATATAGCGACGAGATACGTACTTAGAAAGCGTTGCAGACCTATAGTTTTATCCTATAATCGATTAGGGTATAGTCTTCTTCTATTAGTTTATTAGGGCTAATAGCTTCGATAAATAGGCTCTTGTTGTCCTTTAGAACCCCTCGCTTCTCTATACGCTCGAACTAAGCCTAGAAAACATCTCTCTTATATAGGCCTCTTACTAATATAGTAGTATTAGCCTCGTCCTTATTAGTAAGAAATACGCTTCCTTAGATAAGGTTAATACTAGTGCCTTAGTATAGCTTATTAAGAGCGATATCGATATAGTAGAACTTGCTCGTACTATTTGCTTCTCTATATCCTACGGCCTTATATAAGAACTTCGCGTAGTATAAGTAGGAATATAGGTACGTCGTATAGTCTAGTCGGATTACTATATAATATAGCTAGTATATAGGGTCCTAGCGGAAAATATACTAGGTTAAGCTATAGTATATATTCTATAACTAACCGAGATTCTTGCGCTTATTAGCCTCTTAAAGGTACTAGTCGTAGATATCGAACTCTCGCTTAATAGCTTCCTCGACCGGCTAAAGCTAATTAAAAAGGGTAATTACGGTCGTGCTAAAGTCCTTAAAATCTTAAAGCACCTTCTTGTTTAGCCTCGTTTTTAGGGCCGCTAAGGCGTTAGTATTCGTAATATATTCTAGTAGCGGATCCTAGCTTAGGGTAGGTCTATATCTAAAGATACTTAAGGCGTCTACTATAATAGGAGGGCGACGCTTGCCTTAAAACTACGTAGGGTTTATTCTCTTAACCTCGTCGATATTACTATATAGGTATACCGCGAAACGACCTTCGAGCTAGTTATTCGTAATATTCGTATAAAGGCTATATATTCTACTACTCGCGCGTCGAGAATAGTTCCTATATAGCGGCCTACGGCTATTAGGCATATCCTATCGTGCTCGCTTATAGTGCTATTTAATTAGTACGACGGTCTCGGATAGCTATACTACCGTAGTACTCTTAATTATATTAACTATACTAATAAGCTTAGTATCCTCTATAGAGTAATCCTTATATACTCGAGGAACTTACTTCTATAGTCTCGGGGTATTACTAGTCGAGATTCTAGAGTATAAGGAACCTAATAGAACTAATTACTAAGAGGCTATAGAGGTAGCTCGGCTACGTATAGTTAACTCCTAACTCTAACTACTCTACCTACGACTTAGGGGCTCTAATCTACGACAATCCTATAGTCCTCGAGTATATAGCCTTATAAGTGCGCCTAATAGAGGACGATTCCTAGTCGGGGCCCCGGGCCCTAGCTTCTATAACCTAGTCGGGGCCCCGGGCTCTAACTATATACTCTATAGTACCTACTTATAGGACCGAGTAACTAGACGACTAGTCTATTACTACTATAGGTTAATAGTTATAGAACGAGGAGCAGGCGCTAATAGAGTTAGTCTAGTAGTAATATCTCTCTATAGAGGACTAATAAAGTTCGAAGTAAGTTATAGGCCTCGATCTCGTAGGGCCTATTATATAGTAGCGCTATTAATATTTATATAGTTTACTTCTTCCCTAGCTTTACGAATCTTATCGAAATTACTCTAAGTAGCCTCGGCTAAGGTAGATCTATTAGCTATTAGGTAGAGTAACCTCTAGATAATAGCCTTACGGAGGATTAGGGCAGCCTTATTCTACTTCGGGTTCTTGCCTATAAAGGTAGACATCTGCTTTGCTATTCCTAGGTACTAAATCGTATTTACGAGTAGAGGATGCTTAGCTCGTTCTAGTCCCTAGAGACTAGTAACTATCTTACGATATCCCTCTCTCTAATCTCGCTAACTCTCTCCGGCCTTATAGGCCTTAGAGTATTTAGGGAAGTATAAGGCTACTCCTTTAGTTATACTCTTAAAGTCGTTAAGGCGGAGCGTACTACTAAACTCGAAGGCTAGGTTATTCTAATAGGATAGGCGCTTATTAATATAGCGAATATATTCGCTAATAACGTTATACTACTTATTATCGTCTTTAATTAGGTTAATATTCGCGACTAGGTTGCGAATATTAGTAGCTCCGGTCTTATAGCTCTATGCTTATAAGGATAGGTTTATATTCGCGAAGATCTCGATAGCGAGAGATATAGTTTAAGTATTAAAAAAGAGGAGAGGAGAGCGAGGAGGGGAAGGTAGGTTAGTAAGAAAAGAAGAGAAGGTTTCTAAAGAAAGAAGGGCCGCTTTTATAGTAAAGGTATAGCCGCTACTAAGACTAGTAAATAGTAAACTAAGTAAATATTAAGTTTGCTAACTATAATTATAAGTGCGCTTAACTACTATATATACTAAGGCTAAGGCATGCGCGTAACTAGTTCGTAACTAATTATTTTCGTTATATACTAAATTATAAGCGCTTTAGGCTTATACGGTTCTATATACTAGTTAGAGGTATTCTATCTAGTTCTTCGAGCTCGTAATATAAGGCCTTAGGCGCATACGTAGCTACTTAGTATAGTCTACGCTACTAGTATACGAGTTTATCTAATTGCGAATATTCGAGTTAAGTATAATAGATTATTACTATATCCCTTACGCGAAAGTCTTACTAGTCGACGTTCCGGACCGTATTAAAGTACTCCTTTGCCTACTTATAGAACCGCTTATTCCTATTCTTTACTTCTTCTATTATTTCCTATATATTCTCGAGCGCGAGTAACTATATATATAGGAGATCTTCTCGAGTCTAAACCGATCCCTAATCTACTACCCTATACGTTCGTATATCTAGTTTAATTAGTAGTACTACTTCTCTTCCGATTATAAGGGCAGCCGGTATCTAGCTAGTAGAAGATACTATAGTCGTTCGATCGGCCTATAATACTAATAGAACGTACGGAATCTAAGGTTTAGAACCTCCTTCTAAGTACTTAGATAAGGCGGCTAGTATTAGTTTATAACCTACCTCGACTAAGCTATTAGATTCTAGATAATATAGAGACACCCGTAGTCGTCTAACTATATAGCTCTCGAGAAGATTAGTAACATCCTTAAGGTTAGCTTTAGTATTATCTATAATAACCTTCTATAGAGCGCCCTATCGGTAGAAGATATCCTTATAGATAAATTTAGTAATCTATAGCGAGGTAATTTCTTTCGCGGTCTTATATATAACCTTAGCCTCGATCTACCGAGAGAGTCCTTCTCTAGCTACGATTAAGAATCCCCTCTTATCTATATATATAGGATCTAGGTACTACTTCTCGCCTACGCTTTAAACCTAGACTTCCCGTATAGGAGTAGGCTGCTATACTCTATTCCGGAAGCTATATTAAGGACACTTCCTATAGTGCATCGTATATTTCGAGTATATTCTATCCTACTAGTATAGGCGGGATAGTATTTAGTATATACCTTCTATACTACGATGCCTATTTCGCTTATATATTAACTAAAGGACCTCTATACGAGCGTAGTTCTAATCTACTACCCTTTATAATAGTATATCTATATATCTCTAGCAATATAGCTTCCGATCTACGACTACGAACTTCTAGCTAAGTTTAAGGTACCTCCTATATTCTAATAGAGTTATCTCTTCCGTATGCTTTCTATAAAGAAGTACGAAGGCAATAGACTTAGTCGTATACTTATAGTCGTCTAGAGTACCTACTAGTTTATCTAGGAAGATAGAGTCTAGAGATTTAGAGGAGTCGGGGCCCCGGGCCCTAGCTTAGCAAACTCGCCTTATAAATAATCGAAGAAGGCGCAGTCGATTATATTATTATCCTTATAATCCGGAACTATATTAGCTGTCTACCCTAGTTCCCTACGTTTAAGAGGGGTCTACGGTCGCCTTAATAGCGCGCCTAGCCTCTAATATTTCGTTCTAGGTACGTATCGGACCTCGAAGTCGAATAGTCGAATCTAGGCGATCTATCTAGTTATAGTCGCATTAGGAAGGTCGGTTAAGGCCTTGCTAAGCTAATAAACTAATATATTAGCATCGATCTCGAGTACGAAGTATACTCCGAAGAGCTATAGTTTAAACTTCTTTAGTACTCGGAGTATAGCAAGATATTCTCGCTTTCTAGCGTTATACTTCCTCTACTATTTATCCTATATTCTACTCTCGTACCTAGACGGATATCTCTTATCGTCGACTGTCTATATAAGTATAGCTCCCTATCCTTTAATACTAGTATCTACTACGATATAGATAACTCTCGTCCTAGGGCCGTATCGTATAGTAACTAATATAAGGGCGGTAACTAGTAACTATACGTAGTGCTTCTTAGCTTCCTTATAGATAACCGTCTATTTAAAAATAGTATTCTTACGTAGGAGCTAATATAGAGGTTTAGCGATAATAGCGAAACGAGGAATCTAGATCTAGAAGTATACGACGATCTTAATAAAAATGCGCACCTCCTTCTAGTTAATCGGCTATAGCTACCTTAGGAGCTTAGCTATACGAACCGCGTTAGGGTGTCTACCGTCTTAATCTATTACGTACCCTATAACCTTAATCTTAGTTTAGAGGATCTATAACTTCTTAATAGCAACCGTTATCCTAGCTCGCTCGATATCTACGAGAACTTAATCTAAGTCTTAAATATATTCGATAATATACTACCTTATCCTTAGCTCGATCTCTTCGTTTCTATACGTAGTATATAGTCCCTTTACCTCGAAATTATCGATAAAGGGACTAGCCTTATAGGAGAGGTAATCGTATAGGACTATATTTACGATCCTCGCGAACTAAGATACTAAGTTCGTCGCTTCTTATAGCAACGTAGTTATTCTTAAAAGACCGAATAGAGGGCCGTCGAAACTAGTTAGGTCTCTACTCTCCTTAGCTAAGGGAACCTAATCGTATCCTAAGAAGAGGTCGAGAAGGCTAGCTACGATATAACCTACGAATTATTCCGAGAAGGAATCCGTATCCGGAGGTAAGAAGGCATCCTTAATTATAACCCGGTTAATCTCTATAGCTATATTAATTAATCTATACTTCCTCGTATCTCTTTTTAAAACTAAGAAGTAGGGGTTTCTATACGTAGTATAGCTATATTCTAAGGTTCTAGCTTCTATACGGATTCGTAAAATCCCTTCGACCTATACCTTCTATAATAGGCTTATACGGAATCCTAGGTGCTACTATAGCATATATAGTATAGTACGGATAACCTATAGTAGGGCTACCCTTAGGTAAATACGACCTAAGTATTCGAAAGACGAAGCGAGTACTTTCTTATAGTTAAATAGTATATAAATTAGTAGTTCCTTCTCTTTCGGCTAGAGCTTAATCCCGACCCTATTTAGTATTAGGGTAAGCATTTCTACTATTAGCCTACTTCCTTACTTAATATTAAATAACTTCTTAATTAAATATCGTCTATTATATAGGCCCGTCCTAGGAGGCGTTAAGGCTTCCTCCCTTAGATACTCCTCTTTCTATTTTAGTATTCCTCCTAGACCTTCTCTAGAAGTCTTATATATACTAGTAAGTACGGGTAGTACTTTATTAGCCTTCCTCTTATAGAGGGTATATGCTCGGATAATAGTAGAAGACCGAGGTAGCTCCTTCTATCTCTTTTATATTATCGTAGAAGCTAATAGTATCGTCTAGATTAGGATCGTTTCCGGATCCTTAAATTCCTTTTTAGCTAAGTAGGAACCTCTATTAGCTTAAGTATCTAGTTCTATATCCTAATATAAGCTAAGGCCCTAGGCCCCGACCCTCTTTTTACTAAAATCCGATAGCATCGTAGCTGCTTACTTTTTAGCGGTTATCGTTATAGCTACAAAACTACGTACTAGTTTCCTAAAGCTAGTTTCTAAAGGTAGTCCTAGACTAAAAGGCATCCCTTAGATCCTTTTAGCCTAGTAAAGGTAACTAATTTACCTTTCGTATTACTAATAGTTCCTTCCTATGTTCTATCGTCGTAGTTTCTTTCTACGAGTCTTGCCTTATATACCTAAGTTCGTCCTAGAAGCAAGGGTATAGGTATAGCTCCTATAACTAGTCTAGAGACGAAAACTAGCACTTTAATCTCGATGCTAAAAACGCTAGTAACTAATCTCCTACTAATTCCTAAGATAGTAACTAGCCCTCCTATAGTAATTATTTTACTTTCTAAGATGTTCTAGATTAAGGCAATTCCTATTTCTTATACCTAGTTCTAATCGACGATATAAGAATTCGTACCCTCGTTAACTAATACTTAAACTTCTAGGCTTAGATTCTTGCTCGTTCTAACTATATATAAAACCTAGATAAGGGGAGCTACGATAAAATCGTCTATTACTACCGATAGGTCTATACTAGATAGAGTCTCGTATAGTTCCTCGATAGTCTATACTTTAGACTGCATAACTACGTAAGCGCGATACGTATTAATCCCTTCCTTCTAAAATAGTTCCTTAGAAAGAGCCTCCCTAGTATAGGGATCCTAGTCCTAGAAAGCCTTATAAAGGAATTTACTAACTTAATCCTTACTAATATCGTCTAATTCCCCGGCCTACTATATATTCTCTACTAGCTAGTTAATATTTATAGGCTCGGTTTAGAGTGCGTTATATAGTTTATTATCGTTAGTACGGATCCTATCCTATAGCAACTTAATCGCTAGCTTAGAACTTCTAAGGAGGATAAATTCCCCGAAGGTAATTAGAATCTTATAGTAGATTAACCTCCTAAGTAACCTAGTCTCTAGTTTCTTAGTAAGTAGTAAGTTCTCCTCGTTCTTCTTTCCCTTCGCTCTTATATAATTATCGAACCGCTATCTCTTCGAAGGGTTCCTAGCCTTTCTTATTAGAGGGTTAATAGGTCTAGTAGTTAGAACATCCTCTATATCTTCGTCCGCTATATCTTTATCTATATAGCTAAATGTCTCTTAGCTCTATAATCTCGAAGGTCTAGGGCGAGGATTATCTCGCTTATCTTCTTAGGAAGCCTAGGTTTATAATACTTAGTCGGAGATCTTCGCCTATAGCTATCTCGTCTTTATAGCCCTCTTCTATTTCTTAATTCTATTCTTAGCTATACGAGCTAACTACTTGTCCTAGCTTAGGATTACTATACTACTAACCTTATCCTTACTCTTTCC
This sequence comes from Cercospora zeina, assembly GCA_022702355.1. Classification (NCBI taxonomy): domain Eukaryota; kingdom Fungi; phylum Ascomycota; class Dothideomycetes; order Mycosphaerellales; family Mycosphaerellaceae; genus Cercospora; species Cercospora zeina. Next base: position 1,304,807 of record JAKLWX010000013.1, read on the forward strand.
CTTAGTACCTACGACTATAGCGGCAGCTACGTTAAGGCTTCTTCTAAGCTCTTCTTTTATAATATCCTCGATCTATCCTCTACTATAGTCGTAATTATCCTCCTCTTTAACGCTAGCTTGTCTAGACTAGTATATAGCTACTCTAAAAATAGTAGGCGTAGGTACGAAACTAAAATATATACCTCCGATAACCTAAGGAGGTACGGTCGTAGTAGTATATATAAGTTCGGGTATTAGAGGAGTTAGAATCGCAGTCGGGGCCCTAGGCCCTAACTAAATATCTTTAGGTATATACGATAGTTTCCTATATAGTATTTAATATCTTAGGTTCGAGATACTTCTAGGCGCTATATTAGTTATGTCCCTTCGTATCTAGAGTACTAATAACTAATTCGCTCTTAATAGGTAAGCCGGCTATAGAACGCGACCGTATAGAGGGAATAACCTCTATACTACTAGGTATATCTAAGCTATTCGTAGTATCTAGCTATCTTACTTTAGTATACTAATTAGCTAATAGTTTCTAGTAGGAGGACTATAGTACTATCTCCTTCGTTTATTCTACTAGATATACCTACTTCCTTAGAGCTAGGCTATAATCGGACATTCCCTTACGTAGTAGTCTTAGTCTCTGCAGTTAAAACACTTATTCTATATCGTAGGGTATACTAGGATCTACGTCGCGAAGGTTCTAACTATGCCTACGTACGCGAGTAGTTTATTTCCTAAGCTTATAGTATTTGCCTAATAGGCTTGCTACGTTCCTATCCCTATCGGAGGGTTTACGGGTATAGGGCTAGTTCCGGTCCGCGAAGTAAGTCTATATAGGATCGACATTTTCGTAAACTTACGAGTAAAGTCGTCGTTAATAAGAGTATTACCTATAGGCACCGCTAGAGCTCTTTCCGGATAGCTAGCCGAGATAGAGTTCTATAACGAGGTTATCTATTATTTATCTCTATTTTTAGCAAGCCTAAACCCTTTAGATCCTTTAACTATTTCTTCTACCGACTTTAGAATCTTATTAAACGGTCGGAAGGACTCTAGCTTCTAGGGATATAGGCTATACTTCTTATAGATCCTTCTACTAATACTATCTAGCAAAGCTTTTAGTAGTAGTATAGATTATTCTCTATTACTTAAGTCTTCGGAATCGATATAGTTAGAAGCTAATCGAAACTATCGCAAGAATTTATTTAGATTATCGCTTTCTAACTATTAAGTCTTATAGTATAACGTAAGGTACGATACCGATTTAATAATATAATACGTATTACTATTAGCGAAGTAGTCTAATAGGGACTTCCTAAATTTAGTCTAGTTATATTTAGGCACGCCCTTTAACCGCTTTAGTTCTAGTCGTAGGATAATCTTAGTATTAGCGATAATACTATTAATCTTTTCCTAGTTACTACGCCCTTCTAGATCGAACTACTTCTAGAGACTATCGAACCGTTCGAGGAACTTAGTAGCATTCTAATCTCTAAAGAACGGGTTCGCTTTAGTTCTAGGTAATAGTAGCTTTAGCTTATAAGTATCTAGTATACTTCTTAGGACTTCCTATAAAGTTAGGAGCTACGTTATATCTATCGTAGTAGGCGACCGCAAGGAGGGTCCTTAATTAGGTATATTACTAATAGTGCCTGTTATAGCGGCGGCAAAGTCTACTAGTTAGTTCCTTATATCGAACTCCTATATACTACGATAGATCCTATCTTCCTCGGTACTAGAAACTATAGTAGTTAGCCTAGGTTCCGCATAATCGTCTTAATTACCTAGTATAGCAGCTCTCTTAGTTCTTAAGTAGTTATATCTTAGCGGATTCCTTCCCTCTTTTATCTACCTAAGCTAAGGCCCCGGGCCCTAGCTTTAATTTCCCTACCTAATAGATACCTATCTTGCTAGGAAATAATTTATCGCATGTTCCTAGGTTGCCTTTACCTAGTCCGCGTCCGGATTAGGTTAGACTATCTAGTTTCTACTTACCGCTCTTTATAGTAGCTTCTCGTCTTATATTACCTATAGCGTATACTTAACCCGTCCGTATACTATTATCCCTTATCGCGAACTATATTTATAAGAATAGAGCGTAGTCTTTGTTTATCTTTAGGGTATAGGTAATGCCTACGCTACCTATATTCTAGTACTAGTCTCGTCTACGACTCCTAAACGCGTACTATATTAGATTCTAAGTCTATATTATCCGCGACTCCTAAACGCGTACTATATTAGATTCTAAGTCTATGTTGTCCGCGACTCCTAAACGCGTACTATATTAGATTCTAAGTCTATATTATCCGCGACTCCTAAACGCGTACTATATTAGATTCTAAGTCTATATTGTCCGCGACTCCTAAACGCGTGCTATACCTAATCCTAAACGCTATATATATAGTAGAAGTAGCTAACTTCCCGCGAACTATATACGTATGCGTATGCAAATTAAATCTAAGTCTTGTTTATAGTACCTCTTTTAGTAATATAGTATCTTTTTAGTCGTAGTCTTGCCCTACCTTCGGCTCTAGAATATAACCCTAAACTATATATACTCGGGTAGCTTATATTAGTATAGATAGAGTAGGTCGTAAGGCGGGTAGGTAATAGAATGCCCTATATAGCTAGTCCTCGGATACTATCTCGTCTAGCGTACCTATTTCTAGTAAGTGCACGTTAGAAGCTATCGTAACTACTTCTCTACTATCTCCTCTATATATACGACTTCGTAAGGGAAGAAGGTTATAGCTATACGTCGTCGTTGCGTTGCTATCTATATTAGTCCTTGTTTTTTATATTCGTGTTCGAACTATAGGCTATAAGTATACCCGCCTTACTAATTAAACTCCGACTCCCGAAACCACTAAAGTAAGCCCCGAATTTAAGTTCCTATAGTAGCAGCATGTCTTAATTCTCGTATTAGAATAAGTAGCTAGTTAACGTATATTAGCCGGCTAATAGTACTTAGCGAGAAGTACTTCCTTAGGAACTCTTTTAGAATAAAGGAATTAACGCGTACTATATTTATATAGTAACTAGGTCTAAGGTATAAACTATCGAGGAACTATACGAAACTCTATCTAAGGTAGATCTATTAGTAGTAATAGACGACTTTATTATAGCTTCTCTTATCTAGGTTCCTTATATAGTTAGAACGAGTAAGAATCTAAACCTAGAAGTTTAAATATTAGTTAATAAGGGTACTAATTCCTATATTATCGATTAGAACTAAGTAAAAGAAATAGGAATTACTTTAATTTAAAATATTCCGGAGAGCGAAATAATTACTATAGAAGGACTAGTTACTATATCTAAGATTAGTAGAAGATTAGTAATAAGTATCTTTAGTATTAAGATTAAGGTACTAGTATTCGTATCTAGACTAATTATAGAAGCTATACCTATACCTCTACTTCTAGAGGTTAGAATAGGTCCCCGACTTTAGGTCGGTTCCGGGTCTAGGTCGGTTCCTAAGGGAACCGACCTAAGACCTAAATCGATAGGGTCCCCGACCTAATACGAAATCGATAGGTCGGGTTTAAATACTACTAGTTCCTATATAGGTCTTTATAGGGACCTAAGTTTAGAAAGATAGGTCTAATACCGGAGAACAAGACTAAGTCGCCGTAGGGATAATAGAATTACTCTAATACTAAATATACGTATATATAGAACTAAGCGTTATAGTATATTAGAAGCGCTAGTTAAACAAGCGACTATAGTTATAGAGAAAAATAAGGATACCGACTATACTTACCGACTATACTTACCGACTACGAGATGTCGGAATTAAATACTATTTATAATATCGACTACGAAGTCTACTCTACTCTACGAGTATAACGTAAAAGTAAATGCTTCCTTTACTAAGTACTATAGCGAAGATATATTAGTACTATATCCTCCTCGTTATTACTAATCGAGTCGAAGTTGCTCTATATAGTAGTTGCTAACGTCTCCTAATCTACCTCGAGCTACTTCTACTACTAATTTACTATATTATTCGAAGGCTCGAACGTAGTTAATATTAGCGGCGCCTCCTCTATAAGCGAATCCCGAGCCTATTACTACGCGTTACGCTCTCGGGAACGATAGTATATAATATTACTAAATATCGAGGGATCGTAGGACTAATTATATCGGCTCTAATAACGCGCTATACTAAAGTCGCGCTTATAACTAGTTCTAGCTACTAGGATAGAGAGGATGTCCTAGGCTATTAGCGCGTAACCTAAATATTCTAATGCGATTATCTTCTATAACTGGAGCGAATACTCTATAGAATAGGCAGCCTAGTCCTTAAATCTAGCGTAGTAATAACGAGATACCTCGTCTAAATTAGCTAAAAGCTATATAGTCTACCGCGGCCATCTAGATACCCTTTAATTAGAGTCGGAGTTATTACTATCTAATCTGCTATAGAGACCTATTACGAATAATATTACGGAGTAGTATAAGGCCTTTTTCGGCCTAGACTAGGACGTAGCTACGAGAGGCTTATATCGCGCGTATTCGACCTAGAATTTTAACTAGTAGTAATCCTCGAAGAAGGAATCGAGCCCCTCGCTAGAGAAGGCCTCGTAGTCCTAGAATGCCCGTTTTATTACTAGATTAAGAAGAATCGCAATACTATATATATTACCGAATCGCTCTTAGGTAGTAGTATAGTACTTCTCGAGCTTTGTCTATATAGCCTATAGGGTAGAATAAATCTCCTTTTACTAGGGTTATGTTTTATATTTAAGTTTCTTATCTATAATATTTAGGATATCGAATAAGATATTATAGTAGCTAAGAACGAGGTAGATTATTAGCTCCTTTGTCGTACCGGTCTATATTATAGCCTTTACGAAAGGAGTAGTAAGGTTAATAATATATTTAACCCTCTTCTATTCCGTAGTAGTTAGCTTTAGTTCGGGCTAACCCTTATTCTTAATATACTCGTCGATAATATCTCGTAGTTAAGAACTACGTATTAGTATAATTATAGTTAAGCTCTAACGGGTCTTTATATCTTATATTAGGCGTAAAACCCTTTAAAGTATCTTCTTCTACTATTTATACCGTTTCGGGTATAGATATAGATCTGCGATCCTCTTTTACTATAGTACTATAAAACTCTCGAAGCGTTAAGTACTAGAGTTTACCTTAACTATAAGTTTCTAGAACTTTATAGAGAGCGGTTATTAGTATAGCTTCTACCGACTACGTTTGCTAACTATATATACTTTATAGGGAGAATAAATAGTACCTTTATTAGAACTATAGCTAGACTTCCTACTTTAAGCTAATATAACGCGTTCGTATCTATCTCCTCGTTCTATTATTCCTATCTTTTATTTCTTAGCTCGATCTTAAGAGTAGCGAAGAACTTCCTTAAGGAGAGCTAGATTATATATATAAAGTATAGGAACCGTTCCGGATAGGAGAACTTATAGTCTTTAGTATCTAATATCTCTTCTATATTCCTATCTATTCCTTAGAGGGGAAGTTATTTAATCGAGACTAATAGCTTCGCTATATATATATGCTCGTAGAAGTAAATATTAATAGCCTCGACGCTAGAACTCGTTAGTTAGAAGGTATATATATAGCAAGGATACGTATATAGCTATATATAGTATATTATTATTAAAAGCATTATCTGCTATTAGCGCTATAAGCCTATTAGAGATCTCGAAACGGGTAAGTACGTCGAATAGTAGGTCCGCTAGGACTTCGCCTATATAATAGCCCGAAATATATAGAAAGGCTAGTATAGCCTTATGCTAGGCCTACTCGCTATCGATCTAGTAGCCTCGTATTATAAGGAATAATACTCGGAGTACCCTAGCGTACTAACTATTAAGAGCAATAGCTACCCGGAAGGTTCTAGATAGCTAACGTTTTAGATTGTCCTTAGAGTAATCGACCGCGTCCTAGATATATAACTTAATCGTAGTAGCGCTCTTAAAGTCGATAGATCTAGTCTCCTCTAATAGATATTCGTAGGTACGCCGAACTACGAGACTTTCGAAGAAGTTTAAGAGTAAGCCTAGCTAGGAAACTATAAGCCTATATAACTCTAGAAACTTTAATCGTTCTAGGTACTCTATTCTAGTAAAACTTTTCTTAAGCCGTTCCTATAAATAAGAGCCGTTAGTATATCTATGTTATATATCTCTATAAAGTATAGTCGGCGAGCGTAGTCGGCAAGCGTAGTCGGCAAGCGTAGTCGGCACCTTATTCCCGTAGTAATAAATACTAAACTTATAGATTAATCTTTAGTAGCCTTAATAACTTCTCTAGTAACTCTACGCTCCTAGGAGGCTCCTTCGTAGCCTACTAAATCGAGGTGCTTTTAGAGAGCTTTTGTTCCGTTACTTAGTCTTAGGTGTTTAATAACTCTATTATATCCCCTATATATAACCCTTAGGGCGTACGTTTCCTAGTCTATACCTTTAACGAAAAATCTCTAAGCCTATAACGTTCGCGCATTTAAGTTTTATTTTATAGGGTTCGAAGATATTCTACTATACTTATTATAATGCCTTGCCTCTTTAAGCTACTAACGGTAGTAGTAAAAGCCCTCGAACGACTAGGTATACTCCTACTACTATATTTATATACTATTAGTTTTAACCTAGTCCTTAGAATCCTCTAGTAGCTTAGTAAGGTTAGCTAGAGATAGTATCCTATCTCGTATACTAGCTCGACTACTTAAGGTATTCGTAATTAGATAGCGTCCCTTCCTCTACTATTATACTACCTTCTTAATTAGACTAGAGTCGACGAGAGACAGCTACGATTCGGAGTTAGTCTATTATTCGCGAAGCTATATACTTATATATCTTAAGGAAGAAGGAAGTATAGTACTACTATATCGTATCGGAGTCGTAAGATATACTAGTAATACTATAATATAAAGTATATAGTACTAAGAAGGAATCGTAGAACTAGAGAGTAAAAGCTAATAGAGTAATAGAGGTAAATAATATTTATAAAGGCGATTAAGTTTTATTAGTATAAGTACTAGCGAGGTGTCTCTATTATAGGCCGATAGCCTATCTTAGTAGCGTTATAGAGACGGGCACCTCTAGTACTCTTATTAAGCTCGTAATAGTCGCAACTAATAAATATACTAAGCACTCTTTAATTATAGTAACGCTATAGTCGCCTTCGAGGGCAAGCATCTTACTAGTATAAGAGGCTAGTAGCGTTAATAAAGCTTAAGTCGAAAAAGTAGAGTTAGACTTAGCCTAAGTAGATAAACCTATTATAGAGAGAATTTAGAAACTACCTAAAGACTATATAAAGCGATATAATACTATATAGTAGAAGGCTAGAAATAATACTAAAGGTAAAAAGGGAAAAAAGAATATAGCGAGCTAAAAGTTTAAAGTATAGCTAGAGCTCCTAGATCTAGTACTAGCTCTAAAGACAAAGTAGTAATATATCTCCGAAGGCGCAACTACTATATAAGAGAATAAGGCTAATATTAAATATACTTAGCTATCGAAGGTAAGACTTAAGCTATCTATAAGAATTATAAAGGAGAATTATATATTTAGTAAGCTGCTATAAAGCGAGAGGCAGAGATAAGAGATATAAGTTAAAGAGAGCCGGCTAGTACTACGACGTAAACCGTAGACTAATATATTATATACTATCGGCGGCTATAACTAATCTTAACTTACGAGATATATCTATATTCTACCTAGCCTAAGAGGAGTTATAGAGCTTCTATATAAACCCTATCTCTAGCGACTAGAATTTGCGTATAAAGGTCTCGGAGATAGCGAGCTTATCCGCAGACGTACCTAGAAGCTACTCGACGATATCCTAAAAGCTAAGTCCTCCTTCCTACTTAGAATCGAGCTATATTTCCTATAGAAGCTCTCTATATACCGACTCCTTTATATCGAACTTATAAGCGTATAACTAGAACGCTAGCCTATTTCGCTTAGCTTATACTTTAGATATAACTAGCTTCTAGAACCTATTACTATCCTAATCGTATCCTAATAGGATAAACTAATCTAGGACTTCTAGAGTCTAAGCAAAGCGATTAGCTATATTAAACTTAGAGGACTTCTAGGAGAGATAGTTGCGATATACTATATAGTAATAGGGCAGGAAAATTTCCGTTATAGTTAGAAGACGGCCTTCTACTATTAGCTCCTACTACTAGTTAGTATATAGTCGGCAGGCGTAGTTAGTACTAATTTACCTTCGCTTTCGCTATAGATACTAATATACGGACTAATTTTATAAGCCCTTTATAAGGCTCCGCGGAGCGTAAAGTATACTTCTAGTCTAATCGAAGGTACTCGAATGCGTCCTAAAGAAGCTATTAGTTCTAGCGGCGATATACTCTTAATAAGAGCTACTTACGTCCGCTCTAGACACTTAGAATACGTATCTCCTCTTATTCCTAGATTATAGCCTTTCGATAAGGTCTATTTCTTACTACGAGGAACTCGGCCTCTTCTTAATTAGTTATACGATAAACTCGGCTTAACTCCTATATTACGCGCGTAGTATCGCAAGCGTATATACCTTCTTCTTAAACTATCGAATAGCCTTATTCTAAAAGGCGTAGACGGCGTAGCTCCTCTATATAGCCTACTTACTCTTAGTAGCGACTCGAAGGTAGAGGTTAGTTATTTTATAGCTAGTACTAGCCGACCTTACTAGTAATACGTAGGGTGCCTCTAGACCCGACTTAGACTAATTAGTATTATACTAGTAGTTATAGTTATAGTACGGGTCCTCCGCGCCCTTCTCCTTCTTAATATTAAAATAGAAGCTTTCCTTATTCTAGTTCGCTACCTATATAGTAGGCCTATCCCGCGCGCGCTTACGTTTCTTATCGTCCCTATTATATGTTAGTACTACTAACTATATTAGCCGACTATATAGATTATTACTTACGCTATCTAGTTATACTAAGCGTAGTCTCCTCTCTCTAGGCCTTAATCTTCTTCTACTACTACTCCTTCGATAGGGAGCTCTATATATTATTAGAGCCGATTAAAAGCTTCTTCTATTAAGTAAAGGACTTATTTCTAGCTTTGCGCTACTTATTTACTATAGCTCTCTTAGGCGATATATCTACGCGCTAGCTATACTTACGAAAGGTATTAGGATTAGAAGAGTAGGTATCTATATCTTTCCTTATAGCGCCTAGTTATATCTAAAGTATAGAAGTACTTATACTATTTAAATTCTTATCTACGAGGTAGGGATGCTTTTATAGACTATTAAAGAGCGCGGTACTTATTAGATATTACTTTTATCGCGCTATTATCGCAAGTTTAGTTACTAAGAAGAGATAAGTATCGCGAGGTATATAGTAAATATACGCTTAAAATTCGGCAGTAATACGAGTATAGTAGTAGTTAAGGTAGTAGTTATTATAGTAGAAGCTAAGTGCGACGAATTCTAGCTTTAGGTACGCTAGAAGCTTAGTACGCGGCTGTTCCTGCCTAGCCGCTAGCTTACCTCTATACGTAGAGTTTAGCTTCCTATACTATAGTCGGCTACTATAGTCGGCGATATTATATAATATATCGCTTACTTAATATAGCGTATACTAATATATACGACTATATATAGAGAGCGATAGCTATAGACGTACTCTAGAGCTAGAATCCGTCGTATATATTACTTAGATTAACCTTACTATCGCCGGCCGAAAAGAGTAACTACTATATACTTATACCCTCGACGACCGCTCGTCTACTCGTTACTAATAGTTACTTCTTAGCTTATACTATTAACGACTACTTATCTCCTTAGCGTAGACGGCTGCTTCTTAGCTTATATTATCGACGACTGCTCGTCTTCTCGGTATAGACGACCGCTAGTCTCCTCGGCGCCGACGGTTGCTTCTTAGCTTATACTATCGATAACCGCTCCTCTTCTTAGTATCGAAGTAGTATCGATAATTATTTCTTCTCTTCTACTATTATAACGACTCGGTTCCTCGATATAAAGATAGGCTAGAGAGTCTATTTTTCTATTCTACTACTATATTACGACTACTTAACTAGTAATACTATAGAGTACTAGTAAGTCTAGCTCTTTCCCTTCTATAGTATTTTATATATTTATAGAGAACTTCGAATAATAAAATATATATACTATAGTTAATGTTATCTATATAATGCCCGGATATAATCTATACTATAGTAAATATTTGCGTCTATTACTATATTCTATAGAGTAGCGAAAGCGATTATAGCGTTCGCGTAACTATAACTTCTACTAGGTAAAGATCGGTAGGGGTGTCCCGATATAGTAGTAGAATGCGATATAGTTCTACTATATAGCGCTATCGAACTCTAACCCCCTCCTATAGGCCCGCGTATTCCGGCGGTCGTGCACGATTTTCTAGTACTCCTATCTGCTCTAGCCCTTCTCTCTCGTACCTCTACTTATCTGCTCCTTCTAACTCTTTAATATCTCTATCTATACTACTCGATGCCTTCTCTTATTTCCTAAGTAGACTCTAATATAGAGTTTAACTCGAGCCCTCCTCTACGAGTATATCCTAATATAGATACTAATATACTGCTATTAGTACTACCTCTACGCGCAGGAAATAAGGCTACTAAGCAGCGGTAAATATAGCTACTAAAGGCTGCGGTACTAGACGACGAGTCTCGTAGGAAGGTAGTAGTTCTATAGAAAAAAGCGATAGCTATAAGGATAATATAGCGACGAACGAGAGCTAGTAAGTCTAGTATCTCGAAAAGGTAGTTAATACTAGGGATAGTAGCCTTACGAGAGATTTATAAGCTTTAGCGAACGATAGCTTTATATATCTAGAGGGTCCCTTTTTAGCGCGTTATCCGCAAGATTATAATAGATAAAGGTAGTAGTAATATTATTAGAATTTAGGCAGTAGCACTTAAATGCTTATAGGAAGTAGTAGAGGCATTTCTCGTTATAGAGTTCGAGATTTCTAATCTTCTAGCGATCTACGCGAAGCGCATTACCCTATAAGCAAAGGATATATACCTATATAGTTATCTACGCTACTAATTTACTAGCTAGAACGGAGGAGGGAATAATAATATAGGCATATAATACTAGGTTGCCGACTATAATTGCCGACTATAAAGAGCCTAGTATACGTTACTATACTTAGAAGCTTAGAATTAATATATATAGCGTAAGTAAAGCCGTAGCTAGCGCGCTAGCGAGCTTAATATCTGCCTTAGCTAACCTATATACCCTTACTAAACTATTAGCAACACTACTACCTCTACTACCTTAGAACTTATTAGCGGTCGCGCTTTATTAGCCTATTATTATCGCCTTCCTTTTTTATACCTTCTAACGAATTTTCGTATCGCGTATATAAAGGATACTACCGCATACGTTAATCGTAGCTTAATTAACTGCTTTTCTCTCGGCCCTCTACGTATTTATAATAGCTTAACTTCCTACTAATAAGCCTAGCTAGTTCGCTAAGTAATACTTCTCTAGCCGAGATATAGCGTCCGCTCCTCCTTTATTTAGAAACTCCCTCTTATCTAAAAACCCTCCTATAGATAATAGTAATATCGACCCTAGACTTCTTAGTAACTAGGCGCCCTCTTCTAACTAACGTAGCGCTTCTACTCCTCCTTCCTTAATTTCTAACTCCTCTACTTATAATAGTAACGACTAAGAGGCTACTAGTAGAAACGACTAGAATAGTTCTCGTAGAAACGCGAACGGCGATAATAGAAATAACGAAGACAACGTCTCTATTATTAATATCGACGATAGTAATAGTAATAAGAGTAATAGCGACGAGAGTATTATACCGCCTACCCCTCCCTCTTAGCTTTCTAGGAAGGCTCTATAGAAAACTATACTAGGCGGTCGGCCTTATCTTAATAAGTAGAAGCTCGCTTACTAAATAGCTTATAAGAGATAGATCGAGAGGGATAATATAGTAATAGTAGCGGTAGTAGTAGTAGCTAGAGGAGCAGTAGGTAGAAAATAATTACTAGGTAGAAAACGAGTAGCGAAAAAGGGACTAGCTAGAAAGAGAACGGCTAGAAAAGTACCGGCTAAAATAGTAGTAGTAGATAGAGGAGGTCTAGCTCGTAGAGCTAGTATATAGAAGACTTATCGCTATAAGCTAAGTAGTAAGTTATATAGTCGGTATTTATAGTTAGCATTACTAACTTATACTCTAGCTATCGCGCTCTAAGAGATCCGCAAGTACTAGAAGTCTACGGATCTACTTATACTAAAGCTACCCTTTAGCTATCTCGTCTACGAAGTTTGCTACGATATTTCTAGAGGCTTAGCTATTTCTTAAGGAGGTTACTATTAGTAGGCGAGCGCCCTTAGTGCTCTATAGGAAGCTACCGAGAGTGCTCTAGTCTACCTCTTCTCGAGTATATATACTCCTAGTCGTTCTATATTCGATCGATATTAACTATATTATAGGTACTAATATTACTACGATTTATATAAAGCGAGTAACTATTTAGTAGAGGGATATAAAGTTTGTTATTAGCCTGCTCTCGTCTTAGGGAATTAATATATTTAGTAAGAGATAAATCTCTATAGTATATATAAGGAAAATCGTTATAACTATAAAGGGCATATATAGTAAAAATCGGTATAAGTAGAGAGGTTGCTATAGTTAGTATTCGTAGTCGGTATACCTATAGTTGCCCTAAAACGTATAATTTGCTGCATTAAATTAAATATACCTTTAAAACCCGTCGCTTTCTATACTTTCTACTTCCTTTAGTTTCTATCTATTTATAACCTTCGATTTTCTATACTATATTCTATCGAATCTTATATTTCTATTAGGACCTATCTTTAGACCTATCGTTAGACCTAAGTCGGACCTATCTAATACCTATATTTGTTAGATAGGTCTAGAACTAGATAGGAACCGGCTAGGACCCGATCTAACTATTATAGTTCTATATATTTAGGTCCTAGACCCGACCCGGACCCGTCCCGACCTATTCTAACCTCTATCTACTTCTAGAAAGAACTTAGGTATATAAGGCGAGACTCGTAGAAAGAAACTACGACGATAGAACGTAGGAAGGGACTATTAGTAACGTAAAAGGTAAATCGGTTACCTTTACTAGTCCGAAAGAGTCTAAAGAATATCTCTTAGTCTAGAACTACTTTTAGAAGCTAGCCTTAAGAAACTAGTACGCGGTTTCGTAGCTACGACGATAACTACTAAGAAGTAAGTAGCTATAATATCTTTAGAATTTAATAATCGGGAAGTTAGAGCTCGGGGCCTTAGCTTATATTAGAGTAGAGATTAGGAAGCTAGGGCCCGGAGCCTTAGCTTATATTAGGATATAGAACTAGATACTTAGGCTAATAGAGGTTCCTATAGGTTCCTTATATTTTAGAATCTCGGCTAGTAATACTCTAAGACCGTAGAAGTAAGTTCCTCGAGTATATTAGAACTACTTTATAGAAGATACTAAGCTTATTAGTATAGTTAATATAATTAAGAGTACTATAGTAGTATAGCTATTCGAGACTATCGTACTAATTAAATAGTACTATAAGCGAGTACGATAGGATATGCCTAATAGCTATAGGCCGCTATATAGGAACTATTCTCGACGCTCGGCTAGTAGAATATATAGCCTTTATACGAATATTATAGACGAATAGCTCGGAGGTCGGTTCGCGGTATATTTATATAGCGATATCGACGAGGTTAAGAGAACGAACTCTACGTAGTCTAAGGCAAGCGTCGTCCTTCTATTATAGCGGACGCCTTAAGTATCTTTAGGTATAGACCTATACTAAGCTAGGATCCTCTTCTAGAATATATTACGAGTACTAACGCTTTAGCGACTCTAAAGACAAGACTAAATAAGAAAGTACTTTAAGACTTTAAGGACTTCGGTACGACTATAATTAGCCTCTTCGATTAGCTTCGGCCGGTCGAGGAACCTATTAAGCAAGAGTTTAATATCTACGACTAGTACCTTTAAGAGGCTAATAGGCGTAAGAATCTTAGCTAGCTACGGAATATATACTATAGTTTAACCTAATAGATCTTCCGCTAGGACCCTATATACTAGCTATATTATATAGTAATCCGACTAGACTATACGACGTACCTATATTCCTACCTATACTACGCTAAGTTCTTATATAGAGTAACTAGGTATAAAGAAGCTAATAGTGCGAGCAAGTTCTATTATATTAATATCGCCCTTAATAAACTATATTAGGGCATTCGTATTAACCTTATTTAAGGATCTATATCTCTTACTAACGAGAACGAGGCTTATACTATAGTTTTAGTAAGGGGCCTATATAAGAGAAATATTTTCCGAGCTTAGTTCGAGCATATAGAAAAGTAGGGAGTTCTAAAGGATAATAAGAGCTTATTTATTAAGGCTATTAGCCCGGACTAACTAATAGAAGAAGACTATACCCTAATTAGTTATAAGATAAAACTATAGGTCTATAACGCGTTCTAGGTATATATCTCGTCCTCGTGCCTACTATATAGTACGAAGGCCTCTAAGAAGACTCGCCGAACTATAATTTCTTAGTTTACTCGGGTCGATATTAAGAATAATAGTCTATAAATAGGTAAAGCCTTAAGAACCTATACTAAACTACGTAACGTATACTATAACCTTCTTCTAGGAGTTAGTACCCCGTCCGGCTATCTAAATAAGTATAGTATTATACCCTTCCGGTTTCTAGCCTCTACCTATTTCGTTCTATAGAGCCCTCTATTAGCTATACTCGTAGGCTAACTATAATAGAATAACTTAGCTATTATTAAGGACGCCTATAAGTAGATAACTTACTCTAAGAAAGACTTCTTTTCTAAGGCCTCCGACTACTACGATCGCGTACTTATAGAGCATACTCGTATCTAGCCTCTAGTATTAGAATTAGAATAGATACTTTTCGGAAATAATAGTTACGTACTATACTAAGCTAACTATTCTAAGCGTCCTATAGCTTAGTTCTACGAAGACGTAGATATTAACGATTAGTTAGAGATCTATAGTTAGGTATAGAACGAGGTATAAAAGAAAGCTAAGGCCTAGGGCCCCGGCTTAGTAAAGTTAACTATAGTAAGTAATACGAGGATAACTAGTTAGACTATAAATAATAAGTGTTTTATATAAGTATCTTTACTTCTACTAGACTAGAATTTAACTAATATCGTAGGTTTAGGTTTATAATAGAGGTAGAGTATATTAGTCGGCTAATATACGCTAACTAGCTACTCGTTTTAATACGAGAATTAAGATATACTACTACTATAGGAACTTAAATCCGAGGCTTACTTTAGTATTTTTAGGAGTTAGAGTTTAATTAGTAAGGCGAGTATACTTATAGCTTGCGGTTCGAAGATAAATAGATATATACTAATATAGATAGTAGCGTAACGACTACGTATAGCTATAACCTTAAGCCCTTACTAAGTTATATATTAGATAGAGATAATAGAGAAGTAGTTATAATAGCTTCTAACGTATACTTACTAGAGATAGATACGCTAGACGAGATAGTATCTAAG
The DNA here is from genome assembly GCA_022702355.1 of Cercospora zeina. Taxonomy (NCBI): domain Eukaryota; kingdom Fungi; phylum Ascomycota; class Dothideomycetes; order Mycosphaerellales; family Mycosphaerellaceae; genus Cercospora; species Cercospora zeina. The sequence goes on from JAKLWX010000013.1 coordinate 1,320,327, forward strand.
GACTAGCTACGTAGAGTATTCTATTACCTACCTACCTTACGACCTACTCTATTTATACTAATATTAGCTACCTAAGTATATATAGTTTAGAGTTATAGTACTATAGGCTAGTACGAAGGATAATAGGCTTAGATTAAGACTATATAAATATCTACCTCGTTATTCTAAGTATAATAGTAGTAGCGAGGAGTATCTCTCTACTAAGCTAAATAAGCTCGGTACGTCGTATAAGAGTATAGCTAAGAATAGGCCGGGCTAGCTTATTCTATTAGTACTTATATTATAAGAATATACTATATAGTATAAAAGGTTAGTATATAGTAATATATTAAGCGCCCTTAACTATACTCGTTAGAGATATTAAGATACTAATTCTTGCCGATTCCTTTATATACGTCTAGCGTACTTTTATCTTACGCTAAGTATACGCGGCATAAGCCGGATACTTTAGCGTCTAACTTAGACGCCTTCTAAGCTATTAGCTCTTAAGCCTCTCGCTCTTATAATTATCTCCTCCCTTCTATAAAGCTACTTTAGCTCGTAGAAGAGCCTATATTAATATAGTAGCCGGCCGCTTACGTTCTTATTACGTTATAGTTACGTTACTCCGTCGCCTTATAGTCGTACGCGTTTTTTAGTAGTATTATAGTAACGTACTAGATTTTAAGGGACTTTTATATTATAGACCCTATATATACTACGCGTCGATTACGAGGTAGGTGCGGGCTATAAGTTCGCGCCTAATTGCGTTAATACTTATTTTAGTATACTAACTTTAAATAAGCGCCCCGCCTCTACCTTATACTACCCTCGTATTTTCTTAGTACTTCCCTAGTACTCGATCTATAAGTACTATAGCTCCTAAGAGAAATCCTACTTTTATAGTCTTAGCTAATCCCCGTACTATTACCGACCTTTCTACTATTAAGAACGACGACTATTATTATTATCTCTTATATTTAGTAGCTAGTAAGTCTAGCGTCTCGCGTACGTATTAGCTACGGGTTCCTTACTAATATAGTACGTATAGCCGGCGTTCGGCTATATAATAGAGTTATAAAATTAAGTAAGAAGAAGAATTACTAGCGCTATAATAACGATAACTACTCCTACGACTACTATACCGATCCGGATATTATTACGTAGGTAGAGCGCTTATGTTTCTATCTTACTAAGCTAGCTAAGAGTAGGCTAGCCGTACGCGCTAAGTAGCTTCGCCGCTGCTCTACTAATCTATAAGCTCTAATTACTAATAGCCTTAAGGTCCTATAGTCTAATAAGAGTAAGTCGGCTAGGGTCTTTAAGACTCTAAAGAAGGGTAGAGCTAGTACTATACTAGCGGCTAGTAGCTCCTCTGCTACTAAGCTACTTATAGCTAGTAAGTAGATCGCTCTATCTTCTAAGCTCTTTAAGCTTAAGTACGAGGTATATCTTATAAGTAGTATACTCCTCGTATACGTTACTAATATTCTTCGTAGCGTCTATACCTACTCGGCGCCTTCTAGGAGGCCCTCGATATAGTAGTTTATACTACTTACGCCGACCGCCTTAGTAGCTAAGTCGAGAAGGTCTCTAACGATAAGGCCTTTATAGTAGAAAAGAAGAAGAAGAAGAATAATAAGAATAAGAAGAACGAGGATAAGAAGAAGGATAGTACTAAGATTAACGATAGTATAAAGAAGTAAGCTAGCGTATTACGCGCTCTCCTCCTAGTCTTTCCTCGTACTCCTCTCGCGCTACTTATATAGTCCGCCGCCTTATTTTATACTTCTATTCTACGCCGGTACTACGGCCTATTTACGCTACGCCTACGGGCGCTATAAATTAATAATTTCTCTCTACTCTATATCCTCTATTCCTCTTAGTAATTTTCGCGACCTTTCTATAGTAATATAACGTCTCGTCGTAGCCTTAGCGCTTAGCGCGTACTCGTTGCAAAATATAGTAGTACTATAGCGGTTAATTAGTAGCGTAGTAGCCGCGATAGTCGACTTTACGGCTTACGTAAGCTCCTCTTACTCTACTCTTACGCCTTAAATTCCTCGAGCGCCTTATATTCCCTAATATACTTAATTAGTTCCTACGTATTATATTTCTCTAACTAGCTCTTCTATTAGACTAGCTACTTCCTCTTACTTTTCTCGACTTAAGTTTCTAACTTTCTAGTACTTTCTCGACTATCTACTCGCTCTTATTATCTACGAGAGGCAAGCTAGTTTCCTACGATTTACTACTATACTAGAGTTCTAGAAGAGATACGTAGAAGATATTATAGATATATAATCCTATTAGAAGAGCTAGGTAGTACGCCTACTTCCGGACTACGTCGATTACTTTAAATAGTCTAGCGAACTTATCCGCTAGCTTCTTTAATAGTATCTTAAATCTTAGGTTCTTCGTAGATAGAAGGACTATATTATCGACCTTATATTCCTTTAGCTAGTACTTCTAGTTATAATACTTAGCCTACGACTCGCTTACTTACTACTAGCGCTTTATTAACTTCTTATAATTCCGCTTTAACTTCTTTATAGTATCTTTTACTACTAGTACTTCTCCTTATAGAATCGCGCTCTAAGATTCGGCTACGTCTCTCTTACGAGTCTCTATCGTTAAATCTAGGTCGAACCTATAAATAATAGGAAATAGCGATATCTTTAATATCGTATTTTAGCTATTATTATATACGAATTCTATAGAGGCTAGTATAGACGCCTAGTTATCTTAGTTCTCCTCGTAAAAAATACGTAGGTACTACTTAAGCGTCTAGTTTACGCGCTTAGTCTAGCCGTCCGTCTATAAGTAGAACGCTATACTTAGCTTACGTTTTACGTATATCTCGAAATAGAAGTCTAACTAGAACTAGCTAGTAAAGATAGATCCTCTATTAGAGATAATACTACTAGGTATACCCTAAAGCCGTATAACTTCGTTAAGTAAGATATTTATAAGCTCTACGCTTATATAGCGCTTTATTATCTAGACGAAAGTTACTATCTTAGAATAGCGGTCTATAATTATAAGGATCGCGTTAAATATACGACTATTACGCTTACTTAGTAGAAGGTCTATAATAAAGTCTATAGATAGATCTTTCTATAGCCGTTCTAGTAGAAGAAGCGTAACTATCTCGCTATAAGGACGATAGCGTATCGCCTTTGCCTTCTAATAGCTACTATACGATTCGACGTATTACCTAACGTCTTCGTTAACCTCTAGCTACTAGTACTTCCTTTTAACGAGTTTCGTAGTCTTATCCTTACTAAAATAGCTAGCTAAGAAGTCGTCGTAGTATATACGAATTACTTGCGTTCGTAATATAGAATCGTAGAAAAGATATAATACCTCTTCGTAATATATATATCTATCTTAAATAGTATACTTATCGCTTTCGCCTCTATTACTTTCTACCTACGTATATAGCTCTTTCGCTATTAGGTCTAGCTAGACTAGCGTAGGCTGCGTAGCTACGTACCCGATTACTAGGTCTAAAGTATTAGCGTATAGTCGTTCCTTCGTAATAATAGCGCTAGCGACCCGTATTAGTAGCGCGAATCTATACGGACCCGGCTCGTAGCGTTCTAAGCTAGCGAGCTACGTCCTCTTAGCCGCCTTCGTAGCTACTACCTTCTAGCTTATTATATACTAGAGGTTATAGGTAGCCTTAATATAGTTTATAACCGGTCTATCTACTTAGAGGTCGCTCTAAACTTAGAGCTTTTACTATAGCGATAGTAGTAGATTATTTATCGCCTACGCGTCTTTTATATAATTACTACGTCTTAATAGCGCGTCGGCTACGTTTAGCTTACGCACTTAGTAGCTAATTATAAAGTTATATAGGGCTAAGAACGTAGCCTATCTAGCCTATCGACCCGTTAACTACTTTATACCTATAAAGGCCTTTAGGTTAGCGTAGTCGACTAGTACCTCTACCTTATACGTAGCGCCTTTAAAGTAAGGTCTCTATACCTTAAAGGATTCTACTACTATAAGAAGTTCCTTATTATAGACCTCGTAGTTATACTTAGCGTTAATTATCTTTCGTAAGAAGAACGCGATTAGGTACTATTCTAACTCGAATAACTAGCTTAGAATACTAGCGATCGCGTAGTTAGACGTATTAGTCTTAACCTATAGGCGTAACGTAGAGTCGAAGTATCTAAGAAGTAGCGCGGCCTAGAAGTATTCTTTTAACTTTAGGAAAGCCTACTTCTCGGTTTCGCTCTAACTAATAGGCCCTAGCTTCCTACCGTTCTTTACGCCTTTTAAGAGTATAGTTAGTAGTACTACGACCCTCGAATATCTAAAAATAAAGTAGTAGTAGAAGTTTGCGAACCTAAGGAACGATTAAACCTTAGTTAAAGTAGTTAGCCTCGGCTATAAGGCAATTACGGCTACTCTACTAGGGTCTATTACTACGCCTCTAGTCGTAACTATAAACCTAAGGAAGTTAACTTATTTCTAGAAGAACTTATACTTAGCTCGCTACGTATAGAGCCCGAATTTATAGAGCCTCTTAAGTATAGTATATACCTCTCGTACGTAGTTCTCGCGAGTCTTACTATAGATTAGAATATTATCTAGGTATACTACGTAGCTTATATCTACTAGCCCTACTAGCGCGCGGTTAATATACGCCTAGTACGTTACTAGGGCGTTCGTTAAACTAAAGGGCATTATCTTATATTAGTAGTAACCGTACCGCGTACGGAACGTAGTCTTCTAGTAGTTACTTAGTTTAATACGGATGCGGTAATACGCGTTCGTAAGATCTAGCGACGTAAACTATATAGCTCTTATAAGTCTATCTAGCGTCTTACTAATAAAAGAGAGCGGGCACCGATTTTTAATCGTAATCTCGTTTAGTTTATAGTAGTCTATATATAGCCGTAGTTTGCTATTCTTCTTTAGTATAAATAGAATAGGCGTACTCGCCTCGCTATCGGGACGCTTAATATAATTATACTCGAGTCTAGTCTTTAAGTACTCTTTAAGCTCTTTAAGCTCTCTACCTAACTAGTAGTATAGAGGCCTAAAGGGTAGTATAGTGCCTAGCTTTAGGTTAATCGTATACTTAGCGCCTTCGATAAGCCTACTTCGTATTTCCTTTATAGAGTTAAGAACGTCGTCGAACTAATAGAACTCCTCTAGTATTAGAGTAGGCTCCTTACCTATTCTACTTAGACTAACTATAAATATAGCGAGTGCCTTCTAGAGGTCTTTAAGGAACTTATAGGCCTCTTAGACTTCGAACTAGTAGAAACGATCGTTACTATAACGCTATTCGTTCGTACTACTATCGATACTTACTTATTACGTACGTCGCTATAGATAGCTAAGGATAATATTAGGATCTAGTATATTATATACGTAAAAGATATCTCTAGTTACGCGCTTAGTTCTCGAGGAGTCCGCGAGCCTTATACGTATATAGTACGTACTATAATAATAACCTAGTTTACTTATAAAGGTAGTAGCCGGCGGCAAGGCCGCGTTCGGCTATAAAAGCAACTTATACTAGAGTATAAAGGCTCGTAATACTATATTAATATCCGTAGTATTATTAAGAAGGAACTTAGTAGGCTTACGACCCTCCTAAGACTTAACTTCTCCTCGTACTCGTACTACTAGTACGTATTATATAGGTAGGTACCCTATACTATCTACTTTAGCGGCAGAGACTTACGTAATATCTCCGTCGCTTCTACTTTTTTCGACTTACCTATAGCTACCTTATAGACTACTAGCTTATTACTATCTTTATCCTTATTTAAATAGTTTAGACGGATATAGCCTACCTCGTTATAGCCGTAATACCTAGGTTACTATTCCTTATCCTTACTTTTACGCTTATCTAAAGAATTACCCTTCTTCGAGTTAGATCTATAACTACCTTTTAAGGCTTAGGCGTTACTATTAATCCTCTTATACTTCGACTACTAATACGATACGTCCTTATAATAGTCGCGTAAGCCTAAGTCGTATAGTATCGACCTTTTTATCTATTTAAGGCGCCGCGCTAGGGCGACGAGGTTAATACGCTTCGCTAGAATAATATAGTTCTTAATAATATCCTTTCGTAGCGATAGCTTTATTATTATATACTCTAATTTTTGCCTTAGTATATTATCTCGTATTTAATAGTTACGAGGAGCTAGTAGTTAGCTTAATTTTTAACGATATCGTATAAGAACTTATAGAACTACGCCTAAGTATACCTCGCTAGAAGTATACTAGAGTGCTCGTTATACTAGGCTTCTTACGCTTCGCCTACGAGGAATATTATACTAGCGATTACTTTCTAGTATTCTATTATAAACTTTCTTAGCGAGGCTATAAAGTTTACTTTATACGCGCGAATATATTTCCGGGCTTTCTTAATAGTCTCGCTCTTAAATAGCTTAGGAGAGCGTAGCTTAATAGACTCGTAGAGTATATATTCGTCGCTACTATAGCGTATACTATCCTTAGTATCTATAGTAACGCTTACTACGCTAGAGTATCTCGAGCCTAGGCTACGTACTATTATACTTAAGCGTATTAGTAGAATAGTTATCCTAACCTCTCGCGTTAAGCGTTTATTTTCTATCTAGAGGGCGTAGAGTTTAAGCTATTCGCGTAGCGTAGCGTTTTCTTATTTAAGACGCTTACGCCTCGCTTATATATTATTAGCGTCGTTTATCTTCTTATCTTTTTCTTTCTTAGCTTTAGAGTTTAGTAACTCTTCTACGTAGCCTAGTAGCGGCGCTCTAGACCTAGTAGTCCTACTATAGTTATCTAGCTATACTAATACTCCTCGTATAAGTATAGTAGGCCTTAATAGATTACTACTCTTAATAAGATAGAAGAATTAGTATTATAAAAGGTTAGTATATAGTAATATATTAAGCGCCCCTAACTATACCTATTAGAGATATTAAGAGACTAATTCTTACTAATTCCTCTATATATATTTAGTATACTTTTATCTTACGCCGAGTACGCGCGGCGTAAGCCGGATGCTTTAGCGTCTAACTTAGACGCCCTCTAAGCTATTAGCCCTTATAGCTAGCACTACTATTTTACTAGAGTAAAATAATAGAAGGAATAAATATAAATAAGAGGTAGGTAAAGAGAGGTATAAGAGACGGAAGAATTAGACGATAAACAAACAAACAATGCGTAGCTTACGCAACGTAATCTCGCGATTGTTACGCTAATTCACTTGGTCAGCGCTAGCGCTAATTAATGAGTAACTTAGTGTTACGGCACCCAAGCGTGCGGATCAGCGGGTGCACGGACTTTGCTAAACAACTAAGGATACCACAAGAGCTTCCTGTTCAATACCTTGCGTCGACGAACTCTAACAAGAACATGATGAAAATGAAGAGAATCATCTTGCTCATGGCGACCTTGCTCGCTGCCACTGCTCCTGGCGCTCTCGCAAGCGCAGACCGTTAGGAGTATGACTGCGACGCTGGGTGTTCGCAGGACCGGGATGCTTGTACCTGCGACTATGAACAGGGGAGCCGAGTTGGCGGCACCTGCAATGAGGGCTCCGGCATCTCTGGTGTGAATGATCATGGGAGAGAAAATTGTGTCGCCCTGTCAACAAGCTTGCAGCAAGTTGCAGGACTGCCATATCACGCAGACTCGACATGGGCGAGCTGTTCCTCCTGGGTGCTCCGATGGCAGATCGGCACTCGGACAACGTCATATGCTGGCAAGGGCAGGTGGTTAGCTGACTTTGCTATGATGGTGTATAAAGGACTGCCAGTAGATGAAGATGTTGGCGACCAAACCTGAACATGACGCGGGCTGAGATCACGTTCCTCGAAAGTGCGGGCAGGTTTACGGCTCAAGACCCTGCGCAACGCGGCCAACCGTGCTCTTGCCGAGTCGGTTCTTCCGGTTGCACGTGCATCAAAACTGACGTAGGGGACATTGCTGAGTCAAGGCAGCAAGGGAGATTATAAACGTCCGGCCAGGACAGCTCACGCTGTCTGCACTGGATGCCGTGGGATAAGACACTCTTCCGGAGGAATGTTACGCCCTGCGAGAAGTTACAGAAGGGCCACTTGCTCCTTTACGGTCTCCTATTACAATGACATCACTTAACGGATGCCCATCACGTTCTCGAAGAATGAAGAGATGCCGTATAGTGTTGTCAGGCTATGCTTTCTCAAATGATCGATTGATCGTCTACCAGAGCTAAGCTACATTGCATCGACTTGAGCCAACCACCTCCACGTCTCCTTGAAACCGATCGTATCTCTCGCCGTCACCATTTCTGTAGTATTACAAGCTGCGAGGATCTGTCAGAGCACTATGCAAAAAAACACGATATCAGGATGGGAAGTACTAAGGTGTGGAACTTACTCGAAGCGGAGACGAGGCTGTGGTGAAAGCTTGATTGGCTATGGGGGTTGCGTCGCTTAGCAGCAGACCCCGCTGCCGCCATATATGCAGCCGAAAGTGCATGTCCTGCACCATTTGCCTGAAAATGGTATAAGCGACGTGTTTCGAACTCGAAGACGTAGTCATGCCGATAGACTGTACTTACAGCCGCGTTTCAACAGAGGGCCCTCTGGCCGCGATACCCCAGCTTCGAAGTCGCCGGGAACGCTGAGCTGTATTTGGACTTAGTAGCTGCGCTCGCTGTTGTGTGAACAAGTAGGAGCCGTGCGCTAGGTAATGCGTACCGCATTAGTCATGAGCGCTCCTGCGAGAATCGTAAGAAGTGCAGCGACCCTCATGATGATGGTAGTTCTGGTCTGGTCTGGTCTGGATGTGTGAACGGACGAGCGTAGCAGTGGTTGTGTTCTCTTGATCAAATCAGTCTGTGGTTCGAACGGGCAAGGTCGAAGCAGCAAGACTCGGGTCTTTTTGAACTGTTTCGTTCCTCACCGCCAAGGGATGCATGTGCAGGTTCATATCTGCACATCCTGGGACCCTACCGATATTGATACGAACTCCTGATTCAGAACTTCTAGGCTTCTGTGGAGAGCCTCTCGCAGATCACTGCGGTTCAGTGGCGGACGGAGACACGCGGCACAATAGCCCTGAAAGACTCAACGGAAAACATGGATGCTTCCTTGAAAGCTACAGTCTAGAGTCTGTCGAGACTAGTGTTGTGAATACGAGGTGCCATAGACGATTTATGGCACATCATGTGCCAGTGCCATGTGCTATGTGCCATGTGCTATAATTATTTAGCGCTATCTACCCCGTCTTAAATCCAATCTTTAGTGTCGTTATTAGCTTCTAAATAATTAATCTCTTCTGCTATATTCTACCTAACTCTAAGGCTCTAGAATAAGTCTACTAGTTTAATAATAATACTACTATAGCTTAATCTATTTATTCTAATACTATAAATAAAGCTATAGATTTACTAGTTCCTTTCTATAGCGCCTACTAATAGTTAGAGTAATAGTACTAGTATATATAGGGCTATTACTTTAGGTTCTAGATCCTACTATTATAACTACTAATATATTAGATTCTAATACTAATAAGCCTACTATAGAATTATATTATTCTATAGTATAGCCTTTAACCTTAGGTTTAATAGCTTTATATATAGTAGGGCTATAGTTACTAGCTTATCCTTATACTATATAATAAGTAACTATTCCTTAATTCTAACTATTTAAGTCTATATAATACTAATAACCTTCTTTTCTCTCTTCTTTAGATCTATAAAGTAAGTACGTTATAAAATTCTTAACCTTAATTTAGCTAATTAGGTTAATTCTATATCTCTAATTTAATTAGCCTTCTCTAGTTAGACTTATAAAAACTAGCCTAAGTAGAAGAATTAAGACCTATATCGTAGCGAAGATTATATTCTAGCTAGCGCGACGAGTAGGCTAGGAATTACTATTAACTCCTATTACTAGTTAGATTAGTTTACCTATATACGCTTATAATACTAGCCTAACTACTATTACGGTATTCTACGCTAGGAAACGTAGCGCGTCTAGCTAATCTTAAGACTTAGGCTACGAATTATACTCGACTCGTATAATAAGTTAGATTAAAGTCGTAATTATCCTTTAGTTATAGGCGGAATTTACGATATTATAATCTAATAATAGATATTACGTTTCTCTCTACGCTCGCGCGTAATATATATTAGGTAGTAATTTTCTATTATATAATTAATTATCGTAGCTATATATATAGTATATAGCGTATCGTAATTTTAGTAGCTATATCTAAGTATCTACTATAGGTAGCTAGATAGTACTTACGTATCGCGCGCTTATACTATAGTTAATATAGTTTATAGGGTATAGAGGCTTAGAGGGTAGTTATAATAATCGCTATTAATTAAAAATATATATATAAGAATATACTATATAGGTACTAGTAGAATAGGCTAGCCCGGCCTATTCTTAGCTAAACTCTTATATAACGTACCGAGCTTACTTAGCTTAGTAAGGAGATACTTCTCGCTACTACTATCGTATCTAGAATAACGAGGTAGATATTTATATAGTCTTAATCTAAGCCTATTATCCTTTATACTAGCCTATAGTACCTAGCTACCTACTCCTAATAATATATATATTAAAGGCTCTAAGAGTAAACTATATTAAGCCGCGATACTATCCCTATCTACCTTTAAACTATCTTCCTCTAACTAGTTATACTTCCTAATTCTTATCTTCTACTATAGCTCCTTTATAAAAAACTATTTAATATTTTCCTAGTAATCTATATCGTCTAATAGAGCCTCTATCGTAATAACCTCGTATTTCTTTAATATACTTCTAATTAATATACTCGTCTAGCCTAGTATAGTCTTATCTAGTAGGTTTAGTTTCTTAGTCTAATATTTAACGCTCTTCTAGAATACTTAACTACTATACGTTAACTTCGCTACGCTTAAAGTAAGCGTAAACTCCTTAACTTCCTTAATATCTCTTCGACTACTATTAGTATCTTTTTATAGTAGCGGCCTTTATTTACTTACGCCTAATTGTCGCTATAGGTACTAGAATAATCCGTACTATTAGCCTTAATTAAACGAGTTAGTATAATTACGCTACCTACTATATTTCTTATCTTAGGCTACTTCGTACTTCTATTATCGTACCTACTCTTTATACGTACTAGAAGTAAAGAGGCTATAGTTAAATCTAATAAAGAATAACTTAATTAAGAAGATAATAGAGTTACTAGCGACTTAGAAGATCTCTTCTTAGAAGGCCTTACTAGAGTTAGTAAGGCTATTTCTTTCTTTATAGCCTATTTAAAGACTATAACCGATTAGTATTATAGAATACTATAATACGGTCGAAGTAAAAAGTATACTAGTTAGTAAGATATTATTATTAACTAGGTTATTACCTAGCGTCGTACGCGTACTACCTTCTATATATAACGTAATTAGATTCCTTAGCTATTCTCTAGGCGTATTACTTACTACTTTACTAGGCTTAGGTTCTTATACTATTACGTCTTTTAGTAAGGCCTACCTCGTTCTTTAAATCGGACTCTAGGCCCTTTATACTATTTATATTAATAAGAGACTTATCGTAGCTAAGAGTAGATACTAGTTCTACGATATAGTAAGTACTTAGCTTCTTAAAGACCTTCTTTAGTAATCTAGATTTCGAGGTTAGAATAGGTTAGAATAGGTCTAGGTTAGGTCTAGGACCTAAATATATAGAACTATAATAGTTAGGTCGGGTTCTAGCTAGTTCCTTATTAGTTTTAGACCTATTTTATAAATATAGATATTAGATAGGTCCTACTCGAGTCTAATAATAGGTCTAAAGATAGGTTCTAATAGAATCTAATATTTAATAAAATATAATATAGAAAATTAAGAGTTATAAATAGATAGAAATAGGAAGAAGTAGAAAGTATAGAAAATAACGGGTTTTAGAAGTATATTTAATACGGCTAATTATACGATTTAGTATAGCTATATATATACCGACTATAAATGCCGGCTATAGCCTAGGCGAGGTCGCTAGGAGCTACTAATCTACGTAAAGGCTAATAGTAACCTCTTTAGTTAGAACGATTTTACTATATATACCCTCTATAGTTATAATAATTTTTCTTATATATACTATAGAGATTTATCTCTTACTAAATAAATTAATTCTCTAAGTCGAGAGTAGGCTAGAGGTTAGAATAGGTCGGGACGGGTCCGGGTCGGGTCTAGGACCTAAATATATAGAACTATAATAGTTAGGTCGGGTCCTAGCCGGTTCCTACCTAGTTCCGGACCTATCTAACAAACATAAGTATTAGATAGGTCCGACTCGGGTCTAACGATAGGTCTAAAGATAGGTCCTAATAGAAATATAAGATTCGATAGAATATAGTATAGAAAATCGAGGGTTATAAATAAATAGAAACTAGAGGAAGTAGAAAGTATAGAAAGCGACGGGTTTTAAAGGTATATTTAATTTAATATAGCAAATTATACGTTTTAGAGCAACTATAGGTATGCCGACTACGAATGCTAACTACGGCAACCTCTCTACTTATACCGATTTTTACTATATATGCCCTCTATAGTTATAACGATTTTCCTTATATATACTATAGAGATTTATCTCTTACTAAATATATTAATTCCCTAAGACGAGAGTAGGCTAATAACAAACTTTATATCCCTCTACTAAATAGTTACTCGCTTTGCGTAAATTGCGGCAACGTTAGTGCCTATAATATAGTTAATATCGATCGAATATAGAACGACTAGGAGTATATATACTCGAGAAGAGGTAGACTAGAGCACTCTCGGCGGCTTCCTATAGAGCACTAAGGGCGCTCGCCTACTAACGATAACCTTCTTAAGAAATAGCTAAGCCTTTAGAAACATCGTAGTAAACTTCGTAGACGAGGCGGCTAAAGGGTAGCTTTAGTATAAGTAGATCTATAGACTTCTAGTACTTGCGGATCTCTTAGAGCGCGATAGCTAGAGTATAAGTTAATAATACTAACTATAAATGCCGACTATATAACTTACTACCTAGCTTATAGCGATAAGTCTTCTATATACTAGCTCTACGAGCTAGACCTCCTCTACCTACTACTACTATTTTAGCTAGTGCTTTTCTAGCTGTTCTCTTTCTAGCTAGTCTCTTTTTCGCTACTCGTTTTCTACCTAGTAATCGTTTTCTACCTACTGCTCCTCTAGCTACTACTACTGCTGCTACTATTACTATATTATCCCTCTCGATCTATCTCTTATAGGCTATTTAGTAAGCGAGCTTCTGCTTATTAAGACGAGGCCGACCGCCTAGTATAGTTTTCTATAGAGCCTTTCTAGAAAGCTAAGAGGGAGGGGCAGGCGGTATAATACTCTCGTCGCTATTACTCTCGTCGCTATTACTCTCCTCGCTATTACTATCGTCGATAATAATAACGGAGACGTTATCTTCGTTATTTCTATTATCGCCGTTCGCGTTTCTATAAGAACTATTCTAGTCGTTTCTACTAGTAGCCCCTTAGTCGTTACTATTATAAGCGAAGGAGTTAGAAATTAAGGAAGGAGGGGTAGAAGCGCTACGTTAGCCGGGAGAGGGCGCCTAGTTACTAAGAAGTCTAGAGTCGATATTACTATTATCTATAGAAGGGTTTTCGGGTAGGGAGGAGTTTCTAGATAGAGGAGGAGTAGACGCTATATCTCGGCTAAAGAAGTATTACTTAGCGAACTAGCTAGGCTTATTAGTAGGAAGTTAAGCTATTATAAATGCGCGGAGGGCCGAGAGAAAAGCGGTCGATTAAGCTATAATTAACGTATATAGTAGTATCCTTCGTATACGTAATACGAAAATTTATTAAGAGGTATAAAAAAGGAAGGCGATAATAATAGGCTAATAAAGCGCGACCGCCGATAAGTTCTAAAGTAGTAGAGGTAGTAGTGTTGCTAATAGTTTAGTAAGAGTATATAGGTTAGCTAAGGTAGATATTAGGCTCGCTAGCGCGCTAGCTATAGCTTTACCTGCGCTGCATATATTAATTCTAAGCTTCTAAGTATAGCAACGTATGCTAGGCTCTTTATAGTCGGTAATTATAGTCGGTAACCTAGTATTATATGCCTATGTTATTATTCCCTCCTCTATTCTAGCTAGTAAACTAGCGGCGTAGATAACTATATAGGTATATATCCTTTACTTATAAGGTAACGCGCTTCGCGTAGATCGCTAAAAGGTTAGAAATCTCGAACTCTATAACGAGAAATGCCTCTGCTACTTCTTATAAGTATTTAAGTACTACTACCTAAATTCTAATAATATCGCTACTACCTCTATCTATTATAATCTCGCGGATAACGCGCTAAAAAGGGACCCTCTAGATATATAAAGCTATCGTTTGCTAAAGCTTACGAATCTCTCGTAAGGCTGCCGTCCCTAGTATTAACTACCTTTTCGAGATACTAGACTTACTAGCTCTCGTTCGTCGCTATATCGTCCTTATAGCTATTGCTTTTTTCTATAGAACTACTACCTTCCTACGAGACTCGTCGTCTAGTACTATAGCCTTTAGTAGCCGTATTCGCCGCTACTTAGTAGCCTTGTTTCCTACGCGTAGAGGTAGTACTAATAGCGGTATATTAGTATCTATATTAGGATATACTCGTAGAGGAGGGCTCGAGTTAAACTTTATATTAGAGTCCGCTTAGGAAATAAGAGAAGGCATCGAGTAGTATAGATAGAGATATCGAAGGGTTAGAAGGAGCAGATAGGTAGAGGTACGAGAGAGAAGAGCTAGGGCAGATAGGAGTACTAGAAAATCGTGCACGACTGCTAGAATACGCGGGCCTATAGGGGGGGGGGGTTAGAGTTCGATAGCGCTATATAGTAGAACTATATCGCATTCTACTACTATATCGGGACACTCCTACCGATCTTTACCTAGTAGAAGTTATAGTTGCGCGAACGCTATAATTGCTTTCGCTACTTTATAGAATATAGCAAGTTAGTAATAGACGCAAATATTTACTATAGTATAAATTATATCCGGGTATTATATAGACAACATCGATAATAGTATATATATTTCGTTATTCGAAGTTCTCTATAAATATATAAAATACTATAGAAGGGAAAGAGCTAGACTTACTAGTACTCTATAGTATTACTAGTTAAGTAGTCGTAATATAGTAGTAGAATAGAAAAATAGACTCTCTAGCCTACCTTTATATCGAGGAACCGAGTCGTTATAATAGTAGAAGAGAAGAAATAATTATCGATACTACTTTAATACTAAGGAGAGGAGTAGTTATCGATAGTATAAGCTAAGAAGTAACTATCGGCGCCGAGGAGACTAGTAGTTATCGATAGTATAAACTAAAAAGCAATCGTCTACGCCGAGGAGACGAGCGGTCGTCGATAATATAAGCTAAGAAGCAGCTATCTACGCTAAGGAGATAAGTAGTCGTCGATAGTATAAGCTAAGAAGTAACTATTAGCGACGAGTAGACGAGCGGTCGTCGAGGGTATAAGTATATAGTAGTTACTCTTTTTAGCTAGCGATAGTAAGGTTAATCTAAGTAACGCATACGACGGATTCTAGCTCTAAAGTGCGTCTATAGCTGTCGCTATCTATATATAGTTATATATATTAGTATACGCTATATTAGGTAAGCGATATATTATATAATATCGCTAACTATAGTAGCCGACTATAGTATAGGAAGCTAATCTCTACGTATAGAGGTAAGCTAGCGGCTAGGTAGGAACAGCTACGTACTAAGCTTCTAGCGTACCTAAAGCTAGAATTCGTCGTACTTAGCTCCTACTATAATAACTACTACCTTAACCGCTGCTATACCTATATTACCGCCGAATTTTAAGCGTATATTTACTATATACCTCGCGACACTTATCTCTTCCTAGCGACTAAACTTATAATAATAGCGCGATAAAAGCAACATCCGATAAGTACTACGCCCTCTAATAGTCTATAAAAGCGTCCCTACCTCGTAGATAAGGATTTAGATAGTATAAGTACTTCCGTACTTTAGATACGACTAGGCGCTATAAGAAAAGATATAAATACCTACTCTTCTAATCCTAATACCCTTCGCGAGCGCAGCTAGCGCGTAGATATATCGCTTAAGAGAGCTATAGTAAATAAGTAGCGTAAAGCTAGAAATAAGTCCTTTGCTTAGTAGAAGAAGCTTTTAATCGGCTCTAATAATATATAAAGCTCCCTATCGAAGGAGTAGTAGTAGAAGAAGATTAAGGCCTAAAGAGAGAAGCACTATACTTAGTACGACTAGATAGCGTAAGTAATAATCTATATAGTCGGCTAATATAGTCGGTAGTACTAATATATAATAAGGACGATAAGAAACGCAAGCGCGCGTAGGATAGGCCTACTATATAGATAGTAAACTAGGATAAGGAAAGCTTCTATTTTAATATCGAGAAGGAGAAGGGCGCGGACGACCCGCACTATAACTATAACTACTAGTATAATACTAATTAGTCTAAGTCGGGTCCGGAGGCACCCTACGTATTACTAGTAAGGTCGGCTAGTACTAGCTATAAAATAACTAACCTCTGCCTTCGAGTCGCTACTAAGAGCAAGTAGGCCGTATAGAGGAGCTACGCTGTCTACGCCTTTTAGAATAAGGCTATTCGATAGTTTAAGAAGAAGGTATATACGCTTGCGATACTATGCGCGTAATATAGGAGTTAAGCCGAGTTTATTATATAACTAATTAAGGAGAGGCCGAGTTCCTCGTAGTAAGAAATAGACCTTATTAAGAGGCTATAATCTAGGAATAAGAGGAGATACGTATTCTAAGTATCTAGAGCAGACGTAAGTAGCTCTTATTAAGAGTATATCGCTATTAGAACTAATAGCTTCTTTAGGACGCATTCGAGTACCTCTAATTAGACTAGAAGTATACTCTACGCTCTACGGAGCCTTATAGAGGGCTTATAAAATTAGTCTATATATTAGTATCTATAGCGAAAGCGAAGGTAAATTAGTACCGACTACGCCTACCGACTATATACTAACTAGTAGTAGGAGCTAATAGTAGAAGGCTATCTTCTAACTATAACGGAAATTTTCCTGCCCTATTACCGCGTAGTATATCGCAACTATCTCTCCTAGAAGTCCTTTAAGTTTAATATAGCTAATCGCTTTACTTAGACTCTAGAAGTCCTAGATTAGCTTGTCCCGTTAGGATACGATTAGGATAGTAATAGGTTCTAGAAGCTAGTTACGTCTAAAGCGTAGGCTAAGCGAAATAGGCTAGCGTTCTAGTTATGCGCTTATAAGTTCGATATAAAGGAGTCGGTATACGGAGAGCTTCTATAGGAAATATAGCTCGAGTCTAAGTAGGAAGGAGGACTTAGCTTTTAGGATATCGTCGAGTAGCTTCTAGGTACGTCTACGGATAAGCTCGCTATCTCCGAGACCTTTATACGCAAATTCTAGTCGCTAGAGATAGGGTTTATATAGAAGCTCTATAACTCCTCTTAGGCTAGGTAGAATACGAATATATCTCGTAAGTTAAGATTAGTTGCAGCCGCCGACGGTATACTAAGTAGATAAACCTATCGTAGAGAGAATTTAGAAACTACCTAAAGACTACGCAAAGCGATATAATACTATATAGTAGAAGGCTAGAAATAATACTAAGAGTAAGAAGAGGAAAAAGAATATAGCGAGCTAGAAGTTTAAGGTATAGCTAGAGCTCCTAGATCTAGTACTAGCTCTAAAGATAAAGTAGTAATATGTCTCTAAAGGCGTAACTACTAGCTCGCTATATTCTTTTTCCCCTTCTTACTCTTAGTATTATTTCTAGCCTTCTGCTATATAGTATTATATCGCTTTACGTAGTCTTTAGGTAGTTTCTAAATTCTCTCTACGATAGGTTTATCTACTTAAGCTAAGTCTAACTCTACTTTTTCGACTTAAGCTTTATTAACGCTACTAGCCTCTTACGCTAGTAAGATACTTGCCCTCGAAGGTAACTATAGCGTTACTATAATTAAAGAGTACTTAGTATATTTATTAGTCGCGACTATTACGAGCTTAATAAGAGTACTAGAGGTGCCTATCTCTATAACGCTACTAGGATAGGCCGTCGGCCTATAATAGAGACACCTCGCTAGTACTTATACTAATAAAACTTAATCGCCTTTATAAATATTATTTACCTCTATTGCTCCGCTAGCTTTTACTCTTTAGTTCTACGATTCCTTCTTAGTACTATATACTTTATATTATAGTATTACTAGTATATCCTACGACTCTAATACGACGTAGTAGTACTATACTTCCTTCTTCCTTAAGACGTATAAGTATATAGCTTCGCGAACGATAGACTAACTCCGAATCGTAGCTGTCTCTCGTCGACTTTAGTCCGATTAAGAAGGTAGTATAATAGTAGAGGAAGGGACGCTATCTAATTACGAATACCTTAAGTAGTTAAGCTAGTACGCGAGATAGGATACTACTTCTAGCTAACCTTACTAAGCTGCCGGAGGATTCTAAGAACTAGGTCGAAACTAATAGCGTATAGATATAGTAGTAGGAGTATACCTAGTCGTTCGAGGGCTTTTACTACTACTATTAGTAGCTCGAAAAGGCGAGGTATTACGATAAGTATAGTAGAATATCTTTAAACCTTATAAAATAGAACTTAAATACGCGAACGTTATAGGCCTAGAGATTTTTCGTTAAAGGTATAAACTAGGAAACGTACGCCTTAAGGGTTATATATAAGGGATATAATAGAGTTATTAAACACCTAGGACTAGATAATAGAATAAAAGCTCTCTAAAAGCACCTCGATTTAGTAGGCTACGAAGGAGCCTCCTAGGAGCATAGAGTTACTAAAGAAGTTATTAAGGCTACTAAAGATTAATCTATAAGTTTAGTATTCGTTAATACGGGAATAAGGTGCCGACTACGCTTGCTAACTACGCTTGCTAACTACGCTCGCCGACTATACTTTATAGAGATATATAACGTAGATATACTAATAGCCCTTATTTATAGGAACAGCTTAAGAAAAGTTTTACTAGAATAGAGCACCTAGAACGATTAAAGTTTCTAGAGTTATATAGGCTTATAGTTTCCTAGCTAGGCTTACTCTTAAACTTCTTCGAAAGTCCTATAGTTTAGCGTACCTATAAATATCTATTAGAGGAGACTAGATCTATCGACTTTAAGAGCGCTGCTACGATTAAGTTATATATCTAGGACGTAGTCGATTACTCCGAGGACAATCTAAAACGTTAGCTATCTAGAACCTTCCGGGTAGCTGTCGCCCTCGACGGTTAGTACGCTAGGGTGCTCCGAGTATTATTCCTTATAATACGAGGCTACTAGATCGATAGCGAGTAGGCCTAGTATAAGGCTATGCTAGCCTTTCTATATATTTTAGGCTATTATACGGGCGAAGTCCTAGCGGACCTACTATTCGATATACTTACCCGTTTCGAGATCTCTAATAGGCTTATAGCGCTAATAGCAGACAATGCTTCTAATAATAATATACTATATATAGCTATATACGTATCCTTGCTATATATATACCTTCTAACTAACGAGTTCTAGCGTTAAGGCTATCGATATTTGCTCCTACGAGCGTACGTATATAGTAAAGCTATTAGTCTCGATTAAATAACTTCCTCTTCGAGGAATAGACGAGGATATAGGAGAGATATTAGATACTAAAGACTACGAGTTCTTCTGTCTAGAACGGTTCCTATACTTTATATATATAATCTAGCTCTCCTTAGGGAAGTTCTTCGCTACCTTTAAGATCGAGCTAAGAAACGAGAGATAGGAACGATAGGACGAGGAGATAGACACGAACGCGTTACGTTAGCTTAAAGTAGGAAGTCTAGCTATAGTTCTAATAAAGGTACTATTTATTCTCCCTACGAAGTATATATAGTTAGTAAACGTAGTCGGTAGAAGCTATACTAATAACCGCTCCTTATAAAGTTCTAGAAACTTATAGTTAAGGTAAACTCTAGTACTTAATACTTTAAGAGTTTTATAGCACTATAGCGAAAGAGGATCGTAGATCTATATCTATACCCGAAACGGTATAAATAGTAGAAGAAGATGCTTTAAAGGGTTTTACGCCTAATATAAGATATAAAGACCTATTAGAGCTTAACTACGATTATACTAATACGTAGTTCTTAACTACGAGATATTATCGACGAGTATATTAAGAATAAGGGTTAGCCCGAACTAAAGCTAACTACTATAGAATAGAAGAGGGTTAAATATATTATTAACCTTACTACTCCTTTCGTAGAGGCTACGATATAGATTAGTACGATAAAGGGGCTAATAATCTACCTCGTTCTTAGCTACTATAATACCTTATTCGATATCCTAAACATTATAGATAAGAAACTTAAATATAAAATATAACCTTAGTAAAAGGAGATTTATTCTGCCTTATAGGCTATATAGATAAAGCTCGAGAAGTACTATACTACTACTTAAGAGCGATTCGGTAATATATATAGTATTGCGATTCTTCTTAATCTAGTAATAAAACGGGCGTTCTAGGACCGCGAGGCCTTCTCTAGCGAGGGGCTCGATTCCTCCTTCGAGGATTACTACTAGTTAAAATTCCAGGTTAAATACGCGCAATATAAGCCTCTCGTAGCTACGTCCTAGTCTAGGCCGAAAAAGGCCTTATACCGCTCTACGATATTATTCGTAATAGGTCTTTATAGCAGATTAGATAGTAATAACTCCGACTCTAATTAAAGGGTATCTAGACGGCCGCAGTAGACTATATAGCCTTTAGCTAATTCGGACGAGGTATCTCGTTATCGCTACGCTAGATTTAAGGACTCGGCTACCTATTCTATAGAGTATCCGCTCCGGTTATAGAAGATAATCGCATTAGAATATCTAGGTTGCGCGCTAATAGCCCGGGACATCCTCTCTATCCTAGTAGCTAGAACTAGTTATAAGCGCGACTTTAGTATAGCGCGTTATTAGAGCTAATATAATTAGTCCTACGATCCCTCGACGTTTAGTAATATTATATACTATCGTTCTCGAGAGCGTAACGCATAGCAATAAGCTCGGGATTCGCTTATAGAGGAGGCGCTACCGATATTAACTACGTTTAAGCCTTCGAATAATATAGTAAATTAGTAGTAGGAGCAGCTCGAGGCGGATTAGGAGACGTTAGCAACTACTATATAGAGCAACTTCGACTTAATTAGCGATAACGAGGAGGATATAGCACTAATATATCTTCGCCGTAGTACTCGGTAAAGGAAGCATTTGCTTTTACGTTATACCTATAAAGTAGAGTAGACTTCGTAGTTAATATTATAAATAGTATTTAATTCCGATATCTCGTAGTCGGCAAGTATAGTTAGCAAGTATAGTCGGCATCCTTATTTTTCTCCGCAACTATAGTCGCTAGTTTAACTAGCGCTTCTAATATACTATAACGCTTAGTTCTATATATACGTATATTTAGTATTAGAGCAATTCTATTATCCCCGCGGCGACTTAGTCTTGTTCTCCGGCATTAGACCTATCTTTCTAAACTTAGGTCCCTATAAAGACCTATATAGGAACCGGTAGTATTTAGACCCGACCTATCGATTTCGTATTAGGTCGGGGACCCTATCGATTTAGGTCTTAGGTCGGTTCCCTTAGGAACCGACCTAGACCCGGAACCGACCTAAAGTCGGGGACCTATTCTAACCTCTAGAGTAGGCTAATAATAAACTTTATATTCCTCTACTAAATAGTTACTTACTTTACGTAAATCGTAATAACGTTAGTATTACGAGTAAGGCACGCGTACGCTAAGGTTTACTATAGTATTTAATAAGTTCGATAGCGAAGAGAGGAATCTAACGTCCGGCGTCTAAAAATAAAGGTACGGACGCTAAGTCTCGGCTATAGCCGATCCGGACTAGTATAGCTAGTTCGATATATAAGGCTTCGCCCTTTATAATACTCCTCTCCTCTCTTTTTCTATCGAAGGTCTACGCTAAGCTATCGCTCTCTATTCTTTTTTATTATAACTTTTGCCGAACCTCGCTCCTTTCTAGTAAACTATACTCTCTTATTATTTACTTATATTATTATTTTATTATATATAGTCCTCGTAGAAAACTACGCTCCCTCCGGCGCTAAGATTACTAGTACCGTATCTTTTCGATTAGTTTCCTACTATTCTCTTTAATAATACTAGTAATAGGCCTCTTTAAGAATAATAGCGATAATAGCGATAATAGGGAAATATAGTATTATCGCCTTCTTATATCTAGAGGTTATTATTTAGTCCTATTATCGCTCCGTTAGGATGCCTACGGTTTCTACCGGTATTATCGTAGTTATTATACTTCTGCTATTATTATCGGCTATAATAGCTAGGTAGGTATATTGTCGTATAGTCCTATTATTAGTCCGTAATAATATAGATAGAGTCCTTTTAATTCTAGCTCCTTCTCTTCTTTTTCTTCTAATATATATCTAGCCTACTACTACTACCCTTACTACTACTACTACTACTAATATAATAATAATAATACTATTACTACTATCTAACGTACGTTCTTCGGCCGAATTTCGAGGGTTTCCGATAGGTACTAACTATTATTTTTAGATGCCTCGCCTCTACTATATCCCTTGCGCCCTTTCTAGTATTAACTACGTCGACTAGGAAGTATACCTCTCTTTCCAATTATTTTATTAAGGCATCCGCTTATATACTTCTAGAACGAGGTTACGCGCTCTTACGAGCGCTACTACCGCCTCCGCTCCTCCTACGTCTAGCTATATATATATTCTCCCCTTCTTTAAAGTATTCGCTAACTAGTTAATTTAGTCCGGCTATCGTCTACGCCGCCTATACGGCCTAGACTCGCTCTATTAACTCTAATTCGTATATCTCCCCTACTTCTCTATTTATTTTCCGACGGCTTACGTTCTTTTTAGCGCTAAGACCTACGAGAGGTTAAAGAAGGAGCTTAGAGCCTATAAGGCTCTAAAGCCCCTTTAGCGTACTAGCCTCCTCTCTACGTATATTCTTACTTATTCCGTTATTTTTTAACTAGTACTAATATAGTAGAAATAGTTCTATCGCTACTAAGGTTACTAGTACCGTAATCGATACCGTTATATAGTAAGCTCTATAAGAATCCTACTTTTCCGTCGTTTTTCTTCCGCTAACTATAGTATTTTAGCTCGGGCCCTATCCTATAGGCCCTTCGCCTTAGCGCTCGTCGCAATCGTTAGTTTTTTAGTAGTTTCTAGTAGTCTTCTAGTAGTATACGTGTTTTTCTTAGTACTTATTTTTTATAGATAAATAAAATGCCGCTAGTCGGCTATTCTCTTTATCTTTCCTTTAACTCTAGTTTCTCTACCTAAAATTATCCTTGCTCTATTAGTTATTACTCGCGTTCCTTGCGTTTCCTCGTCTACTTAGCTAGTAGTCTATTATTAGTATCTGCTTTCTTATATTATATCTCGAATTTATTAAGTACTTCGGTATCTACTAGTTCTTCTAGTAGCTTCTATGTTTTCTTATAGTATCCGTCCTATTTTACTAGGACTTCTCGACCTTCTTCTTTAGTTCTAGACCTATTTCTAGTATATAGAATCTTTTCTACCTAATATTCTTTATACGACTCGATTAGTACTAGGGCCGGCTATTCGTTATTAGTTACCTATCCGAGGAGAGGGTCCTAGCCTACTAATCTTAATAAGTCCGTATAAAATACTAGATAGATACTACTAAGGATCCCTAATAATCTTACGAAGACTAGTAATAGTACGGCTTCTACTATATACTTCGCGTATCTTAGATCGAGGCTCCTCTTAGGCCTATTAGTTCTATAATTCTAAAGGTCTAACTATACTTTATTACTAACGCGGTAGATTAGAGCTAGAGTCCGTCGTCGGTTCGCGTTTCTCTCTTATTCTTATACGGAGGCCGCTATATAGCTCTAGTAGAGGTTATTAATATTCCTTATTTTTTCTACGAATCTTACTACTCTCTCTATAGCGGCTAATAGTCGTACGCTCGTGCTCTCCGATAATAAAGCTACGAGGGACGGGGCCTTATACTTATAAGTAGCGAAGAATAAGCTTATCTCTATTCCTATATAATTTCGGCTATTTAGCGCTAGTTCTACGTAGGGGAGCTATTCTTACTAATCGGATTAGTCGTAGCTAATATAGTTCCGTAGGTACGCTTAGACTTCCTAGTTTATCCTCTTTCGGCCTCTATTAGTTTATAGATAGTATACGGAACTTAATCGCTACTCTACGCCTAGTAACTAGTATAGAGTCCTCTAGAAAACGCTCGTCTAGTTCGTTCCTCGATCGCTTATAATAGCTCTTAGTAGCCTATAATACTTTACCTAGGTCTCTATAAATTTTCTAGCGTAATCCTCGGCTTTTATAGTAGGTATCGCTACTAGCGTAGTCTACTTACTTAGGCGGTCTTTTATAATCTAGAGGTAGCGATTTCCTTTTAATTATAGAAGATTAGTTATAAAGTCTATCGAGATCTCCTAGAAGAACTAATTAGAGGCCGGTAGTAGGCAGAGAAGTCCGTATTTATATTCCCGCTATACTTTATTTCTTCTATAGTAATTATAGTTATAGAGGAATTAGCGGACGTGTCTAGATTAAAGTAGCTAGTAGAAGTTTGTTTATTTATTTATTTGTTTATTCTATTAACGTGCTATAGGAGTCGAAGACTATATAGCACGGGTAGGCCTAATACCTAACTAGTCGTAAGAGAGAGAAAAGCCTCCTAGGCTAAAAAACTCTCGGTCGTAGAGGTGTCTTATTCGCGCTAAAAACAGATATTATAGGCCGATGCCTAGGGGAACTAGAATTTTGCTTAGTACGCCTTAGCGCTAAGCGCCAAGCCCTATATATAGAATTTTAGCATCTAAAATTAGTTCTAGTAGCAGATATAGCTAGTATAGTATATCGAGTCGGTATAGAAGGCTTTATATCTATCCGAGTTATCCTAGAGGGCCCCCTAACACCTCTAGGCTATATATATTCTAGGTAGGAAGAGTCTACCTTTCTCTCTTCCTTCTATAGCTCTTTAGCTATAGAATAGCTTCTCTCTACCTTAGTAGCTACCTCCTCTCTCTACTCCTATCCTACCTACCTCTATTCTATTCTCTCTTTTCTATCTCTTCTATAGTAGAGTTCTGCCTTAGTTCGAGTTAGGTAGTCTTAGGGTTATCTTCGCGTAGTTCTTATCTTATCGAGTATATAGCTAGTAGTAGCGAAGTAAGATTATCTTATATACTCTTATACTTTACTAGTATGCTCGAGAGTATCTATTTCTACCTACGGCCGCGTAGAGGCGTATAATAGGACTTCGTAGGCTAGCTAGTAGAAGTCGCGTACTAGAATTATAATCGTAAAGTCCCTACTTAAGTACTCGTATACTAGCGAATCGTATATAAATTAGATAAGCTTAGTCCTTAGGATATCTTTAACCTTCTCTTCGTATTCCGCGAGTTAATACTCTACCTCTAATAAAATTAACGCTCCTAGTATTTATAATTTATCGTAGTAGCGGAGTCTTTCTTTCGAGTCTATACTATAGTCTCTAGCTTATATCTTAACCTTTATATCGCTTAGGATAGTACGCGTTCCGTTACGAACCGCTCGGAGTATAGTCTAGTATATCTAGTCGTTCCTTACTACGGCCTTCTAGAGTTCGTTAAGTTCTTCTTCTTAGAATAGGCTACTATTAGCTATAAGATATTCGTTAGTTTCTAGATTAGTAGTCGTTAGTAAGAGCTATATAGCGTCCGCTCGTTTTATTAAGGAGGTCGGGCTTCGATTTTATAAGAATCTCCGCTCTACGTAGAGTATTATTAGTAATAAACGTAGAGGTCGGTTCGCGTTTCTCGCTTCCTCTAAAATAGCGACCGTAGCTTCTATTAGAAGAGTAGCGGATAATAGCTAATCTAGGATCCGGTCGGGATCTAGAAATCTTCGAAACCTAGACTACTTATTATCTTCTCTAAGAGTATTTTATTCTCTTCTTAATAGAGCGTCCGAGATAATTACTTCTATTCTTAGTTAAAAGACTAAGAAGTACTAGAAGTTCGATAGTGTCTTATACTACCGAATCTATTATTCCGAGAGCTATCTCTTTATTATAAAGTACTCTAGGTTCTTATAGTCCGTCTAAATTATAAAGGGGCTATACGACTTTAGTTTAGGGGCCTAGAATTTTACGCTACTAACTATAGCTAGCATCTCCTTATTATAAATATCGTAATTAATTTCTAATTTATTTAGCTTCTAGGAGAAGAAGCCTACTAGGCGCCGAACTCTATTCTTTTCTTAGATAAGAGCGCTCTCTATCGTAAACCTACTACTATCCGTCTCTTAAAACGTAGGAAGCGTAGGATCCTAGTACGAAAGTACTAGAGCGCTATAGAATTTCTCTTTTAGTATCTTAAATGCTCGCTTCTATTCTTTTTCCTAGGAGAATAGAACTCCTTTCCTAGTTAGCGCTATTAGGGGTACGGCTATTTTAGAGTAATTTAGAATAAACATCCGGTAGTAGTTTGCTAATCCTAGGAAATAGCGCGTTTCCTTCTATATCTTAGATACTAACTAGTTTCGTATAGCCTCTACTCTTTTCGGATTAGTAGCTATACCTCTCCTATTAGCGTAGATAATAAACTCTAGGTACTTAATCTTCTTCTAAGCGAATTCGCTCTTTCCGACGTCTAAGTATAGGCCTCCTTTCTAAAGTTTACGAAGAACTTACTTAACCTTCTCGAAGTAGTCCTCTCTCGATCTATTTAAGTAGATAATTATATTATCCGCGTAGGCTAACGCAAAGTTATCTAGGAATTCCTATAATAAAGTATTAATATACTATTAAAAAGTCGCCGGAGCCCTAGATAGACCGAACGGATATACTAGCTATTTAAAAGAACCGAATCTAGTACGGAATACTATTTTATACTCGTAGCTAGAGGCTATACGTATTTAATAGAAGGCTAATACTACGTCGATCTTAGTTAACTACTTAGCTCCTATAAGGTTACGTAAGGTCTCTATAACTAGAAGTAGAAGGTAGCGATCGTATTTCGTTATTATATTTAGAGCTTAGTAGTTATAGTAGAACCGTAAGCCTCTACTCGGTTTCTAGACGAAAAGTACGAGGGCCGCTACTTCTAAGTTAGTAGGTCTAATATAGCCCTTCTATAATAGTTCGTCTAAGGACTTCCTTAGTACTAGTAGTTCGGCTTTTAATATACTATATAACGGCCTCTATAGTAAATCCGGTAGGGCGCCGTTAGGTTTCTCCTAGAGTTCGACGTAATAGTCGATTCCTTCCTTATATAGCGCGAGTTTTTCCGCCTTCCTTCGATAAAATAGTAGAGCGAGGTTACGAACTTCTAGTAGTAGCTTCTTTTATAACTCTTTAATCGTAGAGTACTTCTTATTCTAGAGCGCTTTCCTAACGTCTTCGGCTACTACTATAGCGAGCGTTATAAATTATATAGTTAGCGAGGAGTTTCTACTATAGTCCTCTCGTTCTTTAAAATAGCGTCCTTCCTTAATCTAATATCTCGCCCTACTATAGAAGTACTATTTCTTATCCGGCGCTATCTAGACTTTATTATACTCCTTCTATAGATTCTTAAGGACGAGAGGAAACTATAGTTTAGGTACTATATAGGTATAGACTATTTAGTAGAATCCGTTAATTTCTATTCGGAAAGCGATTACTCTAACGATTTCTACGCCCTATATAGCGGCTAACGCTCCTATAAGTCCTCGTTTCTTACGAGTTATATAGCTAAGGCCGAGACTTTTTATAAGGCCTACGTTAATTATAGTATAGTATTTATATTCTTCGTCGATTAGAATAGAAGTTCCGATAATATTTTATAGGACTACGTCGGTATATATTAGTTTACCGTTTATTTTCTTCTTAATTTTCTACTACTTCTTTTATACTAATACTTCGTCTACTCCTAACTCCTATCTTCGAGTAGGAGTTACGCTTTTCCCGACTTCGAATTAATAGAGTTCGAGACTTCGCTATTACTTTTCTAATACTAGGGCGATATTAGTAGAACTAATCGTAGTAGGTTATACCGCTAGGGCGTATAGATAGTCCTTAATACGGTATCTACTACTTCTATAACGGAAGTAGAGTCTCTTCTTATAGCATTTCTCTCTCTTTTTAGTACTAACCTACTTAGCTCTTTACTTCTTAGTCGGGTTTAGCCGCTCTCTACGATTCTTTCTATAGGGTTTAGAATTCTATATCGAAGTTATAACCGTGTCCTCGTCGTAGTCTATATAAACCTTCGCGGGTATCGTTATATATCGCGCGTTTACTAACTTATTTCTTATAGGAATACGACCTCTATCTTTAGCCTATCTAGTATTCGCTCTTTAGAACCTATCGGTATTCTTTAGGTTAGTTATAATCCTCTCGACCTCCCTAGCGAACTTATAGTAGTCCTTAGTAGTTAGTACGGCAGCCGTTAAAATCTTCGTAGTATTCGAGAAGGTATTCTTAAGAATAGCGATCTTCGCTAAGTCCTCCTATTATTCTCTACTTATACTTAGTAGGAGTCTGTCGAATTCTAACTAATATTCGTACTATAGTTAGCCGGGGGTATGTTTTAGCGTAGTAAGGTATTCTAATACTTTAGTTCTCTTATTACTATCTACGAATACTTGCTCGAGCTACGTATAGAATACTTAGGGGTCCTTACCTTAAGTATCGCTCCTCTTTTCCTAGAAATAACGTATCCTAGCTCTTTCTCTTACTAGTAGTATATTATAAATAGCATTCTAGTAATATTTAGTAGAGAGCGTAGGTTTTACGGCAGAGCGTACCTAGTAGGAGCTCTTAAGGCGAAGTAAGTAGTCCTTAAAGGTCTTAGTACGACTATCCTAGGTAGGTAGTTTCTAGTCTCTAGGCCCTACCGCTTCTCGTATAGTATCCGTAGGAGGTATAGCGGATAGTTTCTCTAATACTACTACTAGTAGGGCGTTAGTCGTATTAGGCTCTATTATATTCGAGACGGCTTCTTTTTCTTCGAGGGCGGCGCGATTACGTGCGAGTTCGGCAGCTATCTCCTATTATTATTAATAGAGCTACTTAATAATACGCTATATACGCGCGTTGTCCTCGGCTTAACTAGGAGTTACGTTCTCCCGATCTTTTCCTTCGGATTCTAGTACGACTACTAAGGGTAACGCGGTATCTATATCTGCTTCTATATAGGTAATCGAACTTAATATTACGAGTAAGGCACGCGTACGCTAAGGTTCACCGTAGTATTTAATAAGTTCGATAGCGGAGAGAGGAATCTAACGTCTAGCGTCTAAAAATAAAGGTACGGACGCTAAGTCTCGGCTATAGCCGATCCGGACTAGTATAGCTAGTTCGATATATAAGGCTTCGCCCTTTATACCGGCGCCCTAGTATATTCTAGGCTAGTTTAGGCGCTATAGGTCCCGGACGTAGTTTACTTAGAAAAGAGTATATCTTATAGACGCGTAACGGCTATTATTATACGTAAACTCTACTATCGATAGTAACGTAGCCGAGTTATCTTACTCGAAGTTATAGTATATACGTAGATATTACTCTAGGGTCTAGTTCTAGCGCTCTATCTATTCGTCTATCTACGAGTAAAATATAGTACTTAGTTTCTAGCGTATCCCTAGGTAGTAGTATAGCGTACTCTAGTACTTAGAGATTAGAATAGGCTCTCTATTAGAGGTAACGGAATACGGGACTCTATATAACTATATAACCTCTCGGAATAGTAGCTCTCTTAGTCCTTCTACTATAATATTCTTATAGTATAGGATATAATAGGCTATCTTAGTAAATCTATTTATAACTACGAGGATAGAGTCGTATACGTAGTCTTAGAGGCGGCTAGGTAGCAAGTCTATAATAAAGTCTATTATTAAGTCTTCTTATAGACTCGAGGACGGCTTCTTTAAATAGAGTAACTCGTAGAGTAGATACCTTTAAGGTTTAGCTCTAGCGTATACTTTATACGTCTATATAAATTACTACTTCCTTCTAGCGACTATCGTTAAGCCTACGAGGGCGTATCGTCCTAGCCTAATACTTCTTTTACGTATATTACTATATAGTCTAGTTCTTTAGTAGCCGTACTATTAGGTAGGCTAGCGGTATTCGCTTTTATTATAGCGACGAGGTATACTAGAGTAGATTAGTTTATCGGCGTTAGTACTATCTATAGGAACTACTAGCTTACGCTAATCTTCTTTTTAGTAGCTTATTTACTCGAATAATTAACCTACTTATAGTTAGGTCTACGACTTAGCGCGTCGGCACCCCTATTTGCGGGCTTAAGATAATAGATCGTATAGAAGTCGATTCTAGATAGCTATTTTACCTACCTTACCTAGCGCCTAGATAATATCTTTATTATTATTAGAGTTTAGAGATTAGTATAATCTATTAGGAGCTTAACTTCGTATTAGGTACCTTAAAGGTAGTAACGGAAGTATTTAAAAGACGCTACTATAGCTAGTAGTTCGCTATCTTCTATCTTATAGTTCCTTTTCGCGGCTACTATTTTCTATAAGAAGTATACTATTAGAAACTACTACTTCTTACCGTCGAGGTCGTACTACTAGGTTATAATTCTAGAGACTATAGACCTCGATACGTTCGTCTCTATCTAGATAGGTAGGGCTAGGTCGAAATAGCGTAGAATAGGTACTACTAAGAACGCTTACTTTAGTTTAGTAAAAGCTACGAGGGCGCTAGCGTCGAGCTATAGGGGTCTCGACTTCTTCTAACGCCTAAATAGACTCTTCTTCTCTTCGAGGTACTAGTTAAGAGGCACGGCTAGTTTCGAGAACCTCCGAACGAATCTATAGTAGTAGTTAGTAAAGCCTAAGAATACTTAAATATCTTTAATAGACTTAGGTATTAGCTATTCTTATACGGCCCTAATCCTTTCTAGGTTAATCTAAACTCTCTTACGTCCGACTACGTAGCCTAGGAATTCGACCTAGTCTTAGTAGAACTCGTACTTACTTAGTTTAGCGTAAAGTCCGTATTATTATAACTAGGCTAATACCTACCTTACGTAGCTCTCGTATTCTACCTCGTTCTTTAAATAGATTAGAATATCGTCGAGGTATACTACGTAGAATACGTTAATAAGGCTAGCGAGGGCCTAGTTTATATATTCTTAAAATATATCTAGCGTATTTAATAGCCTAAATAGTATAATAGTATACTCGTAGTAGCCGTACCTAGTTCTAAATACCGTCTTCTACTCGTCCTCTTTTCTAATACGGACTCTATAGTATATATTCCTTATATCTAGCTTCGAGAATATAGTAGCTCCTACTAGCTAGTTTAAGAATTCTATAATTAGAGGTAGGGGGTAACGGTTCTTAATTATTATCGCATTTAGCTCTCTATAGTCTACGTAGAGCCGTAGTATACCGTCCTTCTTACGTACGAATAGAATAGGTGCGCCGGCCGGCGACGTAGAGTATTATATAAACCTTAATTTTAGGTTACTCTCTATATAGTTACGAGTATATAATAGTTCCGCTTCGGATATAGGGTATACTAGGCTCTAAGGCGCCTAACTACCTTCTACTAGGTTAATAGCTATATCGTTTAGCCTATATTCTAGTAGTTCTCCTATACTTTACTCTAAGAACGTAGTAGTAAAGTCGCGAAAGGCTATTAGGATCTCGTCTTACCTTATTATAGCCTCTTCTACTACTTTCTAAACTAATATAGCATAGACTATATTACCTTAGAACGATTTATAGTCCTTCTAGAATCGTATAGCGCCTACTACCGCTATAGTTTATCTTTTCTATAGTTTATATCTCTAGGCTACTATCTTCGTTATAAAGTTAATCGATAGGTTTAGGGCCTTTAGCTATAGTATACTAAGGATAATTTAGAACCTATAGATACGGCCTACTTATATAGTAGCTCTATATCCTTAAACCTAGCCTATACTATTTCGAACTAATAATAGCTCTTCTATACTACTTACTACCTAGAGGCTCTAGCTATTAAGCGCTATAAAACGCGTACCGTTGCCGAGAGTAGTATCCTACTTAACTTCTTTTATAAGTAGCGTATCTATAAAGTTTGCCGCTATACTAGAGTTAATTAGTCCTACGACCTCTTTTAGTTTATCTAGTCCTATAATCGTAATTCTCGTAGCGATAAGCGTTAAGTAGACCTAAGTCTTAGGTCGGCCTAGCTTTATAGCTTACCTCTATTCTTCGCTATACTATACGTAGCCTACTACTACTACGCTCTCTAGTAGTAGGCCTTCTCTTTTTTCGAATTATAGTTCTAGAGGTTAGAGTTAAGGTATCCCTTTTCTTATAGCCTATCTACTTATAGCCGTAGTATACGGGAGGGAATCTAGGCCGTTCTAGCGTATCCTTTTCTTAGAATAGCTCTAGCGACCGTTACTTATTCGCGTACTTGCTCTTTAGTAGAAAAGTAGTAGTCTTCGTACTAGTACGCTTATAGTTTCGAGCCTCCTATCTACTTTCGCGCTACTCTTCGCCTTCTATACTATCTCTAATTAAATAGTAGGCCTAATTAGCCCGTTCTTCTACTTCCTTTAACGAGTTAGCGGGCCCTAGATATAGCTATACGTAATATCGTAGCGATAGTAATAGGGCCGAATAGAAAGCTAGGATCTTATAGCTTTCTTAGTCTTCTTATACCTCTTTCTAGAGCTTCTTTATCTCTTTAAGAAGCTTAGTAGAGGTGTGCCGGCCCTACTTAACCGTTTTTAACGTATTATAAGCTCTTTAGCGTCGCTTAAATAGCGAACCTATAGAGTTAATTATAACTTCCTTTATTATAGGCTAGAATAAAGTAGTTCTAAGCGCTAACTAGTCTATATATTACTTCTAGTAGTCTTACTAGAGCTTGCTTATATAATTAGCGGCGTAATCTGTTTTTTAGTCCTCGTAACTATTAAAACTCGAATGCCTATAGAATAAGCGTTTTATAGCGCGAGTCTAGTCGTTATACTATATCCGGCTCTTTCTTTTAAACGTAGAAGGTTCCTTAGTCTTTAGAAGTTAGTTGCTACTAGCTAGGCTATTTAGGTCTAGTACGACGAGTATAGCTCTTCGCTAAGCTAACTCTACCTCTAGTCGCCTAATATTAGCTTCGACTTAAAGGGTTTATTACTATAGTCTCGCGAGACGTAGTCTCTTCTATTCGCTCGCGACCTCTTTATCTTCTATAGATACGTCTAGCGTAAGTTCGCGCTCTTATTCGTCGTCGTTCTCTAACTAACGTTCTTAGTCTTTTATAGTAGCGTCGTCGCCTTCTTTACGTAGCGTCTCGGATAAGGTACCCTCTACGGTACTATTCTAGTCTATAGCGGCGTTATCTAGCGTAGTACGCGTCCTTCTATCTAATATCCTTTAAGCCGTTATATAGTTTTAAGAGATATTCGCGTATTAAAGTTAATAGCTAGGTACTATAAGCTAGTACGAAGGATAATAGGCTTAGATTAAGACTATATAAATATTTACCTTATTATTCTAAGTATAATAGTAGTAGCGAGGAGTATTTCCTTACTAATCTAAGTAAGCTCGGTACGTTATACGAGAGTTTAGCTAAGGATAGGCCGGGCTAGCCTATTCTACTAGCACCTATATATAAGAGCGAGAGGCTTAAGAGCTAATAGCTTAGAGGGCGTCTAAGTTAAACGCCGAAGTATCTAGCTTATATCGCGTATACTAGGCGTAAGATAAAAGTACGCTAGATATATATAGAGGAATCGGTAAGAATTAGTCTCTCGATATCTCTAACGAGTATAGTTAGAGGCGCTTAATATATTACTATATACTAACCTTTTCTAATACTAATTCTTCTACCTTATTAAGAGTAGCGATCTATTAAGGCCTACTATACTTACGCGAGGAGTATTAGTATAGCTAAGTAACTATAGCGGGACCGCTAGGTCCGAAGCGCCGCTACTAAGCTACGTAAAAGAGTTACTAAACTCTAAAGCTAAGAAATAAGAAGACGAGGAGATAAACGACGCTAACGATACGTAAGTAAGGCGCGAGCGTCTAGAATAAGAAAACGCTACGCTACGCGAATAGCTCGAACTCTTTTTTTTTCTAAGTAGAAAATAAACGCTTAACGTAAGAGGTTAGGACGACTATTCTACTAATACGCTTAAGTATAATAGTATATAGCCTAGGCTCGGAGTACTCTAGCGTAGTAAGCGTTACTATAGATACTAAGGATAGTATACGCTATAGTAGCGACGAATATACGCCTTACGAGTCTATTAAGCTCCGCTCTTCTAAACTATTTAAGAGCGAGACCGCTAAGGAAGCCCGGGAATACGTCTGCGTATATAAAGTAAACTTTATAGCCGCGCCGAGGAAGTTTATAATAGAATACTAGAAAGTAATCGCTAGTATTATATTCTTTATAAGCGAAGCGTAAGAAGCCTAGTATAACGAGTACCCTAGTATACTTCTAGTAGAGTATACTTAGGCGTAGTTCTATAAGTTCCTATACGATATCGTTAGAGATTAAGCTAACCGCTTGCTCCTCGTAACTATTAAATACGAGATAATACGCTAAGGCGAAAATTAAAGTATACGATAATTCGTAATAGACCTCGGCAACCTCGAGGTATAGCTTAGTAACTATACTAAGGCGTAGCTAGTTCGCTAGCTCCTCGTAAAGTTAAAGCTATCGCTACGAAAGGATATTATTAAGAACTATATTATCTTAGTAAAGCGTATCGACCTCGTCGCTCTAGCATAGCGCGTTAATTAGGTAGAAAGGTCGATACTACGCGACTTAGACTTACGCGACTATTATAAGGACGTATCCTATTAGTAGTCGAAGTATAAGAGAGCTAATAGTAACGCGTAAGCCTTAAAAGGTAGTTACGAGTCTAACTTAAAGAAGGATAACTCTTTAGATAAGCGTAAAAGTAAGGATAAGAAATAGTAACCTAGGTATTATAGCTATAACGAGGTAGGCTATATTCGTCTAAACTATTCGAATAAGGATAAAGATAGTAATAAGCTAGTAGTTTATAAGGTAGCCGTAAGTAAGTCGAAAAAAGTAGAAGTAATAGAGATATTATATAAGTCCCTACTACTAAAGTAGGTAGTATAAGGTACCTACCTATATAATACGTACTAGTAGTACGAGTATAGGAAGAAGTTAAGTCTTAGAAGGGTCGTAAGCCCGTCGAGTTCCTTCTTAATAATACTACGGATATTAATATAGTATTACGAGCCTTCGTGCTCTAGTATAAGTTGCCCTTACGGCCGAACGCGGCCTTACTACTAGCTACTACCTTTATAAGTAAACTAGGTTATTATTACGATACGTACTACGTACGTATAAGGCTCGCGGACTCCTTAGGGACTAAGCGCGTAAACGAAAAGATCTTTTACGTATATAATATACTAGATCCTAATATTATCCTTAGCTATCTATAGTAACGTACGTAATAAGTAAGTATCGATAGTAGTATAAACGAATAGCGTTATAGTAATAATCGTTTCTACTAGTTCGAAGTCTAAGAGGCCTATAAGTTCCTTAAAGACCTCTAGAAGGCACTTGCTATATTCGCGATTAGCCTAAGTAGAATAGGCGAGGAGCTTACTCTAATACTAGAGGAGTTTCGTTAGTTTAATAATATTCTTAACCTTATAAAGAAGATACGAAGTAGACCTATAGAAGGCGCTAAGTATATAATCGACCTAAAGCTAGGTACTATACTACTCTTTAGGCCTCTATACTACTAGTTAGATAGAGAGCTTAAAGAGCTTAAAGAATACCTAAAGACTAGGCTCGAGTATAATTAGATCGAGCGTTCTAATAACGAGGCGGGTACGCCTATTCTATTCGTACTAAAAAAGAATAGCAAACTACGGCTATACGTAGACTACTATAGGCTAAACGAGATTACGATTAAGAATTAGTACCTACTCCCTCTTATTAGTAAGACGCTAAATAGGCTTATAGGAGCTATATAGTTTACGTCGTTAGACCTTACGGACGCGTATTACCGTATTCTTATTAGACTAAGCGACCGCTAGAAGACTACGTTCTATACGTAGTATAGTTACTACTAATATAGGGTAATACTCTTTTAGTTAACGAACGCCCTAGTAACGTTCTAGGTATATATTAACCGCGCGCTAGTAGGGCTAGTAGATATAAGTTACGTAGTATACTTAGATAATATCCTAATCTATAGTAAGACTCGCGAGGACTACGTACGAGACGTATATACTATACTTAAGAGGCTTCGCAAATTCGGACTCTATATATAGCGCGCTAAGTATAAGTTCTTCTAGAAATAAGTTAACTTCCTTAGGTTCGTAGTTACGACTAGAGGCGTAGCGATAGACCCTAGTAAGGTAGTTATAATCGCCTCGTAGCCGAGGCCGATTACTCTAACTAAAGTTTAATCGTTCCTTAGGTTCGCGAACTTCTACTACTTTATTTTCGGAAGTTCGGATATTTAAGGGTCGTAGTACTACTAACTATACTCTTAAAAGGCGCGAAGAACGGTAGGAAGCCGGGGCCTATTAGTTAGAGCGAAGCTAAGAAGTAGGCTTTCTTAAAGTTAAAAGAACGCTTCTAGACCGCGCTACTCCTTAAATACTTCGACCTTACGCTACGCTTATAGATCGAGACTAATACGTCTAACTACGCTATCGCGGGCATTCTAAGCTAGCTATTCGAGTTAGAATAGTACTTAATCGCGTTCTTCTCGTAGAAGATAATTAATACTAAGTATAACTACGAGGTCTATAATAAGGAACTTCTCGTAGTAGTAGAATCCTTTAAGGTATAGAGGCCTTACCTTAAAGGCGCTACGTATAAGGTAGAGGTACTAGTCGACTACGCTAACCTAAAGGCCTTTATAGGTATAAAGTAGTTAACGGGCCGATAGGCTAGGTAGGCTACGTTCTTAGCCTCGTATAACTTTATAATTAGTTACTAAGCGGGTAAGCTAAACGTAGCTAATACGCTATCGAGACGTAGTAATTATATAAAGGACGCGTAGGCGATAAATAACCTATTACTATTACTATAGTAAAAACTCTAAGTTTAGAGCGACCTCCGAGTAGGTAGACTAGTTATAAATAGTATTAAGGCCGCCTATAGCTCCTAGTATATAATAAGCTAGAGGGTAGCGGCTATAGAGGCGGCTAATAGGGCCTAGCTTACTAACCTAGAACGCTATAAGCTAGGTCCGTATAGATTCGCGCTACTAATATAGGTCGCTAGCGCTATTATTATAAAGGAACGACTATACGCTAATACCTCGGACCTAGTAATCGGGTATATCGCTATACTAGTCTAGGTAGACTCTACTACGAAGGAGCTATACGCGTAGGCGGAGAGTAATAAAGGCAAAAGCAATAAGTATACTACTCGAGATAGGTATATATATTATAAAGAGGCCTTATACCTACTCTACGATCCTATATTACGAACGTAAGTAATCCGTATATACTACGACGACTTCCTAGCTAGCTACTTTAGTAAGGATAAGACTACGGAACTCGTTAAAAAGAAATATTAGTAGCTAGAGATTAACGAGGACGTTAGATAATACGTCGAATTATATAGTAGCTATTAGAAGGCGAAAGCGAGGCGCTACTATCCCTATAGTAAGATAGTTACGCTTCCTCTACTAGAACGGCTATAGAAAGATCTATTTATAGACTTTATTATAGACCTTCTATCGAGTAAGCGTAATAGTCGTATATTTAACGCGATCCTTATAATTATCGACTACTATTCTAAGATAGTAACTTTCGTCTAGACGATAAAGCGCTATATAAGTATAAAGCTTATAGATATCCTACTTAATAAAGTTATACGGCTTTAGGGTATACCTAGTAGTATTATCTCTAATAGAGGGTCTATATTTACTAGCTAGTTCTAGTTAGACTTCTATTTCGAGGTATATATAAAACGTAGGTTAAGTATAGTATTTTACTCGTAGATAGATAGCTAGACTAAGCGCGTAAACTAGACGCTTAAGTAGTACCTACGTATCTACTACGAGAAGAACTAAGACGACTAGGCGTCTATACTAGCCTCTATAGAATTCGCGTATAATAATAGCCTAAATATAATACTAAAGATATTACTATTCTGCGTTATCTACGAGTTCGACCTAGATCTAACGATAGAGATCTATAAGAGAGACGTAACCGAATCTTAAGGCGCGATTCTACGAGAAGAAGTACTAGTAGTAAAAGACGCTATAAAGAGATTAAAGCGGAATTATAAGGAGTTAATAAAGCGCTAGTAGTAAGTAAGCGAGTCGTAGGCTAAGTATTATAACTAGAAGTATTAGCTAAAGGAATATAAGGTCGGCGATATAGTTCTCCTATCTATAAAGAATCTAAAACTAAAGGTACTATTAAAGAAGCTAGCGGATAAGTTCGCTAGACTATTTAAAGTAATCGACGTAGTTAGGAAGTAGGCGTACTACCTAGCTCTTCTAATAGGATTACGTATCTATAATATCTTCTACGTATCCCTCTTAGAACTCTAATATAGTAGCGAATCGTAGGAAACTAGCTTACCTCTTATAAATAATAAGGGCGAGTAGATAGTCGAGAAAGTACTAGAAACTCGAGTCGAGAAGAGTAAGAGGAAGTAGCTAGTCCGATAGAAGAGCTAGCTAGAGAAATATAATACGTAGGAACTAATCGAATATATTAGAGAATACGAGGCGCTCGAGGAATTTAAGGCGTAAGAGTAGAGTAAGAGGAGCTTACGTAAGCCGTAAAGTTAACTATCGCGGCTACTACGCTACTAAGCATTTTATAATAAGTACGCGCTAAGCGCTAAGGCTATAATAAGATATTACGTTACTATAAGAAGGTCGCGAAAATTACTAAGAGAAATAGAGGATATAAAGTAGAGAGAAATTATTTATTTATAGCGCCTATAGGCGCGGCGTAAATAGGCCGTAGCACCGGCGTAGAATAGAAGTACGAAATAAGGTAGCGGACTATATAAGTAGCGTAGAAGAAGCGTAAGGAAAAAGTAGGTAGAGAGCGCGTAATACGCTAGCTACTTCTTTATACTATTATTAATCTTAGTACTATCCTCCTTCCTACTCTCGCTAGTCTCGCCTCTATTATCCTTCTTCTTCTCCTTCTTTTTCTTTACTACGAAGGCCTCGTCGTTAGAGACCTCCTCTATCTAGCTACTAAGGTAGTCGGTATAAGTAGTATAGACCGCCGTATTAAGGGCCTTCTAGAAGGCGCCGAATAGGCGTAGACGCTACGAAGAATATTAGTAACGTATATAAGAAGTATACTACTCGTAAGATATACCTCGTACTTAAGCTTAAAGAGCTTAGAGAATAGGGCGATCTACTTACTAGCTATAAGTAGCTTAGTAGCGGAGGGGCCGCTAGCCGCTAGCGTAGCGCTAGCTCCGCCCTTCTTTAAGGTCTTAAAGACCCTAGCCGACTTACTCTTATTAGACTATAGGACCTTAAGGCTATCGGCGATTAGGGCCTATAGATTAGTAGAGTAGCGGCGGAGCTACTTAGCGCGTGCGGCCGGCCTACCCTCGGCTAGCTTAGCGAGGTAGAAGCGTAAGCGCTCTGCCTATATAATAATATCTAGGTCGGTATAGTAGTCGTAGGAGTAGTTATTATTATTATAGCGCTAGTAATTCTTCTTCTTACTTAGTTTTATAACCTTATTATACGGCCGAACGCCGGCTATACGTACTATATTAGTAAGGAACTCGTAGCTAATACGTACGCGAGACGCTAGACTTACTAGTTACTAAATATAAGAGATAACGATAATAGTCGTCGTCCTTAGTAGCGGAAAAGTTAGTAATAGTACGAGGGTCGGCTAAGATTACGGGCGCGGCGTTCTTCTTAGAAGCTATAGTACTTATAGATTAGATACTAGGAAGATACTAGGAAATTATATAGATAGTACGAGGTAAGAGTAGGGCGCTTATCTAAAGTTAGTATATTAGAATAAGTATTAACGTAATTAGGCGCGAACTTATAGCCCGTACCTACCTTATAACTAACGTATAGCCTATATAGGGTCTATAATATAAAAGTCCCTTAAAATCTAGTACGTTACTATAGTACTACTAAAAATCGCGTATATTACGACGTAACCGTAACGTAATAAGAACGTAAGCGACCGGCTATTATATTAATATAGACTCTCCTCCGAGCTAGAGTAGCTTTATAGAAAGGAGGAGATAATTATAAGAGCGAGAGGCTCGAGAGCTACTAGCTTAGAGGGCGTCTAAGTTAGACGCTGAAGTATCCGGCTTACGCTACGCGTGCTCGGCGTAAGATAAAAGCACGCTAAACGTATATAAAGGAATCGATAAGAATTAGTCTCTTAATATCTCTAACGGGTATAGTTAGAGGCGCTTAATATATTGCTATATACTAACCTTTATAATAAGTACTAGCGAGGTGCCTCTATTATAGGCCGACGGCCTATCCTAGTAGCGTTATAGTAGCGCTAATTAGCTATTCGTATTCTCCTTCGCCTAAGAGGAGTTATAGAGCTTCTATATAAACTCTATCTCTAGCGACTAGAATTTACGTATAAAGGTCTTAGAGATAGCGAGCTTATTCGTAGACGTACCTAGAAGCTACTCGACGATATTCTAAAAGCGAAGTCCTTCTTTCTACTTAGAATCGAGCTATATTTCCTATAGAAGCTCTTTATATACCGACTTCTTTATATTAAACCTATAAGTATATAACTAGAACGCTAGCCTATTTCGCTTAGCTTATACTTTAGAAGTAACTAGCTTCCGGAACCTATTACTATTCTAATCGTATCCTAACGAGATAAGCTAATCTAGAACTTCTAGAGTCTAAGTAAAGCGATTAGCTATATTAAACTTAAAGGACTTCTAGAAGAGATAGTTACGATATACTACGCGATAATAGGGTAGGAAAATTTCTATTATAGTTAGAAGACGGCATTCTCCTATTAGCTCCTACTACTAGTTAGTATATAGTTAATAGGCGTAGTTAGTACTAATTTACCTTCGCTTTCGCTATAGATACTAATATACGGACTAATTTTATAAGCTCTTTATAAGGCTCTATAAAGTATAGAGTATACTTCTAGTCTAATCGAAGGTACTCGAATACGTCCTAAAGAAGCTATTAGTTCTAGTAGCGATATACTCTTAATAAGAGCTACTTAGGTCCGCTCTATATACTTAGAACACGTATCTCCTCTTATTCCTAGATTATAGCCTCTCGATAAGATCTATTTCTTACTATAAGGAACTTAGCTTCTCCTTTATTAGTTATATAATAAACTCGGCT
Source organism: Cercospora zeina (assembly GCA_022702355.1). NCBI lineage: Eukaryota > Fungi > Ascomycota > Dothideomycetes > Mycosphaerellales > Mycosphaerellaceae > Cercospora > Cercospora zeina. Next base: position 1,361,684 of record JAKLWX010000013.1, read on the forward strand.
TAACTCCTATATTAGGCGCGTAGTATTATAAGCGTATATACCTTCTTCTTAAACTATTAAATAGCCTTATTCTAGAAGGAGTAGACGGCGTAGCTCCTTTATACAGCCTACTTAGTCTTAGTAGCGACTCGAAGGCGAAGGTTAGTTATTTTATAGCTAGTACTAACCGACCTTACTAGTAATATATAGAGTGCCTCTAGACCTAACTTAGACTAATTAGTATTATAGTAGTAGTTATAGTTATAGTACGGGTCGTCCGCGCCTTTCTCCTTCTCGATATTAAAATAAAAGCTTTCTTTATTTTAGTTCGCTACTTATATAGTAGACCTATCTCGCGCGCGCTTACGTTTCTTATCGTTCCTATTATACATTAGTACTACTAACTATATTAGCCGACTATATAGATTATTACTTACGCTATTCGGTCGTACTAAGCGTAGTACTTCTCTCTTTAGGCCTCGATCTTCTTTTACTACTACTTCTTTAATAAGGAACTTTATATATTATTAGAGCCGATTAAAAGCTTCTTCTACTAAGTAAAGGACTTATTTCTAGCTTTACGCTACTTATTTACTATAGCTCTCTTAGGCGATATATTTACGCGCTAGCTATACTCGCGAAGAGTATTAGGATTAGAAGAGTAGATATCTATATCTTTCCTTATAGCGCCTAGTCGTATCTAAAGTATAGAAGTACTTATACTATCTAAATCCTTATTTACGAGGCGAGGACGCTTTTATAAACTATTAAAGAGCGTAGTACTTATTAGATATCGCTTTTATCGCGCTATCGTTATAAGTTTAGTCGCTAAGAAGAAATAAGTATCGCGAGTTATATAGTAAATATACGCTTAAAATTCGGTAGTAATACGAGTATAGCGGCGGTTAAGATAGTAGTTATTATAGTAGGAGCTAAGTACGACAAATTCTAGCTTTAGGTACGCTAGAAGCTTAGTACGCAGCTGTTCCTACTTAGCTACTAGCTTACCTCTATACGTAGAGTTTAGCTTTTTAGACTATAGTCGGCTACTATAGTTAGCGATATTATATAATATATTACTTACCTAATATAGCGTATATTAATATATACGACTATATACGAATAGTAATAGCTATAGACGTACTCTAGAGCTAGAACCCGTTATATACGTTACTTAGATTAACCTTACTATTACTAGCTAAAAAGCGTAACTACTATATACTTCTACTCTCGACGACCGCTCGTCTACTCGTTACTAATAGTTACTTCTTAGCTTATACTATTAACGACCGCTTATCTTCTTAGCGTATACGGCTCTTTCTTAGCTTATATTATTAACGACTACTCGTCTCCTTAGTATAGATAATTACTTCTTAGTTTATACTATCGACGACTACTAGTCTCCTTAGCGTTAATAGTTACTTCTTAGCTTATACTATTAATAACTACTCCTCTTCTTAATATTAAAGTAGTATTAATAATTATTTTTTCTCTTCTACTATTATAATAACTCGGTTCCTTAATATAAATATAGGCTAGAGAGTCTATTTTTCTATTCTACTACTATATTACGACTACTTAACTAGTAATACTATAGAGTACTAGTAAGTCTAGCTCTTTCTCTTCTATAGTCTTTTATATATTCGTAAAGAACTTCGAATATCGAAATATATATACTATAGTCGATATTATCTATATAATACTCGGATATAATCTATACTATAGTAAATATTTACGTCTATTACTATATTCTACGGAGTAGTAAAAGCGATTATAGCGTTCGCGTAACTATAATATTACGGTTTATAATTAGCTAGACCTAATTACGAGACTATTACGTATTAGAAGGGAGCGACGCTTAGCCTCTAGAGCTTAGCGACCGCCCTAGTCTACTAAGCGACGTAAGAAATATAGAGCGACGCGACTACTTAAGAGCGACGCGACCGCTCTTTACTATAGCTACTACTCTTAATAAGAGAAGGGAGGATCTCTTATATATATAGTAGCGATAAGTATCGCCTCTCTAGATAGTTATCGCGTATAACTTACTATTTAATCTTACTAAAAGGAATTTAAGACTCTTAGCTTAGATATTAATATTCCCGCCTCGTTCTTCCTTATAGATACTCGAAAAGCTTAATCCTAATTAAACTTAGCTTCTACTTAGTAATATTATTAGGCTCGACCCTCCGGTTAAAACCTAATATATAACTTCTACTAGGTAAAGATCGGCAAGCGTATCCTAATATAGTAGTAGAATACGATATAGTTCTACTATATAGTACTATTAAACTCTAACCTCCCTTATAGGCCTAGGTATTCCGGCGGTCGTATACGATTTTCTAGTACTCCTATCTGCCCTAGCTCTTCTCTCTCGTATCTCTATCTATTTACTTTTTATAACTTTTCGATATCTTTATCTATACTACTCGATACCTTCTTTTATTTCTTAAGCAGACTCTAATATAGAGTTTAACTCGAGCTCTCCTCTACGAGTATATCTTAATATAGATACTAATATACTACTATTAGTACTATCTCTACGCGTAGAAAATAAAGCTATTAAGTAGTAGCGAATATAGCTACTAAAGGCTACGGTACTAGACGACGAGTCTAGTAGGAAGGTAGTAGTTCTACGGAAAAAAGCGATAGCTATAAGGACGATATAGCGACGAATAAGAGCTAGTAAGTCCGGTATCTCGAAAAGGTAGTTAAAGCTAGGAACGGTAGCCTTACGAGAGATTCGTAAGCTTTAGTAAACGATAGCTTTATATATCTAGAGAGTCCCTTTTTAGCGCGTTATTCGCAAGATTATAATAGATAGAAGTAGTAGCGATATTATTAGGATTTAGGCCGTAGTACTTAAATACTTATAGGAAGCGGCGAAGGCTTTTCTCGTTATAGAGTTCGAGATTTCTAACCTTCTAGCGATCTACGCGAAGCGCGTTACTTTATAAGCGAAGGATATATACCTATATAGTTATCTACGCTACTAGTTTACTAGCTAGAATAGAGGAGGCAATAATAATATAGGTATATAATACTAGGTTGCCGACTATAATTGCCGACTATAAAGAGCCTAGTATACGTTACTATACTTAGAAGCTTAGAATTAATATATATAGCGCGAGTAAAGCCGTAGCTAGCGCGCTAGCGAGCTTAACGTCCGCCTTAGCTAACCTATATACTCTTACCGAACTATTAGTAATACTACTACCTCTACCTCCTTAGAACTTATCGGCGGTTACGCTTTATTAGCCTATTATTATCGCCTTACTTTGTTTAACCTCCTTACGAATTTTCGCGTTACGCGTACGAAGGAAACTACTACGTACGTTAATTATAGCTTAATCGACTACTTTTCGCCTGCTCCTCTACGTATTTATAATAGCTTAACTTCCTACTAATAAGCCTAGCTAGTCTACCGAGTAATACTTCTTTAGCCGAGATATAGCGTCTACCTCTTCTCTATCTAGAAACTCTTCTCTACTCGAAAGCCCTCCTACGAATACTAGTAATATCGACCCTAGACTTCTTAGTAACTAGGCGCCCTATTCCGACTAATATAGCGCTTCTACCTCTCCTTTCTTAATTTCTAACTCTTCTACTTATAATAGTAACGACTAAGGAGCTACTAGTAGAAACGACTAGAATAGTTCTTATAGAAACGCGAATAGTAATAATAGAAATAATAAAGACAACGGCTCTATTATTAATATTAACGATAGTAATAGCGACGAGAGTAATAGCGACGAGAGTATTATACTACCTACCTCTCCCTCTTAGCGTTTTAGAAAGGCTCTATAGAAAACTATACTAGATTTAGTAAAGGTAGGCGGTCGGCCTCGTCTTAATAAGTAGAAGCTCGCTTACTAAATAGCTTATAAGAGATAGATTAAGAGGGATAATATAGTAATAGTAGTAGTAGTAGTAGTAGTAGTAGTAGTAGTAGTAGTAGTAGTAGTAGTAGTAGTAGTAGTAGTAGTAGTAGTAGTAGTAGTAGTAGTAGTAGTAGTAGTAGTAGTAGTAGTAGTAGTAGTAGTAGTAGTAGTAGTAGTAGTAGTAGTAGTAGTAGTAGTAGTAGTAGTAGTAGTAGCTAGAAATATAGTAGATAGAGACGTAGTAGATAGAGATATAGTAAATAACGGAACAAATAGTAGCGTAGTAGCTAGAGGAGTAGTAGATAGAAAACGAGTACTAGGTAGAAAACGAGTAGCGAAAAAGAAACTAGCTAGAAAGAGAACAGCTAGAAATAGAGGTTAGAATAGGTCCCCGACTTTAGGTCGGTTCCGGGTCTAGGTCGGTTCCCTTAGGAACCGACCTAAGACCTAAATCGATAGGGTCCCCGACCTAATACGAAATCGATAGGTCGGGTCTAAATACTACCGGTTCCTATATAGGTCTTTATAGGGACCTAAGTTTAGAAAGATAGGTCTAATACCGGAGAACAAGACTAAGTCGCTATAGGGATAATAGAATTGCTCTAATACTAAATATACGTATATATAGAACTAAGCGTTATAGTATATTAGAAGCGCCGGTTAAACTAGCGACTATAGTTATAGAGAAAAATAAGGATACTAACTATACTTGCTAACTATACTTACTAACTACGAGATATTAGAATTAAATACTATTTATAATATCGACTACGAAGTCTACTCTACTCTACGAGTATAACGTAAAAGCAAATACTTCCTTTGCCGAGCACTATAGCGAAGATATATTAGTGCTATATCCTCCTTATTATCGCTAATCGAGTCGAAGTTACTCTATATAGTAGTTGCTAACGTCTCCTAATCTACCTCGAGCTACTCCTACTACTAATTTACTATATTATTCGAAGGCTCGAACGTAGTTAATATCGGTAGCGCCTCCTTTATAAGCGAATCCCGAGCCTATTACTACGCGTTACGCTCTCGGGAACGATAGTATATAATATTACTAAACGTCGAGGGATTATAGGACCGATTATATCGGCTCTAATAACGCGCTATACTAAAGTCGCGCTTATAACTAGTTCTAGCTACTAGGATAAAGAGGATGTCCTAGGCTATTAGCGCGCAACCTAGATATTCTAATGCGATTATCTTCTATAACTAGAGCGGATACTCTATAGAATAGGCAGCCGAGTCCTTAAATCTAGCGTAGTAATAACGAGATACCTCGTCCGAATTAGCTAAAAGCTATATAGTCTACCGCGGCCGTCTAGATACCCTTTAATTAGAGTCGGAGTTATTACTATCTAATCTGCTATAGAGACCTATTACGAATAATATCGCGGAGCGGTATAAGGCCTTTTTCGGCCTAGACTAGGACGTAGCTATAAGAGGCTTATATCGCGTATATTCGACCTAGAATTTTAACTAGTAGTAATCCTCGAAGGAGGAATCGAGCCCCTCGCTAGAGAAGGCCTCGCGGTCCTAGAACGCCCGTTTTATTACTAGATTAAGAAGAATCGCAATGCTATATATATTACCGAATCGCTTCTAGGTAGTAGTATAGTACTTCTCGAGCTTTATCTATATAGCCTATAGGATAGAATAAATCTCCTTTTGCTAGAGTTATATTTTATATTTAAGTTTCTTATCTATAATATCTAGGATATCGAATAAGGTATTATAGTAGCTAAGAACGAGGTAGATTATTAGCCCCTTTATCGTACTAATCTATATCGTAGCTTCTACGAAAGGAGTAGTAAGGTTAATAATATATTTAACCCTCTTCTATTCTATAGCGGTTAGCTTTAGTTCGGGCTAACCCTTATTCTTAATATACTCGTCGATAATATCTCGTAGTTAAGAACTATATATTAGTATAATCGTAGTTAAGCTCTAATAGGTCTTTATATCTTATATTAGGCGTAAAACCCTTTAAAGCGTCTTCTTCTATTATTTATACTATTTCGAGTATAAATATAGATCTGCGATCCTCTTTCGCTATAGTACTATAAAACTCTCGAAGCGTTAAGTACTAGAGTTTACCTTAACTATAAGTTTCTAGAACTTTATAGGGAGCGGTTATTAGTATAGCTTCTACCGACTATATTTGCTAACTATATATACTTCGTAAGGAGAATAAATAGTACCTTTATTAGAACTATAGCTAGACTTCCTACTTTAAGCCGACGTAACGCGTTCGTGTCTATCTCCTCGTCCTATCGTTCCTATCTCTTATTTCTTAGCTCGATCTTAAAGGTAGTAAAGAACTTCCTTAAGGAAAGCTTAATTATATATACAAAGTATAGGAACTATTCTAGATAGGAGAACTCGTAGTCTTTAGTATTTAATATCTCTCCTATATCCCCGTCTATTCCTTAGAAGAGAAGTTATTTAATCGAGACTAATAGCTTCGCTATATACGTATACTTATAGGAGCAAATATCGATAGCCTCGACGCTAGAACTCGTTAGTTAGAAGGTATATATATAGTAAGGATACGTATATAGCTATATATAGTATATTATTATTAGAAGCATTGTCCGCTATTAGCGCTATAAGCCTATTAGAGATCTCGAAATAAGTAAGTACGTCGAATAGTAGGTCTACTAGGACTTCGCTTATATAATAGCCCGAAATATATAGAAAGGCTAGTATAGCCTTATACTAGGCCTACTCGCTATCGATCTAGTAGCCTCGTATTATAAGGAATAATACTCGGAGCACCCTAGCGTACTAACCGTCGAGGGCGATAGCTACCTAGAAGGTTCTAGATAGCTAATGTTTTAGATTGTCCTCGGAGTAATCGACCGCGTCCTAGATATATAACTTAATCGTAGCAGCGCTCTTAAAGTCGATAGATCTAGTCTCCTCTAATAGATATTCGTAGGTACGCCGAACTACGAGACTTTTAAAGAAGTTTAAGGGTAAGCCTAGCTAGGAAACTATAAGCCTATATAACTCTAGAAACTTTAATCGTTCTAGGTGCTCTGTTCTAGTAAAACTTTTCTTAAGCCGTTCCTATAAATAAGGGCCGTTAGTATATCTACGTTATATATCTCTATAAAGCGTAGTTAGCGAGCGTAGTTAGCAAGCGTAGTTAGTAAGCGTAGTCGGCACCTTATTCCTATATTAACGAATACTAAACTTATAGATTAATCTTTAGTAGCCTTAATAACTTCTTTAGTAACTCTACGCTCCTAAAAGGCTCCTTCGTAGCCTACTAAATCGAGGTGCTTTTAGAGAGCTTTTATTCCGTTACCTAGTCCTAGGTGTTTAATAACTCTATTATATCCCCTATATATAACCCTTAGGGCGTACGTTTCCTAGTTTATACCTTTAACGAAAAATCTCTAGGCTTATAACGTTCGTGCATTCGAGTTCTATTTTATAGAGTTCGAAGATATTCTACTATACTTATCGTAATACCTTACCTCTTCGAGCTACTAACGGTAGTAGTAAAAGTCCTTAAACGACTAGGTATACTCCCGCTACTATATCTATATACTATTAGTTTCGACTTAGTTCTTAGAATCCTCTAGTAGCTTAGTAAGGTTAGCTAAAGATAGTATCTTATCTCGCGTACTAGCTTAACTACTTAAGGTATTCGTAATTAGATAGCGTCCCTTCCTCTACTATTGCACTGCCTTCTTAATTAAACTAGAGTCGACGAGAGACAGCTGCGATTCGGAGTTAGTCTATCGTTCGCGAAGCTATATACTTATATATCTCGAGAAAGAAGGAAGTATAGTACTACTACGTCGTATTAGAGTCGTAGGATATACTAGTAATACTATAATATAAAGTATATAGTACTAAGAAGGAATCGTAGAACTAAAGAGTAAAAGCTAGTAGAGTAATAGAGGTAAATAATATTTATAAGGGCGATTAAGTTTTATTAGTATAAGTACTAGCGAGGTGTCTCTATTATAGGCCGATAGCCTATCCTAGTAGCGTTATAGAGACGGGCACCTCTAGTACTCTTATTTAGCTCGTAATAGTCGCGACTAATAAACGTACTAAGTACTCTTTAATTATAGTAACGCTATAGTCGCCTTCGAGGGCAAGTATCTTACTAGCGTAAGAGGCTAGTAGCGTTAATAAAGCTTAAGTCGAAAAAGTAGAGTTAGACTTAGCCTAAGCAGATAAACCTATCGTAGAGAGAATTTAGAAACTACCTAAAGACTACGTAAAGCGATATAATACTATATAGTAGAAGGCTAGAAATAATACTAAGAGTAAGAAAAGGAAAAAGAATATAGCGAGCTAGAAGTTTAAGGTATAGCTAGAGCTCCTAGATCTAGTACTAGCTCTAAAGACAAAGTAGTAATATGTCTCCGAAGGCGTAACTACTAGCTCGCTATATTCTTTTTCCCCTTCTTACCTTTAGTATTATTTCTAGCCTTCTGCTATATAGTATTATATCGCTTTACGTAGTCTTTAGGTAGTTTCTAAATTCTCTCTATAATAGGTTTATCTACTTAGTATACCGTTAGCGGCTGCAACTAATCTTAACTTACGAGATATATCCGTATTCTACCTAGCTTAAGAGGAGTTATAGAGCTTCTATATAAACCCTGTCTCTAGCGACTAGAATTTGCGTATAAAGGTCTCGGAGATAGCGAGCTTATCTATAGACGTACCTAGAAGCTACTCGACGATATCCTAAAAGCTAAGTCCTCCTTCCTACTTAAAATCGAGCTATATTTCCTATAGAAGCTCTCTATATACCGACTCCTTTATATCGAACTTATAAGCGTATAACTAGAACGCTAGCCTATTTCGCTTAGCCTACGCTTTAGACGTAACTAGCTTCTAGAACCTATTACTATCCTAATCGTATCCTAACGAGATAAGCTAATCTAGGACTTCTAGAGTCTAAGCAAAGCGATTAGCTATATTAAACTTAAAGGACTTCTAGGAGAGATAGTTGCGATATACTACGTAGTAATAGGGCAGGAAAATTTCCGTTATAGTTAGAAGACGGCCTTCTACTATTAGCTCCTACTACTAGTTAGTATATAGTCGGCAGGCGTAGTCGGTACTAATTTACCTTCGCTTTCGCTATAAATACTAATATATAGACTAATTTTATAAGCCCTTTATAAGGCTCTATAGAGCGTAGAGTATACTTTTAGTCTAATTAGAGGTACTCGAATGCGTCCTAAAGAAGCTATTAGTTCTAGCAGCGATATACTCTTAATAAGAGCTACTTACGTCCGCTCTAGACACTTAGAACACGTATCTCCTCTTATTCCTAGATTATAGCCTCTCGATAAGGTCTATTTCTTACTATAAGGAACTCGGCCTCTCCTTAATTAGTTATACGATAAAGTTAGCTTAACTCCTATATTACGCGCGTAGTATTGCAAGCGTATATACCTTCTTCTTAAACTATCGAATAGCCTTATTCTAAAAGGTATAGACGGCGTAGCTCCTCTATACGGCCTACTCGCTCTTAGTAGCGACTCGAAGGCGGAGGTTAGTTATTTTATAGCTAGTACCGGCCGACCTTACTAGTAATACGTAGGGTGCCTCCGGACCCGACTTAGACTAATTAGTATTATACTAGTAGTTATAGTTATAGTGCGGGTCGTCTGCGCCCTTCTCCTTCTCGATATTAAAATAGAAGCTTTCCTTATCTCGGTTCGCTACCTATATAGTAGGCCTATCCCGCGCGCGCTTACGTTTCTTATCGTCCCTATTATACGTTAGTACTACTAACTATATTAGCCGACTATATAGATTATTACTTATGCTATCCGGTCGTACTAAGCGTAGTACTCCTCTCTTTAGGCTTTAATCTTCTTCTACTACTACTCCTTCGATAGGGAGCTCTATATATTATTAAAGCCGATTAAAAGCTTCTTCTGCCGAGTAAAGGACTTATTTCTAGCTTTACGCTACTTATCTACTATAGCTCTCTTAGGCGATATATCTACGCACTAGCTACGCTCGCGAAGGGTATTAGAATTAGAAGAGTAGCTATCTATATCTTTCCTTATAGCGCCTAGTCGCATCTAAAGTATAGAAGTACTTATACTATTTAAATCCTTATTTACGAGGTAGGGACGCTTCTATAAACTATTAAAGGGCGCGGCACTTATTAGACGTTACTTTTATTACGCTATCGTCGCAAGTTTAGTTACTAAGAAGAGATAAGTATCGCAAGGTATATAGTAAATATACGCTTAAAATTCGGTAGTAATACGGGTATAGCAGCAGTTAAGGTAGTAGTTATTATAGTAGGAGCTAAATGCGACGAATTCTAGCTTTAGGTACGCTAGAAGCTTAGTACGCAGCTGTTCCTACCTAGCCGCTAGCTTACCTCTATATATAGAGATTAGCTTCCTATACTATAGTTAGCTACTATAGTTAGCGATATTATATAATATATCGCTTGCCTAATATAGCGTATACTAATATATACGACTATATATAGATAGCGATAGCTATAGACGTACTCTAGAGCTAGAATCCGTCGTATGCGTTACTTAGATTAACCTTACTATTACCGGCCGAAAAGAGTAACTACTATATACTTATACCCTCGACGACTACTCGTCTACTCGTCGCCGATAGTTACTTCTTAGCTTATACTATCGACGACCGCTTATCTCCTTAGCGTAGATAGCTGCTTCTTAGCTTATATTATCGACGACTACTCGTCTTCTCGGCGCGGACGATTGCTTTTTAGTTTATACTATCGACGACTACTAGTCTCCTTAGCGCTAACAGTTACTTCTTAGCTTATACTATCGATAACTACTCTTCTCCTTAGTATCGAAGTAGTATCGATAATTATTTCTTCTCTTCTACTATTATAACGACTCGGTTCCTCGATATAAAAGTAGGCTAGAGAGTCTATTTTTCTATTCTACTACTATATTACGACTACTTAACTAATAATACTATAGAGTACTAGTAAGTCTAGCTCTTTCCCTTTTATAGTATTTTATATATTCGTAGAGAACTTCGAATAATAAAATATATATACTATAGTCGATATTATCTATATAATGCCTAGATATAATCTATACTATAGTAAATATTTGCGTCTATTACTAACTTGCTATATTCTATAGAGTAGCGAAAGCGATTATAGCGTTTGCGCAACTATAACTTCTACTAGGTAAAGATCGGTAGGGGTGTCCCGATATAGTAGTAGAATGCGATATAGTTCTACTATATAGCGCTATCGAACTCTAACCCCCCCCCCCCTATAGGCCTATGTATTCCGGCGGTCGTGCACGATTTTCTAGTACTCCTATCTGCCCTAGCCCTTCTCTCTCGTACCTCTACCTATCCGCTTCTTCTAACTCTTCGATATCTTTATCTATACTACTCGATGCCTTCTCTTATTTCCTAAGTAGACTCTAATATAGAGTTTAACTCGAGCCCTCCTCTACGAGTATATCCTAATATAGATACTAATATACTACTATTAGTACTACCTCTACGCGTAGGAAATAAGACTACTAAGTAGCGGCGAATATAGCTACTAAAGGCTATAGTACTAGACGACGAGTCTCGTAGGAAGGTAGTAGTTCTATAGAAAAAAGTAATAGCTATAAGGACGATATAGCGATAAACGAGAGCTAGTAAGTCCGGTATCTCGAAAAGGTAGTTAATACTAGGGACGGCAGCCTTACGAGAGATTCGTAAGCTTTAGCGAACGATAGCTTTATATATCTAGAGGGTCTCTTTTTAGCGCGTTATCCGCGAGATTATAATAGATAGAGATAGTAGCGATATTATTAGAATTTAGGCGGCAGCACTTAAATACTTATAGGAAGCGGCGGAGGTATTTCTCGTTATAGAGTTCGAGATTTCTAACCTTCTAGCGATCTACGCGAAGCGCGTTACCCTATAAGTAAAGGATATGCACCTATATAGTTATCTACGCCGCCGGTTTACTAGCTAGGACGGAGGAGGGAATAATAATATAGGTATATAATACTAGGTTACCGACTATAATTGCCGACTATAAAGAGCCTAGTATACGTTGCTATACTTAGAAGCTTAGAATTAATATATACGGCGCGGGTAAAGCCGTAGCTAGCGCGCTAGCAAGCCTAACGTCCGCCTTAGCTAACCTATATACCCTTACTAAACTATTAGTAATACTACTACCTCTACTACCTTAGAAATTATCGGCGGTCGCGCTTTATTAGCCTATTATTATCGCCTTCCTTTTTTATACCTTCTAACGAATTTTTATATTGCGCGTACGAAGAATACTACTATATACGTTAATCGTAGCTTAATCGACCGCTTTTCTCTCGGCCCTCCGCGCATTTATAATAGCTTAACTTCCTACTAATAAGCCTAGCTAGTTCGCCGAGTAATACTTCTCTAGCTAAGATATAGCGTCTGCTCCTCCTTTATCTAGAAACTCCCCTCTACCCGAAAACCCTCCTATAGATAATAGTAATATCGACCCTAGACTTCTTAGTAACTAGGCGCCCTCTTCTAGCTAACGCGGCGCTTCTACCCCTCCTCCTTTAATTTCTAACTCCTCCGCTTATAATAGTAACGACTAAGGGGCTACTAGCAATAACGACTAGAATAGTTCTCGTAGAAACGCGAACGGCGATAATAGAAATAACGAAGACAACGTCTCTATTATTATTATTAACGATAGTAATAGCGAGGAGAGTAATAGCGATAAGAGTAATAGCAACGAGAGTATTATACCGCCTGCCCCTCCCTCTTAGCTTTCTAGGAAGGCTCTATAGAAAACTATACTAGGCGGTCGGCCTCGTCTTAATAAGTAGAAGCTCGCTTACTAAATAGCCCGTAAGAGATAGATCGAGAGGGATAATATAGTAATAGTAGTAGCAGTAGTAGTAGCTAGAGGAGTAGTAGGTAGAAAACGATTACTAGGTAGAAAACGAGTAGCGAAAAAGGGACTAGCTAGAAAGAGAACGGCTAGAAAAGCACCGGCTAAAATAGTAGTAGCAGGTAGAGGAGGTCTAGCTCGTAGAGCTAGTATATAGAAGACTTATCGCTATAAGCTAGGTAGTAAGTTATATAGTCGGCATTTATAGTTAGCATTACTAACTTATACTCTAGCTGTCGCGCTCTAAGAGATCCGCAAGTACTAGAAGTCTATAGATCTACTTATACTAAAGCTACTCTTTAGCTACCTCGTCTACGAAGTTTACTACGACGTTTCTAAAGGCTTAGCTATTTCTTAAGGAGGTTACTATTAGTAGGCGAGCGCCCTTAGTACTCTATAGGAAGCCGCCGAGAGTGCTCTAGTCTACCTCTTCTCGAGTATATATGCTCCTAGTCGTTCTATATTTAATCGATATTAACTATATTATAGGTACTAACGTTACTGCGATTTACGTAAAGCGAGTAACTATTTAGTAGAGGGATATAAAGTTTGTTATTAGCCTGCTCTCGTCTTAGGGAATTAATATGTTTAGTAAGAGATAAATCTCTATAGTATATATAGGGAAAATCGTTACAACTATAAAGGGCATATATAGTAAAAATCGGTATAAGTAGAGAGGTTGCTATAGTCGGCATTCGTAGTCGGTATACTTATAGTTGCCCTAAAACGTATAATTTGCCGTATTAAATTAAATATGCCTTTAAAACCCGTCGCTTTCTATACTTTCTACTTCCTCCGGTTTCTATCTATTTATAACCCTCGATTTTCTATACTATATTCTATCGAATCTTATATTTCTATTAGGACCTATCTTTAGACCTATCGTTAGACCTAAGTCGGACCTATCTAATACCTATATTTATTAGATAGGTCCGGAACTAGGTAGGAACCGGCTAGGACCCGACCTAACTATTATAGTTCTATATATTTGGGTCCTAGACCCGACCCGGACCCGTCCCGACCTATTCTAACCTCTAGCTAGAAAAGTACTAGCTAAAATAGTAGTAGTAAGTAGAGGAGGTCTATCTTATAGAGCTAGTATACGGAAGACTTATCGCTATAAGCTAGGTAGTAAGTTATATAGTTAGTATTTATAGTCGGTATTACTAACTTATACTCTAGCTATCGCGCTCTAAGAGATCCGTAAGTATTAGAAGTCTACGGATCTACTTATACTAAAGCTACTCTTTAGCTATCTCGTCCGCGAAGTTTATTACGACGTTTTTAAAGGCTTAGCCGTTTCTAAAGAAGGATACTATTAGTAGGCGAGCGCTCTTAGTACTCTATAGGAAGCCGCCGAGAGTACTCTAGTCTACCTCTTCTTAAGTATATATATTCCTAGTTTTTTTATATTTAATCGATATTAACTATATAATAGGTACTAACGTTACCGCGATTTACGTAAAGCGAGTAACTATTAAGTAGAGAAATATAAAGTTTATTATAATCTCGAAAACTCTTCCGCCGTCTGCAGAAATGGTCAATGCGGCATCTTGGTATGTTGCACTATTTCTCCATACAGCCCGCTACTTGACTAAATTGGCTACAGATCCGTAATACTAAGGCAGTATGCGAATGTGCCCAGCCTGGTGGGATTCTGATAGATTCTTGTAGCCGGGTAGGTTACACGTCATCATTCATAGTGGACCTTCTCTACATTTGGCTAATTATTCTCGGTAGGGCCAATACACATACTGCGTCAAATCGACAGACTGCAAAGCATAGTATGGAGAGTCTAGTGGCAATGCCGGATGCACGGTTGAAGAAGACCCATGCCTCGGTCCTTGAGGCCCTGTGCCTCCACATAGGGTTACCATAATCTAGTATGTAACCTCGCCGGAAAAGGGCACTGAGTCTCCGTGTTCCGACCTTGAAATACATGTTGGATACTATCAATTTGATCGATACTTCTTAATTCTGTGTCTTGCAATGAAGCAAGAGAATTTTGGCCCAAGGAGCAGTTCTACTTCGTCCATGAATAGTCAAAGGGATGTTAGTCTCACGTATATCGTCCACTTCCCATGGCGAACACTCACAACACGGAGGCGTGGTCTAGGGTTCGGGCATGGCATCCGTGCGTGTTCAGGTGAGCTCTAGCTAATGCATAGGGGGGATGTAAGAATATTAACAAACATGTCGGGAGATTCTTCGCTGTTAACGTAGTCAAAATATTGCAGTCCATCTCTCTTCATCAAGTACGAATGAAGTTTTGGGCGCAACTTCGGCGGTGATGCTAGGCTGGAAACTGGGTCGATTCGACTGATTGATTTAGCGATTCGACTGAGTCTGGTGAAAATCTGAGCCCGAACTTGGAAAAGCTTGAGAAATGGTTGTCGCAGCTTATGGTTGGAGCGCACCAAGATATCCGAGCCTTTGCAAAGATGCATCATGGAGGAGTCCATCCTTGATTTCTTTAGCGGATGTTTGCCGGAATGAAATTCCTGCGCGGAGCTGGCTGAGTGCAGCATTGGGGGAACGCCTCAAGAGACGTCGTAAACCCGGCGAGGCAGACAATTCAAGTCGAGCGATCGGCTTGGCAGGTAAGAGCAGCGACGGCATAAAGACAAGACCAGCGACCAGAAGGACATGGCAGACAGAAGAACATGGCGACCGATATGGAACAAAGCACTGTACACGTAGGTACGCAATGCGATCGAATTGACAAGCTGGGCGAGGCCGGCACGGTTCTTTTAACTGCTGATACGACGCCTGCAGTTGCGAGGTAGGCTCGTGACAGGACGTTCCTTCTTGTCAATAGCAAGCAACGCCATAGTAGTGTTGTGGGCACTCTGCTTCACACTCTGGACACGGGGCAACCGGTACCTCTCCTGCCTTGCAGTACGACTTCGTAGCCGTAGAGCAGCAAGCGGCCTAGTGTTATTATTAGCACCAAGTACTAATGTAAGCGCAGTCTGTAGGAGGTAACTTACGTCGCAGTCTGCCATAATAGCACTTCCACAACGATAGCAATCAAGCTGTTGCTCAATTAGTAGTGTTCTGATAGCTAGAAGTCGAGGGCCCTGTAACTCGACATACGTTGAACACTCCTGTATGCCTGTGGCAGGCTGCGTTACTGGTGTAGCAACAATCATTGTCCGCGCCACACTGCCACCGCGTCAAGCTCTTGATCTCTCGTTGTCCTAAAGTAGTCTTGTACGTACGTCTGCTTGTACGCTTGCCGCAAGCAAGCTGGCAACGATCAACGATGGCAGTGAAAGCTTCATGATGAGAGTAGCAGGCGAAGATTGGCGTAGACGAAGGTCAGTATGGACGACGGTTGGTGTAGACGAAAATTGGTGTAACAAAAGAGCGAGACGACTGAGTATGAATACGTTTCGGTCGCTCCTTGGGTGGCACTACAGTCCTATCTACAACCCCAAGAGCCCGTTCGGTGAATTCCTTCTGACTTCTCAGACACCCTCAGAAGGTGTTTTCAAGTCAGAAGGCGGTTGCGTTCGGTTAATTGGCTTCTGATTCTTGCTGAGAAGACGATTTATTAGCTATGCAGTAGGTCCTCGCGTACGTACTATGTATTAGGTATAGTGTCCTCAGAACCACGCTAAATCGTTTCTTGCTAAGAAGTACCTCCAACACGTCGTTCCTGCTACGCAGTGGGTACTGTAATACGCGCTATTTCGAATACAGCTATAGATGCGGAGGAGGATGTCGAAGAACAGCGTCGACTGCACCTAGTGCGGCGTAACTATGCGATAGTTGTCGCTATCGCTGCAATGGTTGTTAAGCGGTACGCATACTCAGAGGCAGAATCGCCGTTTAACACGCTGTTTAAATCTATAATAGAATCCTTCTCCGTCATTGACTCCGCGAGAATCAAGAACACCTCTATTATCACGCTGTCAACAACGACACAGTGGATGCAGTAGATACGCCAAGAATGAGAATCAGAACGAGAAGTAATTTGACCGAGCGCGGCCACCTTCTGAGTTTAATGACACTAATTGAGAAGCCAGTCAATTGACAAGGGGTGGATCCACCTGTTACTGGAACTCAGAAGAATTAACCGAACGGGCTCCAATTCTGCAGCCGTGGAACGGGAGACAGGGCCCTCCAAAGTGGATATCAAACTCGACCCCCTAGGCAAGGCAATTGCGAGTAAATCTTGTTCTGTATCGAGCAGCCACCGCTTTATGCTTCCTAGGACGGCATCTATCAATAAGAACACGGCGGAGAGGCCTTCGAAACTAATTAGCGTATCCAGCTGTGCTAGAAAGTTATTACATACCCTGGCGCCCGTTCTACGGCTGCAGAATTGGGGCTGTACATACCCGCAACTAGGAAATAAGGGCATACTCAGCATACAGCCTACACGGTCTGGACCCAGTGTCGCCACCCTGTCTCACGTTCCACGTACGCTGATGAGGTGTCGCGCTAAGCAGCGCGTAGTCACGGAAGTATGCGGGTACCTTCCGGAGAGTTATAGTGATACCTGTTTACAAGCATGTGGGTCCGGCAGAGGAGGTGTATGCTTATACGGGGATAATGCTTATACGCGGTTTCTTGCTGGCTGGCCAGTGTGTTACTACCTTTCTAAAAGGGTTATATATTCTGCCTATCTATTCTATAAATAGTATCTCTACGTCTAACCTTATTATTAAGTTTTAGTATTGCTATTTAGCTACTACCTTCTCGTCGTATTATCGCTACTAAGTTACGAATGCCTCTACTAGAGTAGATTATTTAGTACTATAAACTAGTCTACTACGTAGTTTATTCTTATTAATATTATCTAAGTAATATTTATCTTCTTACTCTACTATAGCTACTATAGCTTAAATAGTATATTACTAGATACTAAGGTAGTCTAATACGTGCCTTCTACGTAATACTAGATCTACTTCTTTCGAGATCCTTACTATTAAAATAGGCGTATTTTAATAATAGGTAGCGTAATATTATACCTTAATCGATATTATAATAGAAGGTTTAAGCAAACTACTACTATAATTTAAGGTATTTAATAGTAGAGTTATTATAGTAGTATTAGTAAAGGCGCTACCTCTAAAGGTTAGTAATAGTATTACGTCTTTTTATCGTTATTTAGTAGCGTTCTAAGCCTTCTAATATAGTAAGATTAGTATTAAAATAATAGAAGAATCTACCTATCTATAAGTATATATACTAAGAATTCTCTAACTCTATAAGTATAATACTAATAACTAGATTATACTTATAGCTTTATTAAAAAGAGTAGTTATTAGAGGGTAGTATACTTATAGCTAGTTTATACTTATAGCTAGGTTATATTTATAGATATTTTACTTATAAATAGGTATTACTATACTTAGAGTTATATAATATAAAATTAGCGGAAAGTAATATCTATTTATTCCTAGAATTTACTAAATACTTATATATAATCGGAGCCTTAGTAGTTAGAATCCTCTTTCTAATATTCTAAGGATTCTATATATCTTAGGGTACGAGAACCCTAAGACACATTCTCGTATTCTAAGATATCTCTATATTATAATATACTTCTTTAGCTTAATAGCTATTAAACTACTATTAGGATAGATAATAAGAAGTAAGAAGATACTTCTAAGAGTTAAACTAATTCTACCTTATAAAGTAAACTAGTAGGAAGCGATTAGAGCGTATTACCTAACTATAACGCTAATTAGTAAGCTTAGTAGCCGATATACTTATACTTCCTTTCTCGTTCGTTCTTAGACCTAGATACTATAATACTATTAACCTCTCTAACTAGAGCCGAAGGTAGAGCTAGTATCTATTAGGCTATTAGCATTCTATACTAATAGCTTATATATACTAAATTATCGTCGTAAATACTAATTCTAGCGTCTATACTGCTTACTATTATTAAAGTACCTCTATAATAATAAACGTAGCTATTAGATAGAAACCTAAGGACTATTATAGATACCCGCAACCGTAGATAATCTATAGTATTAGTACTAGTAGTATTAAAGTTAGCTTTAGCGTAACCTCTAGCGTTCTTAGCTATACCTAGTATAGCGTATATAGATGCCTCTACTATTATTACTATAAATATTAGATAAAGTAGACTTTCTTAACTTCCTTTAAAACTAGTAATACTTATTAGTATAGTTATTACTAGTCTAAAGCTATTAGTTATAGCTCTATTAGCTATTTAAGATAACTCTATTAATTCTAATAGCGAATAGTATAGTCCTAGCTATAATAATAATACTAGAATAACCGAACTACTACGTCTACTAATTAGAGAATAGGAAGCGCGTAAAGGTACGACCCTACGTATAGAACGAGAGAGATAACGAGAACGCTAGCGTTAATACGCGAATACTAACCTACTAGTCTATAATACTAATAGTAACGTATTATTAATTAAGGAATACGAAAGGTTAGAGGAAGAATTAAAGTAATCTATTATACTACTACTATAAGAGTTAGTTTATAATATATAGAATTAAAGACCTTCTCTAAGAATATTCGTAGAGTTACTATTTAAACTATATAAATACGCGCTACTAGAAGTACTAGAAGAAGTATTTAAACTACGTCGTGCTATATATAAACTATTAGCTATTTAAGTAGTATTAAAGTATTATAGGCTTTAATACGTAATTTACTACGCTTAAGTACCTTAGACTCTACTAGATAAATATAACGTACTAATACGTTACCGCTAGGTTCCTCTAACTATACTAACGCTAGTAACCCCTTTAAAGCGCTTAGGCTTAGAGTTATTAATAGTATTAGCTAAAATAGCTAAACTATATATCGTAGAACTACCTAATAGTCTATTCTAGTCGTTAATCCTAATAGTAATAGCTAAGCTTCTAAAGCTACCCGCTATTATTAGATTACTACTACTAGCACCTATATTCGGTACTAAGATAGTATGTTAATACCTATAAGAACCTTAACCTTAAATAACTTAGATCCTACTAGAGAGTTAACTCGTATAGATAACTATAGCTTAGCTACTAGACCTTAGTAAGTTTAATATATTCTTAGGTAAGCGACGTAATAAGGGTGCTACTCGCTAGCTCCTATACCTTAAGCGTACTTAGAATAGTATTAGAGCCTAACTATAGTAGCGAGTTAAGAACTTAAGTTTACTATTAAAAGCTAGAGCTACTCGATAGGCTAAATCTAACTACTTAGTAGCCCTATTATTTAAGAAGATCTTAGTAGAATAAGGTAACTACGATATTATTAAGTATAAATTCCTTAGTTTATTTAGTTAGAAGGAAGTAGTACTAGAGGATAATAGTATAGCTAAATTAAAGAATCTTAAATAGAAGAAAAAGGAAAGCTACTTAGCGTACTTCGAGCGTTCCTTATACTTTCTACGCCGTACTAGAGGTTCTAATATAATAGAATAGCCTAATATTAAAAGAAACCTACTTAGGTACGTTATTAAGAGATATACCGAAGGCCTCTATAATAAAGACCTAGCTACTAAACTACTAGATAAAACACCTAAAACCTTAGCCGCTATATATTAACTAGTCCTTAAGATAGAACGTAAGATTACTCGAGAGAAAGAAATAAAGGCTACTAAAGCTACGAGGTAGACCTATTTAGTACTAGAAGAAGCCGCTCGTTTAGTTACTTAAGAACGGACGCTATCTAAGGAACTACGTACTAAGTTAGTAGAGGATTTAAAGATTACTAAGGCGGTAGTTCTAGACGCTAAATTAGTCTATTAAGGAATAATAATAGATATACTACTAGTAGAAGTATACTAACTAGATACTTAGCTATAGATATAGTCGTAAGTTAGACGTTACCTCGTAACCTACCTCCTTAGTATAGGTCTAAGAATTAATAGAATTAGGGTTACTAACTCTAGTAGTAATCGTCGTATAGCTAACTAAACTAATTAAACTAAGGATAAGGATACGCCTAACGCTCTTAATAACTATATACCTACTAGTTATTATAAGGTTATTAGCCTTAACTATATAGTTCGTAGAGTTACTATAACTATAATCTAAGTAATATATACTAAGAACTACCGCGATACTACTACGATACGGTTATAGCTATTAGACTAGAAGATAATTATTAGTAATTCGACTTATTAGTTAGTTACTATCCGCTAGTAAATAGTTCTAAAGTTTATTACTACTATAAGGAGAACCTACTTTATTCTTAATATAGAATTAGAGGCTACTTTTTCTAGGAATATATAAGCTAGCTACTACCTATAGGTAATTTAATCTTTATATACTACTTAAAGTAAGCTTAGAGTTACTAGTACTTAATATAGGTAGAATAAGGACGTCGAAAGGAAGATAAGGCGATTGCTTAGAGTTAATAGCTATAATAAGTAGTTTATTAGAACTAGAACCTTCTATCTCTAGGTCCTTAAGCGATTATTATAGATAGTAAGATACTTGTCGTAGAAGATATACTAGCTAATTCTATTAATTAGATATAGGGTATTATACTAATTATAGAGGAGGCTACTACCGAGGCTAATAACTTAGATCTTTAGCTAGAAGAAGTTACTAAAGTTATAGATACTACTACGAAGCGGAGGTTTATTAAAGTTAATTCGGGCGATAACTCTAATAACCTACTTAATAAAGCTAAGGAAGCTAAGAAGGTTCCTATATTCGTTAGCTAGCTAGATAAGCTAAAGAAGAAGAAGGCTAGTAGGCGCTACTATATACTACTTAAGAACGTAAATAGTCGTAAAGGTAAGTCGCCGATTAACGTAAATAAGCTAATTAAGAACGCGATCCTTTAGATATTAGTAATAGACTTATATTAATTATTACTATCCTTCTATAACGACCTAAAGCACTATATATTAGTACTACGCGCTAAGCGTAGTAAGAAGTAAGTAGATAACCTAGTTAATTCTAACGCGACTATAGCCTATAAATAATACCTTAGATAAACGCGATAGGCTAGTAAAGATAAGAATTAGCTATAGCCGGAGGTATAACTCTAATAACTCTAACTATAATAAACCTAGTAGCAACCTTAAGAACTCTAATAAACCTAGTAGAAACCCTTAAGCTATTAGCTATATTAGCTAGTACTTAGACGTTTAAATAGTAATAAGAGCCTTTATATAGAAGTCTATACGGACTACCTTAAGATTAATACTAATAGTCTAATTACTTCGCTAGCCTCTAAGATATAGTAGAGTATCTAAGCCTAGAAGAACCGTAATTAGGTTAACTATATATTCTATATAGAAGTTACCTTATAGAAGATTCCGGAGTTATAGTCGTAAGAAGTAAGAAAGACTAATCTTATTAGTAATAAATATATAGCGGACTAAGGCTCTTAAATTAACCTAATATACCTATACCTCTACTTACTACTATTATTACTACTAATACTAATATCGGACTCGAGGATAGGCCTACCCTTACTATTAATATAGGTAGTAGATAGTAGTTCGTATACTATTAATTAATAGATAGTGTTTAAGCTAGAGATTCTAAGGATATAGCGATTAGTATAGGCTTTTATAAATCTACGAGATTACGTTAATAGACTATTACTATTACTAGAGCTACTCTTCTTAAAGTTAGTAAGAGCTCTAATTAATATTAAAGGCGAGCGAATAAGAATTAGTAATAGTAGTAGTAAGCCCTTCTAAGTAATTAAAGCTAAAATAAAGGAGTTAGTCCTACTACTACTTAAGGTATAAGCCTACGAAGTCCTATTATACGCCTCTACGCGGCCGTAGATAGAAATAGATGCTCTCGAGCATACTAGTAAAGTATAAGGCATATAAGATAACTTCCTTTTAAGCGTATACGATAAATAAGACTCTATAGCCTCGAGCTAGCTACCTAATAAAGACCGATATAAACTAGACTTAGTAAAAGAAGAGGAATAAGAGAAGATAGAAAAAAGATAGATAGGACGAGGTAGCTAGAGGTAGTACCTACCTAGGAAGAGAAAACTATTTAAACTGCTATATAGAGCCTTAGAATAGAGCGATAAAGGTAGGCCCTTCTAGACTAGAATAACCTACTACCTAGAAGAGTCGGCTCCTAGGTACTCTACGAATAAGTAAGTAGAGGTTAGAATAGGTCCCCGACTTTAGGTCGGTTCTAGGTCTAGGTCGGTTCCTAAGAGAACTAACTTAAGACCTAAATTAATAGAGTTCTCGACCTAATACGAAATTAATAGGTCGGGTCTAAATACTACCGGTTCCTATATAAGTCTTTATAGGGACCTAAGTTTAAAAAGATAGGTCTAATACTAAGGAATAAAACTAGGTCGCCGCGGGAATAATAGGATTGCTCTAATACTAAATATACGTATATATAGAACTAAGCGTTATAGTATATTAGAAGCGCCGGTTAAACTAGTAACTATAGTTATAGAAAAAGAAATAAGGATGCCGACTATACTTGCCGACTACGATATATTAGAATTTAATACGATTTAGAGTAGCGACTACGAAGCCTATTCTACTCTACGAGTATAATATAAAAGTAAATACTTCCTTTACTAAGTACTATAGCGAAGATATATTAGTACTATATCCTCCTCGTTATCGCTAATCGAGTCGAAGTTACTCTATTTAGTACTTACTAACGCCTCCTAATCTACCTCGAGCTACTTCTACTACTAATAAACTATATTATTTAAAGGCTCGAACATAGTTAATATTAGTAGCGCCTCCTCTATAAGCGACTCCTAAGCCTATTACTACGCGTTACGCTCTTAAGAACGATAGTATATAGATAGATTAATCTTATTGCCGGTCTACCTCTTTATCTAGAGTAAGCAGCTTTGCTCTAGTATTATATAAAAGGGAAAATTCTATAAAAAACCCCTTATCTTCCTCTTTGTTTTTATAGTTAGTAGTTACTTCTTCTATCTTGCCTTTCTTTAAGTAAAATTAAGCTCTCTTATAGCCTTGCTCTCCTTCCTAGACTCCTCTTTATCTCCTTATCTCTTTATAGCTTTATTCTCTCTTATTAATCTCTTTCTTAGCTAGGGAGAACTAGTTTAATACTCCCTCTTAGATTAGCTACTTAGCTATAGTATTAAGGCCTCTTAGTATTAAGTATATATCTTCCTATAAGCTAGTTCCTGCTGCTATAAATAGCTAATATCTATTACTCTAATAGTTTTAGTAGGATATATAAATATACTTAGTATTCTAAATACCTTAGTTATATAGGTATATTAGAATAACTCCTAGGACTCTCCTCTTTATTAGGTATACTCTAAGTCTAATATGTCCTGTTCTAATTAGGGTAATTATCGTGCTTATAAGCCTTAGGGCCTCCTTATAAATCTCTTTAGCCCTAAATTGTCCTACTATAGCCTATACTACTAGTTGCTCCCTTGTTATACCTCTCTTTTATCTAGCCTTCTCTTATTCTTAGTTCTATTTAGTAAGCTCTTACTAGTTCTTAACTCCTATTCTTATCTAAGGTAGCCTTTAGCTTAGAGTTATCTTCTAAATTTCCTATACTCTTATCTTATATTACCTACTATACTAGTTGCCTCTTCTCCTTGCCCTTTATTCCCTTTAGGTAATTCCCTTATATACTTACTTAATATACTAGTAGGTTAAGTTGTCTGCTTTATTCCTTATATATTATTTAGTAAGGTCTTAAGTATAGAGCTAGATTAGAGAGATGCTTGCTTCCCTTTAAAGGACTATAGCTATAACTAACTTATATATACTTATAATATTCCTTAAAGCTTAGTTCTAGACTTGCTTAATTAGTTTAGTAAGGCCTTTATTATACTCGCTTATTCCTTCTAGGTTAGACTAGGTTTAGTATCTATATACTAGAGCTAGCCTAATAACTATAGTATAGATGTGTCTTGCCTTCTTAAATAATGCTCTTTAGGTAGACTTATATAGCCTTTATAGGGACTATATCTAGTATATACCTTTCTTAGCTACCTTCTTAATATATAGGCCCTACTTAAGTTTAGTATCTACTTAAACTCCTAATAGTCTTAGGGATAGGATAGGTTTATTTCTAAAGCTAGAGATCTAGACTATAGCCTTAAGGTTATAGTTCCTTCCTCTTATAAAGTAGATAAGCTAATACTTCTATAGTATAAAGGCTGCTTTATATCTTATTACCTACTCTATATATTTATTATAAGCTTTCTTTAGTTATTTATAGTTCTTCTTTATAGATATACTATATATAAGGATATTAGAATTATTAACAAACCCTATTACTATAGTATTACTTTCTTAAAGTAATAGGAGAAGTATAGATATAAAGAATAGGAATAGGATTAGTAATAGTATTAATCCTTAGGGGATTCTAGTATCTTGCTTTCTCTTCTAGTCTATAAATTCTCCTAGCTTAAGGTAAGTTATCTTATCTTAGAGGAATAACTAGATAAACCTAATTAGCTAGTCTAGATAGCCCTATATCCTAATATTATAAAGGAGTCTCTAGTAGGATACTTTATTAAATACCCTAGATATATCTAGGTAGAGCATTAAGGCTACTACTCTAGGCTTAGCTTTCTAGATTGTTCTAACTTGTTTAGTAATAAGGTTAAGTACTATAATTGTAGATCTTCCTAGTCTTATACTTATTTATAATTCTAGTAGTAGGCCTCTCTCTTCTACTACTTTAGATATTCTTTTTATAACTACTACTTTTAGTACCTTAGTTAAAGTATTAAGAAGTGCTATTAGCCTATATGCTCCTAGCTTAGTATAGTTAGGCTTCTATAGCTTCCTAATAACTATAGTAATAGAGTATTTAAATAGCTTTAGGTAGTATGCTTAGCTAATATAGGCTATAAAGAGCTTAGCTAGGAATAGTATAATCTCCTATTAATATTTCTTAAGTAGTATATTCTAGATCTAGTCTAGGCCTAGAGCCTTCTTGCTTAGGATCTTTTTAAGTATTATAAAGACCTCTCCTTTAGATACCTTATCTTCTATTTAGAACTAAGCTAGGAGGTTTATATTTAGGATATCTCTTAGGTCTACTTTAACTAGTAGTAGGAGGAAGTAGTCTATAAGGATTCTTACTTTGCTTTCGTTTATATAACTATCTTAGTATATACTACTGCTTAGTATAGGAAGTTATAGTAGTATATATCCTTATTATGCTTTTTCTCTTACTTATCTTACTAGCTTCTATATCCTACTCGGGTCCTTAGTAATCTTACTAACTGTTTGCCTTTAGGATATATTTATTGCCTTCTTAACTAGCTTATTCTTCCTATAGCTAGTATTTAGGTAGTGTTTATAGTTCTCTTTAGACTTTATAGCCTTCTAGGCTCTTCTTACTACCCTAGTAGCCTTAATTGCTTTACTATACTCTACTAGCTATTCTACCTTTATATATTATAATAGCTTTATATATAGGACTACCTCCTTTACTATCTTCTAAAGGGCTTTCTAGAGAGCTTATGCTACCTTATCTAGCTCTTAGTAGTTCTTAAGTAGTAGTAGCTCTAGCTTCTTTATAGCTTTTTAAACCTTCTGCCTTACCTTCTCCTACTTTACTTTTATCTATTATAGTCTTAGGCTCTGGTTTTTCTAGTATAGGTTTATAGGCTAGTCTATAATAGTTAGAATTAGGATATAGTCTAATCTAAATATATTATTAGCTATTACCTTATAGCTCTATAGTCTCTATTAGATAGCTTAGCTAGCTAGGACTAAGTTAAGTGTTTAGTAGCTAGAGTTATATCTCTCCTATATAATAGTTCCTAGTTCTAGTAGGAGATATAGGCCTACCTATATAGCTATCTAGATAAGGGTATCTGCTATATTATATTATAACTAGACTAGGTTTCCTCCCTATAGTAGATAATAGAGATTAAAGTCTCTAACTACTATAGTCTTACTTATAGCTGCTTCTTAGGCCTCCTAAATAGCTATTTCTAGCTATATAAGTATACTTATTATATTATAGGATTTAGGGCCTAATAGGTTGTAGTAGTTATTAATAGTAATAGGTTTCCCTTAAGTTATTACTATAATAGAGAGAAGGTCTCCTAACTAGCTATTTATAATATCCTACTTTAATATATCTAGCTCTTCTAATACTAGAAATACAACTCTTAGGTGCCTATTCGTTAGAAGGACTTAGTAGTAACCCTTTTTTGTTTTAGTTTTCCTATTTACTAGGTTAATCTATAGTTCTTATAGTACTATAATCTAGGTAGTTCTTAGGTCTAGGCTATTTACTAGTAGTGCTTAGGTAGTATATATATAGTTTATATTATATTAGTAGATCTATAGGTTGTATCTATTTATCTTATTTAGTTATAATAGTCTCTTCTAGCTTAGCTCCCTCTTCTTATTAGGCCTCTTATATACTCTTAGCTTATATATATATTAGGAGCTTATTTATCTACCTCCTACTATTTATAATAGTAGAGTTAGATCCTAATAGCTTTCCTAGTAGCTTGTTCTATCTTACCTAGCTACCTTATAGTACCTCCTTAGCTTAGAGCTATTCTACTAGGCTTATTAGTTTCCTCTTCTTATTAGTTACTATAGTAAATCCTTCTTTATTATAAGTTAGTTATACTAGAGTTTGCTTTCCTCTAAAGAACTCTAAGAATATTCTAGCTTTAGCTATTACTACTTATTTATATTTGTATATCCTTGCTTATACTAAGTAGTCTCCTTTATAGTTATAGTATTTCCTCTTTTATATAGTATAATTAGATGTTTTATAGTTTATAAAGCAGGCTTTATATCTATCCTTAGCTTCTTTATAGTATATAGTAATATATTTAAACTTATTATACTTTATATACTATATAACTCTTTATTATAAGTAGTAGATTTCTATTAGGTAGAAGTTTGCTTTAATAATAAATCCTTTTTAAGCTATAGCCCTTACTATTTGCTTATCCTAGAACCTAATAACTATTATAGAGTATCTCTAGCCTTCTTTAGCTTTAAGGCTCTTTATTTATATAGCCTACTTAATCCTTATATTTAGGAACTATAAGATATTCTCCTCCTCTATTACCTTAATATATTCCTTAGCTCTAGTATCCTAGTTTGCTTTAACTCTATATATAAGCACTCTATATAGATGTTTAGCAACCTAGGCTCTAGGCTAGGCTATATATATCTAATTCTAGTTCTCCTTTAGCTTTACTCTTTCTTACTCTTTATAGAGAAGTACTTTAAAGTCCCTACTAGGTAGCTTCTAGACTATAGCTACTTGCTAGATTCTAAGCTTTGCTCTAATTTCCTTCCTACTTATTCCTCTAATCTTATCTCTTTCTTCTTATATACTTATCTTAACTATAATTACTATAGTTACCTAAGGTATTATCTATATTAGGGTCTAGATTTAGGCTGCCTTTTAGGCCTATAATTGTCCTATATTATAGCTATTTAGCTTCTTCTAAAGGGTTCTCTAGATGTTCTAAAGGGTAGAGGAGATAGCCTAGGTCTAGGCCTAATAGAGAAGGGCCTATTAGGCCCTTTAAAGAAGGGAAAGGAGAGAGGAGTTAGAGTAGTCGTAGGGAGAGTTAAGGGCTTTTTAGATAGTTTCTATAAGGGTTATTAGGTTCTTTTAGAGCTAAGTGCTTACTATATTAGTCTTTAGTAGTGTCTTCTAGCCTTAAGAGCTAGTTTAGTAGTTTCTAAGGAGTTGTCGCTATCCTTAGGTTCTAAGAGTACTAGCCTCTTCTCCCTTAGGCGCTATAACTCTTCTAAAGTTCTTCTATCGCTCTAGATAGATAGTCGCATATAAGGCCTTAAGGCCTCCTAGTAGCTAATTCTTCGCCTGCTAGAGGTATATGTTTAACGATAGTATATAATATTACTAAATATCGAGGGATCGTAGGACCGATTATATCGGCTCTAATAACGCGCTATACTAAAGTCGCGCTTATAACTAGTTCTAGCTACTAGAATAGAGAGGATATTCCGAGCTATTAGCGCGTAACCTAGATATTCTAATACGATTATCTTCTATAACCGGAGCGGATATTCTATAGAGTAAGTAGCCGAGTCCTTAAATCTAGTATAGTAATAACGAGATACCTCGTCCGAATTAGCTAACGGCTATACGGTCTACTACGGACGTCTAGATACTCTTTAATTAGAGTCGGAGTTATTACTATCTAATCTGCTATAGAGACCTATTACGAATAATATTACGAAGCGGTATAAGGCCTTTTTCGGCCTTAACTAGGACATAGCTACGAGAGGCTTATATCGCG
The DNA here is from genome assembly GCA_022702355.1 of Cercospora zeina. NCBI lineage: Eukaryota > Fungi > Ascomycota > Dothideomycetes > Mycosphaerellales > Mycosphaerellaceae > Cercospora > Cercospora zeina. Next base: position 1,390,646 of record JAKLWX010000013.1, read on the forward strand.
CGTATTTAACCCGGAATTTAAACTAGTAGTAATCCTCGAAGAAGGAATCGAGCCTCTCGCTAGAGAACGCCTCGTAGTTCTAGAACGCTCGTTTTATTACTAGATTAAGAAAAATCGCAATACTATATATATTACTAAATCGCTCTTAGGTAGTAGTATAGTACTTCTCGAGCTTTATCTATATAGCCTATAAGGCGGAATAAATCTCCTTTTACTAGAGTTATATTTTATATTTAAGTTTCTTATTTATAATATCTAGGATATAGAATAAGATATTATAGTAGCTAAGAACGAGGTAGATTATTAGCCTCTTTATCGTACCGATCTATATTATAGCCTTAGCGAAAGGAGTAGTAAGGTTAATAATATATTTAACTCTCTTCTATTCTATAGTAGTTAGCTTAAGTTCGAGCTAATTCTCGTTCTTAATATACTCGTTAATAATATCTCGTAGTAAAGAACTACGTATTAGTATAATCGTAGTTAAGCTCTAATAGGTCTTTATATCTTATATTAGACGCAAAACTCTATTAAGCGTCTTCTTCTATTATTTATACTATTTCGAGTACGGATATAGATCTACGATCCTTTTTCGCTATAGTATTATAAAAGTCTCGAAGCGTTAAGTACTAGAGTTTACCTTAACTATAAGTTTATAGAACTTTATAGGGAGCGGTAATTAGTATAGCTTCTACCGACTATATTTGCCGACTACGTATACTTTATAAAGAGAATTAATAGTACCTTTATAAGAACTATAGCTAAACTTTCCTACTTTAAGCTAACGTAAGGCGTTCGTATCTATCTCCCCGTCCTATTATTCCTATCTCTCGTTCTTTAGTTTAATCTTAAGAGTAGCGAAGAACTTCCTTAAGGAGAGCTAAATTATATATATAAAGTATAAGAACTATTCTAGATAGGAGAACTCGTAGTCTTTAGTATCTAATATCTCTCTTATATCTCCGTCTATTACTCGAAGAGGAAGTTATTTAATTAAGACTAATAGTTTCGCTATATATATACGCTCGTAGAAGTAAATATCGATAGCCTCGACTCTAGAACTCGTTAGTTAGAAGGTATAGGTATAGGAAGGATACGTATATAGCTATATATAGTATATTATTATTAGAAGCATTGTCCGCTATTAGCGCTATAAGCCTATTAGAGATTTCGAAATAAGTAAGTACGTCGAATAGTAGGTCTACTAGGACTTCGCCTATATAATAGCCTAAAATATATAAAAAGGCTAGTATAGCCTTATGCTAGGCCTACTTGCTATCGATCTAGTAGCCTCGTATCGTAAGAAATAATACTCGGAGTACTTTAGTATACTAACCGCCGGAGTAATAGCTATCTAAAAGGTTCTAGATAGCTAACGTTTTAGATTATCTTCGGAGTAATCGACTACGTTCTAGATATATAACTTAATCGTAGTAGCGCTCTTAAAGTTAATATATCTAGTCTCCTCTAATAGATATTTATAGGTACGCTAAACTACGAGACTTTCGAAGAAGTTTAAAGTAAGCCTAGCTAGGAAACTATAAGCCTATATAACTCTAGAAACTTTAACCGGTCTAGGTGCTCTATTCTAGTATAACTTTTCTTAATCCGTTCTTATAAATAAGGACCGCTAGTATATCTACGTTATATATCTTCGTAAAGCGTAGTTAGTAAGCGTAGTTAGTAAGCGTAGTCGGTACCTTATTTCCGTAAAAACAAATATAAAACTAATAGATTAATCTTTAGTAGCTTTAATAACTTCTCTAGTAACTCTATACTCTAGAGAGGCATCTTTATAGTTAGCTAAATCGAGGTGCTTTTATAGAGCTTTTATTCTATTACCTAGTCCTAGGTATTTAATAACTCTATTATATCTCCTATAAATAACTCTTAGGGCGTACGTTTTCTAGTCTATGCCTTTAACGAAGAATCTCTAGGCCTATAACGTTCGCGTATTCGAGTTCTATTTTATAGAGTTCGAAGATATTCTACTATACTTATCGCGATACCTTACCTCTTCGAGCTACTAATAGTAGTAGTAAAAGCTCTTAAATAAGTAAGTATACTCCTGCTACTATATCTATACGCTATTCGTTTCGACCTAGTCTTTAGAATTCTCTAGTAGCTTAGTAAGGTTAGCTAGAAATAGTATTCTATCTCGCATACTAGCTCGACTACTCGAGGTATTAGTAATCGTATAGTATCCCTTCCTTCGTCGTTATACTACCTTCTTAATTAGACTAAAGTCGACGAGAGACAGCGGCGATTTAGGGTTTATCTATTATTTGCGAAGCTATATACTTATACGTCTCGAGAAAGAAGAAAGTATAGTACTACTATATCGTATCGGAGTCGTAGAATATACTAGTAATACTATAATATAAAGTATATAGTACTAAGAAGAAATCGTAGAACTAGAGAGTAAAAGCGAGTAGAGTAATAGAGGTTAATAATATTTATAGAGGCGATTAGGTTTTATTAGTATAAGTACTAGCGAGGTACCTCTATTATAGGCCGACGGCCTATCCTAGTAGCGTTATAGTAGCGCTAATTAGCTATTCGTATTCTTCCTCGCTTAAAAGAAGTTATAGAGCTTCTATATAAACCCTATCTCTAGCGACTAGAATTTACGTATAAAGGTCTTAGAGATAGCGAGCTTATCCGTAGACGTACCTAGAAGCTACTCGACGATATCCTAAAAGCGAAGTCCTTCTTTCTACTTAGAATCGAGCTATATTTCCTATAGAAGCTCTCTATATACCGACTTCTTTATATCGAACTTATAAGCGTATAACTAAAACGGCAGCCTATTTCGCTTAGCCTACGCTTTAGAAGTAACTAGCGTCCGGAACCTATTACTATCCTAATCGTATCCTAATAGGATAAGCTAATCTAAGACTTCTAGAGTCTAAGAAAAGCGATTAGCTATATTAAACTTAAAGGACTTCTAGAAGAGATAGTTGCGATATACTACGTAGTAATAAAGTAGGAAAATTTCTATTATAGTTAGAAGACGGCCTTCTACTATTAGCTCCTACTACTAGTTAGTATATAGTTAGTAGGTATAGTCGGTACTAATTTACCTTCGCTTTCGCTATAGATACTAATATACGGACTAATTTTATAAGCCTTCTATAAGGCTCTACGGAGCGTAGAGTATACTTCTAGTCTAATCGAAGTTACTTAAACGCGTTCTAGAGAAGCTATTAGTTCTAGTAGCGATATACTCTTAATAAGAGCTACTTACTTCCGCTCTATATACTTAGAATACGTATCTCCTCTTATTTCTAGATTATAGCCTCTTAATAAGATCTATTTCTTACTATAAGGAAGTTAGAACTCGGCCTCTCCTTTATTAGTTATATAATAAACTCGGCTTAACTCCTATATTAGGCGCGTAGTATTATAAGCGTATATACCTTCTTCTTAAACTATTAAATAGCCTTATTCTAGAAGGCGTAGACGGCGTAGCTCCTTTATACGGCCTACTTAGTCTTAGTAGCGACTCGAAGGCGAAGGTTAGTTATTTTATAGCTAGTACTAACCGACCTTACTAGTAATATATAAAGTGCCTCTAGACCCGACTTAGACTAATTAGTATTATAGTAGTAGTTATAGTTATAGTACGGGTCGTCTGCGCCTTTCTCCTTCTTAATATTAAAATAGAAGCTTTCTTTATTCTAGTTCGCTACTTATATAGTAGGCCTATCTCGCGCGCGCTTATATTTCTTATCGTCTTTATTATACGTTAGTACTACCGACTATATTAGCCGACTATATAGATTATTACTTACGCTATTCGGTTATACTAAGCGTAGTACTTCTCTCTTTAGGCCTCGATCTTCTTCTACTACTACTTCTTTAATAAGGAACTCTATATATTATTAGAGCCGATTAAAAGCTTCTTCTACTAAGTAAAGGACTTATTTCTAGCTTTACGCTACTTATCTACTATAGCTCTCTTAGGCGATATATCTATACGCTAGCTATACTCGTAAAGAGTATTAGGATTAGAAGAGTAGATATCTATATCTTTCCTTATAGCGCCTAGTTGTATCTAAAGTATAGAAGTACTTATACTATCTAAATCCTTATTTATAAGGCGAGGACGCTTTTATAGACTATTAAAGAGCATAGTACTTATTAGATATTACTTTTATCGCGCTATTATTATAAGTTTAGTCGCTAAGAAGAGATAAGTATCGCGAGTTATATAGTAAATATACGCTTAAAATTTAGTAGTAATACGAGTATAGCAGTAGTTAAGATAGTAGTTATTATAGTAGGAGCTAAGTACGATAAATTTTAGCTTTAGGTGCGCTAGAAGCTTAATACGTAGCTATTCCTGCCTAGCTACTAGCTTACCTCTATACGTAGAGTTTAGCTTCTTAAACTATAGTCGGCTACTATAGTCGGCGATATTATATAATATATTACTTACCTAATATAGCGTATATAAATATATACGACTATATACGAATAGTAATAGCTATAGACGTACTCTAGAGCTAGAACCCGTCGTATACGTTACTTAGATTAACCTTACTATTACTAGCTAAAAAGCGTAACTACTATATACTTCTACCCTCGACGACCGCTCGTCTACTCGTTACTAATAGTTACTTCTTAGCTTATACTATTAACGACTGCTTATCTTCTTAGCGTAAATAGCTCTTTCTTAGCTTATATTATCGACGACTACTCGTCTTCTTAGTATAGATAATTACTTCTTAGTTTATACTATTAACGACTACTAGTCTCCTTAGCGTTAATAGTTACTTCTTAGCTTATACTATCGATAACTACTCCTCTTATTAATATTAAAGTAGTATCGATAATTATTTTTTCTCTTCTACTATTATAATAACTCGGTTCCTTAATATAAATATAGGCTAGAGAGTCTATTTTTCTATTCTACTACTATATTACGACTACTTAACTAGTAATACTAGATAGTACTAGTAAGTCTAGCTCTTTCCCTTCTATAGTCTTTTATATATTTTAAGAGAACTTCGAATATTAAAATATATATACTATAGTCGATATTATCTATATAATACTTAGATATAATCTATACTATAGTAAATATTTGCGTCTATTACTATGTTCTATAGAGTAGCAAAGGCGATTATAGCGTTCGCGTAACCGTAACTTCTACTAAGTTAAGATCGGTAGGCGTGTCCTAATATAGTAGTAGTATACGATATAGTTCTACTATATAGCGCTATTAAACTCTTACCCCTCTCTATAAGCCCGCGTATTCCGGTAGTAATAGGCGGTCGTATACGATTTTCTAGTACTTCTATCTACTCTAGAGTCTAGCTCTTCTCTCTAGTACCTCTATCTATTTACTTCTTCTAACTCTTCGATATCTCTATCTATACTACTCGATACCTTCTTTTATTTTCTAAGTAGACTTTAATATAAAGTTTAACTTAAGCTCTCCTCTACGAGTATATCCTAATATAAATACTAATATACTACTATTAGTACTACCTCTACGCGTAGAAAATAAGGCTACTAAGTAGCGGCGAATATAGTTACTAAAGGCTATAGTACTAGACGACGAGTCTCGTAGGAAAGTAGTAGTTCTATAGAAAAAAGTAATAGCTATAAGGACGATATAGCGACGAACGAGAGCTAGTAAGTCTAGTATCTCGAAAAGGTAGTTAAAGCTAGGAACGGTAGCCTTACGAGAGATTCGTAAGCTTTAGCGAACGATAGCTTTATATATCCGGAGGGTCCCTTTTTAGCGCGTTATCTACGAGATTATAATATATAGAGATAGTAGCGATATTATTAGAATTTAGGCAGTAGTACTTAAATGCTTATAGGAAGTAGCGGAGGCATTTCTCGTTATAGAGTTCAAGATTTCTAACCTTCTAGCGATCTACGCGAAGCGCGTTACCTTATAAGCGAAGGATATATACCTATATAGTTATCTACGCTACTAGTTTACTAGCTAGAATAGAGGAGAGAATAATAATATAGGTATATAATACTAGGTTACCGACTATAATTGCCGACTATAAAGAGCCTAGTATACGTTACGATATTTAGAAGCTTAGAATTAATATATACGGCGCGGGTAAAGCCGTAGCTAGCGCGCTAGCGAGCCTAACGTCTACCTTAGCTAACCTATATACCCTTACCGAACTATTAGTAATACTACTACCTCTACCTCCTTAGAACTTATCGGCAGTCGCGCTTTATTAGCCTATTATTATTGCCTTCCTTTTTTATACCTCCTAACGAATTTTCGTATTACGCGTATAAAGGATACTACTACGTATATTAATCGTAGCTTAATTAACTGCTTTTCTCTTGCCTCTTCGCGTATTTATAATAGCTTAACTTCCTACTAATAAGCCTAGCTAGTTCGCTAAGTAATACTTCTTTAGCCGAGATAGAGCGTCTACTTCTCCTTTATCTAGAAACTCTCCTCTACTCGAAAACTCTCTTATAGATAATAGTAATATCGACCCTAGACTTCTTAGTAACTAGGCGCCCTCTTCTAACTAACGTAGCGCTTCTACTCCTCCTTTCTTAGTTTCTAACTCCTCTACTTATAATATAAACGACTAAGGTAATACTAGTAGAAACGACTAGAATAGTTCTCGCGGAAACGCGAATAGCGATAATAGAAATAACGAAGATAACGGCTCTATTATTAATATCGACGATAGTAATAGCGACGAGAGTAATAGCGACGAGAGTATTATACTACCTACCTCTTCCTCTTAGCTTTCTAGGAAGACTCTACGGAAAACTATACTAGGCGGTTAGCCTCGTCTCGATAAGTAGAAGCTCGCTTACTAAATAGCTCGTAAGAGATAGATCGAGAGGGATAATATAGTAATAGTAGTAGCGGTAGTAGTAGTAGCTAGAAATATAATAGATAGAGACGTAGTAGATAGAGATATAGTAAATAACGGAATAAATAGTAGCGTAGTAGCTAGAGGAGCAGTAGGTAGAAAACGATTACTAGGTAGAAGACGAGTAGCGAAAAAGAGACTAGCTAGAAAGAGAATAGCTAGAAAAGTACCGGCTAAAATAGTAGTAGTAAGTAGAGGAGGTCTAGCTCGTAGAGCTAGTATATAGAAGACTTATTACTATAAGCTAGGTAGTAAGTTATATAGTCGGCATTTATAGTCGGTATTACTAACTTATACTCTAGCTATCGCGCTCTAAGAGGTCCGTAAGTACTAGAAGTCTACGGATCTACTTATACTAAAGCTACTCTTTAAATACCTCGTCCGCGAAGTTTACTATAACGTTTCTAGAGGCTTAGCTATTACTTAAGAAGGTTACTATTAGTAGGCGAGCGCCCTTAGTACTCTATAGAAAGCCGCCGAGAGTGCTCTAGTCTACCTCTTCTCGAGTATATATATTCCTAGTTATTTTATATTCGATCGATATTAACTATATTATAGGTACTAACGTTGCCGCGATTTACGTAAAGCGAGTAACTATTTAGTAGAGGGATATAAAGTTTATTATTAGCCTACTCTCGTCTTAGGGAATTAATATATTTAGTAAGAGATAAATCTTTATAGTATATATAAGGAAAATCGTTATAACTATAGAGGGCATATATAGTAAAAATCGTTATAAGTAAAGAGGTTACTATAGTCGGCATTCGTAGTTAGTATGCCTATAGTTGCACTAAATCGTATAATTTGCCGTATTAAATTAAATATGCCTTTAAAACCCGTCGCTTTCTATACTTTCTACTTCCTCTAGTTTCTATCTATTTATAACCCTCGATTTTCTATACCGTATTCTATTAAATCTTATATTTCTATTAGGACCTATCTTTAGACCTATTATTAGACTCGAGTCGGACCTATCTAATACCTATATTTATTAGATAGGTCCGGAACTAGGTAGGAACCGGCTAGGACCCGACCTAACTATTATAGTTCTATATATAATATATTTAGGTTCTAGACCCGACCCGGACCCGTCCCGACCTATTCTAACCTCTACTTTAAGGTATACCTAGTAGTATTATCTCTAATAGAGAGTCTATATTTACTAGCTAGTTCTAGTTAGACTTCTATTTTAAGGTATACGTAAAACGTAGGCTAAGTATAGTATTTTACTCGTAGACGGACGGCTAGACTAAACGCGCAAACTAGACGCTTAAGTAGTACCTACGTATCTATTATAGGAAGAACTAAGACGACTAGGCGTCTATACTAGCCTCTATAGAATTCGCGTATAATAATAGCCTAAATACGATACTAAAGATATCGCTATTCCGCGTTATCTACGAGTTCGACCTAGACTTAACGATAGAAATCTATAAGAGAGATATAACTAAATCTTAGAGTATAATTCTATAAGAAGAAGTACTAGTAGTAAAAGACGCTATAGAAAGGTTAAACCGGAATTATAAGAAGTTAATAAAGCGCTAGTAGTAAGTAAGCGAGTTATAGGCTAAGTATTATAACTAGAAATACTAGCTAAAGAAATATAAGGTCGGCGATATAGTCCTTCTATTTATAAAGAACCTAAAACTAAAGATACTATTAAAGAAGCTAGCGAATAAGTTCGCTAGACTATTTAAAGTAATTAACGTAGTAGAAAAGTAGGCGTACTACTTAGCTCTTCTAATAGGATTACGTATCTATAATATCTTCTACGTATCCCTTTTAGAACTCTAGTATTATAGTAAATCGTAAGAAACTAGCTTACTCCTTATAGATAATAAGGGCGAGTAAATAGCTAAGAAGAGTAAGAGGAAGTAGCTAGTCCGATAGAAAGGCTAGCTAGAGAAATATAAAACGTAGGAACCGATCGAGTATATTAAGGAATACGAAGTGCTCGAGAGGTTCGTAGCGTAGAAGTAGAGTAAAAGGAACTTATATAAAGCGCAAAGCCGACTATAATTATTACGGCTACTACGTCGCTAATTTACCGTCGCGACTACGTCGGAACGATACGTTACTATAGAAAGGTAGCGAAAAAATTATTAAGAGAAACTAAGAATATAAAGTCGAGAGAAATTATATATTTATAGCGCCCGAAGGCGTAAGGCCGCGTAGGGAAATAGAGGCTATATTATAAAGTAGTAGACTATATAAGGCTTACCTAAGAGGCGTAGCGAAGAACTATATAAGAAGTAGGCAAGGAGCCGTCTATACTATCTCTTTATTCTTCTTCTTTTTCTTCTTCTTTTTACTCTCTACGTTACTACTAGCCTTACTCTTAGAAGTAGAAGAGAGATCGTCGGATAGATCTCCTTCTTACTAAATAGTAAAGAAGTAGAAGATAGTAGCGACGGTAGTATTAAGGACTGCCTTAGCGGCGCTAGTTATATAGAGCTTCTATAGAATAGGTTAGTAAGTATTAGAAAAATTACTAAAACTAAAGGCCTATTATATAGCCTAAGGACTAGTAGAATATACCTTATACTTTAGCTTGAATAGGCTACGCTTAATAGCGAGGCTTATACTAGCCGCAACTAACTTATATATAGATAGGGCGCTAGTAGACTACGAGCCGGCGGAGTTATTCCTAGAGGTAGTAAAACCTCTAGCCGACTTACTAGAATTAGTATTCTTAACCTTATACGTACGCTTTATTATCTTAGCTAAGTTATTAAGATAGTAGCGGAGCTACGCGCGACGTATACGGCTCGTAGTATAGAAGAACTATACGTAGTATAAATATATATAGACCGCCTAGGTAATAAGGTCGGAGTTAGTAGTACGCTTATACGCGTACTTTATACTAGAGTATCGAATATAATAGATTTACTTACCTAGGACTATAGTACTATTATAACGCGGCTCGTCGACTATACGTATAAAGTTAGTAGCTAGAGCGTACTAGACGCGTACGAGAGCTAAACGACTTACTATCGTAGAGGTACTAGAAATAGTAATAATAGTCTTTATTCTTAGTACGAGGGAGGTCGGCTAGCGTATAGAGTAGGCGCGTAGGCTTAGCGCCTTAGGTAGCTATAGCTCTAGTAGGACGCTTTCTAGGAGATATAATACTTTAGGAGCGGTTACGAGTTTATAGCGTAGAGAGTACGTAGATATTAATAGGTAGAAGCGAGGCGCTTATCTAATATTAGTATACTAGAATAAGTACTAGCGCAAATAGGCACGAACTTATACCTTATACCTACCTCGTAATTAACGCGTAGCCTATATAGAGTCTATAATATAAAAGTCCCTTAAAAATAGTATATTACTATAGTACTACCGAATATTATATACGACTATATATAGACTCTAGAATCTATAAGTAATACCTATAGCGTAGTCGTAACGTAATAAGAACGTAAGCGACCGGCTATCGCATTAATATAGACTCTTCTACGAGCTAAAATAGCTTTATAGAAGAGAAGAGATAGTTATAAGAGCGAGAGGCTTAGAGGCTAATAGCTTAGAGGGCGTCTAAGTTAGACGCCGAGGCATCTAGCTTATACTATATATACTCGGCGCAAGATAAAAGCACGCTAAACGTATATCGAGAAATTAGTAAGAATTAGTCTCTTAATATCTCTAACGGTATAGTTAGGGGCGCTTAATATACTACTATATACTAACCTTTATATTCTTAATATATTTATAATAGCCTATAACTACGCTATTAAACTTACGGACCTTAGCTATAACTTTAGCTAGTTCTAAATCTTCTTAACCTAGCTATATTTAAGAGCTATCCCTCTACTAGCATAGTATATTTAGCTAAGTAGAAGAATCTTATCTACCCTTTAAATCTTAACCTTACTCTATAATAGTTATAGTTTTAACTATAGAATTCTTAGTATAAGATAATCGCGAATAAAAGTCTAGTAGTTCGTCTATAAGCTATATACTAGAGCTAAGTCGTTAAAGAAGAATATTATATCCGCTAGCTAATCGGAGTAATTACTATAAAGGAACGAAGGTTTAGCTTATAGTAGAGGTATTAGTTCTAGGAACATTTAACCTAGTTTATTTATTTATTTATTATAAAAGGTAATAACTACGCGCCTTATACTATACGTCTAGGTTATAGTTATTCTAGTCTAGATATACTAAATACTAGGTAGTACTAATCGTAAGAGTATATCTTAATTTCCTAAAACGCGTTCTTTAGGTTAAAACTACTAAAGACTTAATAGGTTAGTAGTAATATAAAGTTATAGGATAACTATAAAAGCTATATCTATGCGTTTAGTACTTCTTCTACTAAAAAGTAGTTAGTTAATATTAGTCTATATAAACTATTAAGCTTCTAAATAAAACGTACGTTAGCCTACTATTCTAATAGTCTTCTATTAGCCTTTATATATCTCTCGTATATCCTAGACTTAAGTCCTTTAGTAGCGTATTAGCTTAGTAACTATTCCTTATCTCTAGCTATTTAAATAGCCTTAGCTTAGTATACTAGTACGCCTTCCTTAATCCTCGTACGATATATAATTAAATTAGTAGGTTCGCTAAGGTTAGGTAGACCTTCTAACTCTAGCTAGCGGTAAGTATATACTACTTATATAACCTCTAGTTTATCCTTTAGTAGAATTATAGGACCTAGCTAGATTTTAGTATTCTTAATCTAGTCTTCTAGCTTATACTATAATAAAGAGGTATCTAGTAATAATCTAATTACGTAGCGTCTAGTTAGAAAGCTAGTATATTTAGTCTTAGCTTAGTATATAAGAACTTTAGGGACGGCTTAGTATTCCTTTAATACTACTCTATAAGGTTTATATCCTAACTCTATAATATTCTTTAGGTAGTACCTATACTAGATAGCAATTCTACGCTTCTTCGGTTCTAACTAAGGTTTAATTCTAAACGGTTAAGTATTATACTTAGGACTTACTTAAACCCCTACTAATAGGCCCTTATATAGTTTATCTAAGTACTAATAACGTTAGCTTAAATCTTACTATCGCTATTACTATTATCCTCGCTATCTATCGTACTAGTTATTAATTAGCTATTATTATCTAATTTAGCTCGTAATTAGCTATAATAATTAGTCTCTAGATCCTTAAATAAGACCTTCTTATCTTATACCTTAGGTATTATTTATTTGTTTTATTTATTTATTCTATTAACGTACTATAAGAGTCGAAGACTATATAGTACGAGTAGGCTTTAGTAAAGCCTAGCTAGTCGTAAGAAAAAAGCCTCCTAGGCTAAAAAACTCTCTAGTCTTAGTAGTACCTTATTCGCGCTAAAATATATATTATAGGCCGATGCCTAAGAAGAAGCTAGAATTCTATAGCTATGCGCCTTAGCGCTAAACGCTAAGTACTAAGCCCTATATATAGCAATTAAATTAGTATCTAAATTAGTAGGTAGGTAGGTAGGCCAAAGAGAAAGAGAGAGAGATATAGTACTATATAGTAGGTCTTCTTACTTATAGAGGTTAGAATAGGTCGGGATAGGTTCGAGTCGAGTCTAGGACCTAAATATATAGAACTATAATAGTTAGGTTAGGTCCTAGCTAGTTCCTCCTTAGTTCTAGATCTATCTAATAAATATAGATATTAAATAGGTCTAGAGGTTAGAATAGGTCCCCGACTTTAGGTCGGTTCCGGGTCTAGGTCGGTTCCTAAGGGAACCGACCTAAGACCTAAATCGATAGGGTCCCCGACCTAATACGAAATCGATAGGTCGGGTCTAAATACTACCGGTTCCTATATAGGTCTTTATAGGGACCTAAGTTTAGAAAGATAGGTCTAATACCGGAGAACAAGACTAAGTTACCGCGGGGATAATAGAATTACTCTAATACTAAATATACGTATATATAGAACTAAGCGTTATAGTATATTAGAAGTGCTAGTTAAACTAGCGACTATAGTTATAGAGAAAAATAAGGATACTAACTATACTTGCCGACTATACTTGCTAACTACGAGATATTAGAATTAAATACTATTTCTAATATCGACTACGAAGTCTACTCTACTCTACGAGTATAACGTAAAAGCAAATGCTTCCTTTACTAAGTACTATAGCAAAGATATATTAGTACTATATCCTCCTTGTTATTACTAATCGAGTCGAAGTTGCTCTATATAGTAGTTGCTAACGTCTCCTAATCTGCCTTAAGCTACTCCTACTACTAATTTACTATATTATTCGAAGGCTCGAACGTAGTTAATATTAGTAGCGCCTCCTTTATAAGCGAATCCCGAGCCTATTACTACGCGTTATACTCTTAGGAACGATAGTATATAATATTACTAAACGTCGAGGGATCGTAGAACTAATTATATCGGCTCTAATAACGCGCTATACTAAAGTCGCGCTTATAACTAGTTCTAGCTACTAGGATAGAGAGGATGTCCCGGGCTATTAGCGCGCAACCTAGATATTCTAATGCGATTATCTTCTATAACCGGAGCGGATACTCTATAGAATAGGCAGCCGAGTCCTTAAATCTAGCGTAGCGATAACGAGATACCTCGTCCGAATTAGCTAAAGGCTATACGGTCTACCGCGGCTATCTAGATACCCTTTAATTAGAGTCGGAGTTATTACTATCTAATCTACTATAGAGACCTATTGCGAATAATATTACGGAGCGGTATAAGGCCTTTTTCGGCCTAGACTAGGATATAGCTACGAGAGGCTTATATCGCGCGTATTCGACCTAGAATTTTAACTAGTAGTAATCCTCGAAGGAGGAATCGAGCCCCTCGCTAGAGAAGGCCTCGCGGTCCTAGAACGCCCGTTTTATTACTAGATTAAGAAGAATCGTAATACTATATATATTACCGAATCGCTCCTAGATAGTAGTATAGTACTTCTCGAGCTTTATCTATATAGCTTATAAGGTAGAATAAATCTCCTTTTACTAAAGTTATATTTTATATTTAAGTTTCTTATCTATAATATCTAGGATATCGAATAAGGTATTATAGTAGCTAAGAACGAGGTAGATTATTAGCCCCTTTGTCGTACTAATCTATATTATAGCCTCTACGAAAGGAGTAGTAAGGTTAATAATATATTTAACCCTCTTCTATTTCGTAGCGGTTAGCTTTAGTTCGGGCTAACCCTTATTCTTAATATACTCGTCGATAATATCTCGTAGTTAAGAACTATATATTAGTATAATCGTAGTTAAGCTCTAATAGGTCTTTATATCTTATATTAGGCGTAAAACCCTTTAAAGCGTCTTCTTCTACTATTTATACCGTTTCGGGTATAGATATAGATCTGCGATCCTCTTTCGCTATAGTATTATAAAACTCTCGAAGCGTTAAGTACTAGAGTTTACCTTAACTATAAGTTTCCGGAACTTTATAAGGAGCGGTTATTAGTATAGCTTCTACTAACTACGTTTGCTAACTATATATACTTTATAGGGAGAATAAATAGTACCTTTATTAGAACTATAGCTAGACTTCCTACTTTAAGCCGACGTAACGCGTTTATATCTATCTTCTCGTCTTATTATTCCTATCTCTCGTTTCTTAGCTCGATCTTAAGAGTAGCGAAGAACTTCCCTAAGGAGAGCTAGATTATATATATAAAGCACGGGAACTATTCTAGACGGGAGAACTCGTAGTCTTTAGTATTTAATATCTCTCCTATATCCTTATCTATTCCTCGGAGGGGAAGTTATTTAATCGAGACTAATAGCTTCGCTATATGCGTACGCTTATAGGTAGAGGTTAGAATAGGTCGGGACGGGTCCGGGTCGGGTCTAGGACCTAAATATATAGAACTATAATAGTTAGGTCGGGTCCTAGCCGGTTCCTACCTAGTTCTAGACCTATCTAATAAACATAGGTATTAGATAGGTCCGACTCGGGTCTAACGATAGGTCTAAAGATAGGTCCTAATAGAAATATAAGATTCGATAGAATATAGTATAGAAAATCGAGGGTTATAAATAGATAGAAACCGGAGGAAGTAGAAAGTATAGAAAGCGACGGGTTTTAAAGGTATATTTAATTTAATATAGTAAATTATACGTTTTAGGGCAACTATAGGTATGCCGACTACGAATGCCGACTATAGTAACCTCTCTACTTATACCGATTTTTACTATATATGCCCTCTATAGTTATAACGATTTTCCCTATATATACTATAGAGATTTATCTCTTACTAAATATATTAATTCTCTAAGACGAGAGTAGGCTAATAACAAACTTTATATCCCTCTACTAAATAGTTACTCGCTTTATATAAATCGTAGTAATATTAGTACCTATAATATAGTTAATATCGATCGAATATAGAACGACTAGGAGCATATATACTCGAGAAGAGGTAGACTAGAGCACTCTCGGCGGCTTCCTATAGAGTACTAAGGGCGCTCGCCTACTAACGGTAACCTCCTTAAGAAATAGCTAAGCCTCTAGAAATATCGTAGTAAACTTCGTAGATAAGGTAGCTAAAGGGCAGCTTTAGTATAAGTAGATCTATAGACTTCTAGTACTTATAGATCTCTCGGAGCGCGATAGCTAGAGTATAAGTTAGTAATGCCGACTATAAATGCCGACTATATAACTTACTACCTAGCTTATAGCGATAAGTCTTCTATATACTAGCTCTATAAGCTAGACCTCCTCTATCTACTACTACTATTTTAGCCGGTGCTTTTCTAGCCGTTCTCTTTCTAGCTAGTCCCTTTTTCGCTGCTCGTTTTCTACCTAGTAATCGTTTTCTACCTACTACTCCTCTAGCTACTACTACTGCTACTACTATTACTATATTATCCCTCTCGATCTATCTCTTACGGGCTATTTAGTAAGCGAGCTTCTACTTATTAAGACGAGGCCGACCGCCTAGTATAGTTTTCTATAGAGTATTCCTAGAAAGCTAAGGAGGAGGGGCAGGTAGTATAACACTCTCGTCGCTATTACTCTCGTCGCTATTACTCTCCTTACTATTACTATCGTCGATAATAATAATAGAGACGTTATCTTCGTTATTTCTATTATCGCCGTTCGCGTTTCTACGAGAACTCTTCTAGTCGTTTCCGCTAGTAGCCTCTTAGTCGTTACTATTATAAGTAGAGGAGTTAGAAATTAAGGGAGGAGAGGTAGAAGCGCTACGTTAGCTAGAAGAGGGCGCCTAGTTACTAAGAAGTCTAGGGTCGATATTACTATTATCTATAGGAGGGTTTTTAAGTAGGAGGGAGTTTCTAGATAGAGGAGGAGCAGACGCTATATCTCGGCTAGAGAAGTATTACTTAGCGAACTAGCTAGGCTTATTAGTAGGAAGTTAAGCTATTATAAATACGTAGAGGGCTAAGAGAAAAGCGGTTAATTAAGCTACGATTAACGTATATAGTAGTATTCTTCGTATACGCGATACGAAAATTCGTTAGGAGGTATAAAAAAGGAAGGCGATAATAATAGGCTAATAAAGCGCGACCGCTAATAAGTTCTAAGGTAGTAAAGGTAGTAGTGTTGCTAATAGTTTAGTAAGGGTATATAGGTTAGCTAAGGTAGACGTTAGGCTCGCTAGCGCGCTAGCTATAGCTTTACCCGTACTATATATATTAATTCTAAGCTTCTAAGTATAGCAACGTATGCTAGGCTCTTTATAGTCGGCAATTGTAGTCGGCAACCTAGTATTATATACCTATATTATTATTCCCTCCTCCGTTCTAGCTAGTAAACTAGTAGCGTAGATAACTATATAGGTATATATCCTTTGCTTATAGAGTAACGCGCTTCGCGTAGATCGCTAGAAGGTTAGAAATCTCGAACTCTATAACGAGAAATGCCTCCGCTACTTCCTATAAGCATTTAAGTACTGCCGCCTAAATTCTAATAATATCGCTACTACCTCTATCTATTATAATCTCGTAGATAACGTACTAAAAAGGGACTCTCTAGATATATAAAGCTATCGTTCGCTAAAGCTTACGAATCTCTCGTAAGGCTACTATCCCTAGTATTAACTACCTTTTCGAGATACTAGACTTACTAGCTCTCGTTCGTTACTATATTATTCTTATAGCTATCGCTTTTTTCTATAGAACTACTACCTTCCTACGAGACTCGTCGTCTAGTACTATAGCCTTTAGTAGCTATATTCGCTACTACTTAGTAGCCTTATTTCCTATACGTAGAGGTAGTACTAACGGCGGTATATTAGTATCTATATTAGGATATACTCGTAGAGGAGGGCTCGAGTTAAACTCTATATTAGAGTCCGCTTAGGAAATAAGAGAAGGCATCGAGTAGTATAGATAGAGATATCGAAGAGTTAGAAGGAGCGGATAGGTAGAGGTATAAGAGAGAAGGGCTAGGGCAGATAGGAGTACTAGAAAATCGTGCACGACCGCTAGAATACGCGGGCCTATAGGGGGGGGAGTTAAAGTTCGATAGCGCTATATAGTAGAACTATATCGCATTCTACTACTATATCGGGACACTCCTACTAATCTTTACCTAGTAGAAGTTATAGTTATACGAACGCTATAATTGCTTTCGCTACTCTATAGAATATAGCAAGTTAGTAATAGACGCAAATATTTACTATAGTATAGATTATATCTAAGCATTATATAAATAATATCGACTATAGTATATATATTTTATTATTCGAAGTTCTCTACGAATATATAAAATACTATAGAAGGGAAAGAGCTAGACTTACTAGTACTCTATAGTATTACTAGTTAAGTAGTCGTAATATAGTAGTAGAATAGAAAAATAGACTCTCTAGCCTACCTTTATATCGAGGAACCGAGTCGTTATAATAGTAGAAGAGAAGAAATAATTATCGATACTACTTCGATACTAAGAAGAGGAGTAGTTATCGATAGTATAAGCTAAGAAGCAACCGTCGGCGCCGAGGAGACTAGTAGTCGTCGATAGTATAAACTAAAAAGTAATCGTCTACGCCGAGGAGACGAGCAGTCGTTAATAATATAAGCTAAGAAGTAGCCGTCTACGCTAAGGAAATAAGTAGTCGTCGATAGTATAAGCTAAGAAGTAACTATTAGCGACAAGTAGACGAGTAGTCGTCGAGGGTATAAGTATATAGTAGTTACTCTTTTCGGCCGGCGATAGTAAGGTTAATCTAAGTAACGCATACGATAGATTCTAGCTCTAGAGTACGTCTATAGCTGTCGCTATTTATATATAGTCGTATATATTAGTATATGCTATATTAGGCAAGCGATATATTATATAATATCGCCGACTATAGTAGCCGACTATAGTATAGGAAGCTAATCTCTACGTATAGAGGTAAGCTAGTAGCTAGGTAGGAATAGCTACGTACTAAGCTTCTAGCGCACCTAAAGCTAGAATTCGTCGCACTTAGCTCCTACTATAATAACTACTACCTTAATCGCCGCTATACCTATATTACTACCGAATTTTAAGCGTATATTTACTATATACCTCGCGATACTTATCTCTTCTTAGCAACTAAACTTGCGATAATAGTATAATAAAAGCAATATCTAATAAGTACTACGCTCTTTAATAGTTTATAGAAGCGTCCCTACCTTATAGATAAGGATTTAGATAGTATAAGTACTTCTATACTTTAGATACGACTAGGTACTATAAGGAAAGATATAGATAGCTACTCTTCTAATCTTAATACCCTTCGCGAGCGTAACTAGCGCGTAGATATATCGCCTAAGAGAGCTATAGTAGATAAGTAGCGCAAAGCTAGAAATAAGTCCTTTACTTAATAGAAGAAGCTTTTAATCGGCTTTAATAATATATAGAGCTCCTTATCGAAGGAGTAGTAGTAGAAGAAGATTAAGGCCTAAAGAGAGGAGTACTATACTTAGTACGACTAGATAGCGTAAGTAATAATCTATATAGTTAACTAATATAGTCGGTAGTACTAATATATAATAGGGACGATAAGAAACATAAGCGCGCGCAGGATAGGCCTACTATATAAGTAGCGAACTAGAATAAGGAAAGCTTCTATTTTAATATCGAGAAGGAGAAGGGCGCGGACGACCCGCACTATAACTATAACTACTAGTATAATACTAATTAGTCTAAGTCGGGTCTAGAGGCACCTTACGTATTGCTAGTAAGGTCGGCTAGTACTAGCTATAAAATAACTAACCTCTACCTTCGAGTCGCTACCGAGAGCGAGTAGGCCGTATAAAGGAGCTATGCCGTCTACGCCTTTTAGAATAAGGCTATTCGATAGTTTAAGAAGAAGGTATATATACTTGCGATACTACGTATATAATATAGGAGTTAAGCTAAGTTTATCGTATAACTAATTAAGAAGAGGCCGAGTTCCTCGTAGTAAGAAATAGACCTTATCGAGAGGCTATAATCTAGGAATAAGAGGAGATACGTGTTCTAAGTGTCTAGAGCGGACGTAAGTAGCTCTTATTAAGAGTATATCGCTACTAGAACTAATAGCTTCTTTAGGACGCATTCGAGTACCTTCGATTAGACTAGAAGTATACTCTACGCTCCGTAGAGCCTTATAAAGGGCTTATAAAATTAGTCTATATATTAGTATCTATAGCGAAAGCGAAGGTAAATTAGTACCGACTACGCCTACCGACTATATACTAACTAGTAGTAGGAGCTAATAGTAGAAGGCCGTCTTCTAACTATAATAGAAATTTTCCTACCCTATTACCGTATAGTATATCGCAACTATCTCTCCTAGAAGTCCTTTATGTTTAATATAGCTAATCGCTTTACTTAGACTCTAGAAGTCGTAGATTAGCTTATCCTATTAGGATATAATTAGGATAGTAATAGGTTCTAGAAGCTAGTTGCGTCTAAAGCATAAGCTAAGCTAAATAGGCTAGCGTTCTAGTTATATGCTTATAAGTTCGATATAAAGAAGTCGGTATATAGAGAGCTTCTATAGGAAATATAGCTCGATTCTAAGTAGGAAGGAGGACTTAGCTTTTAGGACATCGTCGAGTAGCTTCTAGGTACGTCTACGGATAAGCTCGCTATCTCCGAGACCTTTATACGCAAATTCTAGTCGCTAGAGATAGGGTTTGTATAGAAGCTCTATAACTCCTCTTAGGCTAGGTAGAATACGGATATATCTCGTAAGTTAAGATTAGTTATAGCCGCTAACGGTATACTAAGTAGATAAACCTATCGTAGAGAGAATTTAGAAACTGCCTAAAGACTACGTAAAGTAATATAATACTATATAGCAGAAGGCTAGAAATAATACTAAAGGTAAGAAGGGGAAAAAGAATATAGTAAGCTAGTAGTTACGCCTTTAGAGATATATTACTACTTTATCTTTAGAGCTAGTACTAGATCTAGGAGCTCTAGCTATACCTTAAACTTCTAGCTTACTATATTCTTTTTCCTCTTCTTACCTTTAGTATTATTTCTAGCCTTCTATTATATAGTATTATATCGCTTTACGTAGTTTTTAGGCAGTTTCTAAATTCTCTTTATAATAGGTTTATTTACTTAAGCTAAGTCTAACTCTACTTTTTCGACTTAAGCTTTATTAACGCTACTAGCCTCTTATACTAGTAAAATACTTGCCCTCGAAGGCGACTATAGCGTTACTATAATTAAAGAGTACTTAGTACGTTTATTAGTCGCGACTATTATAAGCTTAATAAGAGTACTAGAGGTGCTTGTC
This sequence comes from Cercospora zeina, assembly GCA_022702355.1. Lineage (NCBI taxonomy): Eukaryota > Fungi > Ascomycota > Dothideomycetes > Mycosphaerellales > Mycosphaerellaceae > Cercospora > Cercospora zeina. Next base: position 1,411,195 of record JAKLWX010000013.1, read on the forward strand.
TCTATAACGCTACTAGGATAGGCCGTCGGCCTATAATAGAGACACCTCGCTAGTACTTATACTAATAAAACTTAATCGCCTTTATAAATATTATTTACCTCTATTGCTCTACTAGCTTTTACTCTTTAGTTCTACGATTCCTTCTTAGTACTATATACTTTATATTATAGTATTACTAGTATATCCTACGACTCCGATACGATATAGTAGTACTATACTTCCTTCTTCCTCGAGATATATAAGTATATAGCTTCGCGAATAATAAACTAACTCTAAATCGCAGCTGTCTCTCGTCGACTTTAGTTTAATTAAGAAGGTAGTATAATAGTAGAGGAAGGGACGCTATCCGATTACGAATACCTTAAGTAGTCGAGCTAATATATAAGATAAGATACTACCTCTAGCTAACCTTACTAAGCCGCTAGAGGATTTTAAGGACTAGGTCGAAACTAATAGCATATAGATATAATAGCAGGAGTATACCTAGTCGTTCGAGGGCTTTTACTACTACTATTAGTAGCTCGAAGAGGTAAGGTATTATAATAAGTATAGTAGAATATCTTTAAACCTTATAAAATAGAACTTAAATACGTAAATATTATAAGCCTAGAGATTTTTTATTAAAGGTATAGACTAAGAAACGTACGCTCTAAGGGTTATATATAGAGGATATAATAGAGTTATTAAACACCTAGGACTAAGTAATAGAATAAAAGCTCTCTAAAAGCACCTCGATTTAGTAGGCTATAAAGGAGCCTCTTAGGAGCGTAGAGTTACTAAAGAAGTTATTAAGGCTACTAAAGATTAATCTATAAGTTTAGTATTCGTTAATATAGGAATAAGGTGCCGACTATACTTACTAACTACGCTTACTAACTACGCTCGCTAACTATACTTTATAGAGATATATAACGTAGATATACTAACGGCTCTTATTTATAAGAACGGCTTAAGAAAAGTTTTACTAGAATAAAGCACCTAAAACGATTAAAGTTTCTAGAGTTATATAGGCTTATAGTTTCCTAGCTAGGCTTACCCTTAAACTTCTTCGAAAGTTCTATAGTTTAGCGTACCTACGAATATCTATTAGAGGAGACTAGATCTATCGACTTTAAGAGCGCTGCTACGATTAAGTTATATATCTAGGACGCGGTCGATTACTCCGAGGACAATCTAAAACGTTAGCTATCTAGAACCTTCTAGATAGCTGTCGCCCTCGATAGTTAGTACGCTAGGGTGCTCCGAGTATTATTCCTTATAATACGAGGCTACTAAATCGATAGCGAGTAGGCCTAGCATAAGGCTATACTAGCCTTTCTATATATTTCGGGCTGTTATACGGGCGAAGTCCTAGCGGACCTACTATTCGACGTACTTACCTATTTTAAGATCTTTAATAGGCTTATAGCGCTAATAGTAGATAATGCTTCTAATAACAATATACTATATATAGCTATATATATATCCTTACTATATATATACCTTCTAACTAACGAGTTCTAGCGTCGAGGCTATCGATATTTGCTCTTATAAGCGTATATATATAGCGAAGCTATTAGTCTCGATTAAATAACTTCTCCTCTAAGGAATAGATAGGGATATAGGAGAGATATTAGATACTAAAGACTACGAGTTCTCCTGTCCGGAATAGTTCCTATACTTTATATATATAATCTAGCTCTCCTTAGGGAAGTTCTTCGCTACTCTTAAGATCGAGCTAAGAAACGAGGGATAGGAATAATAGAATAAGAAGATAGATACGAACGTATTACGTTAGCTTAAAGTAGGAAGTCTAGCTATAGTTCTAATAAAGATACTATTTATTCTCTCTACGAAGCATATATAGTCGGCAAACGTAGTCGGTAGAAGCTATACTAATAACCGCTCCTTATAAAGTTCTAGAAACTTATAGTTAAGGTAAACTCTAGTACTTAATGCTTTAAGAGTTTTATAGTACTATAGCGAAAGAGAATCGCAGATCTATATCTATACTCGAAACGATATAAATAGTAGAAGAAGACGCTTTAAAGGGTTTTACGCCTAATATAAGATATAAAGACCTATTAGAGCTTAACTACGATTATACTAATATATAGTTCTTAACTATAAGATATTATCGACGAGTATATTAAGAATAAGGGTTTGCCCGAACTAAAGCTAACTGCTATAGAATAGAAGAGGGTTAAATATATTATTAACCTTACTACTCCTTTCGTAGAAGCTACGATATAGATCGGTACGATAAAGGGGCTAATAATCTACCTTGTTCTTAGCTACTATAATACCTTATTCGATATCTTAGATATTATAGATAAGAAACTTAAATATAAAATATAACCCTAGCAAAAGGAGATTTATTCTACTTTATAAGCTATATAGATAAAGCTCGAGAAGTACTATACTACTACTTAAGAGCGATTCGGTAATATATATAGCATTGCGATTCTTCTTAATCTAGTAATAAAAAGGGCGTTCTAGGACCGCGAGGCCTTCTCTAGCGAGGGGCTCGATTCCTCCTTCGAGGATTACTACTAGTTAAAATTCTAGGTCGAATACGCGCGATATAAGCCTCTTATAGCTACGTCCTAGTCTAGGCCGAAAAAAGCCTTATACTGCTCTGCGATATTATTCGTAATAGGTCTCTATAGTAGATTAGATAGTAATAACTCCGACTCTAATTAAAGAGTATCTAGACGGCCGCGGCAGACTATATAGCCTTTAGCTAATTCGGACGAGGTATCTCGTTATCGCTATACTAGATTTAAGGACTTAGCTGCCTATTCTATAGAGTATCCGCTCCGGTTATAGAAGATAATCGCATTAGAATATCTAGGTTGCGCGCTAATAGCCTAGGATATCCTCTCTATCCTAGTAGCTAGAACTAGTTATAAGCGCGACTTTAGTATAGCGCGTTATTAGAGCTAATATAATTAGTTCTACGATCCCTCGACGTTTAGTAATATTATATACTATCGTTCTTAAGAGCGTAACGCGTAGTAATAGGCTCGGGATTCGCTTATAAAGGAGGCGCTACCGATATTAACTACGTTCGAGCCTTCGAATAATATAGTAAATTAGTAGTAGGAGCAGCTTAAGGCGGATTAGAAGACGTTAGTAACTACTATATAGAGCAACTTCGACTTAATTAGCAATAATAAGGAGGATATAGTACTAATATATCTTCGCTATAGTACTTAGTAAAGGAAGTATTTGCTTTTACGTTATACCTATAGAGTAGAGTAGACTTCGTAGTCGATATTATAAATAGTATTTAATTCCGATATCTCGTAGTTAGCAAGTATAGTCGGCAAGTATAGTTAGCATCCTTATTTTTCTCTATAACTATAGTCGCTAGTTTAACTAGCGCTTCTAATATACTATAACGCTTAGTTCTATATATATATATATTTAGTATTAGAGCAATTCTATTATCCCCGCAGCGACTTAGTCTTATTCTCTAGTATTAGACCTATCTTTCTAAACTTAGGTCCCTATAAAGACCTATATAGGAACCGGTAGTATTTAGACCCGACCTATTAATTTCGTATTAGGTCGGGGACCCTATCGATTTAGGTCTTAGGTCGGTTCCTAAGGGAACCGACCTAGACCTAGAACCGACCTAAAGTCGGGGACCTATTCTAACCTCTACTTATAGGAGCAAATATCGATAGCCTCGACGCTAGAACTCGTTAGTTAGAAGGTATATATATAGCAAGGATACGTATATAGCTATATATAGTATATTATTATTAGAAGTATTATCCGCTATTAGCGCTATAAGCCTATTAGAGATCTCGAAATAGGTAAGTACGTCGAATAGTAGGTCCGCTAGGACTTCGCCCGTATAATAGCCTAAAATATATAGAAAGGCTAGTATAGCCTTATACTAGGCCTACTCGCTATCGATCTAGTAGCCTCGTATTATAAGGAATAATACTCGGAGCACCTTAGCGTACTAACTATCGAGGGCGACAGCTACCTAGAAGGTTCTAGATAGCTAATATTTTAGATTATCCTTAGAGTAATCGACTACGTTCTAAATATATAACTTAATCGTAGCGGCGCTCTTAAAGTCGATAGATCTAGTCTCCTCTAATAGATATTCGTAGGTATACTAAACTATAGGACTTTTAAAGAAGTTTAAGAGTAAGCCTAGCTAAGAAACTATAAGCCTATATAACTCTAGAAACTTTAATTGTTCTAGGTACTCTATTCTAGTAAAACTTTTCTTAAGCTATTCCTATAAATAAGAGCTATTAGTATATCTATATTATATATCTTTATAAAGTATAGTTAGCGAGCGTAGTTAGTAAGTATAGTCGGTAAGCGTAGTCGGCACCTTATTCCTATATTAACGAATACTAAACTTATAAATTAATCTTTAGTAGCTTTAATAACTTCTTTAATAACTCTATACTCTTAAGAGGCTCCTTCGTAGCCTACTAAATTAAGGTGCTTTTAGAGAGCTTTTATTCTATTACCTAGTTCTAAGTATTTAATAACTCTATTATATCCTCTATATATAACTCTTAGGGCGTACGTTTCCTAGTCTATACCTTTAATAAAAAATCTTTAAGCTTATAACGTTTGCGTATTTAAGTTTTATTTTATAAGGTTCGAAGATATTCTACTATACTTATTATAATACCTCGCCTCTTCGAGCTATTAATAGTAGTAGTAAAAGCCTTTAAACGACTAGGTATACTCTTACTATTATATCTATATACTATTAGTTTCGACCTAGTCCTTAGAATCCTCTAGTAGCTTAGTAAGGTTAGCTAAAGGTAGTATCCTATCTTGCGTACTAGCTTAACTACTTAAGGTATTCGTAATTAGATAGCGTCCCTTCCTCTACTATTATACTACCTTCTTAATCGGACTAAAGTCGACGAGAGATAGCTGCGATTTAGAGTTAGTCTATTATTCGTAAAGCTATATACTTATATATCTCGAGGAAGAAGGAAGTATAGTACTACTATATTATATCGAAGTTATAGAATATACTAGTAATACTATAATATAAAGTATATAGTACTAAGAAGGAATCGTAGAACTAAAGAGTAAAAGCTAGTAGAGTAATAAAGGTAAATAATATTTATAGAGGCGATTAAGTTTTATTAGTATAAGTACTAGCAAGGTGTCTCTATTATAGGCCGACGGCCTATCCTAGTAGCGTTATAGAGACGGGTACCTTTAGTACTCTTATTAAGCTTATAATAGTCGCGACTAATAAACGTACTAAGTACTCTTTAATTATAGTAACGCTATAGTCGCCTTCGAGGGTAAGTATCTTACTAGTATAAGAGGCTAGTAGCGTTAATAAAGCTTAAGTCGAAAAAGTAGAGTTAGACTTAGCTTAAGTAGATAAACCTATTATAAAGAGAATTTAGAAACTACCTAAAGACTATATAAAGCGATATAATACTATATAATAGAAGGCTAGAAATAATACTAAAGGTAAGAAGAGGAAAAAGAATATAGCGAGCTAGAAGTTTAAAGTATAGCTAGAGCTCCTAGATCTAGTACTAGCTCTAAAGACAAAGTAGTAATATATCTTCGAAGGTATAACTACTAGCTCGCTATATTCTTTTTCCTCTTCTTACTTTTAGTATTATTTCTAGCCTTCTACTATATAGTATTATATCGCTTTATATAGTCTTTAAGCAGTTTCTAAATTCTCTACTTACGAGATATATCCGTATTCTACCTAGCCTAAGAGGAGTTATAGAGCTTCTATATAAACCCTATCTCTAGCGACTAGAATTTGCGTATAAAGGTCTCGGAGATAGCGAGCTTATCTGCAGACGTACCTAGAAGCTACTCGACGATATCCTAAAAGCTAAGTCCTCCTTCCTACTTAAAATCGAGCTATATTTCCTATAAAAGCTCTCTATATACTAACTTCTTTATATCGAACTTATAAGCGTATAACTAGAACGCTAGCCTATTTCGCTTAGCCTACGCTTTAGACGTAACTAGCTTCTAGAACCTATTACTATCCTAATCGTATCCTAATAGGATAAGCTAATCTAGGACTTCTAGAGTCTAAGCAAAGCGATTAGCTATATTAAACTTAGAGGACTTCTAGGAGAGATAGTTGCGATATACTACGTAGTAATAGAGTAGGAAAATTTCCGTTATAGTTAGAAGACAGCCTTCTACTATTAGCTCCTACTACTAGTTAGTATATAGTCGGTAGGTATAGTCGGTACTAATTTACCTTCGCTTTTACTATAAATACTAATATATAAACTAATTTTATAAGCCCTCTATAAGGCTCTACGGAGCGTAGAGTATACTTCTAGTCTAATCGGAGGTACTCGAATATATCCTAAAGAAGCTATTAGTTCTAGTAGTAATATACTCTTAATAAGAGCTACTTACGTCTGCTCTAAATACTTAGAATACGTATCTTCTCTTATTCCTAGATTATAGCTTCTCGATAAGGTCTATTTCTTACTATAAGGAACTCGGCCTCTTCTTAATTAGTTATACGATAAACTCGGCTTAACTCCTATATTGCGCGCGTAGTATCGCAAGCGTATATACCTTCTTCTTAAACTATTAAATAGCCTTATTCTAAAAGGCGTAGATAGCGTAGCTCCTCTATATAGCCTACTTGCTCTTAGCGGCGACTCGAAGGTAGAGGTTAGTTATTTTATAGCTAGTACTAGCCGACCTTACTAGTAATACGTAGGGTGCCTCTAGACTCGACTTAAACTAATTAGTATTATACTAGTAGTTATAGTTATAGTGCGGGTCGTCCGCGCCCTTCTCCTTCTCGATATTAAAATAAAAGCTTTCCTTATTCTAGTTTACTACTTATATAGTAGGCCTGTCCCGCGCGCGCTTGCGTTTCTTATCGTCCCTATTATATATTAGTACTACTAACTATATTAGCTGACTATATAGATTATTACTTACGCTATCTAGTCGTACTAAGCGTAGTACTTCTCTCTTTAGGCCTTAATCTTCTTCTACTACTACTCCTTTAATAGGGAGCTCTATATATTATTAAAGCTAATTAAAAGCTTCTTCTATTAAGTAAAGGACTTATTTCTAGCTTTGCGCTACTTATTTATTATAGCTCTCTTAGGCGATATATCTATACGCTAGCTACGCTTATAAAGAGTATTAAGATTAGAAGAGTAGGTATCTATATCTTTCCTTATAGCGCCTAGTTATATCTAAAGTATAGAAGTACTTATACTATCTAAATCCTTATTTATAAAGCGAGGACGCTTCTATAGACTATTAAAGGATATAGTACTTATTAGATATTACTTTTATTATACTATTATTATAAGTTTAGTCGCTAAGAAGAGATAAGTATTACGAGGTATATAGTAAATATGCGCTTAAAATTTAGTAGTAATATAGGTATAGTAGCGGTTAAGGTAGTAGTTATTATAGTAGGAGCTAAGTACGACGAATTCTAGCTTTAAGTACGCTAGAAGCTTAGTACGCGGCTGTTCCTACCTAGCTACTAGCTTACCTCTATATATAGAGATTAGCTTCCTATACTATAGTTAGCTACTATAGTCGGCGATATTATATAATATATCGCTTACCTAATATAGTATATACTAATATATACGACTATATATAGATAGTAATAGCTATAGATATACTCTAGAGCTAGAATCCGTCGTATACGTTACTTAGATTAACCTTACTATCGCTAGCCGAAAAGAGTAACTACTATATACTTATACCCTCGACGACCGCTCGTCTACTCGTCGCTAATAGTTACTTCTTAGCTTATACTATCGACGACTACTTATCTTCTTAGCGTAGACGGCTACTTCTTAGCTTATATTATCGACGACTACTCGTCTCCTTAGCGTAGACAATTGCTTTTTAGTTTATACTATCGACGACTACTAGTCTCCTCGGCGCTAATAGTTGCTTCTTAGCTTATACTATCGATAACTACTCCTCTTCTTAGTATTAAAGTAGTATCGATAATTATTTCTTCTCTTCTACTATTATAACGACTTAGTTCCTCGATATAAAGGTAGGCTAGAGAGTCTATTTTTCTATTCTACTACTATATTACGACTACTTAACTAGTAATACTATAGAGTACTAGTAAGTCTAGCTCTTTCCCTTCTATAGTATTTTATATATTCGTAGAGAACTTCGAATAACGAAATATATATACTATAGTTAATATTATCTATATAATACTTAGATATAATCTATACTATAGTAAATATTTGCGTCTATTACTAACTTACTATATTCTATAAAGTAGCGAAAGCAATTATAGCGTTCGCGTAACTATAACTTCTACTAGGTAAAGATCGGTAGAGGTGTCCCGATATAGTAGTAGAATGCGATATAGTTCTACTATATAGCGCTATCGAACTCTAACTCCCCCTCTATAGGCCCGCGTATTCCGGCGGTCGTATACGATTTTCTAGTACTCCTATCTACCCTAGCCCTTCTCTCTTATACCTCTACCTATCCGCTCCTTCTAACCCTTCGATATCTCTATTTATACTACTTAATACCTTCTCTTATTTCCTAAGCGGACTCTAATATAGAGTTTAACTCGAGCCCTCCTCTATAAGTATATCCTAATATAGATACTAATATACCGCTATTAGTACTACCTCTACGCGTAGGAAATAAGGCTACTAAGTAGTAGCGAATATAGCTACTAAAGGCTATAGTACTAGACGACGAGTCTCGTAGGAAGGTAGTAGTTCTACGGAAAAAAGCAATAGCTATAAGAATAATATAGCGACGAATAAGAGCTAGTAAGTCCGGTATCTTAAAAAGGTAGTTAATACTAGGGACGGCAGCCTTACGAGAGATTCGTAAGCTTTAGCGAACGATAGCTTTATATATCCGGAGGGTCTCTTTTTAGTACGTTATTCGCAAGATTATAATAGATAGAGGTAGTAGTAATATTATTAGAATTTAGGTAGTAGTACTTAAATACTTATAAGAAGCAGCAGAGGCATTTCTCGTTATAGAGTTCGAGATTTCTAACCTTCTAGCGATCTACGCGAAGCGCGTTAGTCTATAAGTAAAGGATATATACCTATATAGTTATCTATACTACTAGTTTACTAGCTAGGATAGAGGAGGGAATAATAATATAGGTATATAATACTAGGTTGCCGACTACAATTGCCGACTATAAAGAGCCTAGTATATATTACTATACTTAGAAGCTTAGAATTAATATATATAGCGTAGGTAAAGCTATAGCTAGCGCGCTAGCGAGCCTAACGTCTGCCTTAGCTAACCTATATACCCTTACTAAACTATTAGTAATACTACTACCTCTACTACCTTAGAACTTATCGGCGGTCGCGCTTTATTAGCTTATTATTATCGCCTTCCTTTTTTATACCTCTTAACGAATTTTCGTATTATACGTACGAAGGATACTACTACGTACGTTAATCGTAGCTTAATTAACTGCTTTTCTCTTAGCCCTCTACGCATTTATAATAGCTTAACTTCCTACTAATAAGCCTAGCTAGTTCGCCGAGTAATACTTCTCTAGCCGAGATATAGCGTCTACTCCTTCTTTATTTAGAAACTCCTCCCTACCCGAAAACCCTTCTATAGATAATAGTAATATCGACCTTAGACTTCTTAGTAACTAGGCGCCCTCTTCTAGCTAACGCGGCGCTTCTACTCCTCCTTCCTTAATTTCTAACCCCTCTACTTATAATAGTAACGACTAAGGGGCTACTAGTAGAAACGACTAGAATAGTTCTTATAGAAACGCGAATACTAATAATAAAAATAACGAAGATAACGTCTCTATTATTATTATCGACGATAGTAATAGTAAGGAGAGTAATAGCGACGAGAGTAATAGCGACGAGAGTATTATACTACCTACCCCTCCCTCTTAGCTTTCTAGGAAGGCTCTATAGAAAACTATACTAGGCGGTCGGCCTCGTCTTAATAAGTAGAAGCTCGCTTACTAAATAGCTCGTAAGAGATAGATCGAGAGGGATAATATAGTAATAGTAGCGGTAGTAGTAGTAGCTAGAGGAGTAGTAGGTAGAAAACGATTACTAGGTAGAAAACGAGTAGCGAAAAAGGGACTAGCTAGAAAGAGAACGGCTAGAAAAGCACCGACTAAAATAGTAGTAGTAGGTAGAGGAGGTCTAGCTCGTAGAGCTAGTATATAGAAGACTTATCGCTATAAGCTAGATAGTAAGTTATATAGTCGGCATTTATAGTCGGTATTACTAACTTATACTCTAGCTATCGCGCTCTAAGAGATCTATAAGTACTAGAAGTCTACGGATCTACTTATACTAAAGCTACTCTTTAGCTACCTCGTCTACGAAGTTTACTACGACGTTTCTAGAGGCTTAGCTATTTCTTAAGGAGGTTACTATTAGTAGGCGAGCGCCCTTAGTACTCTATAGGAAGCCGCTAAGAGTGCTCTAGTCTACCTCTTCTCGAGTATATATACTTCTAGTCGTTCTATATTCGATCGATATTAACTATATTATAGATACTAACGTTACTACGATTTATATAAAGCGAGTAACTATTTAGTAGAGGGATATAAAGTTTATTATTAGCCTACTCTCGTCTTAGGGAATTAATATATTTAGTAAGAGATAAATCTCTACGATATATATAGGGAAAATCGTTATAACTATAGAGGGCATATATAGTAAAAATCGGTATAAGTAGAGAGGTTGCTATAGTTAGTATTCGTAGTCGGTATACCTATAGTTGCCCTAAAACGTATAATTTGCTATATTAAATCAAATATGCCTTTAAAGCCCGTCGCTTTCTATACTTTCTACTTCCTCTAGTTTCTATCTATTTATAACCCTTAATTTTCTATACTATATTCTATCGAATCTTATATTTCGATTAGGACCTATCTTTAGACCTATCGTTAGACCCGAGTCGGACCTATCTAATACCTATATTTATTAGATAGGTCCGGAACTAGGTAGGAACCGGCTAGGACCCGACCTAACTATTATAGTTCTATATATTTAGGTCCTAGACCCGACCCGGACCCGTCCCGACCTATTCTAACCTCTAACTATATAGGTGTATATCCTTCGCTTATAGGGTAACGCGCTTCGCGTAGATCGCTAGAAGGTTAGAAATCTCGAACTCTATAACGAGAAATGCCTCTGCTGCTTCCTATAAGCATTTAAGTGCTACTACCTAAATTCTAATAATATTACTACTACCTCTATCTATTATAATCTCGTAGATAACGCGCTAAAAAGGGACCCTTCGGATATATAAAGCTATCGTTTTCTAAAGCTTATAAATCTATCGTAAGGCTGCCGTCTTTAGCTTTAACTACCTTTTCGAGATACTAGACTTACTAGCTCTCGTTCGTTACTATATCGTCTTTATAGCTATTACTTTTTTCCGTAGAACTACTACCTTCCTACGAGACTCGTCGTCTAGTACTATAGCCTTTAGTAGCTATATTCGCTACTACTTAGTAGCCTTATTTCCTACGCGTAGAGGTAGTACTAACGGCAGTATATTAGTATCTATATTACGATATACTCGTAGAGGAGGGCTTAAGTTAAACTCTATATTAGAGTCCGCTTAGAAAATAAGAGAAGGTATTAAGTAGTATAGATAGAAATATCGAAGAATTAGAAGAAGCGAATAGATAAAGGTATAAGAGAGAAGAGCTAGGGTAGATAGGAGTACTAGAAAATCGTATACGACCGCCGGAATACGCAGGCCTATAAAGAGAGAGGTTAGAGTTTAATAGCGCTATATAGTAGAACTATATCGTATTCTACTACTATATTAGGATACCTCTACTAATCTTTACCTAGTAGAAGTTATAGTTACGCGAACGCTATAATCGCTTTTGCTACTCTATAGAATATAGTAATAGACGTAAATATTTACTATAGTATAGATTATATCCGGGTATTATATAGATAATATCGACTATAGTATATATATTTCGTTATTCGAAGTTCTTTACGAATATATAAAAGACTATAAAAAGGAAAGAGCTAGACTTACTAGTACTCTATAGTATTACTAGTTAAGTAGTCGTAATATAGTAGTAGAATAGAAAAATAGACTTTCTAGCCTACTTTTATATCAAGGAACCGAGTTATTATAATAGTAGAAGAGAAAAAATAATTATTAATACTACTTTAATATCGAGAAGACAAGCGGTTATTAATAGTATAAGGTAAGAAGTAACTATCGGCGCTAAGGAGACTAGTAGTCGTCGATAGTATAAACTAAAAAGTAATCGTCTATGCTAAGAAGATAAGTAGTCGTCGATAATATAAGCTAAGAAGTAGCCGTCTACGCTAAGAAGATAAGTAGTCGTCGATAGTATAAGCTAAGAAGTACCTATTAGCGACGAGTAGACGAGTAGTCGTCGAGGGTATAAGTATATAGTAGTTACTCTTTTCGGCCGGCGATAGTAAGGTTAATCTAAGTAACGTATACGATAGATTCTAGCTCTAGAGTACATCTATAGCTATCGCTATTTATATATAGTCGTATATATTAGTATACGCTATATTAGGCAAGTAATATATTATATAATATCGCCGACTATAGTAGCCGACTATAGTATAGGAAGCTAAACTCTATATATAGAGGTAAGCTAGTAGCTAGGTAGGAATAGCTATATATTAAGCTTTTAGCGCACCTAAAGCTAGAATTCGTCGTACTTAGCTCCTACTATAATAACTACTACCTTAACTGCTACTATACCTATATTACTACCGAATTTTAAGCGTATATTTACTATATACCTCGTAATACTTATCTCTTCCTATCGACCGAACTTGCAATAATAGTATAATAAAAGTAACGTCCGATAAGTACTACGCCCTCTAATAGTCTATAGAAGCGTCCCCGCCTTATAAATAAGAATTTAAATAGTATAAGTACTTCTATACTTTAGATACGACTAGGCGCTATAAGAAAAGATATAGATACCTACTCTTTTAATCTTAATACTCTTTACGAGCATAGCTAGCGTATAGATATATTACCTAAGAGAGCTATAGTAGATAAGTAGTATAAAGCTAGAAATAAGTCCTTTACTTAGTAGAAGAAGCTTTTAATCAGCTTTAATAATATATAGAGCTCCCTATTAAAGGAGTAGTAGTAGAAGAAGATTAAGGCCTAAAGAGAGGAGTACTATACTTAGTACGACCGGATAGCGTAAGTAATAATCTATATAGTCGGCTAATATAGTCGGTAGTACTAATATATAATAGGGACGATAAGAAACGTAAGCGCGCGTAGGATAGGCCTACTATATAAGTAGCGAACTAAGATAAGGAAAGCTTATATTTTAATATCGAGAAGAAGAAGGGCGCGGACGACCCGTATTATAACTATAACTACTAGTATAATACTAATTAGTCTAAGTCGGGTCCGAAGGCACCCTACGTATTACTAGTAAGGTCGGCCGGTACTAGCTATAAAATAACTAACCTCTACCTTCGAGTCGCTACTAAGAGCGAGTAGGCTATATAAAGAAGCTACGCTGTCTACGCCTTTTAGAATAAAGCTATTCGATAGTTTAAGAAGAAGGTATATACGCTTGCGATACTATACGCGTAATATAGGAGTTAAGCCGAGTTTATTATATAACTAATAAAGAAGAGGCCGAGTTCCTTATAGTAAGAAATAGACCTTATCGAGAGGCTATAATCTAGGAATAAGAGGAGATACGTATTCTAAGTATCTAGAGCGGACGTAAGTAGCTCTTATTAAGAGTATATCGCTGCTAGAACTAATAGCTTCTTTAGGATGCATTCGAGTACCTCCGATTAGACTAGAAGTATACTCTATACTCTATAGAGCCTTATAGAGGGCTTATAAAATTAGTCCGTATATTAGAATCTATAGCGAAAGCGAAGGTAAATTAGTGCCGACTACGCCTACCGACTATATACTAACTAGTAGTAGGAGCTAATAGTAGAAGGCCGTCTTCTAACTATAACGGAAATTTTCCTACCCTATTACTATATAGTATATCGCAACTATCTCTCTTAGAAGTCCTCTAAGTTTAATATAGCTAATCGCTTTACTTAGACTCTAGAAGTCTTAGATTAGCTTATCCTATTAGGATACGATAAGGATAGTAATAGGTTCCGGAAGCTAGTTACGTCTAAAGTATAGGCTAAGCGAAATAGGCTAGCGTTCTAGTTATACGCTTATAAGTTCGATATAAAGGAGTTAGTATACGGAGAGCTTTTATAGGAAATATAGCTCGATTCTAAGTAGGAAGGAGGACTTAGCTTTTAGGATATCGTCGAGTAGCTTCTAGGTACGTCTACGGATAAGCTCGCTATCTCCGAGACCTTTATACGTAAATTCTAGTCGCTAGAGATAGGGTTTATATAGAAGCTCTATAACTCCTCTTAGGCTAGGTAGAATACGGATATATCTCGTAAGTTAAGATTAGTTATAACCGCTAACGGTATATCGGTCTACGGTTTGCGTTATAGTACTAGCCGGCCCTCTTTAACTTATATCTCTTATCTCTACCTCTCGCTCTATAGTAGCTTGCCGAATATATAATTCTCCTTTATAATTCTTAAAGACGGCTTAAGTCTTACCTTCGATAGCTAAGTATATTTAATACTAGCCTTGTTCTCTTATATAGTAGTTACGCCTTTAGAGATATACTACTACTTTGTCTTTAGAGCTAGTACTAGATCTAGAAGCTCTAGCTATACCTTAAACTTCTAGCTCGCTATATTCTTTTTCTCCTTCTTATCTTTAGTATTATTTCTAGCCTTCTACTATATAGTATTATATCGCTTTATATAGTCTTTAGGTAGTTTCTAAATTCTCTTTACGATAGGTTTATCTACTTAGGCTAAGTCTAACTCTACTTTTTCGACTTAAGCTTTATTAACGCTACTAGCCTCTTGCGCTAGTAAGATACTTACCCTTAAAGGCGACTATAGCGTTACTATAATTAAAGAGTACTTAGTATATTTATTAGTCGCGACTATTACGAGCTTAATAAGAGTACTAGAGGTGCCCGTCTCTATAACGCTACTAGAATAGGCCGTCGGCCTATAATAGAGATACCTCGCTAGTACTTATACTAATAAAACTTAATCGCTTTTATAAATATTATTTACCTCTATTACTCTACTAGCTTTTACTCTTTAGTTCTGCGATTCCTTCTTAGTACTATATACTTTATATTATAGTATTACTAGTATATCCTACGACTCCGATACGACGTAGTAGTACTATACTTCCTTCTTTTTTAAGACGTATAAGTATATAGCTTCGTAAACGATAGACTAACTCCGAATCGTAGCTGTCTCTCGTCGACTCTAGTCCGATTAAGAAGGTAGTATAATAGTAGAGGAAGGGACGCTATCTAATTACGAATACCTTAAGTAGTTAAGCTAGTACGCGAGATAGGATACTACCTCTAGCTAACCTTACTAAGCTACTAGAGGATTCTAAGGACTAGGTCGAAACTAATAGTATATAGATATAGTAGTAAGAGTATACCTAGTCGTTCGAGGGCTTTTACTACTATTATTAGTAGCTCGAAGAGGCGAGGTATTACGATAAGTATAGTAGAATATCTTTAAACCCTATAAAATAGAACTTAAATACGTAAACGTTATAGGCCTAGAGATTTTTCGTTAAAGGTATAAACTAGGAAACGTACGCCCTAAGAGTTATATATAGAGGATATAATAGAGTTATTAAATACCTAGGACTAAGTAATAGAACAAAAGCTCTCTAAAAGCACCTTAATTTAGTAGGCTATAAAGGAGCCTCTTAGGAGCGTAGAGTTACTAGAGAAGTTATTAAGGCTACTAAAGATTAATCTATAAGTTTAGTATTTATTAATATAGGAATAAGGTGCCGACTACGCTTGCCGACTACGCTTACTAACTACGCTCGCTAACTATACTTTATAAAGATATATAACGTAGATATACTAATAGCTCTTATTTATAGGAACGGCTTAAGAAAAGTTTTACTAGAATAGAGCACCTAGAACGATTAAAGTTTCTAGAGTTATATAGGCTTATAGTTTCCTAGCTAGGCTTACTCTTAAACTTCTTCGAAAGTCTCGTAGTTCGGCGTACCTACGAATATCTATTAGAGGAGACTAGATCTATCGACTTTAAGAGCGCTACTACGATTAAGTTATATATCTAGGACGCGGTTAATTACTCTAAGGACAATCTAAAACGTTAGCTATCTAGAACCTTCTAAGTAGCTATCGCCCTCGATAGTTAGTACGCTAGGGTACTCCGAGTATTATTCCTTATAATATAAGGCTACTAGATCGATAGCAAGTAGGCCTAGTATAAGGCTATACTAGCCTTTCTATATATTTCGGGCTATTATATAGGCGAAGTCCTAGCGGACCTACTATTCGACGTACTTACCCGTTTCGAGATCTCTAATAGGCTTATAGCGCTAATAGCGGACAATACTTCTAATAATAATATACTATATATAGCTATATACGTATCCTTACTATATATATACCTTCTAACTAACGAGTTCTAGCGTCGAGGCTATCGATATTTACTTCTACGAGCGTATATATATAGCGAAGCTATTAGTCTCGATTAAATAACTTCCTCTTCGAGGAATAGACGAGGATATAAGAGAGATATTAGATACTAAAGACTACGAGTTCTTCTATCTAGAACGGTTCCTATACTTTATATATATAATCTAGCTCTCCTTAAGGAAGTTCTTCGCTACTTTTAAGATCGAGCTAAGAAATAAGAGATAGGAACGATAGGATAAAGAGATAGACATAGACGCGTTATATTAGCTTAAAGTAGGAAGTCTAGCTATAGTTCTAATAAAGGTACTATTTATTCTCCCTACGAAGTATATATAGTTAGTAAACGTAGTCGGTAGAAGCTATACTAATAACCGCTCCTTATAAAGTTCTAGAAACTTATAGTTAAGGTAAACTCTAGTACTTAACGCTTCGAGAGTTTTATAGTACTATAGCGAAAGAGGATCGCAGATCTATATCTATACTCGAAATAGTAAAAATAGTAGAAGAAGACGCTTTAAAGGGTTTTACGCCTAATATAAGATATAAAGACCTATTAGAGCTTAACTACGATTATACTAATATATAGTTCTTAACTACGAGATATTATCGACGAGTATATTAAGAATAAGAGTTAGCTTAAACTAAAGCTAACTACTATAGAATAGAAGAGAGTTAAATATATTATTAACCTTACTACTCCTTTCGTAGAGGCTATAATATAGATAATCTACCTCGTTCTTAGCTACTATAATACCTTATTTGATATCCTAGATATTATAGATAAGAAACTTAAATATAAAATATAACTCTAGTAAAAGGAGATTTATTCTACCTTATAAGCTATATAGATAAAGCTCGAGAAGTACTATACTACTACCTAAGAGCGATTCGGTAATATATATAGTATTGCGATTCTTCTTAATCTAGTAATAAAACAGGCGTTCTAGGACCGCGAGGCCTTCTCTAGCGAGAGGCTCGATTCCTCCTTCGAGGATTACTACTAGTTAAAATTCTAGGTCGAATACGCGCGATATAAGCCTCTCGTAGCTACGTCCTAGTTTAGGCCGAAAAAGGCCTTATACCGCTCCGCGATATTATTCGTAATAGGTCTTTATCGTAGATTAGATAGTAATAACTCCGACTCTAATTAAAGGGTATCTAGACGGCTGCGGCAGACTATATAGCCTTTAGCTAATTCGGACGAGGTATCTCGTTATCGCTACGCTAGATTTAAGGACTCGGCTACCTATTCTATAGAGTATCCGCTCCGGTTATAGAAGATAATCGTATTAGAATATCTAGGTTGCGCGCTAATAGCTCGGGATATCCTCTCTATCCTAGTAGCTAGAACTAGTTATAAGCGCGACTTTAGTATAGCGCGTTATTAGAGCCGATATAATCGGTCCTACGATCCCTTAACGTTTAGTAATATTATATGCTATCGTTCTCGAGAGTATAACGCGTAGTAATAGGCTCGGGATTCGCTTATAGAGGAGGCGCTACTAATATTAACTACGTTCGAGCCTTCGAATAATATAGTAAATTAGTAGTAGAAGTAGCTTAAGGCGGATTAGGAGACGTTAGCAACTACTATATAGAGTAACTTCGACTCGATTAGTAATAATAAGGAGGATATAGTACTAATATATCTTCGCTATAGTACTTAGTAAAGGAAGTATTTACTTTTACGTTATACTTATAGAGTAGAATAGACTTCGTAGTCGATATTATAAATAGTATTTAATTCCGACATCTCGTAGTCGGCAAGTATAGTCGGCAAGTATAGTTAGCATCCTTATTTTTCTCTATAACTATAGTCGCTAGTTTAACTAGCGCTTCTAATATACTATAACGCTTAGTTCTATATATACGTATATTTAGTATTAGAGCAATTCTATTATCCCCGCGGCGACTTAGTCTTATTCTCTAGCATTAGACCTATCTTTCTAAACTTAGGTCCCTATAAAGACCTATATAGGAACTAGTAGTATTTAGACCCGACCTATCGATTTCGTATTAGGTCGGGGACCTTATCGATTTAGGTCTTAGGTCGGTTCCCTTAGAAACCGACCTAGACTCGTAACCGACCTAAAGTTAGGGACCTATTCTAACCTCTAATTATAGTCGGCAACCTAGTATTATATACCTATATTATTATTACCTCCTCTGTTCTAGCTAGTAAACTAGTAGCGTAGATAACTATATAGGTATATATCCTTCGCTTATAAAGTAATACGCTTCGCGTAGATCGCTAGAAGGTTAGGAATCTCGAACTCTATAACGAGAAATACCTTAGCCGCTTCTTATAAGTATTTAAGTACTACTACTTAAATTCTAATAATATTACTACTACCTCTATCTATTATAATCTCGTAGCTAACGCGCTAAAAGAGACCCTTTAGATAAATAAAGCTATCCTTTACTAAAGCTTATAAATCTCTCGTAAGGCTACTATCCTTAGCTTTAACTACCTTTTCGAGATACTAGACTTACTAGCTCTCGTTCGTCGCTATATCGTCCTTATAGCTATCGCTTTTTTCTATAGAACTACTACCTTCTTACGAGACTCGTCGTCTAGTACTATAGCCTTTAGTAGCTATATTCGCCGCTACTTAGTAGCTTTATTTTCTACGCGTAGAGGTAGTACTAACGGCGGTATATTAGTATCTATATTACGATATACTCGTAGAGGAGGGCTCGAGTTAAACTTTATATTAGAGTCTACTTAAGAAATAAAAGAAGGTATCAAGTAGTATAGATAGAAATATCGAAGAATTAGAAGAAGCGAATAGATAAAGGTATAAGAGAGAAGAGCTAGGGTAGATAGGAGTACTAGAAAATCGTATGCGACCGCCGGAATACGCAGGCCTATAAAGAGAGAGGTTAGAGTTTAATAGCGCTATATAGTAGAACTATATCGTATTCTACTACTATATTAGGATACCTCTACTAATCTTTACCTAGTAGAAGTTATAGTTACGCGAACGCTATAATCGCTTTCGCTACTCTATAGAATATAGTAATAGACGTAAATATTTACTATAGTATAGATTATATCCGGGCATTATATAGATAATATTAACTATAGTATATATATTTCGTTATTTAAAGTTCTTTACGAATATATAAAAGACTATAGAAGGGAAAGAGCTAGACTTACTAGTACTCTATAGTATTACTAGTTAAGTAGTCGTAATATAGTAGTAGAATAGAAAAATAGACTCTCTAGCCTACTTTTATATTAAGAAACTAAGTCGTTATAATAGTAGAAAAGAAAAAATAATTATTAATACTACTTCGATACTAAGAAGAGAAGTAGTTATCGATAGTATAAGCTAAGAAGTAACTATCGGCGCTAAGGAGACTAGTAGTCGTCGATAGTATAAACTAAAAAGCAATCGTCCGCGCTAAGAAAACGAGCGGTCGTCGATAATATAAGCTAAGAAGTAGCTATCTATACTAAGAAGATAAGCAGTCGTCGATAGTATAAGCTAAGAAGTAACTATCGGCGACGAGTAGACGAGTAGTCGTCGAGAGTATAAGTATATAGTAGTTACTCTTTTTGGCCGGCGATAGTAAGGTTAATCTAAGTAATATATACGATAGCTTCTAGCTCTAGAGTACGTCTATAGCTATCGCTATTTATATATAGTTATATATATTAGTATATACTATATTAGGTAAGCGATATATTATATAATATTGCTAACTATAGTAGCTAACTATAGTATAAGAAGCTAAACTCTACGTATAGAGGTAAGCTAGTAGCTAGGTAGGAATAGCCGCGTACTAAGCTTCTAGTATACCTAAAGCTAGAATTCGTCGCACTTAGCTCCTACTATAATAACTACTACCTTAACTACTACTATACTCGTATTACTACCGAATTTTAAGCGTATATTTACTATATACCTCGCGATACTTATCTCTTCTTAGCGACTAAACTTACGATAATAGCGCGATAAAAGCGACGTTTAATAAGTACTACGCTCTTTAATAGTCTATAAAAGCGTCCCTACCTTATAAATAAGGATTTAGATAGTATAAGTACTTCTATACTTTAGATATAATTAGGCGCTATAAGGAAAGATATAGATACCTACTCTTCTAATCCTAATACTCTTTATAAGTATAGCTAGCGTATAGATATATCGCCTAAGAGAGCTATAGTAGATAAGTAGCGTAAAGCTAGAAATAAGTCCTTTACTTAGTAGAAGAAGCTTTTAATCGGCTTTAATAATATATAGAGCTCCCTATCGAAGAAGTAGTAGTAGAAGAAGATTAAGGCCTAGAGAGAGGAGTACTACGCTTAGTATAACTAGATAGCGTAAGTAATAATCTATATAGTCGGCTAATATAGTCGGTAGTACTAACGTATAATAGGGACGATAAGAGTAAGCGCGCGCGGGATAGGCCTACTATATAGATAGCGAACTAGAATAAGGAAAGCTTCTATTTTAATATCGAGAAGAAGAAAGGCGCGGACGACCCGTACTATAACTATAACTACTAGTATAATACTAATTAGTCTAAGTCGGGTCCGGAGGCACCCTACGTATTACTAGTAAGGTCGGCTAGTACTAGCTATAAAATAACTAATCTTTGCTTTTAAGTCGCTACTAAGAGCGAGTAGGCCGTATAAAGGAGCTACGCCGTCTACGCCTTTTAGAATAAAGCTATTCGATAGTTTAAGAAGAAGGTATATACGCTTGCGATACTACGCGTATAATATAGGAGTTAAGCCGAGTTTATTATATAACTAATAAAGGAGAGGCCGAGTTCCTCGTAGTAAGAAATAGACCTTATCGAGAGGCTATAATCTAGGAATAAGAGGAGATACGTATTCTAAGTATCTAGAGCGGACGTTAGTAGCTCTTATTAAGAGTATATTACTACTAGAACTAATAGCTTCTTTAAGACGTATTCGAGTACCTACGATTAGACTAGAAATATACTCTACGCTCTATAGAGCCTTATAGAGAGCTTATAAAATTAGTCCGCATATTAGTATCTATAGCGAAAGCGAAGGTAAATTAGTACCGACTACGCCTACCGACTATATACTAACTAGTAGTAGGAGCTAATAGTAGAAGGCCGTCTTCTAACTATAATAGAAATTTTCCTACTTTATTACTACGTAGTATATTATAACTATCTCTCCTAGAAGTCCTCTAATTTTAATATAGCTAATCGCTTTACTTAGACTCTAGAAGTCCTAGATTAGCTTATCCTATTAGGATATAATTAAGATAGTAATAGGTTCCGGAAGCTAGTTACGTCTAAAGCGTAGGCTAAGCAAAATAGGCTAGCGTTCTAGTTATACGCTTATAAGTTCGATATAAAGAAGTCGATATACGGAGAGCTTCTATAGAAGATATAGCTCGATTCTAAGTAGGAAGGAAGACTTAGCTTTTAAAATATCGTCGAGTAGCTTCTAGGTACGTCTACGAATAAGCTCGCTATCTCCGAGACCTTTATACGTAAATTCTAGTCGCTAGAGATAGGGTTTATATAGAAGCTCTATAACTCCTCTTAGGCTAGGTAGAATACGGCTAGCTAATTAGTACTACTACTATTAAATTAACGGCGGGCTTGCTCTATTACTATAGAGTTACTTAACTCTACGTCTAGGTCCTAGTCGCCTTAGGAATAAGCTAAGCGATAGGAGTCTATATCTTATAAGTTAAGATTAAGTATAGTCGCCGATAGTATATTAGTCTACGATTTGCGTCGTAGTACTAGCCGGCCCTCTTTAACTTATATCTCTTATCTCTACCTCTCGGTCTATAGTAGCTTACCGAATATATAATTCTCCTTTATAATTCTTATAGATAGCTTAAGTCTTACCTTCGATAGCTAAGTATATTTAATACTAGCCTTATTCTCTTATATAGTAGTTACGCCTTCGGAGATATACTACTACTTTTTCTTTAGAGCTAGTACTAGATCTAGGAGCTCTAGCTATACCTTAAACTTCTAGCTCGCTATATTCTTTTTCCTCTTCTTACTCTTAGTATTATTTCTAGCCTTCTACTATATAGTATTATATTACTTTATATAGTCTTAAGGTAGTTTCTAAATTCTCTTTATAATAAGTTTATCTACTTAGGCTAAGTCTAACTCTACTTTTTCGACTTAAGCTTTATTAACGCTACTAGCCTCTTATGCTAGTAAGATACTTACTCTCGAAGGCGACTATAGTATTACTATAATTAAAGAGGACTTAGTACGTTTATTAGTCGCGACTATTACGAGCTCGATAAGAGTACTAAAGGTGCCTATCTCTATAACGCTACTAGGATAGGCCGTCGGCCTATAATAGAGATACCTCGCTAGTACTTATACTAATAAAACTTAATCGCCTCTATAAATATTATTTACCTCTACTACTCCGCTAGCTTTTACTCTCTAGTTCTACGATTCCTTCTTAGTACTATATACTTTATATTATAGTATTACTAGTATATCCTACGACTCTAATACGACGTAGTAGTACTATACTTCCTTCTTTCTTAAGACGTATAAGTATATAGCTTCGCGAACGATATACTAACTCTAAATCGTAGCCGTCTCTTATCGACTTTAGTCCGATTAAGAAGGTAGTATAATAGTAGAGGAAGGGACGCTATATAATTACGAATACTTCGAGTAGTCGAGCTAGTACGCGAGATAGGATACTACTTCTAGCTAATCTTACTAAGCCGCTAGAGGATTCTAAGAACTAGGTTAAAACTAATAGCGTATAGATATAGTAGTAGGAGTATACCTAGTTATTCGAGGGCTTTTACTACTACTATTAGTAGCTCGAAGAGGCGAGGTATTACGATAAGTATAGTAGAATATCTTCGAACTCTATAAAATAGAACTTAAATACGCGAACGTTATAGGCCTAGAGATTTTTCGTTAAAGGTATAGACTAAGAAACGTACGCCCTAAGGATTATTTATAGAAGATATAATAGAGTTATTAAATACCTAGGACTAGGTTATAAAATAAAAGCTCTATAAAAGCACCTTAATTTAGTAGGCTACTAAGATGCCTCCTAGGAGCGTAGAGTTACTAAAGAAGTTATTAAGAGTACTAAAGATTAATCTATAAGTTTAGTATTCGTTTTTCCGAAAATAATTTACTAACTATGCTCGCTAACTACGCTCGCTAACTACGCTCGCTAACTACGCTCGCTAACTATACTTTACGAAGATATATAACGTAGATATACTAATAGTTCTTATTTATAGGAACGGCTTAAGAAAAGTTATACTAGAATAGAGTACCTAGACCGGTTAAAGTTTCTAGAGTTATATAGGCTTATAGTTTCCTAGCTTAGATTACTCTTAAACTTCTTTAAAATTCCTATAGTTCGGCGTACCTATAAATATCTATTAGAGGAGACTAGATCTATCGACTTTAAGAGCGCCGCTACGATTAAGTTATATATCTAGGACGTAGTAGATTACTTCGAGAATAAGCTAAAGCGTTAGCTATCTAGAACCTTCTAGGTAGCTATTACTCTTAATAGTTAGTACGCTAGGGTGCTCCGAGTATTATTCCTTACGATACGAGGCTACTAGATCGATAGCGAGTAGGCCTAGCATAAGGCTATACTAGCCTTTCTATATATTTCGGGCCGTTATATAGGCGAAGTCCTAGTAAACCTACTATTCGATATACTTACTTATTTCGAAATCTCTAATAGGCTTATAGCGCTAATAGCGGATAATACTTCTAATAATAATATACTATATATAGCTATATACGTAACCTTACTATATATATACCTCCTAATTAATAAGTTCTAGCGTCGAGGCTATTAATATTTACTTCTACGAGCGTACGTATATAGCAAAGCTATTAGTCTCGATTAAATAACTTCCTCTTTAAGAAATAGACGAAGATATAAGAGAGATATTAGATACTAAAGACTACGAGTTCTCCTATTTAGAATAGTTCTTATACTTTATATATATAATTTAACTCTTCTTAAGAAAGTTCTTCGCTACTTTTAAGATCGAGCTAAGGAACGAGAGATAGGAATAATAGAACGAGAAGATAGATACGAACGCCTTACGTTAGCTTAAAGTAGGAAGTCTAGCTACGGTTCTTATAAAGATACTATTAATTCTCTCTACGAAGTATACGTAGTTAGTAACTATAGTTAGTAGAAGCTATACTAATAACTACTTCTTATAAAGTTCTATAAAGTTATAGTTAAGGTAAACTCTAGTACTTAACGCTTCGAGACTTTTATAGTACTATAGCGAAAGAGGATCGTAGATCTATATCTATACCTAAAATAGTATAAATAGTAGAAGAAGACGCTTAATAGGGTTTTGCGCCTAATATAAAATATAAAGACCTGTTAGAGCTTAACTACGATTATACTAATACGTAGTTCTTAACTATAAGATAATATCGACGAGTATATTAAGAACGAGAGTTAGCTCGAACTTAAGCTAACCGCTATAGAATATAAGAGAGTTAAATATATTATTAACCTTACTACTCCTTTCGCTAAGGTTATAATACGAATCGGTACGATAAAGGAACTAATAATATACCTCGTTCTTAGCTACTATAATACCTTATTTAATATCTTAGATATTATAGATAAGAAACTTAAATATAAAATATAACTCTAGTAAAAGGAGATTTATTCTGCCTTATAAGCTATATAGATAAAGCTTAAGAAGTACTATACTACTACCTAGAAGCGATTTAGTAATATATATAGTATTGCGATTCTTCTTAATCTAGTAATAATACGGGCGTTCTAGGACCGCGAGGCCTTCTTTAGTTAGAGGCTCGATTTCTTCTTTAAGGATTACTACTAGTTTAAATTCCGGGTTAAATACGCGCGATATAAGCCTCTCGTAGCTACGTCCTAGTTTAGGCCGAAAAAGGCCTTATACCGCTTCGTAATATTATTCGTAATAGGTCTCTATAGTAGATTAGATAGTAATAACTCCGACTCTAATTAAAGAGTATCTAGACGGCCGTAGTAGACCGTATAGCCGTTAGCTAATTCGGACGAGGTATCTCGTTATTACTACGCTAGATTTAAGGACTCGGCTACTTACTCTATAGAATATCCGCTCCGGTTATAGAAGATAATCGTATTAGAATATCTAGGTTACGCGCTAATAGCTCGGAATATCCTCTCTATTCTAGTAGCTAGAACTAGTTATAAGCGCGACTTTAGTATAGCGCGTTATTAGAGCCGATATAATCGGTCCTACGATCCCTTAATATTTAGTAATATTATATACTATCGTTCTCGAGAGCGTAACGCGTAGTAATAGGCTTAGGAGTCGCTTATAGAGGAGGCGCTACTAATATTAACTATGTTCGAGCCTTTAAATAATATAGTTTATTAGTAGTAGAAGTAGCTCGAGGCAGATTAGGAGGCGTTAGTAAGTACTAAATAGAGTAACTTTAACTCGATTAGTAATAACGAGGAGAATATAATACTAATATATCTTCGCTATAGTACTTAGTAAAGAAAGTATTTACTTTTACGTTATACTCGTAGAGTAGAATAGGCTTCGTAGTCGCTACTATAAATCGTATTAAATTTAGATATATCGTAGTCGGTAAGTATAGTCGGTATTCTTATTTTTCTTTATAACTATAGTCGCTAGTTTAACTAGCGCTTCTAATATACTATAACGCTTAGTTCTATATATACGTATATTTAGTATTAGAGTAATTCTATTATCTTTGCGGCGACCTAGTTTTATTCCTCGGTACTAGACCTATCTTTTTAAACTTAAGTCCCTATAAAGACCTATATAGGAACTAGTAGTATTTAGACCCGACCTATCGATTTCGTATTAGGTCGAGGACTTTATCGATTTAGGCTTTAGGTCGGTTCCTAAGGGAACCGACCTAGACTCGGATTCCTAGAACCGACTTAAAGTCGGAGACCTATTTTAACTTATAGCGCTAAGGTACGCGCTAAGGCTATTCTCTCTATAGATACTACTACTAAGACTACTAAAGATACGGAATAGTTAGAGTAAGCTAGAGTAGAATAGGATAAGGCAACTTATAATATAATACTACTAGCCTAGATCTTAATACGGTCTTAGAGGTCCTTTAGGGCCTTACTATCTAGAATAGCGCTACCTACGAATATATTAGCGATCTCTATATTAAAAGCGTTCTACTTATCTTTACCTAAGGCGGGAAGCTATATAATTAGCTTATAATAACGCAAACTAGAGTAGACTAGACTAACCTAGAGATAGTTAGTATTCTTATTACCTTAATAGAATAGATAGTTATAAATAAAGCTAGCCTAGGCCTTCTCGCTAGCAATCTAGTATAAATTGCGCAAATCTACGCACTTTAAGGCCTAGCTAATATAGATTAAGTAGGGATTATTATTTTTAGGGCCGGTCTTAACCTTCTCTAGGTAGTTCTTACGAAATTTAGTAGCGGCTAACGATATATTAGGCGTGCTAGTCTAAGTTAGTATAGTTCTAGCCTATTCTAGCGCTACCTAGCGTAAGTAGGTATTACTAAAATCTAGGCGAGTTAGTAGTAGAGAATAGGAAATAAGGTTAAAATAGAATAGCTAAACCCTAATAGTAGTAGCTTCTAAGAACAAGCTATAATTAGCCGAATTTTTTTAGAACGGGCCGCAGCTCCGTCGCCTCTAATTAGCTAAGGCAGCTAAAACTATTCTCTATAGAATTCTTAAGCGCTTAGTAGAAGATTTTAAGAATATAATAGTTCTACTATACTAAAACAAATACGCGCTATAGATAGCGCCTATAGAAGAGAGAAGAGGATAATATAAGGATATACTATATAGGTACTAGTAGAATAGGCTAGCCCGGCCTATTCTTAGCTATACTTCTATATAACGTATCGAGCTTACTTAGCTTAGTAGAGAGATACTCTTCGCTACTACTATCGTATCTAGAATTACGAGGTAGATATTCGTATAGTCTTAATCTAAGCCTATTATCCTTCGTACTAGCTTATAGTACCTAGCTATTAACTCTAATACTTAGTTTATAGTATCTACGACCGCTAGTCTTCTTAGCGTTAAGAGTTACTTCTTAGCTTATACTATTAATAACTACTCCTCTTCTTAATATTAAAGTAGTATTAATAAAAAAGTTTTCTCTTCTACTATTATAACGACTTAGTTCTAACTTCCTTAATATAAAAGTAGGCTAGAGAGTCTATTTTTCTCTTCTACTACTATATTATAACTACTTAACTAGTAATACTATAGAGTACTAGTAAGTCTAGCTCTTTCCCTTCTATAGTCTTTTATATATTCGTAAAGAACTTTAAATATCGAAATATCTATACTATAGTCGATATTATCTATATAATACTCGGATATAATCTATAGTATAGTAAATATTTTCGTCTATTACTATATTCTACGGAGTAGTAAAAGCAATTATAGCGTTTACGTAATCGTAACTTCTACTAGGTAAAGATTAGTAGGCGTATCCTAATATAGTAGTAGAATACGATATAGTTCTATTATATAGCGCTATTAAACTCTAACTCCCCTTTATAGGCCTACGTATTCTAGTAGTCGTATACGATTTTCTAGTACTCCTATCTACTCTTACTTTTCTTTCTTATATCTCTATCTATCCGCTTCTTCTAACTCTTTAATATCTCTATTTATACTACTTAATACCTTCTTTTATTTCCTAAGTAGACTCTAATATAAAGTTTAACTCGATCCCTTCTCTATAAGTATATCCTAATATAGCTACTAATATACTAATATTAGTACTACTTCTACGCGTAGGAAATAAAGCTATTAAGTAGCGGCGAATATAGCTACTAAAGGCTATAGTAATATACGACGAGTCTAGTAGGAAGGTAGTAGTTCTATAGAAAAAAGTAATAGCTATAAGAACGATATAGCGACGAACGAGAGCTAGTAAGTCCGGTATCTTAAAAAAGCGGTTAAAGCTAAGGACGGCAGCCTTATAAGAGATTTATAAGCTTTAGTAAACGATAGCTCTATATATCTAGAGGGTCTCTTTTTAGCGCGTTATTCGCGAGATTATAATAAATAGAGATAGTAGCGATATTATTAGAATTTAGGCGGTAGTACTTAAGTGCTTATAGGAAGTAGCGGAGGCATTTTATAAGAGCGACAGCTTAGGGGGCTAATAGCTTAGAGAGCGTCTAAGTTAGACGCCGAAGTATCCGGCTTATACCGCGTATACTCGGCGTAAGATAAAAGTATACTAAACGTATATAGAGGAATCGGCAAGAATTAGTCTCTTAATATCTCTAACGGGTATAGTTAGGGGCGCTTAATATATTGCTATATACTAACCTTTATAATACTAATTCTTCTACCTTATCGAGGGTAGCGATCTATTAAGGCCTACTATACTTACGCAAGGAGCATCTATATAGCTAGGTAACCGCAGCAAACGTACTAGGTCCGTAGTACTACTATTAGGCTATATAGGAGAGTTACTAAACTCTAAAGCTAAAGAAGACGAGAAGATAAACGACGCTAATAATATATAGGCGAGGCGCGAGCGTCTCGAACGAGAGAATACTACGCTACGCGAATAGCTTAAACTTTACGCCCTTTAGGTAGAGAATAAATACTTAACGCGAGAAGTTAAGACGACTACCCTACCGATATACTTAAGTATAATAGTAAGAAGCCTCGGCTTAGGGCACTCTAGTATAGCGAGTATTACTAGAGACACTAAGGATAGCACGCGTTATAGCAGCGACAAATATGCGCCCTACGAATCTATTAAGCTCCGCTCTCCTAAGCTATTTAAGGGCGAGACCGTTAAGGAAGCCTAGGAATACGTCTACGTATATAAAGTAAACTTTTATTTGTTTGTTTGTTCTATTAACGTGCTATAGGAGTCGAAGACTATATAGCACGGGTAGGCCTAATACCTAACCGGTCGTAGGAGAGAGAAAAGCCTCCTAGGCTAAAAAAAACTCTCGGTCGTAAGAGTGTCTTATTCGCGCTAAAAACGGACATTATAGGCCGATGCCTAGGGGAACTAGAATTTCGCTTAGTGCGCCTTAGCGCTAAGCGCTAAGCCCTATATATAGAATTTTAGCATCTAAAATTAGTTCTAGTAGTAGATATAGCTAGTATAGTGCATCGAGTCGGTATAGAGGCCTCTATTTCTATTCGTCTTAGACCTAGAGGGTCGTCTCTAGGAATATATATTCTAGGTAGGAAGGGTCTGCCTTTCTTTCTTTCTTCTATAGCTCTTTTTAGTAGATAAATAGCTAATCTCTTGCCTAGTAGCTACCTCCTCTCTCTGCTCCTATCCTGCCTATTCTATTCTATCCTCTCTTTTCTACCTCTTCTACGATAGGGTTCTACCTTAGTTCGTTAGGTGGTCTTAGGGTTGTCTTAGGGTAGTTCTTGTCTTAGTTCTTATCTTGTCGGGTATACGGCTAGTAGTAGCGAAGTAGGATTGTCTTATATGCCCTTATACTTAGCTAGTATGCTCGAGAGCATCTGTTTCTACTTGCGGCCGCGTAGAGGCGTATAATAGGACTTCGTAGGCATAAAGTAAACTTTATAGCTACGCCGAGGAAGTTTATAATAGAATACTAGAAAGTAATCGCTAGTATTATATTCCTTATAAGCGAAGCGTAAGAAGCCTAGTATAACGAGTACCCTAGTATACTTCTAGCGGGGTATACTTAGGCGTAGTTCTATAAGTTCTTATATAATATCGTCGGGGATTAAGCAAACCGCTAGCTACTCGTAACCGTTAAATACGAGATAATACGCTAAGGCGAAAATTAGAGTATACGATAATTCGTAATAGACCTCGGTAATCTCGAGGCATAGCTCGGCGATTATACTAAGGCGTAGTTAGTTCGCTAGCTTCTCGTAAAGTTAAAGCTATTACTATAGAAGAATATTATTAAGAACTATATTATCTTAGCGAAGCGCGCCGACCTCGTCGCCCTAGTACGATACCTTAAATAGGTAGAAAGGTTAATACTACGTAATATAGGCTTACGCGACTATAATAAGGACGCGTCGCACTAGTAGTTAAAGTATAAGAGGGTCGATAGTAACGCGTATACCTCTAAAGGCAGTTATAGGTCTAACTCGAAGGAGAAGAACTCTTAGGACAAGTATAAAGGCAAAGACAAGGACTAGTAACCTAGGTGTTACGGTTATAACAAGGTAGGCTATATCCGTCTAGATTATCTAAATAAGAATAAGAATAGTAATAGGCTAGCGGTCCGTAAGGTAGCCGTAGGCAAGTTAAAAAAAACGGAAGCGACGGAGATATTACGTAAGTCTCTACTACTAAAGTAGATAGCATAGGGTACCTACCTATATAATATGTGCTAGTAGTACGAGTATAAGGAGAAGTTAAGTCTTAGAAGGGCCGTAGGCTAGCCGAGTTCCTTCTCGATAATACTACGGATATTAATATAGTATTACGAGCCTTCGTGCTCTAGTATAAGTTGCTCTTACGGCCGAACGCGGCCTTGCCGCTAGCTACTACCTTTACGAGTAAACTAGGTTATTATTATAGTACGTACTATATACGTATAAGGCTCGCGGACTTCTTAGAGATCGAGCGCGTAACTAGAGGGATCTTCTACGTATATAATATACTAGATCCTAATATTATCCTTAGCTATTTATAGCGACGTATATAATAGGTAAGTATCGATAGTAGTATAAATAAATAGCGTTATAGTAACGATCGTTTCGGCCGATTCGAAGTCTAAGAGGCCTATAAGTTCCTTAAAGACCTCTAGAAGGCACCTACTATATTTATAGTTAGCCTAAGTAGGATAGGCGAGGAGCCTACTCTAATACTAAAGGAGTTCTATTAGTTCGACGATATCCTTAACCTAATAAAGGAAATATAAAGTAGACTTATCGACAGCGCCGAGTATATAATCGACCTAAAGCTAGGTACTATACTACCCTTTAGGCCGCTATACTACTAGTTAGGTAGGGAGCTCGA
Organism: Cercospora zeina; assembly: GCA_022702355.1. Lineage (NCBI taxonomy): Eukaryota > Fungi > Ascomycota > Dothideomycetes > Mycosphaerellales > Mycosphaerellaceae > Cercospora > Cercospora zeina. The sequence continues at coordinate 1,442,695 of JAKLWX010000013.1, forward strand.
AGAGCTTAAGGAGTACCTAAAGACTAGGCTCGAGTATAATTAGATCGAGCGTTCTAATAGCGAGGCAGGTGCGCCTATTCTATTCGTACTAAAGAAGAACGGTAAGCTACGGTTATATATAGACTACTGCGGGCTAAACGAGATTATAATTAAGAATCGGTACCTACTCTCTCTTATTAGCGAAACGCTAAATAGACTTATAGAAGCTACGTAGTTTACGTCGCTAGATCTTATAAACGCGTATTATCGTATCTATATTAAACTAAGCGACTACTAGAAGACTACGTTCTATACGCGATACGGTTACTACTAATACTAGGTAATGCTCTTTAGTTTAACGAATGCCCTAGTAACGTTCTAGGTATATATTAACCGCGCGCTAGTAGGGCTAGTAGATATAAGCTACGTAGTATATCTAGATAACATCCTAATCTATAGTAAGACTCGCGAGGACTACGTGCGAGACGTATACGCTATACTTAAGAGGCTCTATAAATTCGGACTCTATATATAACGCGCTAAGTATAAGTTCTTCTAGAAATAAGTTAAGTTCCTTAGGTTCGTAGTTACGACTAAAAGTATAGCGATAGACTCTAGTAGAGTAGCCGCAATCGCCTCGTAGCCGAGGCCGACTACTCTAATAGAGGTTTAATCGTTCTTTAAGTTCGCGAACTTCTACTACTACTTTATCTTCGGATATTCGAGGGTCGTAGTACTACTAACTATACTCTTAAAGGGCGCGAAGAACGGTAGGAAGCTAGAGCCTATTAGTTAAGGCGAAGCCGAGGAGTAGGCTTTCCTAAAGTTAAAGAACGCTTCTAGACCGCGCCGCTCCTTAGATACTTTAACCCTACGTTATACTTACGAGTTAAGACTAATACGTCTAACTTCGCTATCGCTAGTATTCTAAGCTAGCTATTCGAGTCGGAATAGCACCTAATTACGTTCTTTTCGTAGAAGATAATTAATACCGAGTATAACTACGAGGTCTATAATAAGGAACTCCTTATAGTAGTAGAATCCTTTAAGATATAGAGGCCTTACCTCGAAGGCGCTATATATAAGGTAGAGGTACTAGTCGACTACGCTAACCTAAAGGCCTTTATAGGCATAAAGTAGTTAACGGGCCGATAGGCTAGGTAGGCTATGTTCTTAGCTCTATATAACTTTATAATTAGTTATAGAGCGGGTAAGCTAAACGTAGCTAATACGCTATTAAGGCGCAGCGATTATATAAAAGATATATAGGCGATAAATAACCTATTACTATCGCTATAGTAGAAACTCTAAGTTTAGAGCGACCTCTAAGTAGGCGGACCGGTTATAAACTATATTAAGGCCGCCTATAACTACTAGTATATAATAAACCGGGGGGTAGCAACGAAAGCGGCTAATAGGACGTAGTCTACTAGCCCCGAACGCTACGAGCCGGGCCCGTATAGATTCGCGCTACTAATACGGGTCGCTAGCGCTATTATTACGGAGGAACGGCTATACGCTAATACCTTAGACCTAGTAATCGGGTACGCAGCTACGCTTATCTAGCTAGACCTAATAGCGAAAGAGCTATATACGTAAGCGGAGAGTAATAAAGGCAAAAGCAATAAGTATACTATCTAAGATAGGTATATATATCGTAAAGAGGTATTATACCTTCCCTACGACTCTATATTACGAACGTAAGTAATTCGTATATACTACGACGACTTCTTAGCTAGCTATTTCGGTAAGAATAAGACTACGGAACTCGTTAAGAGAAAGTACTAGTAGCTAGAGGTTAACGAGGACGTTAAGTAATACGTCGAATCGTATAGTAGCTATTAGAAGGCGAAAGCGAGACGTTACTATCCCTATAGTAAGATAGTTACGCTTCCTCTACTAGAACGGCTATAGAAAGATCTATCTATAGACTTTATTATAGACCTTCTACCGAGCAAGCGTAATAGTTATATATTTAACGCGATCCTTATAATTATCGATCGCTATTCTAAGATAGTAACTTTCGTTCGGACGATAAAGCGCTATATAAGTATAAAGCTTATAGACATCCTACTTAATAAAGTTATACGACTTCGAGGTATATCTAGTAGTATTATCTCTAATAGAGGGTCTATATTTACTAGCTAGTTCTAGTTAGACTTCTATTTCGAGGTATACGTAAAACGTAAACTAAGTATAGTATTTTACCCGCAAACGGATAGCTAGACTAAACGCGCAAACTAGACGCTTAAGTAGTACCTACGTATCTATTATAAGGAGAACTAAGACGACTAGGCGTCTATACTAGCCTCTATAGAATTCGCGTATAATAATAGCCTAAATACGATACTAAAGATATCGCTATTCTAAGTTATCTACGAGTTCGACCCGGACCTAACGACGAAGACCTATAAGAGGAACGTAACTAAATCTTAGGACGCGATTCTATAAAGAGAAGTACTAGTAGTAAAGGACGCTATAGAAAGGTTAAAGTAGAATTACGAGGAGTTAATAAAGCGCTAGTAGCAAGTAAGCGAGTCGTAGGCTAAGTATTATAACTAGAAGTATTAGCTAAAGGAATATAAGGTCGGCGATATAGTCCTTCTATCTACGAAGAACCTAAAACTAAAGGTGCTATTAAAGAAGCTAGCGGATAAGTTCGCTAGACTATTTAAAGTAATCGACGTAGTCGGGAAGTAGGCGTACTACCTAGCCCTTCTAATAGGATTACGTATCTATAATATCTTCTACGTATCCCTCTTAGAACTCTAGTATAGTAGCGAATCTTAGGAGACTAGCTTGCCCCTCGTAGATAATAAGAGCGAGTAAATAGTTAAGAAAGTACTAGAAACCCGAGTCGAGAAGAGTAAGAGGAAGTAGCTAGTCTAGTAGAAAGGCTAGCTAGAAGAATACGATACGTAGGAACTAATCGAATATATTAGAGAATATAAAGCGCTCGAGGAATTTAAGGCGCAAGAGCAGGGCAAGAGGAGCTTACGTAAGCTATAAAGTCGACTATTATAGCTACCGCGCCGCTAATTAACTATCGCGACTACTATAACTTACGACGAGTACGCGCTAAGCGCTAAGGCCGCGACGAAACGTTATATTACGAAAGTTACTAAAAGAAATAAAGGATATAGAGTAGAGAGAAATTATTTATTTATAGCGCCTATAGGCGTAGCGTAAATAGGCCGTAGCGCTAGCGTAGAATAGAAGTATAAAATAAGGTAGCGAACTATATAAGTAGCGCGAGAGAAGCGCGAGAAGAGAGTATAAGGAGAGCGCGCGATGCGCTAGCTTACTCCTCTATACTCTCGTCCTCCTTCTTCTTATCCTCCTTATCCTCCTTATTATTATTATTCTCCTCCTTCTCTTCTACTATAGAGGCCTCGTCGTTAGAGACCTCTTCTATTTAGCTAGCGAGGTAGTCGGCGTAGGTAGTATAGACCGCTATATCGAGCGCCTCTTTCGAGGCGCTAAGTAGGCGTAGACGCTACGAAGAATATTAGTAACGCGTACGAGAAGTATATAACTCGTAAGATATACCTCGTACTTAAGCTTAAAGAGTCTAGAGGATAGGGCGATCTACTTACTAGCTATAAGTAGCTTAGTAGTAGAAGGACTACTACCGGCTAGTAGCGCGCTAGCTCCGCTCTTCTTTAGGGTCTTAAAGACCCTAGCCGACTTACTCTTATTAGACTATAGGACCTTAAGGCTATTAGCGATTAGGGCCTATAGATCGGTATAGTAGTAGTAGAGCTACTTAGCGCGTGCGGCTAGCCTGCTCTTAGCTAGCTTAGCGAGGTAGAAGCGTAAGCGCTTCGACTACGTAATAATATCTAGGTCGGTATAGCGGTCGTAGGAGTAGTTATTATTATTATAGCGCTAATAATTCTTCTTCTTATCTAGTTTTATAACTCTATTATACGGCCGAACGCCGGCTATACGCACTATATTAGTAAGGAACTCGTAGCTAATACGCACGCGGAACGCCGGACTTACCTATTACTAAATATAAGAGATAACGATAATAGTCGTCGTCCTCGATAGCGAGGAGGTTAGTAATAGTACGGGGATCGGCTAAGATTATAGGAGTAGAGTTCTTCTTAGGAGGTATAATACTTACGGAATAGGTACTAGGAAAGGGCTAGGAAGATACGTAGATAATATAAGGTAGAGGCGGAGCGCTTATCTAAAGATAGTATACTAGAATAAGTATTAGCGTAATTAAGCGCGAACTTATAGCCTACACCTACCTCGCAATTAACGCGTAGCCTATATAGGGTCTATAATATAAAAGTCCCTTAAGATCTAGTACGTTACTATAGCACTACTAAAAATCGCGTATAACTATAAGGTAGTAGAGCAACGCAACTATAACGTAATAAGAACGCAAGCGGCCGGCTACCGTATTAATATAGACTCTCCTACGAGCTAAGATAGCTCTATAGGAGAGAGGAGATAATTATAAGAGTAATAGCTTAAGAGGCTAATAGCTTAAGGGGCGTCTAAGTTAGACGCCGAAGCATCCGGCTTATGCCGCGTATACTCGGCGCAAGATAAAAGCACGCTAAACGTATATAGAGGAATCGGCAAGAATTAGTCTCTTAATATCTCTAATAGGTATAGTTAGAGGCGCTTAATATATTGCTATATACTAACCTTTATATATTTCTCGTTACGGAGTTCGAGATTTCTAACCTTCTAGCGATCTACGCGAAGCGCGTTACCTTATAAGCGAAGGATATATACCTATATAGTTATCTACGCCGCCGGTTTACTAGCTAAGACGAAGGAAGTAGTATTAATATAGGTATATAATACTAGGTTACCGACTATAATTGCCGACTATAAAGAGCCTAGTATACGTTACTATACTTATAAGCTTAGAATTAATAGGTACGGCGCGAGTAGAGCTAAGGCTAGCTAGTAGCGCGCTAGCGAGCCTAACGTCTACCTTAGCTAACCTATATATCCTTACTAAACTATTAGTAATACGACTACCTCTACCTTCTTAGAACTTATTAGCGGTTGCGCTTTATTAGCCTATTATTATAGCCTTACTTTTTTCTACCTTCTAACGAATTTTCGCCTTATATATACGAAGAGAACTACTACGTACGTTAATTATAGCTTATTCGACCGCTTTTCTTTCGCCTCTTTACGTACTTATAATAGCTTAACTTCCTACTATTATACCTAGCTTATTTATAGAGTAGTATTTCTTTAGCCGAGATACGGCGTCTACCTCTTTTTTATTTAGAAACCTTTCTACGCCTTTATTTATAAACTCTCCTATAGATACTAGTAATATTAATCTTAGACTTCTTAGTACGTAGTCGCCCTCTTCTAACTTATATAGCGCTTCTCTTTCTTCTTTCTTAATTTCTAATCTCTTCGCTTATAATAGAAACGAGTAAGAGGCTACTAGTAGAAACGACTAGAATAGTTCTTATAGAAACGCGAATAGTAATAATAGAAATAATAAAGATAATAGCTCTATTATTAATAGCGACGAGAGTAATAGCGACGAGAGTATTATACCGCCTACCTCCTTCTCTTAGCTTTCTAGAAAAGTAGTAGTAGTAGTAGTAGTAGTAGTAGGTAGAAAACGAGTACTAAGTAGAAAATAAGTAGCGAAAAAGGGTTTAGCTAGAAAGAGAATAGCTAGAAAAGTACCGGGTACGGCTAAGATAGTAGTAGTAAGTAGAGAAGGTCTAGCTTATAGAGCTAGTATATAGAAGACTTATTACTATAAGCTAGGTAGTAAGTTATATAGTCGGCATTTATAGTCGGTATTACTAACTTATACTCTAGCTATCGCGCTCTAAGAGAACTATAAGTACTAGAGGTCTACGGATCTACTTATACTAAAGGTACTCTTTAGTTATATCGTTTATAAAGTTTACTACGACGTTTCTAGAGGCTTAGCCGTTTCTAAAGGAAGTTACTATTAGTAGGCGAGCGCTCTTAGTACTCTATAGGAAGCCGCTAAGAGTACTCTAGTCTACTTCTTCTCGAGTATATATATTCCTAGTTATTTTATATTCGATCGATATTAACTATATAATAGGCACTAACGTTGCCGCAATTTACGTAAAGTAAGTAACTATTTAGTAGAGGAATATAAAGTTTATTATTAGCCTACTCTCGTCTTAAGGAATTAATCTATTTAGTATATATATAGTTATACTAAATCGTATAATTTGCCGTATCGAATTAAACATACCTCTAAAACCCGTTATTTTCTATACTTTCTACTTCTTCTAGTTTCTATTTATTTATAACTCTTTATACTATATTCTATTAAATCTTATATTTCTATTAGTACCTATCTTTAAACCTATTATTAGACCTAAGTCGAACCTATTTAATATCTATGTTTATTAAATAGGTCTAGAACTAAAGAGAAACTAGCTAGGACCTAACCTAACTATTATAGTTCTATATTTTTAGGTTCTAGACCTAACTCGGACCCGTTCTAACCTATTCTAACCTCTAGTTCTAGCAAAATAAAAAGAGAACTCGTTAAGGGTATTTAATTAGGTATCGAGTTAGATATAAATAAGCTTTAGAACTTAGAAGTATTATTTAGCGCTAGCGTATTATTAATTTACGGTCTCTTACTATCGGCCTTTTTCTTATATTATTTATTAGGTTTAGTTACCTTAATTCGCTTATAGGTATAGTACTTAAAGAGTATATATAGTTGTTTTCTAGTAGTTAGCGCTATAGTATATACCTACTAAATATTTAAGATAGAATTTTAAAGTTCGTATATTAGGGCTTAGCGGCGCTTAGAGTACGGGCTAGTTAGTAATAGCTAATAAATAAGCTCGGATAAGCGTAAATTAGACCCTAAGGCATATTAAAGTTTAGTAAAGTTATAGGTTTATCGCGACTATCTAATGCCTCTACTAACCTAATTACTAATAATAATATATTCTACGCCTTCTAGCGTCTTAATAATACGTAGAAACTAAAAGCAAATGCCTTATAAATTACTACTAGGTTTATAGCGCGCGATATATAGCTAGTAGTAATACTACGAGCTCTAATTATTGCCGAACTAGCGCTAGTACGCCGCTTCTACTATCGATAACCTCTTAAATGTACTATATTACTCTTAAGGTACTATAGTTTAAGAAGGTTTAGAAACTTAATCCGGTGCCTCTAATTAAGCTAATTTATCTAAGATACGTAGCCCTAAATAAGCTAGTTTTAGCTCTTATTATCGCTATTAATCTACTATATTCTAAGCCTTCTTAAAGGTACGCGCTATCTCCTTATTTAAATAACCTCTTAAACTAGTAATAATATTATTAAGCTAGTTATTATCCGCCGCTATAACGCTATTATTTACTCTTAATTAATTAATAAAGGTATAAATTATAACTAGTAAACCCTAATACTAGATAACGCTCTCTTCTATATCTAGAGGCTTTATAAATAACGATAAGAATATAGATAACTTAGAGACTAAGTCTAAAGAACTAGGTACCTACTATATAGTTAGTATCTAAGTTTAAATCGAGCTCGAATCGAGCTCGAATCGTATTATCTTAGCGGCTATATACCTTAACTCTAACTCTAAAAGCTATTTCTTACTTAGAAGTCTAATTTATATATAGTTTACTACTAAATTAGACCCTCTAAAGAGTTTATAGTAGCCTTTAAGAGCTAAGGAATACCTCTAGCCGTAGAATTATAAACTTTTAAACTAATTACTTAATTACCTCTAATTAGCCTAATTAATTACAAATCTAGTAATTATAATTAAATTAGAGCTAGTTACTTAATTACCTCTAATTATTTTATTAGGAATTAAACTCTATAGTATAATCTATCTTTTAATAGTTACTTCTAGTCGTTTGCTCCTCTTTAACTAGATTCGTAATAACGATATTTCGACTAAAGGTCGTAAAGAAAGTTAAGGTAATCCTATATATCCTATTCGGGTTATATAGTAGTATAGTAACTATATATACTAAGTATATATAACTTAGCTAATATATATATAGTCGTAGGAACTACTACTAGGCTTAGTAGAAAATATAGCTGCCCGAGGGACGTAACGCGACGGCGTATAGAGATCGGCTACGCATATAAAAGGTGCTGCCCGATCCTATAGCACGCCTATAATATAGATAACGCGAAGGGGTAAAAGAAAAAGAGCGCCCGATTAAGAGCCTACTTATAAGCGCTATAAACCTTCGAACGGCGGGAGTATAAGAATCGTCGAAGAGTAAAAGACGCTAGAGTAGTCTCTAAAGGCGCTAATAGGTCGAAGTCTTAACTAGGTGCCGCGTAAAAGTATAAAGGAGCGAGTTAACTACTAGGCAAGTAGGAGAACGTCGCGTATACCCGTTATATCTTTAGTAAGTATAAGCAATCGGCGTAAGAGAAGCCGTAAGAGTGCGTCTACTAACGCGGCCGGATTATTAGCACCTCCGTCGGCCCCTTCGGCCTTAATATCTATATACGATAGGGTCGCACCTAACGTACTTCTCGATAATAACATCTTAGGACTATCGTACTACTACGATTCTACTAATAAAAAAGCTCTATAAGCGGCCCTAGACTACGTATACAAATCCCTATTCTCTTTACGTTACTCGGATAGTAATTTCGAGACGTTTATAAGAGCTAACTACTAAGCTTAGAACGAGAGCGAGCTAGTATCTAAGGTTATCTATCCGTTCTTTACTAGCTACTTCGACTAACTTTCTTCGACTAATCTAGCTTTTATAGCCCTAGAACTCGCTATACCGCTCCTATATAAGATACTAGTTCTAAAGCCTAATTATAGCTTTAGAGTAGCGAAGGAGGATATAGAACTATCTATACGACGCTCTCTTAGCAAATATATTATATACGCTCCGGATACGCACGTACTTGTCGCTATTAATAATATAATATAAGTAAAAGGCCCTAATAGGAAAGCCTCCGTATTATAATCTTAGGTTACGCTAGATAGCGTAGTCGGCGAACGTATAATATATAAACTACGCTCTTTTATAAAGAGCTCCGAAGTAGTAGCTAATTTAGAAGCTCGCACTTTTATATAGTCGTACTATATAGGTACGATAAAGTTTTATATAACCTATCGTCGACTAAATCTATCTAGCGGTCTAGATTAGATCGTTACGAGCGAAATTAGAGGCTAGTATCTCTATAGGTTACTAGTATAACTACGCGACGGCATTATAAAGTATCGTAATAGTATATAACTAGCGATACGATACCGTAACGAAGTAGTATAGGCTACTAATACGCGTATAAGAGAAGAGGGCGGGGATAAGTCTACCGAGAGTAAGAATAATAGCTAATTCTATAATATTATAGAAGGAGCGCGGATCTCTTATACTCTTACGCTTATCGCTTAATTAATCTAGTCTAGTAAAGTCTATTAGAAGACGTAAGGCGTACTATATACTTCTTCTATATTGCCTTTACTTAGTTTACTTAACGTTCTTAGTCCTAGCCTTATCTTAATATTTAGTAGTAGCGTACGGGAACCTTACTTCTAATTTCTAGTAATAGTAGGTAGAGGATATAGCTTCTCGAAACGAGGGCGATAAAGCGCGTAGGCTATAGCCTCGCGCTAACGGCTAGGCAAGCTGCCGTATGTTTTACTAATATAATTATAGCCTCGTACGATTAGATTATACGCTAAAGTCTAATATATTCTAGAGATGTTATAAATCGTATATACTAGATAGTCGATGCTCTTTATTATTAGATTTAGGTAACGGGTAGGATATTATTCCGTATATAATATATAGATACTATATTCCTTTACTTATACCTACTACCTAATCCCTCTAGATACGATACTAAAACGCTAAAAGCAATAGGTTAAGCGTCCGGAACATAAGCGCTAGAAACGTAGACTAGACGTTACTATCGAAGATAGCGAGGACGAATACTACGACTAGGAATAAGGATAAGCCGAGGTCTCTAAAAACCTTAACGATAGAATAGAAGACTAGATAGTATAATGCGAGCACTATATAGTAGTAGCACTTTTAGGCAATACTATCGAGTCGGTTTGCGACGAAAGTTTCCTACTATAGCTAGCTATATAATACTAGAGATATTAATATAAGCTTAAGGTTATAAGGCCTTTTAGCTATACTAAAGGTAGAGAGCTAGATACTCGAGTTATAGAGACTTTATCTACGAGCTTTAATAACTTCCCGTTCGAGATACTAGGTAGCCTAGATAAGTAGTCTAAGTGTTTTAATACGTAGATAGTAAAAACTAAAGACTATTATAGAGAAAAGTTTATAGCGGAGATTAAAGCTCTACTCGAGTAATACGAAGAAATAGAATATACTACCGCTAAATAGGACTTAGCTCGCGATAAAGAAGAACTTAAAAAGCGAGAATTAGTTATAAAAGAAAAGGAGTCGAGGTTAGAGCGCTATAGGCTTTTAGGAGTATAAAAAGCTACAAGGCTAGCACTAGATTTAACTTAATACTACTATATTTTGCTTAAAAATTTATAGTTTCGATATCTAGTATGCCTATACGATAGTCTATTCGCTTAAAACTTTTCTTATTTTATTATTAAAGTACTAGAAATAGGAAAAATAATATATCGTCTATTAATCTTTATATATTATTCTTTAGATGCTATTACTATAAATTCTAACTAAACTTACCCCTAGATATGCTAATCGCGGTCTAACCCTGCCGTATACTTACGCTACTATATACTCGTAGCTAAAGGAAGAATATTTTTTAGCTCTAAAAAGGACTTTATATATATAATCTATTACTAAGTGCGAACACTACTCCTCCTTAACGTTACTCTAGAACGCTTTCTTAATATTGCCCGCTAGGCTATATAAATATAACTAAGTATACTCCTTTTATAAGTATATTACTTTAATAGTCGACGGATATATAACCGATATCTATCGTATTTTGCTATACTAACTAAGTAAAATAACTAGTTTTAGTTAAGAACCTACTACTTTTAAAATCGTACTTAACTCTCTTATCGCCCTATACCTCGATTACGTTAGCCGTACTTCTATATCCTTAGGCTATATTCTCGCTATATAGACCTCCGCTATAGTCGGAGGGCTATCTCTTTGCCTACTATTCTACGAAAGAGGCTAGTGTCTTATACTACTTTAAGGGCTATATATAATACTATAAGCGATATATATTACTACTATTTAAGACCTCGGACTTAAGGTCCTTCGTATTTAAATCTTCGTTACTACTATTAGGTATATTAGGAGAGTTCTTAGGTATTTTAGAGGGTCTACTAGTCTTCGTTAGCTATATATATTCGCTCTCCTTCGTTTTTTAGATAGTTTTACCCGTATAAGGAGCGTTATAAGAACTATACGAGCGGGTCTTTAATCTTTCCGATACGCTTAAGATAGAGTCTAGAGTATTATAGGTAATAGTTGCCGACTCGCTAATAGAAGAAGACCTCTAGGAGAGTAAAGGGCTACTAATCGTTATAGATAGCATAATAATCGTAGTCTGCAATCTATAAATAATAATTATTACCTCGATATAAGCATTTAAAGACTTAGTATTACGGTATTAATATCTCCTATTAGCTAGTAGAAATAGGGAATATAAGAGTACGCTTAGTAGTACGAGTAGTATAGTTAGAATTTATTCGGTACTATACGTAATTAGGAATAGAAACTCTAGTAGCATACGCTTTAAGTAATATATTTAATTAATTTATACTACTTCTATCGGAACAGCTCTAGTAACTTACGGGTTCCGACTTCTTATTTACTATATTCGGAAACTATTACTATATCCTCTAAGCCGTAATACTAAGGAATATTAAGGTCCTCGTTATAATATATATATACGAATATGCCGCCTAGAATTAACGGCTAAGTGCTTCTATAGCCTTAGCTCTATATTTTATAATATTCTAGAAGAGATTTAGGAAGTTCTAGAGTATAGAGATTTAGATAGAGCTATCTAAAGTGCTAAATACTAAAGTGCGTATACTATTCCTATATCTTAAATCGCGTTAAATAAAAGAACGTAGCTATAATATATCGCATAGCCTAATCTCGAATAAATTCTACTATTAATAAATACTATATAAGAGATTCCCTTCTAGTAATATTCTCTCGAGGTAGCCGATAGATTTTTAACCCCTTAATTAGATATTATAGACTAACTACTAAGCTCGAGCTAACCTTCGACGTATTTTATTCGAGGATTAATCGAAGGTAGAAACTAACCCTTATTATAGACCTTAAAGCTCCTATCTCTAATAGATCGTTAGTATAACCTCTTAATATATAGTTTAACCTCGCTAGTTACTATATTATACTTTTAATTAGGCCTAGTCTACTTCTATTCGCCGAATCTATAGCAAACCGAATTATCGTTCTACTAGCCTACTATATACTTTTATAACTATATAGCTACCTTATCGGTCCTATTATTATTAGAGCTATCGTTAGGACCTAAGGCATTTTACGTAGGTAGCTCTTAAGGAGTAGTTCCCTAATTAGAAGCTTCCGGCTCGTTAGTAGGACGCTCTACTAGGCTATTCCTCGTCCTAGTAGAATATTTATAATAATCGAAAGCTCCGTATTAGACCGTAGCTCTAGGCGCGATTCCGACTATTAAAGAGCTCGTTTAGCGAGAATTACTCGCTAGGATAGTAGCTAGGTTAAAGTATAGAGCGGAACTAGTAATAGTAAGATATCTAGTAGGTAATATAATATCTCGTTTAGTAATATACTAGTTACTATAACAACTATATAACTAGCTATAATAGCCTCCCGAGTTATAAAATAGGCTATATAACTAGGTAACTAAGAACTATCTACTAATTAGGTAGCAACTCGATAAATTAATTTAAAAAGGCTAGGATCTTAATAAAGTTTTATAAGGCTAGGATCTAGGATCTTAATACTTATTACTATAACTAACCCTAGTAGCTCTATACCCTAATCTAAACTCTAAGCTATAAGCTTTCTCGACTCTAAGCTAGAAGCTCGCTCTACTCTAATAGACTACGGAATACTCTATACTATTCGCTATACTTCGTCTACGTATATATAGGACTAGTAACTGGAACTATATAGTACTACGAACTATATATAAGACTTTTAGTAGTATCTAAGTAGTAATAAAAGTAGAAGATACGTACGAATCTTATTTATACTAGTTATAAGCCGTTTATAGAGTAAAACGCTTAGTTATAGCTTAGTTACGCTATTTTACCTAGTTATAAATTTATAACTATAACTAAGGCATAATACTACCTAGAAAGATTAGTCGCTATAAATTCGCTTCGCTTATAGCGTAACTTACTATTAAGTAATACTCTATGCCCTCTATAAATTACGTATAGTATAAAGCGTTCCCGGTAGCTAGCTTAGTATCCGAGTGCTTCTATTATTAGATCGAGCTCCTTATACGTAAAAATCTTATCTAGCGACAATTCTTAACTATATCCTATTAGGCGTAGAGATATACTAAGGCCTTATATATACTCTTATAAGAGCGAAATCCTCTTATAAGCCGTATATAAGCCTTATAAGGCTATAAGATAGCTAAGGCTTAGCTTTTTTATACTACCTAATTAGGGTATTAATATTTAATTTAGACTTATAAAAATATCTCTTAATCTAAAGAGTCTAATAAACTTTATTTCTAGCTCGTTACTCTATAACGCTATAACTCTATCTATATTAGAGATATATACTTTAAAATACTAGAATATAGAGAAAAAGTACCTCTCTACTATACTAAAATATTTATAAAGCGCAAAAGATATATCTACGCGTATAATAGTGTCCTTACGTAGCTTATAAGCGAGTTTTAGTCCTTATAAGGCGACTTATAAGGCCTTCTATAAGTTATCTATCCCTAGTTAAATAGCGTAGGATCGGCGTTTGCTTTATATCGTCTATAATCTAGAGTCGTTTAAAAACTCCTAGTAGTAGCGTAGCGATACTCCTTATATCGGCAGCGTATTTAATATCTTATAAAGCGTCGTCCGTAAGAGCTATCGCGAGGAGCTAATCGACTAGATAAAGTTCTAGCTTCTTATAGTCTTCTAGCTAATACTAAACCTTTAATAGCTCGACCGTAGTAGGAGCGTTAGACTTACTCTTTTACTTGTTTACTACGAGCACCCTTGCGATTCCTTAGTATAACCTTAATACTAATATAACGCCGGCCGTCGTATAATATAATTATAATAATTAAATCTTTATATAGTAGGCCCTCGTTATTACTAGTATAAGTAGACGACTCGATAAACTCTCCTAAGCGAATACTAAAATAAAGTAGAATTATAATTAAGAAGGAGATCTAGAGTTAGATACGCTAATAATCGATCTTATATTCGTCGAGCGCCTATAGGAAGTAGAGAATATCTATTACGATAGTAGGAGTAGCTACGGGTCGCGCTATAGCTTCTTAGGAAGCACCCTTCCTAACTAGTCCTTCGCCGATAAATTTAGTTAATTTTAGAAAGTGCGATAGCGGGATCTCCCGATCTAATTTGTCGTAGAATAATTTATTTAACTACACTAGATTTTTCTTAAGTGTCGTCGTTATAAGCTTGCCGCTAATCTTCCCTTGCCTGCGTAGCAAGCACTATTAGAGGAAGGCTATTACTTGTTTAGAGTTAGGAACCTCTAACTACGCACCCCTCTAGCTAGGTTAACGGAATTTAATATAAAAGGCTTCCTATGCCCTGCGCACGACCGCGAGTATGCTTAGGTACGCACGAGAACAGTGTTCGTTTAGAGGTATAACTACACCGCTTTCGAATTGTCCCGCCTGGAGGCGTCGGATCTCCTCGAGCTTATCTACGTGGTTAGCTATAGTTTAAGTGCTAGTAGTCTCGTAAAGAACTTCGTCGCGGGGGAACCGTGATTCGAAAGGAGCTAGGGCGGTCTTCGCCACGATCAGGCTGCGCTAGCCAAGGGAGTCGACCAGGCGCTCGGTATGATGTCGCTCCTCCCGCTAGTAGAGTTGTGCAACACATGCATGATCTCTCAAGAGCAGATGCGACTTGGCAAGTCATTGATATCGGGTTGCTAGAGTCCAAAATAACGCCGAAATCCAGCTAACAGTTTCTGGACAGAGCATAGCGTCCGGCTGCAGAACCCCAAAACGGTAACCGAGCCTCTATCTCTCCAAAAATGAGCCGGCAGTGCGTAGCAGGTTGTGTAATGCGGATTGCATACAAGCAAAAATGTGAGTGTACACGCTGCATCGTCCGTGAATCGCTAAATTATCTGTTAGTCGTTCAGCAGGCAAGAACTGAGTATACTCATTCACTTACAACACGGGGCCCGTCGAGTTTCAAGGCTCGTGAGCTGCGGGCGCTAGGATCGCCGCTCACGGGCTGGCAACGACGGATTTTACCACTACACTGCCTGTAGTCGCCTGCCAGATCGTGTAGAAAAGCGAGAATTGAAAGCTGTTCCAGAAAAGCGATTTCTGGTCTCCAGAAGTAAGCAGATGTCGTCTGTTTTATGGTCGGCGCCAGAGGAATCTGACTAAAGACTAAATGACGGGCCGTACGTACCGTTGCGCATGGCGGCTTCCGCGATGCTTAAATCGATATCCCGCCCCTGGAAACCGGGTACTAGTAGGAACAGAATCGGCGATGAATGGCTTGCATAACATGCACAACTGCATCTCGGACGTAGAGGCATCCGTGAGACTTTTGTTGGATGACTCAACGATACTCAGTCTCTATGGTTATTGGTGCCCCCTTGAACTTTGGCTTTGAGCTATGGATTGTGCAGACTCCAGAACGTCCAGTCGTTGCGCACTACGAAGGTACACCAACGCCCTTCCCTGACGGCTACATTCGCACGGTCGAGTTCCTGTGTTGGTGCTTCTGAATCCAGATTTCATGGTCCTGCTTGCCTGCTTTCCTGTGTCCGGAAATCCCGTACCCTGTTTCCGTTCTGTCTCCTTTCAGACGCGCCTCCGAAGTGCGGTGACGTAAGCTTCGGAGCGGATATTCTTTAGTGCGGCGCGACGTTCTGCGGAGCGTCTGAGGACAAAGCGCGCACAGCTAGTGTAGCTGCATACCAAAGACACCGAATTTTCCCTATAAAAGCGACTAAACTAGCACGACTGTCCTTAGCGCATTCGTCGCATATAGCCGCCTTCCTAGTTATATAGTACGCGACATAGACAAAGCAGTTTATACGTATGCGCGACAAAAGGGCGCAAAGTTATTAAGTACAAACAAAACGAGCTCGCGGTTGTTATAGATTTCTAGATTCCTTCGGATCTTCGAAAATAACTATGTTTCAAGCGCGCACAAACATTCTAAAAAGTGCATTCGACGCGCTATATTAAACTACGCGTCTGCTTACCTAGTAAACGCGTATATCGCGTTGTAATTAGAGGCAGAGCTCGCATAGCGACAATGCCAGCCAAACAGCGCGGTTTGTCTTTAGACTGCTCCGCAGAAGCGTCGCACCTTGGCACCTACCCCTTCCGAACGCCTGACTTCGGAGGTGCAGTCTAGAAGGAGACAGTTTCCGTTTAGTCCGTACCAGGATCACGTTCCCCGTAGTCTGGCCAAGACCGTACCACAGTGGTACCTTTAGCAGAATTCCTCGTGGGCGATACCGCTAGATAGCTATAGATTGCATGTTAGGGAACGGTACAGTCCGATTTGGAAGGCAGCTCTAACTGCGGACAGAATACGATCAAGGACAGAAACGGCTCCATCCCACTTGGACTGTACCGTCTTAATCGCGGCATGCATGAGAATAATGAAACCATATGCCAGTACGGCGTTTTCACCTCAGACCTACGTTGCTATCGAGAAGGTATGGTCCCGACGGATCAAGATTGGCATACTGTTTCCTTCTTTCTGCGTTGCAGGTGGTGATCTTCCGACTAAGCTTGGTGCCTACTTTCCTAAAGAGCTTCTGCGTGGGCAGGGCGGCGGACAGCTTGATTGATACGGTCACCTGACACAGACACTAAGCCATACTAGAAACAGGCAGTCACAGACCTGCACTCGGATGTCACATGACGCAAAACAAAAGGAAGCGCTTACGAGATAGTAAGGTAGACAGCGGCAAGGCAGACTTTTATTAGTAGAGCACAACAGAGGTGCAGTGCGGAGAGTGGCGGTAAGCGCTCGCGTTTGTGGGGTTGCGCTTCACCTTCCATGACCCGCTGTGCCGCCGCCTTGCCGACTGGCCGTCGGCGCAGTCTTGGCCTCCGATCTTAGACGTCAAGCCGCGTTGCATGCAACTAGCACAACCCCTCAACCATTCGTCAGCCGCGCTGTCCTCAGTCGTATACTACATCGTGAGCGACGCGCCTCAACCTCTGCGCCATGGCCTCGAAACCGTGCGCGCAAGGTACAGGACTCAAAAGGAAACGCATCCAGAGCGGCGCCAGAGCGCGCAAGAGCCCTAGGCTGGAAGATCTCCGCCGGCAGGACACAAGCATTGCACCGAAGGACCGCATACGAAGTGACCAGCCGTCGAAACGACAGTCGAGCGACAGTTTAGAAGAGGGACCCTGTAGGAAACGACGAAAACAGCATTCGCGACCTGGCGCACCAGAAAGTGTAGAAACCTCGCGAGCTGCCTCTACCGACACTGGAGATCCCATTGCATACTGGAGCCACTACCACTATTGGCCAACTCATTACGTACAATCAACCGACAGTATGGTCAATCTTCTCGCCCGCAAGCGATCCACTATTTCGAGAAACAGAAAGAGCTCGGAAGCGGGTTGCGCGACGATAACGTCTAGCTCCCCAAGTTCTCAGCGATCGAAGGAAGAGCAGAGCAGCGAGTACAAACATCCACGTTATGCAACACTTCTCGAAGTTACAGCGAACAGCTACATGGACGATTCAGAGAAAGGCATCTCTGGGCAGAGCAAACGTGACTATTTGCATCTCCTTAGTCGCGAAGCTATAGTGCCGACGGACTCACTGTTTCAGGATGATAAGTTTGGACAAATCATCAAAATGGTCCGTGATCGCAACGAGGCGAGGATTGTTCGGGACATCACTCCACTAATTGTCCCTTCTGTTGAAACCTTGGCTATCCAAGGCGCCACAAAGCTGCTCTGCCTCGTTGAGAGCCTTAACGAAGGCTGGAATAACTGCATTCCAATCACGAAGACACGACCTCAGCCGGATCATGCCGTCGGCTTCCGCCGCAATGCTTTCTCATCGACACAGCTCACCAAAATGGACCCGATTGTCGGCGGACTTGCGGATCAATCGTACTTCATGGCTACGTACTATATGTACTTCCCCTTCCTTGCATGCGAAGTCAAATGTGGCTCCGCAGCACTGGACATTGCGGATCGCCAGAACGCCCATAGTATGACCATCGCAGTGCGGGCTGTTGTTGAGCTTTACAGGGCCGTCGGCCGCGCGCATGAGCTTGATCGTGAGATACTAGCGTTCTCTGTCTCCCATGATAACGAGACCGTTAGGCTCCATGGACATTACGCCGAGGTCGACGATGAGGACACGAAGTACTACCGACATACGATTCGGAAGTTCAACTTCACTGAATTAGATGGCAGAGAGAAGTGGACGGCATACAAGTTTACGAAGAGCATTTACGAGATCTGGATGCCTATCCACTTGGAGAGAATATGTTCAGCTATCGACGACATACCACCTGATATCAGCTTCACAATGGAGGGCTCAGAATTACAATTCTCCGACAACTCCGGCCTAACCCAAGATATCAGGGCGCAGAGCCTTGCTGCTTCAAGTTCTGAATCCCAACCTTTCGACCTCGGGGCTGACGGTACACATTCAAGCCCTGTCGGCGAATTGTGCGACACTCCAAGCACTTCAGTAGATGGAGCGGTGTTCAAGAAGCCGAAACGACGACGGGATTAGGCGCAGGTTCATTTGCTGTGCCCTTTGGCATTAGGTACGACTGCCGAAAGCAGTTGGGAGTCTATACATGTGACACTCCAAGCCCGGTAGATCGAAACGAAAGACAGTTGGGAGCCATGAACCCTCTCGAGCGATCATAATAACGAACAGTGTTTTAGACACATCCTTGCTACCCGCAAAGCTAGATCTGTCCTCCACTAGCTTCCTGATCTCGCACATGTCTTTGCTCATGTGAGTATACGCAGGTTCTTGCAGTCTTGAAGTGCTATTTTCCTTGTTGTGTACCGTGAACGCAGCCTTAATTCTGGGACAGATTATGACTGAGCGTCTCGATTCTACTGTCCTACATGTCAGATGGATCTCGAGTCCGAATCGCTGCAAGATCAGAGTCCTAGTAGTTTCACCGATGTTTTCTCCAGCTGATCTGCAAGATAGCGTCCGCGTGCCATCGTCGACTGCCATTGCGAAGAGGTCTATAGGCATGAATTCTTCTGTGCATGATATCAGGTGCTTGCGGTCTGTCACTGCAAGAAAAACGTCGATCCTTGTAGCATCGTGCGTAGCTTGCATAGACCCTGCAGTCGTGCGAGCTTTCCTTTGCATCATGTTCTGGAGGTCTGCAGAGAAGACACTAATGGAGTAGCCCTCTGCCAGCCTGCGGCAAAGCCACTTCCGATTGGGTATTATATACTTGAAAATGCTCGTGTATTTAGGCATGTCCTCTTTCGGGATCAATACTCTGCACGTGAGACGGAGATTGAGCGCATCCATAGGCTCCAACCAGTACAGGATATCGTCTCTAACTGTGTCAATTCGCAATACATCGCGAAGGCTAAGAAGCGCAGTCGATGGTTCTGCGGTCACTTGCATTATAGAAACGAAGTGGTAATGGTGCAGGAGAGTTCATGTAGGCCATCCCTACGTCTTCGCTGACGGATGTTCTGCTTTCATCAAAAGGAAGCGCGCCAATGCCAGGCACCCTTTTCTCGTCAATTAAATCCTGATTCCACCAGCTGACGGGAAACGGGTTCGGGTCGGATTCAGGACTAGTCCTTGCGGTTTCTTGACCTCCGCTCCCATGTGGACTGTACAGATGGAAATTCAGACTTCTGGCCTTGATGGGTTTTGCTGGAAGTATTCATCCTGCTTCCTAGTCGGCAGCAGATGCTCTCTGTTTTCGGAGTCCATGCGGCGAGCACCTGTCGGCCAGTCTGGAGAAAGCGTTGACGGGTTGCGTGATGTGCCTTGAGGGGCGATATTCCAGACTGTTTCCTGCAGCATGACCTTTCCAGGTCGGATGCAACCATAGGGGAACCGCCAGCTGCGACGCTCGTCGATCTGGAACCGAAGCTAGAGAACTCGGCTGCGGCTTCTCAGGTTGTCTTGAACGCCAGATTTGGCCATGGACTACGACTACGGCCGCCATTGCCGCCGTGTCCAACGAGATCTCAAAGCAGGTTGCCGCTCTATCTCGGACCAAGTGAGCAGATGGCCCGGCTGGTCCATGCGTCTTCTCCAGAACAACATCCTGGCAACCGGACCATGTATGACGAAGGGGCAACCGACAACGTCGGCGCAGCGACTGCTATAGACGAGTCCACATGGACTCTAGCTAATCGACTGTTTATCGCCGGAGCAGATCGCAATGCGCATCGGATCGTCGTCGCAGAACTTCTCCAACAAGGACACGAATACGATACGCGGTTACTCACCGTCGACGCGACTATACGCGCGCGATTTGCCGGCGCGCTTGTATGCTCAGACTTGCGCGACCGTGTGAAACGCATTCCCGACACGAAAGTGTTAAGGCCAATACGCAACCTCGCACTGCTCGCATCCTTATGGTCTCCCAGCCTTGTGCGTTACTACGACTGGCAGCATGCAGGAAAGAAATATCTTCGGCTGCTGCGTGAAGCTGCGGAGCTACATTCGAACTTCAGGCAAGATTTCGTGCCTAGAGCCAACGCCGTTTTGATCGAACGCCACGAGAGCGCGATAAGAAACAACAAAGTAAAGAGCGTGCAGGAAGACGACAAGACATGCCTCCTCGAGCAACAGGATCTGAGGAATATAGTTGCCGGAAAGATACCAGACAACGGCGACCGCGAACAGCTGTGGACGACTTCGACAAACACTACATTCTACATCTCGAGCAAACGATTGCTCGATTGGCGAGGCGATAAGGCATACTTGTACCTTTTGCAATATGACAACAACGGCCTCGTCACCAAACGAGAGCCCTCGATTCGATTGCCTACACCGTCAAGCCCGTCAAGTGCTGCGGAAGTTACCAATGCCAGCGAAGCTTCGGAAACAGAGGAGGCGCACGAAGGCAAGGACGACCAAGGCCATAGCAGCGAGCTTGACGACGACGTTCCGGGAGAGCATAATGGTTCTGCGAATAACAATTCTGGACCAGAGGAACTCGACAGGAGTGGCGCAAGTTCGACTTCAGACACGACAGACGACGCAGCGAATGCTCGCGAGGAGCAGGAGCAGGAGCTTGGAGCGTCAGCATCGCCCCTGACAGACCAAAACAACTGCTCATTCAGCAGAGATACGGAACGGGATTACATTGTCGTCTCCCAAGACCTGTACGCGGACGATGGACAGCTCAATTTTGCACAAACTCGCCATAACAAATTCCGCGACAGGATCAATGCATACATGGCTACTCTCGATGCAACTGCAACACAACAAACGCACCCTTTACACAATCTGAGGCGTCAATGGCTAAGCACCACAACGCGCTGGGCGAAAATATATGCGTATAGCGGCAAATATCGGTCCGGCGTTGGAATGGCAACCTGCATTGAGGAGACAGAAGTGTTGTATTTCTCTGCTGACGATTTCTGTAGCTTCGCAGCGTCTGGTAGGCGCCTTGAATATCCAGTACTTATTCGAGAACACTTTACTGATACTGGGATGCATACTCTGGACACATACGCACAGCTATTGCGTGACGGCTATAGCAACCAGAATATCGCGATCCGATCGTCGAAGACAATTACTGCAGAGGACAGACCTGTAGCCTGGTTCTGCGACCAGATAACTTCTTTAGCTACGAGCATTAGTGCCGGCACTAATGCCCTCAACCTCCAAGGCATTGCCAACGCGCATCGACCAACATTCACATATCTACCACGATATCAGCTGATGAGATCGCTGTGTGCACAAAGAGGCAGCCTGGGGAAAGCAACTTCAGCTCGAGCTAGTGATGTAACTAGTTGTGACTGCTTCGACATCCTAGGCTTACCGGGTGCCTTTTCTGGAGCTCATGTAGACGCATTGACGGGTACCTGGCTTCGCAATTTGACTGGAATCAAGTTGTGGATGATCGTACCTCAGAAACAAATGGATGGAGAATGGGATGTGTTTGCACAAGACGGACCGCTTTACGAACCGAATGGAAAGGAGCGTTTAATCCTGCTCGAGCAGGACGACGTCTTATTCATGCCACCAGGTCTCGCTGTCGTGCATGCTGTTCACACTGTGGAGACGTCGCTCATGGAAGGTGGAATGCTCTGGGACTATCACAGTATCGTAGCTACCCTGCAAGCAGTGCACTGGATCGCAACACATCAAAACGCGACGAACGAAGCACTGCCATGGGAGCTTCCGGCAATCCTCGCAGCTCTAGAGGAGAGGGTCAAGGGAGACGGGATCAGATTCGCAACCTGCGGACAACTTAACAAATTCCGTGCCGAGTTCCAAAGTGCTGCCCTGCAGCTCAAGGCTTTGGGCTGTGACTGTTCACGGTGCGATTTCGATGGATGCATCTGTCGTATCGCTCTTCGACGATGCACCCAATGGTGCCATGGTCATGAAGAACTCCCGAATACAAGCCATAACTGCATGCACGAGCAGGAAGCGCCATACTCTTCCGACGAGGGCAATGCAAACGACGGCGAATCTAGTCATCGAAAGAGAAGAAAGAGAAGGAGGAGGAAGTGATCTGTGCCTATCGTGTGGTCGCATATAATGCAAGGGTTCGGCTGTCTGCGCACGCGATGGCACAGTGACACCGTCTACGCTAGTTATCCTGCATCTATGGGCAGTTCTACTCGCCGATATTCAATGAAAGCATGCCTAGCGGCGGGGACATTTTGTCTAACTTGCTCAACAAATTCTCCAATTACTGTACAGCATCTGCAGACTTTGTCTGTTCCATTCTCGATAAAGCAACTATGCAAGCAGTAGTAAGCATCAAATTCCTACTCCACTCGTAGTACCGGCTGTTCTGACTAAGGATGTATTTATCTAGGTGTTGCAGATAGCCCTGTGAAGCGGGACTAGGAATGTAGCTACATCGTGACTCGGCGTGATGTAGTGGGTATGGGTTGTGAAGACCGTAGCAGTCCTTTCGCTGGGAAATGGAGGCTCCGAGAGGAAACGATCGGGCATCATATAGCGTGTTCTGTGCACTACAGATGTTACCGTTGGCACTTGTTCGTCTGGAGTGTCGCTGGACTGTAGCGCTGGAGTAACGGTGACTGTAGTAGTAATCGTTGACTCGACTGCTACAGTTAGCTGAAGAGTCGACCATATTGAGAAGCTCGGATCATACTGGTAGATCTCGATCCAACATCGATGGTCCAAGGAGCTCCAATAGGCTGTTGGTCCGGCGCTTCTGGGATATGAGAGGCAGCTGCTACACTAACAACCGCGAATGCGACAAGGACAATGAAGTGCATAGTGCGAGCAGAGCAAAGGAAAATTGAGATTAGTGAAAGAAAGATGCGATTAGCAAAAGCTATCGCTTTTAAGCACACGTCAATGCTTGAGGCTTTGGCGCAAAATCTCTAGCGCAAAGGTTAGAAAGTAGTCGGAACGAAGTGAAACAGCTAGACTATGAGCCAACACATGATGAGCTGAACCAACTGCAGGAATTAGCATGACCCGAAACCGTGATTTCTGGCAGGAAATGGAACGAAGTCAGACGGCCATGAGCTCGGGGGGAGAACCGCAGTGTCCAACGTCAAGTCGGCCTCGATCGACATCGGAAAGCCGACGCCTGAACAAGATGCGAACCATTGTATATTTGTTACGCCTCCAATAAATTTGGGAACCGGGGTCGTGGATCTATGATGCGATCGCTGTGCACTATCTCAATTCGCACGGCACTGTAGCATTTCTGCTTTACTGCTTTACATGCACAGCATTGCACCGTAGCAACACTCACAACGTTACCCGGCCCTTTAACTTCAAGATGCGTTACGATCAAGCCATATATACCACTCTTTCGTTATTGATGGCTAATACCGTAGCGGTGGGTTACGGTAGCCAACGGAGTCGAGAGGAGGGCGGAAGTCGACATACAAACCACAGTCGCCGAAGCTATATAGATGAGAGACAAGCTCAAGCAGCAGACATTTCTATCGGAATCTGTCAGGAGGGATCGTGCATGCCCGGAACAAGGAACGGGCACATCCAGATATGTAGCTCTCAGCGGTGGCAGGAACAAGCCATTGGCTCAGGCTGGATATGTTCAGCAGGCATTCTTGCCTTGCATAAGGATGCGGACACTACAACAGCTGAACTGTCTCCAAGTAGGACGAAAGGCTCTGATCCGACTTCACAATCTAGGCCGAGCACAGCACCTCAGCCGACATCTAAAGGAGAAGTTACATCTGTTTCAATAGATTCTCAAGCAGGCAACTCTGGCGGTCTGAAATCCATGATTTACTACCCAAACTGGGCGGTATATGCGAGAAAGTTCTTTCCTAGCAACATCACGGGGGTTGAACGATTTTCCCACATATTCTACGCGTTCGCAAACGTGTCTCCCGATGGAACCGTTACCTTGGACGATCCTTACGCAGATCTCGAGATATCTGACGGAGTGTCCGCGTCGAAAGGTGCTATCAATCAACTTCAAGAGCTCAAGAAGGCCAGTTCAGACCTCAAACTTATTCTGAGCATTGGGGGTTATACTTACAGCTCAAATTTCGCCGCACCTGCGAGTACACCAGGTGGTAGAGAAACGTTTGCTCGGAGTGCTGTAGAGCTCGTTAAGACCCACGACTTTGATGGAATTGACGTCGACTGGGAGTACCCGGAGGATCAACCACAAGGCGAGAACTTTTACCAACTGCTAGCTGCTACCAGAGAGGAGCTGGATGCAGCCGACGGCAACACAAAATTACTAACTACAGCTGTTTCTGTGAATCCTCAGCACAACGTGCAACTCCCTATAGAGAAGATGGACAAGATTCTCGATTATTGGCTTCTAATGGGATACGACTACTCAGGAGCATTCGACAAAGTTGCAGGTCATACAGCAAATGTACACGCCAGTGCCGACAAACAAGTGACGCCTTTCGATACCGATAGTGCTGTGCAAGCCTACAAGCAAAGGGGAGTTCGTTCTAGCAAGCTGATCTTGGGGATGCCTCTTTACGGTCACGACTTTGTAGGAACAGAGGGTCCTGGTACATCGTTCTCGTCCGTGTCTAACGGATCGTGGGGTACGGGAGACGATGATCTAACAGGCGTATGGGACTATAAGGTATTATTCGACAGCGAAATTGAGGACCTTGGGCTAACTGCTACAAGGCCATTGCTGATACCGAACCTTCCAAGCTGAAGGTGGATCGGGACTTGATAGCATTATGGAGCTATGACAGCAACACTCGCACTATGGTATCCTATGACACTCCCGAGGTTGCGAGCCTCAAGGCCAAGTACATCCTGGAGACAGGTCTAGGCGGTGCCATGTGGTGGGAGATAACAGGGGACATGCCTAGCCCGAGTGATCAGAGCTTAGTCGACTCTGTTTTGCGAGCTCTAGGTCTCGGTTAGAGCCTGCGGCTCTTCAGAGATATCAATTCCGACTTGACAATTTGCGCCAGGGATCAAATTCCCCTTGCATTATTTACTGCATCATTCGGGCAATGTATCAACCCAAATCTAGACATGCAGAAACCGAGACTTTGCTTGAACAGACCACGTAGCAAACGTAGAAGGAGACTGATACCTGATCCGCAGCAATAGGTGTGCAATTCTAGCAGCTAGCTCCGTTCTGTAGTCGCTGTACAAGATCCAGGAATTACGTCCCATGGCCGCTTAGGCCGTATGCCATCTACAGCAAGAGCCAATTTGCCTCTCAGAATCCCCGGCGCTTTCTGACTCAGCTCCCACTGTTCTGATATGGAAGCCACATCATGCCAATTCACCACATGGCTCATGCCATAAGAGAGCGCTTGGAGTCGGTTCCGCCTCCTCGTCTCTATGTTGAGATCTACAGAAACGGGTTGTGGGAGCACGGAAGCGGGTAGTCGTCCGAAAGAGCTTCATTTGTGAACATGTGCGCTGTCAAGTAGAACCTGAAGGCCTTCTACGGCCGCCTCTATGTTTCGCAGTCGCAACTACAGATTACTCTAGCACGAATGCAACAAGATGCTGACGGCATTTTCCATCGTCGATTGTTTGCTGCTATCAGTAAACGTAATTGCTCAACAAGTCGAATGTGAGGAGGGCAGTTGCCGAGCATCCACGACCGACTCCAACGTCCAGATATGTGGCTCAGGTTACTGGCAAGAACTGTCACGTGGACCATATGTGTGCATGAACGATGTGATGATACTAGAAGACCAGGCCGATGCTGGCTTAGATACACAAAGTTCGAAGTCGCGTCTTGATGCTACATTCAAGCCCATCCAGGCACAGTCATCATCTCCCCAGATGGAATCCAGACCGGTCATCACCAAAGCCCAACTAAACCAGTGTTCCGCTGGAGAGAAGATGGGACGAACAGGTCACTCGTATTGCAGTGGCACAGACCTTTCATGCCGTAGCGACGCTCATGGCATAGCATCATACATCTCCGGAGGGAAAATGGCCTCAATGTACCTGCGGCAGGGCGGCAGTTTCCGTTGTGATATTGAGGAGCCCAGTGATGGATTATACGTGGCTTTCTGGACGCCATACGATTCTTCTCAACCTTCACAACCAAGGCCGAATAGCTGCGGACGGAAGATGGCATTCAAAAACCCTCATACGGGAGCTACAGCTGAAGCTCTGGTGGTGGACCGTTGCGCTGGCTGCGTCGGTGTTGATCACAAGACGTCCGATCCAACCACCCCCGATACGCTGGTCAATGGAGCGACTGTCGATCTCAGTGAGGCTCTATGGAACTTGTTGTACGATTCCGCAGCTCCGAGCGTGTACGATATCGAATACGATGGTTCACCTTGGGCAGGTTCTGCTGAGGAGCCCGCACAGCTTACAGATGCCCTATGTTAAACGGAGCAAGACCCTCCATTGCAAGGCTACCTGGACGTATCTGCCGCCTTTCGGTAGTTCGCGTGTGTTATCTACTGCGTTATCGGTACCTTAATGAGACTAGGGACACGATGATTACCTGACTCTAACTTCACTGATCTTTTGCTGTACCACTGGACTATCGTTTTCGATCTAGTCTGAGTAACGCGGTACTAAATTCGGCTTGAGAAATTCTTTGCAACTCTCGCGATGTTCGCGTATCTGATGAGCCCTCAAAGCAAAGAGCTCTTTCTTCGTCTCCTTACATGCCTGGCATTGGTACTGATAGCCGTGGGATCTTATAAGATGTTGGTCCAGTGCGTGCTGTGAGAGGAAGATATCCTCACAGGCGGGATAGCCCAGATGCTTTCTCGGGCAAGTGAGGAAAGGCGCACTACCCGGTGCAGAATCACCTGTGTCTTGCGTATGGGACGCTCCTGTGAGTGAGCTCTTGCTCTTCTGGTCGTTGCTGATATCCTGTTCCTGGCCATTACTGTGCCGAACCGTGTAAATAGAACGAGTTGTGCACTAGTGCATGAGTTAGGTCGATCAAAGCCGGAGTACACGGAAGTCTCCTACATTTACAGCGTTGCCTCCCTGTGTATTCATCTCTCCGAAACACGAGGTTGGTTCTGGTATCCTTCTTGCTTAATATAATTGCAAGATACGTTGTTTCGAGGTCGAGGCTACGTTGCAAAGGAGACAGTTGACGCGGCTGATCGTTGCTGCCAGGGATGTGGAGCTTTTATTTGGATTTGAGAGTAGATAGACATTGCTCACGTTTGGTCAGAGCCAAGAGCTCTCCTCTCGTGTTATCACGTCTTTCAAGGCGCCAGCCCCAGCTTGTATTTGTCGACGACCCAGACTTCTGCACCCCTCGTACGCACCATGGTTCTAGCGGCTCGGGCTATCGAAAGGATGCCTGCAACAGGCGGAGACACAACATGGGGACAGAACTTGATGCAAGCGAGAGTCTAGTCTGTAACGGACGCCCCGTAGCCAATCGTCACCAGTCTGTTTCGCGGGCTGTAGTGTACAACACAGAGTGGCGCGGCGGTCGGGCAGCATCATCTAGCCAATGATCACGGTGGAAGCGATGACCACTGCGGATGCCACTTTCGATGGCGTCCTAGCGCATTTGAGACCGTCCCGCGGGATTGATGTAAGCCAAAACTTCCTTCGAGGCTAAGTCCTTCATCTGACCGGGGACATCGTATAAAACACACTTTCCCGCTCGGGAGAGCGTTCGAATCTCACCAATACAGTCGATCTGCAGGGGCTCAACCTGCCAAAGTCCTCCATCATGTCTGCGCGTTCTATGCCCCCCCTCTACTTGAAAATAGAAGTTCGAAATGAAGATTGGAAGCAGCAAGTTCAGCTTATCACCGTCATTGTCCATACCGAAGGCCGCTGGGAAAGCAGCAACTTGATCAACAACCATGTAACACAGTATCTCTCGATACCAGGGGGTCGTTCGGTCCAGATCAACATGCGCCATGCGTCCGCTGACGATGTCTATGGCCGTCTTGAGGTCGTCTCCCGGAATTATGCAGCTGCAGCTTCTCAGTCTGTAGTCTCGAAACTGGATTTGCAGACATCCGCTGCATCAGCTACAGTCCATGATATCGTGACTGCCGTCGTGAATCCCTCCTCCCGCACCGGCTTCAGAGACTTCTGCTTTACCAATAGTAGCATGGGATGTCGATACTGGCAGTAAGTTCTCTATGTCGAAAACAACACTCCATCGCTGACGAGCTCCAGTACGACGATGGCCTGCTTGTACGAGGCGAAAAGGTTCGTCCCACCTGACACGGCTCTAATGGTGTTTGAGTTCCTTTCTTGGTTGTATACTGGAGTCCCGAACCAGGCTCCCCGAGCGATCATTATCATTCCTGGCACCTTCGATAGTGCGCAGGTGCAGCGACAAGCTAATTATCTCTGGAGAAGCACGATTAGCCCTCTGGCACGGGAGAGATGGGTCTTACAAAACACCCAATACTCCAGAGTCAGGGCGCTCGCTACGAAGAAGCCTGGTCAGCAATATTCCCAAGAAGAGGTAGCATTCTATCGCAGCCTTCAGGAACAAGGTCAGGAGGGCAATCCGGTTGACCTTTTGGCACATCAAGAAGATGCCTACCAGCGACTTAAGGCTGCTCGGCTCCAGAGCGAGCGAGTAGAAGAAGTCGTCGATGGAGCGGTTGCATTCTTCGAAGCAAGGGAAGCTCAGGATGACGATGGGGATGGCAGCGAGCCAGAATATGATGATTAATGAAGCGGTGCAAACCGGTGATGATTGTCAATTCAGCTTCTGATATCTCATGATGTTCAGTTAGATGCTGAAGCCAACGCTGCATCAACATTAGATCCCGTAGCCTCGCCGATGTTAGATGCTGAACGTTTGGCACGACGCTGTCCCCGATGTCTTTTGCGGGGAAGCAATTCCTCTTCCGCGGTAGGCCTTGCCCTTTGTTAGTGTCTACGATTCTCCCGCAGCTTAGAAAGTATGCATACCAGTAATAGCGAATATGATGTAAAGGCAACTCCTGCCAGCACCTGATTCGAATATTGTTTTCGGCAGTTGGCGGAGCAAGTTGGGTAGTCGCATCATCGAGCTGTTCGCTGGAATGGAGGTCGTCTAGACTATCCTCAATGTCGAGTCGCAACGAGGCGATCTCAGCAGTTACCGGAAAGTATCCAGCAGACTCCCAATCCAGTAAACAGACGAAACCATCGCCGAATATAAGATTGCGGAAAGAGATGTCCATGTGCGAAAAGACCAGTGGCGTTTCCGGCGTTAGGCTGAAGCTGCCTGCATTGTCGCGCAGTCGTAAATTGACATAAGCAGCAAGGCTTTGCTTGTCTTCAAACCGTACCGGCTGATCTTGCGGCCATAGAGGTCCGCGATAGGAATCAGTGGCGGTGGGACCTGGGACGTCAGAGGTGAAACTGTGCAGATTGTTCCACATCCTTGCGACTCTGTCTACGGTCTCGCAGTCCAGATCACATTTCTTGTGGCCTTCAATGAACTCCATCACTAGGTAAGCGGTCCCATCTGCTTCAAAATGGTCCCAGACGCGTGGTCATCGGCATATAGTTTGGTCAAGAATCCGATAGGCGTGGATCTGGTTGCACGCTTCTCCTCGTACTTGATAGCAATTTGTCCCACCTTGACGTCGATCCCAGCTGTTTTGTACAAGACTTGACGTTGGATCGACTGGCTCCTTCTGATAACTTGTTGTCGCGACAGCATGTTGCAGACCGCGATGTCAGGGCGCGTTGTGTTGGCGAACTGCAATGCACGTTATTCATGGGATGCACGAGCAAAAGGCTTGGCTAGCCGCCCGCCCCGCTCCGCTCCGCTCCAGGTGTCCCCAGCAGTGTCTGCTCGAACCTTCGGTACGAGTACAGCCACCTCTATGCCCAGCTTCCAGCCACTCGAGAGCTGGAGTGGGCGTAGATAAGGACACTAGACATTCCGGTGCTCGATTGTGCAGCTGGCGATACATGGACCATATCAACGAACACATACAATGACCTCAAATGCTGCGCATGCCATCTCTCCACCTTGCTGGGAACCGAACGAAGCTGAATACTGGTTATACGTAGAGTATACTTCCAACATCTACAAGGTCTTCTGGACGATCGAATGCGAAGACGAACCAGATCTTTCCAGCTTTCCTACTGGACCTTATCGCAGTCAGCTGATGGCAGTCAGCGATGAGATGTCCCGTACTTTGCAAAGCTCTACACTACTTGAGTACGGATCGGATGCGGTGGTCCGTGAGCAAAATCTGCACAGCTTTCCGATCGTCAAAGTCGCCCACCCGGATGAAGCTGCGCGCAACCGCATATCGCATGAGTTCACCATGCTCCAGATTCTCTCTGAACTAAAGGTCCCAACGCCTGTTTTCGATACTCAGGCACTAACAGACGAAAAGGGAATATATGGCTATCGCATGGAAAGACTGTACAAGCTGGACTACGACAAGCTTCAAGAGTACAAATGGGATGTAGAAAATATGCTGCGAATGCTGCATAGCCATGGAATAGCGTTTGGCGATTTGCACCCTGGAAACATTATGCGGAACAGTGTCGGAGAGTTGGTATTTATTGATCCTAGCTGTGCTGGCTACCTTGAGGAGCCCGTGCCATCTTTCATCCGACCGGAGATATATCAAGCCACGATATTCCACCAGACGCAAGACGAGTACAGATTGGCTAGCTTTTTTGCCTAACTATAGGTGGACACCGTCGACAGTTCTTGGAGTAGAACGCCATCAGCTTGTCTGTCGGCTTCGCGCAACTGTCCATGCCTTTTGGTACGTTGCTGCACTTCTGCAAAAGCTTCGGTGGACGATCAGTGTGCCCGCAGATATATCTGTAAATTCCCTGCGTGCACATAATGGCCTTGGTCGAGGTTGACGGACGAGTTTCTGACCGTGCGCAGCTTGAGATAATCAGTTCCAAGAACAAGTAACCTCCGAAAGCGCTTCACACGTACTTTTCAATTTGCCTTGAGCAATGCCCGAGAATTTCTTAGTGCTTGAATTGCTTGTTGGATGTGTTGAAAGAGTTGAACTAGAGCGATGCAGCCAGAGGTCTTTTGTACTTCGAAGCACTAATCTAACACTGTGCCGCTAGTAACGGGCTTACGGGTGGGAACGTTGCATTGTCTTTGCAGATGCGACGAAGACCCCCACCCGGTAGGCAGTGATCGCATAGTTTGTGCTTATGCCGCGGCTGGTACGTGCAGGCCTTATGGTACTGAGGGAGCCGTGTGATCCAACCCTTGGTCCGCACACTGCAGCAGTGCAGCAGTGCAGCTACAGGAGGCAGGGTAACTAGGCCAATACTGCAAGCCAATCAACCAGGGCAGCCGCATGCACTAACATGACCAGTGTCTCCAGAAGCGCTAGACGTACACCAACGCATCATCGCCGTCCCTGAGAGCAGACTAATAGTTGCAGGAAGGGTCTAGCGAGCATTTCGGCCTACACTACACTCTTTGACGCAAATTCCAGCAAACCGACTATGTTACAACCTTTCGAAATTGAAAGAAAGAAGTGGAAGAAGAGTCTCAAAAGATATGCGGAGAGCGATACGGTGACAGGCGTGGATTGCTTTTCCTACGGCGATCAAGAGAAGGTAGTTCTGTCTGCGCGTGTCATAGTAGCCAGCCACTAGCCCTCGTTGTGAAACCTGCGCAGAGGCATGGTCCATCGCGCATGGGCGGTCATGGCAGGATGCGAGATATGACCAGCGCAACAAAGCTTACTCGGCCCAACGAACGATACAATATTTGCGCCGCATGAAGGATGTGTTGAGGCCTAGAGATATGACAAAGATCCACAGAATTGGCCTATCCAGAACGTCTCCGTGGCGAGTTCCCTCCTCGTCTTTGTTTTGGCTTTCGCTTTCCAGGTAGCCGAGACTCGAATCCCATGGGGGGGTGGCTACCAGACACCGAGTGGGTTTGATAGCACGGGATTGATGAATGATAGGTTCTTGCAAGCTTGCTTCGCTCATGCATGAGCAGAGCGTAATAGGGTTCATTAACTTGCATCCGAGAATTGTTGGGATGTTTCCGTGGGATCGTTCGTTAGGTACCTCGCCAAATCAGGATTGTCGCGTATGGAAGGCAGTGCGATTGTTGCTGCATCGCCATGATTCGCCTGCGCTGCGTCGGAAGATGATTCACTGGCTGATGCCTCTTGTGTCATCCCGCGCTTCGCCTCGCGTACACGAGACGACCACAGCTTCTCCATCCTCCAGTGGAAAACCTTGCTGTCTACTTTCGGGAGACCCTCGGCTTGCAGCCTTTCGTTGAGCTCTTGATGCATCGCCACCTTGCGCAGGTAAGGAAGCGCTGGCCAACTTGGTAATGTCTGCTCGGACTCGGCTACTTGAGCTTTGACTTGATCGAGTGTGAGATGCTAGGGTTGTCAGCTTGGTCAATGACGGAGAACGGATGACGAACGAGGAATCGTTTCCAGCCCAGGTCATCGAAATTGGCCATCTCCATTACGTCCTCCACCCGTGTTCTACTGGTGATGTGTAGTGACGAGCCACCGCCTTGTCCGGCCATGGTAAGCGCTGGAGATGAGGCCGCTGCTGACTTAGGAGATTCTGGAGCCGAACGCAGCGCTGGGAAGCATCACGATGCAGTTAGCTGTGCGCAGTCGATCATCCCAGGTCAAGCTTCCGATTGGCCAGATGAGTGAGCACGGACATTTTTGACATCGTGGGCATCTTTGACATCGTCGACCGTGCGGAGATTGACGCTAAGGAACCTTGCTGATACGCTACTGCGCCTAGCATACGAAGAGGTGCATCGCATGCCAATCACCTTTCTGTCCGCCTCTTCGCGCCTCTGGTTTGCTCCAGGCCGCCTTCTGACACATTGACTGGACGCAAGATTGTGCAAGCATCAACGTCGACAGCAGTGCTTGTGCACTGTCCAAGTAATGCGTATGCACAATGGACAGCCTATGTGGTGGGAAATCTTTATCAAATTCGTTCTGATCACCAAAAGCCGACGACACCAATGTCTTCCGAGCATCGACACATCTCACAGACCGATTACATTGGCTTTTCAGCCCTTACTAGGACCTTATTGAACCCAGAGTCACAAGCTTTTCGCCCGATAGATGACGACCTACAGAGACGTCTCCAGAGGCAGCTGCGAAAGGATTACCTGGTCTGGTCCAAGATATGCAGAAGTTTTGGAGCTCAGTACCTGATGGCCTACTGCACGACATCGTTAATGCGTTAGATATGGCGCACACAATCTGGAACAAGTCGGCCAGACATGATGCCACAGCTGCTATTAATGCTTTTGGCGACAGGCTCAACCGAGATTTCCAAGAGTTGGAACGCCAGGCAAAGCTATATATGGAAAGCGATAACGGTTCCCGCAGCGCGATGATTCGAAGAGAAGCAGCCAGTCTAGCTGACCTGACGAACAAGATACACAGGAGAATCCAGAGACAGAATAGGTATCGTCTCATGACAGAAGTGCGGAAGCAATTGTGCGGCGATCTATTCAAGATTTGAAGCCGTAAGGAGGATTTTGAGTCGAATGAACAGAGTTTGAAACTTTCTGCAGCGAATGGAGGTATCGAGGGAATGAAGCTATGAAAGGAGTTGCGTCAACTTGAGAACAGTGATCGTGCTGCCTGTCATCAATGTGACGCAAGCAAAGATAGATCATCGCAAGGATTTGATAACTTCGCTCCCGAAGAGCTCATACGCTGTCATCGATCCGAGCTCCGGAATTCCCATGTCAGTAAATCCCATCGCGTAAATTACGGGACCAGCTTCACTGGCGGCAGGCTGCTCGATCCGCGACGTGTTCGTCTGACTATGCAAGCTCTTGAAATCCACCGGTGCTTCACTTCTCGAGTTCCGCTTGCTATTCCGGCGAGTCCGCTCTGTAGATCGTGGTCGTTTTTGAGATTCACCAGTCTCGTGTCTCCGGTGATGTCCATGTGACCGAATCGTTTTCTCCTGACTCTGGATCTTCTCGACGTCGCCCAAGCTACGCTGATCCCGACGAGTAACGCGACCGACAGCCGACTTCTGCTTTGCGCCCAGATCAGCAGATGCTGATAAACTTGTATTCGAAATTGCATTGCCATCAAGATGCTGAGTCCACTGGAGGCAGGTTTCTGCCGAAAACCTGTGCTCGGGCTCCAGGACAAGCATACAGCAGAGGAGCGTACTCAGCTTGTTCTTAGAAATTTTAGGAAACCAGGCCCAGTGAACGATTGATTCGCACCGCGATATGTGGTCATCTGTCTCGGGCGGCAGCCCGTTGCTGTATTCGAGCCCCACAACACCGAGCGACCAGATGTCTACAGCGACGTTGTATCTCCGCTTTGGCTTCATTTCAGTCCCGAGTTGGCCCAAAATTTCGGGTGCAGCGTAAGTCCAAGTCCCACAGACGGTGAAAAGATCGTCACTCGCTTTCGATACGCCAAAGTCTCCCAGTTTGACCCATAGCGGGTGACGGGTGAAGATCAGAATGTTTGTTGGTTTGATGTCGCGATGGGCAATAGGAGGTTCTTGTTGGTGTAGGTAACACAAGCCCGCAAGACATTGCTGGAATACAACTGCAAGTTCCTTCTGCGATATGCGTTGACGTCTATTCTGCTGATGAAGGTCACCCCCAATAGCAAGTTCCAGTACCAGACTGGGCTTCGGGCCGTCTAACGAGAACATAAACTGCACTATATTGTCCTCGGATTGAAGTCAGCACTTATCGGCTTGAGATAGAGCAAGCTTACATGAGAAATACGACGCATGACTTCTGCCTCGTGCTTCCAGTCGCATGTCTTTGTAAATGTCTTGCAAGCGTACTTGAGCCCCGTGCTCACGTCCCAGGCTTTGTGAACGACGGAGAACCCTCCAGTACCCAGCTGCTCTTCCTGAATCAGGATCGGTCGACACACTGGGCTCTGGACGCCACTAGGCACGGCTGTCGAACTGCTGCTCGCAATGCCCAGAGCTGCAAACGGTAGATCTGTGCTGATGTTGTTAGCAATGAATGCATCTACCTTAGCACAGAATGCTGCTGGCTGCGCTCGTTTGGGTATAACGATTCGAAAGCGTACTGCCGAGCTGAGGCTGAGGAAGATGTTCTCATCGTTGTCTGGTATGCCATCCCCGCTTAGGATCCAAGTGAAGTTACGCCGCTCCTGCCCTCCAGACTTGCCGTATACAACCGTTGTCCCGAATCTTGAGCAGTCATGTAGGATTAGCCGGTGCTGCTGGTCGAACGATAAATAGCAGTGGCGGCGGCTGATACGCGACAGGCTGGGCGTGATCACATCACAGCTGCCGCGATCACAGCCGATGTAGAAGCGTGGAGGCGTCTTTGGACCATTCTTGAACGTCAGCTGCAGTGCATTGCCAGTAGGAATTTCTAGAGCATTGTCTTCATTGTCGCTGAATGAGATGGTTGCCTCACGACCATAGAGTTTGAATCCTGAATATTCAAATCAACTCGGCCATATTCATATTCAAATCAGGACTTTGAGTGATTATTCAGATTCAAATCAGTGTATTCACTATTTAAATACGTCATTACTGCTATTCCATTTCCCTCTCTATATATACCGCCGTAGGCTTAATCGTCGCCGTTAAGGACTACCTTGTCGTCTACTATAATATTAGCGATTCTAATTAACTACTAGTTCTTAGATAACTCTGTGCAGCGAATCGTGTTACTATTAAGCTGTGAACGTAACTAGTTAATTGTCCGCCTTGCTATACTAAAGGTACGTTCTAATTTAGTGCTTATTATAAAGGTAGATAACACGTCTATAGCTAGTCGTAATAACGACGGATAAGCCGTGCGTTATAGTAATAAATACTACTATTTAAGGGCTGTTATAGTATATAGTTTATCGCCTTTAACTTCTACTATTAGCAGCCGAGTTAGAAGGCTATTAATAAACGAGTTAAAATCGTTAGAATTAGCTACTACCTTAGAATCTATAGTCTAGCGTTTAAAGGCAGACAGTTCGGAAGGTTCTTCGTATACCTCGTTATAGATAATAGGCACTATATTATAATAGTTCTATAGCCCTCGTATACGTTTAATTAACGCTAGAAGAGTCGCTCGTTTCTTAGCGGTTATCTAGTTTAATTCGAGCTATTTAAGCCTACGTTTAGGGTAAAGTAACACTACGGTAATATAGGCGCTAGAATCGTTAATCTTGTCGTAATACTTCTTAAATAGCCTCTTAGCAATTAGTATAGGCTTTAGCAATACCTTATAGTTCGCTTATTTTCAAATTTATACTAGAATATGCCGTATTATAAGAAAATCTATAACTAGCTAGAATAAATTAAGCGTATAGCTATTGCCTTCTAGTAGTTTAGTTATAGTCTTAAAAGGCCTTAAGAACTCGCGAATATAGTTAAGGAATAACTAATCCGAATTAATAAGAATAACCTCTTTAAGGGCGTCGTTATAAACCTCGAATAAGTCGTTAAGAATTAGCCGTATTACGAATGCCTCCTTAATTATTAAGAGCTAGCTATTCTACCTTATTTTACTAGGTATCTTAGGTACGGTAGATAGATATTCTAGATAGTTATTAGCATAGCGTTTAAACGCCTTAAATAGCTTCTCGGTTCGTAGAATAACTACTAGCGAACGTAGTTTATCTAGCGCCGTAGTATAAGCTAAACTGCCTTTATTAGAGTCTATACTAATTACGCTAGCGTTATCGTTCGCTAGTTATAACGCCTTAGTAATCTTATAAGCTACCTCTATAAGAACGTCGTCGGTTTAGAATATAAAGGCTTAAGTCGCGAGGTTAATTATATAGCTAATATAGCGTAACCTCCGTAACTTCTTACCCTAGAACTTAAAGCCCTTAGATCGTATATAACGCTTAATTAAGCGTACTATAGTGTCGTTAGTTATAACGTTATTAGAGGTAATCTAGCCGAGGTAGTATTAAATATTATAGGCCTTAATCGCCTTAATTACGAGCGTAGATAAGTAGTCGCTAGTTTTGCTAGCCTCGCCGTCTACCTTAGTAAGATTAAGAAGTATCTATTTAAGCTCGCTACTAGCATTAATAAACTACGTATTAACGGCTTAGAATAACTTCCTGCCGTAAGGGGCTTTCTAGGTATTAGTGCTTATATAAAAGCATAATAACGCAGTAGCGAGGTAGGCGGTAATATCGTCTTACTAGAGTTTAAAGTTACGCTTAATTCGAGGCCTTATAGCACTCGCTAAATATAATAGATAGTAATCCGCCTAAGGGTTTACTAATAAGATTAAGTTATAGAATGCCTTATAAGTAACGATTTAGTATATTAGGTTATATTCTACTATAAGGCGTACGTAGAGGTTCCGGAATAGTTGCTTATTTATAGCGTTCTTTAGCGTAATAACCTCCGCCTATAGTTATTTACTCTCGTGCCTCTATACCTAAACCTTTAGTATACTAGCTAGGCTATCTACCTATACCTTAACTATAGGTATTAGTATATACCTACTAGCGTAAATATAGTAACTCCGAAGATAGTAGGTAGCGTTCGAAGAAACGCCGTGCTATATATAGTCGTTAATACTATAGTAAAATAGCGTATAGCTATAATCGTCCTTCTCGGCTTCGTGCGGTAGCCTTTCTCGTACGTGCTACTATAACTCTCTATTCTTCTACTCTTTCCTTTTATAAGGATTTAGCTTCTATTTCTTCTTTAGGAAAACTACTAGAAGTATGCCCTACGTAACCTATAACCCTACGTAAACCTATAGTTTCTAGCGTTTCTTAATATATTTAGTTATTAATTATTCTACTATTATAGATACTATATAGAAGGCACTTAACTAGCTTAGTAAACAAGACAAGCCGAATATTCCTATAGCCTTAAGGATGTTTAAGTAGACCGTAGTAGTCTTAGTAACCGCTAGAATAGCAAGACTAGTAGCAAGGCAAATAAGATTAAATCTTAACGCATTCTTAACTACTCTTAAGAGGTATCTCTTATCGTATATATTAATAGGTATACCTACTATAGAATACCTCTAACTCTATTAATAGTTCTTAACTTTATCGACGAGATTAGTAGTTATAAGCCTAGAAATAACTAGGTGCTAAGGTTTATTAAGAGGTAGCCTAATTAGATTTATTCTAAGTATCTCGTTCTAATCGAGTATTTACGCTTTAAAGCTAATTCTAAGTAGTTATTTAATTAGTACTTTAAGCTTCTAAAGGCTAAGGTTGCTAGTTATAAGATTAAGCCTAAGTATATATATAATATAGATAAGAAAGGGTTTATAATTAGCTTTATAAATAAGATAAAGCGTATTTATATAAAATACGCCCTAGAGATAAAGAAGGTTCTTAGTAATATTTACTCTAGTAACCGTAAATAGATTACTATCCTAGCTTATATCTATACTAATAGTTTATAGATACCTCTAATAATAATTTATAAGGCTTAAGAAGGCAATATTTAAGATACCTAGATATAGGATTTTAACCCTAAGATCTATAAGGTTTACTAGCAAACCTCTAAGACTAGATAGACTAATAATCTTCTTAGTTTTATATAGCTTAGAGATGTATTTAATAGGTATATAAAGGCTAAGGTAAGACTAAAGTAGAGGCTCTTAATTCTAGATAGCTATAGCTCTTATATAACTATAAAGTTTATTAACTTTACCTTAGAAAGGAAGATTCTAATTATAGTATTTCTACTATATAGTACCTACCGCCTATAGCTACTAGATATATTATTATTTAGGCCCTTATCTATTAGGTATAGCTAAGAGCTTAACAAGCTTAATATAGAGTACTAAGGGCTGTCTATAGTAAGAAAGCGGGACTTTCTTAGGTTGTTTTAGCCTATATTTACCTAAGCCTTTATAGAGAAGAATATACTTAGCTCCTTTAGTAAGACTAGTATTTATCTATTAGATCTATTAGTAATACTTAGTATATAGTAGCTAGAATTAAGGCTAAGTACTGCTAGCTCTAAGGCCTTAAGCAATGCCTTAATCTACTTAGAATTAAGTATCCGCCTTATACATAGTATATTTAGATAGGTATTATCTAAGGTATTTAATCTTAAGTAGTATAAACAACTTTAAACCCTCTATAATAAGCTATTTAGCATGCAGGCTTAGAATTAAGTACTTAAGGCTAAGAACTATAGTTTAAGGCAGGCTATTACTAATAAGAAGAAGTATAAGAATAAGGGCAAGAGCCTAATTAATAACTAGCGTAAATTAAATGCTAATAGTGCTATAATACATAGCCCTTAGAAGATATAGGAAGCTAAGGACTTTATAGCTTAATAATAGCTAAATAAAGAGGCTAAATAAGCTAAAAAGGAGGCTTAGAAATAAGCTAAGAAACTAGCTAATATATAGGAAACTATTATAAAGGAATAGCGTAAGCTAGAAAGGCTTAATTAGCGTATAGTTAAGTAAGAACAAGCTGCTAAGGCTAAGGCAGAGGCAGAACGTATTAAATATAATAAGGTAGTAGATAGATAACTCTAATACTACCTTAATTAATTAGTTAAGGCTCTTAGAAGGTTAAAACAAGTAGAGTTAAAGCTACTACCTCTATAGCTAGTATTTAAAGAGCCTATAAAGCTAGTAGGTAGCTTATAGGCTACCTTAGCTAAACTATTAAGAATACGATAACTAAGTAGGAAGGCAGCACTAAATCTTTAGTTTAGCAAGCTTAATATATAGCGATTATAATGCAGTTTAAATT
Organism: Cercospora zeina; assembly: GCA_022702355.1. Lineage (NCBI taxonomy): Eukaryota > Fungi > Ascomycota > Dothideomycetes > Mycosphaerellales > Mycosphaerellaceae > Cercospora > Cercospora zeina. The sequence goes on from JAKLWX010000013.1 coordinate 1,483,069, forward strand.
ATAACAATCTATATAGTAATAGTTAAGAAACACCTCCTTAAATATTAGAGTAAATTATAGGTTTACGCGGGTCTATAGGTTACGTAGGGCATACTTCTATATCTTTAACTATAGGTATTAGTATACTAGGGCTAGGCGAAATAAAGAGAGAACTCGTAGGTATTTAAAGCGGCGTAGGGTCGGGGATAGTTTAAGAGAGTTAGGACTCGAAAGTATTACTAGACGCTAGCGTATCCTTAATTTACGGTCTCTTACTATTAGCTTTTTTCTTATAATATTCTTTAGGCTCTATTTAGTCGATTCGCTTATACGTACGTAGGTCGATTAGTATATATAGTTATTTCCTAGTATTCGGCGCTATAGTTAATACTTATCGATTCTATAAACTCTAATTTTAAGTTTATATAATAGGGCTCGGCGGCGCCTGCCGAGCTAATAGATAAGCTTAGATAAGCGTAAGTTAAACCCTAAGGCATATTAAAGTTTAGTAAAGCTATAGGTTTATCGCGACTATCTAATACCTCTACTAACTTAATTACTAATAATAACTCCTTCTACCTCTTCTAGCGGCCTACGAAGTCCTATTATACGCCTTTACGCGGCCGTAGATAGAAATAGGTACTCCTAGAGTACGCTAGTAAAGTATAGGGCAAAATAAGATAATCCCTCGCTATAGTCGCCTAAAAAACTACTAAAAATAACGACGAAACTAGAACGATATAAACTAGACTATAAGAGAGGGAAGAGGAAGATAGAAAGAGAAGTAGAGAAGTAGAAAGAAAGGATAGATAGATAGGAGAAGAAGTAACTACCCTAGCTTAAGAAATACTATTTAAACTATAATAAGGAGCCTTAGAGAAAAGAAATAAAGGCAGACCCTTTTTAACTAGAATAACCTACTACTTAGGACTAGGGGCCCTAAGTATTACTCTAAATAGGTATAAAGGCCTATATAACTCTACCTACCTGCCTATACTTAGACTATAACCTACTAGCCCTTCTAGAATCTAAATTTAATTCTATATATATATAGGGCTTGGCGCGCCAAGCCTTAGCAAAGCTTAGCGCATACTGCTATAGAAATTCTAGGTTTCTTAGGCATCGGCCTATAATATATATTTTAACGCGAATAAGAGTAAATAAGGAGAGAGTTTTTTAGCCTAGGAGGCTTTTCTCTCGCAAATAAGGTAGTTAGGCTTACTAGTAAGCCTACCCGTGCTATATAGTCTTCGACTCCTAAAGCACGTAAATAGAACAAATAAACAAACAAATAATACCTCTTCTAGCGCCTTAATAATACGCGGAAACTACGAGTAAACACCTTCTAAATCGCCGCTAGGTTTATAGCGCGCGACATATAGCTAATAGCGACACTACGAGCTCTAATCGTTGCCGAATTAGCGCTAGTGCCGCCGCTTCTAGTACTAATATCCCCTCGAACGCTTAGTATTATTCTTAAGGTACTACGGATTTAGAAGGTTTAGTAGCTTAATCTAATGCCTCTAATTAATGTGCCTAATTTAAGATAGCCGCCGCCTCGATTTAGCTATTCTCTAAGCCGTTCTTAACTCCTCTTAACGCTCCTTGTCTACCTTACTCTAAACCTTCTTAAAGGCACGCGCTACCTCCTTATTCGAACGACCTTATAGTCCGGAAACAACGCTATCGAGCTAGGAGGTATTAGCAGCCGTAAGGTAGTTATTATCGTTTACTAATCGTTCGATAAATGTATGGTACGCAATCTGCAGCAGCGACCGAACGCTCTGGTGCCGAAATCGCTATAACAAGCCAGCTCTCGAACGGCAGGGAAACACAAGAGCGATTGCTCGCAGCTCGAGCGAATTCCTGCGCCGCCCGAAAAAGACATGAGATGCTCAAGGCACGGCACCAGGCTATCGCTACGTTTCTGAGTAGAACTCGACGCTATCGTACCGAGAAGGCTGAGGCAGAGCGCTATCAACGACTCCTTACTTGGATTATTAAGCAGATTCCGGTAATTGGCGAGGATACAAAGAAACGTGCACTGCCCGATAGCGGAGGTGTGACACCGCGCAAGCGGGTACAGCGCTCCATTGCTCGTTGGGACAGCCGCTTCAGAGACAGTTATGGGCATAAGCAAGATAGAGATGAGGATCGGCGGAGGCAGATGTCGTGCCAACGCGTGCGGCGAAGCAAGAGAATCGCGGAAAGAATTGCGAGACTTACTAGGGATCGCACAGCAGAAATGTGAGATAGTCACCTGGCTGTTCGCAGAGAAGTGCAATAGATCGCTCGTCTGCTTGGATAGGTTACAAACGCGTTCAGATGTGTCTATCTCGGAAGGGTTTCCAACACCCAGGGTCGGCGTCTGAGGGGTTGTTGCCCCACTGTCTTGGCACGTCAAGCTCGTTTCGCCAGAATCGCCATTCTTGCTTGAACACTCAGCACTGGCATGGCTCGGATCGGCCCAAAGTCATCTGCCCAAGACGTGAAAGACGCCACGGGCTTTTCAAAAGCTGGGGAATGGAGGTACTTCCAAGTAAGCAGTGCAATTTCCATGGAGAATGGGCAAGAGTAACAGCCGCAGAACTTAACGCGAGATTTTCTCCTGCACATCTTCGATGACCCCGAGGCGGGCACTACAGGGGATGACGAGTTCGCAGTACGCACACCCACATGCCATCCGCAAGCGCACTCTGATAGGCGTAGGAACAGTGTCAAGAGCTGGCGAAAGAGCTCAAGGACCAGGATAATGAATTAGTTGCAACTTGGGATAAAGTCAAGCCAAAAGAGTCGCAGAAAGCACTGGAGATCCTCAATGCGCAGCTTGTACGTCAGGGAATGGATGAAATCAGCGACGATGTCCTGCGCTGGCGTATGTTGCAGGCCTTCCGGTACGAGAAGAAGCGGAGTGTACAAAGACAGAACCAGCAAGCATCCGCGCACAACGAGCAGGCAAGAAACCCGACGTTCACTCTGCCCCCGATCGATAGTATTCTTCAAGAGCCGCCGAAAGAGTGAATATGGCATATAACCGTTCGAAGTGCCCGCGCTGTTGCAACTGCACATTTCATCTGGTCTCCTGCGGTCGGGGAATGGAACCATCTATCTGAGTCCTTGCGGCATTGATGGCTGTGACCTTGGTATGAAACAGGGCTCAGAGATCGGTATCACCTCTGCCTTCGGCTACACAGAATGGCTGGGACAACACGTTCCAGTCATATCTGCACTCGTGCAGCAGTGTTTACAGCATGCCATGTTATCGAAACGGTACAAGATTACCGTGTTCGTGCACGATCACACATTGCCCAGTCCTCTTATATTACTAGTATGTAGCTAACAGAAGATTGTCTCAGAAGATAGCTGACCACCAAAGCCGTAACAGGCATTCCGAGCGTCAATCGCGCATCTCTAATTGAGAGGGACTCAAAGTGTCTGCGCATAGACCGTTTTCCTTACACTAGCCGCCATATTTGCATGGAAAAGGTACTCTTGGAGCGTCTCGGCTACCACGGTCAAGCCTTGCTCATAGAAGTAACTCGGATCGATGTGCGCGACTTGGCTGGCAGCAACAGCGTAAGTTGCCAATGCAGCATCGAGACTCGCGACATGATGCTCCACCTGTTGCTTGAGTTCTGGGCCAAAAGATATCCTTGCTTCTTCGATTGAGCGTGAAAGCCAACTTGGTGTGCAGTACTCATGGCCTGTACCCGCCTTTGCACTGTTCAGCAGGAATTCCGTGGCTCTCGGATCTAATCGCAGAAGACGCGAGAATCGCGAAAAGTGCCAGAAGTATTGGTACGTAGCTACGTGGCACCAGTGGGCCGCCCTGGACCTGGACCCCCGTCACAAATTCGACCCCACGCTTGCCAGAGCTCCTTTCCGTCCTCCTTGCCGCCAAATGGCTGCGCCCCTGATGCGCACTGGCGACATGACGTGGAGGCAGTCTGCACGGCGATGCGGTGCGTTTGGCGCCGGGCCCGGCTCGTTTGGAAGAGCATGGGCCCATTGTCATCGGTTACTTGCAGCGTTGTGAGCCATGAGCGAGTCTCACGGCCCATACTGTCCGGCTCGATGCTCTTAAAGCCGGAAAGGGCATTGCTCCTTAGCTGCGTTACAGTACTGTGGATCCTGTACATCCAGGCAGACGAGATGTCGGAACGCAGCAGCTGAGAGGACGCCGAGCGAGACTTTCCCGATGATCATGTGGAACTCCAGCAGGCTGTCGTGCGAATCGCAGGAACCGCAGCAACGGCGATTCCTGCAAGAAACGCAAGAATGTCCACAGCCCCTGTGGGCCAACTGGCATCAATCCAAGCCCACTTGTGCTCCTGGCAAGCTCTGAGTTACTGTGGGCCCAACCCCCACGATTAATCCATTACTCTTGTCCATTCTTGCTGAAGCGACTACAACCAATCGCTAGCATGCAAGCCGCGCTCCTGAGATGCGAGACCAGCGGTTCATCGGTAGAAAGTTGCGGGGCTGGCTTGGCAAAATGACTGGTGGGCGGCTGTCCGCGTGACATGGCGCGACGCCAGCCTACACTCCTACACTCCTCCGCGCACATAAACGTGCTGTCCGCTCCCACGGCACACCCACCATGCAGGCAACACGAACCGGCAAGAGGAAACGGCCGGCTGAAGAGGTCTCTGCTTGTCAAGACCACCGCAAACGTCGCAAATCACCTGAGCGCGGTCGCAAACGAAGCTTCGAAGAGCGAGAGACACCAGTGCCGTCTACAGATTCTGGACAACAACATCTTGGGACCATCGTACTGCATCGATCCAAGTAACAAGAAGGCCCTGCAAGCGGCTCTGGACCACGCACGCCGATCCACGTCCCCTTCTCGTTACCCTGACAGCAACTTCGAGTCGTTCACCAAGGCCAACTACCAAGCACAGAACGAGAGCGAGCTAGTATCAAAGGTCGTCCACCCGTTTTTTACCAGCTACTTTGGACACCCTTCTTCAACCGATCTGGCTTTCACGACCTTGGAGCCCGCTGTGCCTGCCCCGTACAAGATGCCTGTTCCCAAACCCGACCACAGCTTCGGAGCAGCGAAGCAGGACATAAACCCTTCTGTGCGACAGTCTCTCGGCAAATACATTGTGCGTGCTCCTGGTGCGCACGCACCTGTCGCCGTTAATGACATAATGCAAGTAAAAGGGCCCGACGGGAAGGCCTCTGTGTTACAGTCTCAGGTTACACTGGATGGCGCGGTCGGCGAACGTGCGATACACAAGCTACGCTCTTTCGCAAAAGGCTCCGAATGTGTAGCTGATTCAAAGGCTCGTGCCTTTGTGCAATCGTACCATGCAGGCACGATGAAGTTTTATGCTACACACAGGCGGCCCAACCCATCTGGTGGCCCAGACCAAATCGTTACAAGCGAGATTGGAGGCCAGTACCTTTGCGGATCGCCAGCGCAACTACGTGACGGCATCGCAAAGTATCGGAATAGTGTGCAACTGGCGACTCAACACCGCGAGAGAGCGATACAGGCTGCGAATGCGCGTGCGAGAGATGAGAGCGGGGACGAGCCTACCGACAGTGACGAACATGACGAATTCCACGATGTTGCAGGGTGAGAATGAATCTCTACTCAATGTGAACTATCTACTTCCCGCCCTTAGTGTCTTAGGCTTTGTCCCTTACGTAGTGGAGTCTATCCGACAACATGAAGCATGTTACACACTCCTCTCAGAAAGGTATCCTGCCTCTGCTGCATGTCCATTAACTTTTGCCACGCTCTGCACCTGGCAGCCCCTCGACAACCGAAATTCGAGTGATGCTCAGCAACCCGGAATCCGCATCTCGTTGTTGATCGATCAGGGCCTCAATTCCTCGATATGAGGGCGACAAGTGATCATCGAGGGCGGCGTGCAGGGGCGCGCTCGCGGTGGAATATGTCTGGTGGCGGGGAAGCAATTTTCCGGAGGTCGGCGACGCTATGAACATCTTCGAAAGCGCCATCGGCCAGGGCAAGCGCAAAGAGCTGCGTGACCGGGCACAATTCAGGCCTCTCGAAATCCTGCAATAGTGCCATGCTCGTGCTAGGAGGTGGAACATTAGCGCAACACGAAGAGAACTTCACAGGAGGCACCTACTCTTTGACTCGCAGACCGCGAACCCCCTTTCGATTCCGCAGCTGCACTTCAACAGCGAAGCGACGCCTACCTTCGTGAAGCATGATCATAACGTCCAAGTCGCCGTAGAAAACCCCCTCATTGCCTCCTGAGTGGGATGGAGATTCGATGAACTCCCCGGGACGGATGCCGAAATAGAGCAGCAGGGTGATCGAGAACGAAAGCTGCAGTCGAATGCGTGGATGGTCAAACTCATGTTCGTCGAGCGCCCACAGGAAGTACAAGATGTCGACAACGACTGCGGGCGTCGCCACTGGCCTTGGCATAGCCTCCTGCGAAGCCCCTCTCTGCACGAGTCCGCTGTTCAAGTAGTTACGCAAGTTGGAAGAGGTCTTCGGCGGGATTGCCGCACTACCGTGTCGGTCGCGGAAGAGCCTTCTCAGCTGAATGAGGTACTTCTTGCGCGTCTGGACCGTAAGCTTGCCACCCAGCTTTCCCTTCCTCTTCAGCAAGCACCATAGGAAGAAGGCCTGGAGTTGAGCCTCCCCTGGGACAGACGACCAGGCATCTCCGGTCGCGGACGGGTTGCAATCCTTGTAGTAGTCCTCCCACGCGCGCCGCACCACCGCAAGGGTGCTCTTGTATGCTTGAGAATCGCGGGCCTCCGCCGGGATCGTGTATTCTGGACCCGTAGTCGCCTGAAGGCGGCGGATCTCCTCGAGCAGTGCTGCGTCGTCAGCCATGCTTGTTCGCTGCGTTCGTGGATGGCTACGAAGAGGGCGGGAGCGCTGTGCAGATATCCCCATCGCCACGGCATGCCCTGGGCAGGCGCCCCCCTCAGCGGCCCGCCCACGAAGAGGTCAGGGTGGGGAGTTATGCACAATGTTCAAAAGGTCACGGATCCTGAGAGGCAGGATATGGGTTCGAGGAATCCCAAAAGAGAGTTCCCGGACCCGGTTGTCGACCTCTAGGAATGGCATAGCGCGCGGTTGCAGCATCCGGAAAGGGCATAGCAGCCGGCCGACCAAAAAACTTGCATCGTCCGTGAATCGCTGGATTGATATTAGCACACTATCTAGGGTCGAACCACGAACCACTCACAACACGGGGCCCGTCGACGGGGCATGCATTAGCGTTGCAGATCACTGCAACATGCAATGGCAACGACGGATTTTACCACTAAACCAACGATGCTTCGTTGGCGATCAAAGTTGAGCAAAGAATATATACCTAATCACCGTCAAGCTTTGGAGCATCCCAGCATCTGAGCACGGACCGTGATTGCCTTCTAGTGCCTCGGCTCTGATGGAACATGCAAGGACAAATGCCATGTCGCCAGTGCCAAAGATATTATCATGACTCTGGAGCCGGGACGAGGCTCAATACAACTAGACATCCGAGATCGAAAGCCATCGATCGACACACTGTTGTAACCTTGGCTGTGAAGTCTAAGTTTTGCCTGTGCCTAGAGGATGCAACTGACGGCAACATGAATTATCATCTTACGAAGAGCAGGGTTGGAAAGACAACACGGAGTTCCTAAAGCGGAATCTCACTATCACGTATGGTGGGAGAGCATAAGACGAACAGAAGAGCAGAGAATCAGAAGAGAATGAAGGAACAAACCAGACATCGAGATGCAGCATTCACCGTGCCCAAGAATAGAGAGTCTAGAGACTGCCTGGTGTCGAGCAGCATGATTCGAATACAGTGCTAGAGCGACTACCGTTCATGAAGTTGAAGCATGCGACAAAGCATTCTAGCAGTCAGAATAATTCTTATGCGAGAAGATGGATGGAGCTGCTTGGATTCAGCCTCAAGCATCGTGTCACGACAATTTGTAGGCCTTCCATTACTTACCACCGCATGAAGTTCCAAGACCTACTTTTCCCAGCATATCTTACTACTTTCTAAATTCTGCTGATTCGCCACGTTCGCAAAGCATGAGATTGTTGCAATGTATTCAAACATCCTTCAAAGTTGCCAGAGAAACTCAGAATTCGTCTCGCAGAGGCCATCTGCAAACGAACTATGACAAGGGATGGCCAAACAAGCCGGCAGAACAAGTTGAATTCTTCGATAAATGCGCGAAGATTAGCGGGCACTTTTCCAAAGTGGACGGCACGCAAGTCCGACTTGGGCTCTGCAGCTAGATCGCGACAATTATTTCGGTATAGTAGCACATTGACGCATCCCCTGGCCGTCCGTCATACGAATAAATTATGCTTGCGTCCCAAAGAACACGATGAAAGAGAGACGATCCTGTTTGCGTCCTAAGAAAAACAACGAAAGAAATCGATCCCGAGATTTTCAAGAGTATACATAATCTTTTTGGCGACAGTTCGATTCTAAAAGACCTCGACCTGTTAGGTCCTTGGCCCGTACAGGAAAGCGTAGCGGACGATCACGATCAGCACAAGTCCGACGTAAAGGATCTGCTTTGGTGCCGTCGAAGCCGCATATTGCGTGTGGCGGACCCAAGAATTGAAGAACAATCGTGAACAGAAGCTGATGCCTATGCTGAACAAAGTCCACTACATGGTGTGGGTATGCAGCTCTTCCAGGGCTTGGCGCATTTTGGAAAGCACCACTGTCCCCCGATGTTATCTTGTCGAAGCCTCGCTCCCGCTCTGAGCATGGCAAGCAATTAGCTAAGGAGCAACGCTTCTTGACGCTTCAATCAATTCTCGTCCAAGGAGAGGTGAGTGCAAGGCCACCCTCTCTTCTATGCAAAGTTCCGTCTGCAGCAACTCTCAATTGAGAAATAGCAGATCGCGCCGACTAGTGAACGCCGAGGACACTGCGCAGAGTGTATCTATCCGGTCACTCTCGCTCTTCGCGCCAGCAGCATAAACCCGAGTATTGTTTATGGAACTTCATATTCACCGTAGATTCGATACTCCTTCGCGTTCAATACGCTCGTTGTTGTGTTGTGGCACGCTTGATCGTTACATTGAGCTAACAAGCGCAAATGTCGAACCGGGGCACGATATGGTCTGTTATAGCGAGTGGAGCAGTACGATGCTGATCTGGAGTGTGCCAGTGCGCCTCTGAGACCTGTTGATACAGGAGATAGACAGTAAGCCTAGGTAGTCGCAGTGTCAGTATTGAACAGTGTGGGTCGTCATCTGACCTCGTCAGGGTTCACAGGCTGATAGTAATTCTCATTTCCAAAGCCCGATCCAGAAATTGGTATCAAATTGACCTCGACACTTCATCCGACCAGGAGCATGGTCTGTCTATCCGAGCGACTCTCGTGGCTAGCTGTCTGGTCGCGCTCATTATAAATTCCAAAGAGCACATTGCAAATGGAAAAGGTATTCCAGATGTTCATCGGCATGTGTTCGGCCTTCCGGCCCGCTCTGGGGGGCGACGTATTAACATCCGGACTTCCGGCCACAAAATCGAAACCATCAACTTCCTTCACAACACGATGGCGGCGACGGCGAGGACGATAGCAAAAGTTGGAGCTTGAGTCGACCTCGAACTTCGAGACATCTTATATTTTCTGTAGAGAGGATACGGGATCCGAACAAAGAAAAAGACATAATTTGGCAATGCCCTCTACTGCACAGAAGTCAGTACAGTGTGTGATGACAGCAGCAATCAGCGGCTACGAACCTGGATTCGAACCAATGACCTCATCATGACCGGCGCACAGGTACTAGTGATGCGCTCTACCCCTGACTAGGGCATTATCATCAGCGATCATATTCAGTACAAGTGAAGCTGGGTCAACCTACGCTAAGAGGGCTGCTGTTTTGCAGTAATTGATGAGTTATCACCTTTCTACAACGTTTACAGAAGCGTCGTCTGTTTGCGTGAGAGCTCAGATGCGGAATGCGAGGCAGCACATCGAAAAGGAAAACATTTCGTTCACTTGGTTCGAACGTGGGTCTTGGCTGCTCGCCTTTCCTATTCGGGACGGGTCCAGACCGCAGCGCGCCAATAATTCGTATTCGTGCAAGGACACTGCCAGGAGCTCTAGCTATCATCGCGAGATTACTCAACGGCGTTCGTTCTCCAAGACCACAACACACACGCCTCAGATATTCTTCTCAGACCGGCACTTGATAATCCTCCTTCTTCAACCCCCTCGGCCACACTCCATTCTTCCCAGGACTCAAAATGCCGTTCGGATCCAACGCCTCCTTAATCTTCTCATTCAACCGCAACTGCGCATTGTCATTAAAGCTATACGTCCCAGCAATCTGATCCATGACAGCAAGATGCGTTCGATATTCTCCCCAACCCCGCTCGGCAGCATCGTCGATGAGCGTTCGAATCAGCCAGTGCGCACGGCGTCTGCTATCGGGATCTTTGCGGTCGAAGACGATGCAGACAATGTGGTGCATTTCGCGCATACCGATGACGAAAGTTCCGATGAAGTCAAAATGCGCTTCTTCGCAGCGTTTGCGCGTGACTTCGTATTGCGCTACGGCGTCGTTGCCGGAGACTTTGGCGATGGGGCTGAAGAAGAGGTGGGAGCCGTTGGGAAGCCTTTTCCAGAGTACATTAGCGAGAGCTGAGTGTCAGGATGGAGTCACTCACCAATCTACCCATCTGAGCTCTGTTGTGCTAGGAATGCCTTGGAGTGTGTCGTGACGAGTTTGCAAGACAATGTTATCCGGCATATCCTGCGGTTCGTAATACTTGGCACCCTCGATCGAGAGGAAAGATTGCTTGATGACCTGCAGCATCACTTGCCGTACTGGTTCTGGACCATAAACGGCACCATAAAAGTTCCAACGTCCGAGATTCAGTTTCTTGGCAATTTCATCCAGCTCGTCGTCTGTCAGCAGTTCTGGAGACTTTTTGTACGATGCCCGGTTGCCCATTACAGCCGCATCAAGCAGAATATGACGCATGGTTGGGACATTCTGTAAGACCATGCCGACGCGGAGTGGTCGAATGATCTCGACAGCTTTGTGTAAATCGGAATCCTTGGGGAAGGTGATCAGGTACGATTGATACCCGCCAGCTTGTCCAATGTTAGTCGGGTTCTCACAAGAGAGAGGATTCAATACTCACGGTTCACCATCAGCCAAATGCCCATCTTGACGACAATTCCCAGAGATGACTGCGTGAAAATTCCATCATTGTAAGGACCGAACCCATAATTGAACAAACCAAAAGTTTCATTCCACGCTTGGTCTTCTGGCCTAGCGTTGGGATCGGCCTTTGGATTCGGCAGACCGCCCATTCCACTTCGCCACAGCGAGCCGTCCGGCAGCACGACTTCCATCCCACAGTGCATCATCCAGTGGTCGCCATAAGGAGTGTAGCCAACACCTCTCTCGACGGTATTCCCAATCACGGACCCGCCACCGAGATCTGGAGTATCAATCCAGAGCTTCTCTCGCAGGTTTCTTTCAACGAGATAGTTGTGAAGATCCATGAATGTCACACCCGGCTCAACAACAGCAAAGGCTCCTTCTTCGTTGACTTCGAGAACTTTTCGCATGTTGCGACCCATATCGAGGCCAACGGAACCGGGAACTCTGGGTGCGCTGCCTCCGTATCCTACGTTACGACCAATGGAGCTGCACAAGACTTGTTAGCATAAGCCCCAGTGCGGTGTTTGCGATCCACTTACAAAGGCCAAACAGGAATCACAAACTCATTGCACAGCTTCATGATCGCTTGCACATCGGCCACATTCCGCGGCGCCACAACAGCACTGCTGACAAAGTACTCCTTCTCAGCAATATAGTACATCTACAATATCCGTCAGTTGACATAACTTCAATCATTCAAGCGGTTGACGCACATCATGTGCTTTGCTAGGCTCCATGTAGTCTTCTTGTTGTAGCTCAGCATCGCTCGACACAACGGTAGCATTTTCGGCGCCGACAATTCCCTCCACCGCACTCATGAAGTCATTGAATCTTTCCAGTGTCGTGTTCGGTGGAAGCCGTAGAGGCCGAGCGCCAGCGTTGCCTCCTTCTGGGGCTCGGAAGGCAGTAGAAGCTGGTCCGATACTGCCATCTTCGCCTTGGAGTTCATCGGCTTGCTTCATTGTGGCGGGGTTTTCGATGGAAGTGATGAGACGATAGAGTCGAAGGGGATGTGCTGTACATGAAAGACGCCGGACGGCGTTATATGCTGTCCATCACGCGGCACCACTCCTCCGTCCTTCAGTCGTTCGGCACTTAGCTTTCTGGATACTGTAGGCACAGCAGCATGATCGTCGTGAGGGGTCCTGCCCGAAGTGGGAAGCGTGCGGTCGGAGAATTCCCCACTCACAGAGTGGCCGTTCCACTGTCACCTGACTGTCACAAAGTCATCATGGCCAATGGTGTCGATTTGATCCCAAAGGACGAGTTCCCGCCGAGTCTTGCAAAAGCGCGGAACATGTTCATGCCGCCAGCTGCATACTTCCAAAAAGGTCCACAAGCTTGTGCACCTGGCTCATATCTGACTCGTCGTAACGACTGAGCAACTGGCTAATCAAGCTCTTGCCAGTAAATCCGTCACTCTGGTCGTAGAATTGCGATTGCATGCTTTCTGAGCTGTTCAAAATCAAATCTGCCAGACACCAAAATTCCGGGGCATGCCTGGCGAACCCCAAACGTTTCCAACAATCCGCGGGGCGAGTTGGCGTTCTCTCTTCAAGACCAGGCGGACCACTGCGTTCCAACCAGATCCTTCTCCAAGCGTCAAGAGCACGTCTCACAAGCGCAGTTTGACTCGCGGGGAGGGGATGAGAACGAGCATGGAATAGTTGTACGTGCAGAGCTAGAGAAGAGACATCAGCCTGCGCAGGAATTGCTTGACAAGGGTACGTGAAAAGACGTACGATGAACGAGAATGAAGAGATTCAGCGAACTCGTTGAGCGCAGCAGAATCTCATCCGCGTCGGACAGACTATCCGCCCACAGCATCGAGATCACTTGATGTACCGGTGGCTGGCGTCTGCCGAGCTCAGAAAGTGCCCACGGTTGAATGGCATCAGTCCAAGCCTGCACGTTATCTGCTTGGAAGCAGGACTCCGGGCACGACAGTGAGAACCTGGCCTCTCCTGCAGCCATGCGAGGTGGAGTATTGTTGAAGATGACATATGCGGCATCCAGGAGCACGACCTGTGAGCGGTTCATTGAGAGTAAGTACGCGACTGGTTTCTCGAGGAAGCCCATCTTGTGGTATCTGTGTTCAGATGAAGTAGAGCTGGAGGTGGCCTTCACTTACATATGTCAACGTACGTATCAACTCCTCTTTGACCGCGAATTCCTTCCACGCCTCGACTCTCGATGGACCTTGCATGTAGCGTGAGAGATCACCATGGGAGATATCATCATTGCAGACACTTCTGAAAACGCCAATGATATCGGTGTAGCGGGAACGCCTAGCTCGTCGCTTAGCCGCTTCGGCGCCCTCCCAAGTCTGCAGCAAGATCACACAATACGCAGCCCTCAACGCGTCCAGACGTTCCCTGAGCGCGTTCGAGTTCTGGTCGCTGGGTTCTATTCGCAGTGGGTCGTCTGTCAACTCAGGCGCAGAGAATACCCACTCTTCTATTGGATCGAACCAGAGCAAAGCAGATTCCCGATGTCCTGGTACTGGACTGAGGCATGCTCCAAGCAATGCCATCACGGCTAGGAGCATGGGAGGTGATTCGAAAACAGTGAAAGTCGGCTTGTGAATGATTGGACAGTTTGGATGCCACAATGCCCAGTAGGCAGCCAGGTGCGAGTGTAGCTGCGAAGGTGCGAAAAACTCACAGCAAGCAGTCTTGAGAGAATCAGGCCAACGAACATCAGAAGCTCTTCTCCTCGTAAGTAGTTCACTGTTGTGTTCGATTGCTGTGACAATGTTGTGAGACTTCTCGGCCAGAATCCTGTCGAGCTGCGGCTCGATGTTTTGAGAATCCAAACAGTCGATGAATATGGCCCGCTGTTCTGGACTGCCGCAATCAAAAGAGCTCGCAAGGCCTTTTGTGTCGGTGAAATTGGACAGGAACTCAAGGCGGCGCACATTGGGTTCCAGATTCCAATCGCCAAGATTCGTGGCACTGGCCGGGATCTGTGCACCGTCGGTCATGTCGTACATGTTCGAGTGTGATCCAGGACTCGACTCTGAGAAACTTCCGATTGAAGGCCATCCGAGGGGCTTGGCGGCTGCATGTTCACTTGCCATCGAGCCCGGCGTGGCATCTTCGAGGTTCCATTCGGATCCGCCGGCTCCGTCCTGCGTGCGCTGCAGCCATTGTTCGACTTCCGAACGACTACTTGTTGCAGCGTTTGGATTAGGACCTGGCTTATCGGTGTAGATGCATGTCTGCTTCCGATGCACGCATGGAAGACAGGGCTGTGTGCCATTGCAGCCTTTCTTCTGACGGATACATGCATCGCAGGATTTTCTCTTGCGGCCGCGCTGGTGGACTGCGATCACATCGAGCGCGGCTTTGGTATTTGGCTTGGCCTTGCACGTCTTCAGGTGACGCACAAGCACATCGCGCCGGGCAAAGGCTTGAATGCAGAACGGGCAGGCAAACGGCCTTTCAGCGGAGTCTGGTCGCGAGGGTCGAGGGTCAGCTCACGGCTCCACAGAGCAGATAACCAGTGCTACATACGCACGCTCAAATTATGCCTCTGCAAGTGCTCCAGCTTTCCATATGCCGCTGGGCATGACGGACATTGGAAGCTTGCGCTTGCCGTGTCCATGGCAGATCTTGTCATTCGGCAAGTGTCGACCGAGCCAGAGCTTCGGAGAATCCCCACTGTCTGCAGTACAAAGTATTGTATACTGGACTGCGGGTCGATGTGAGCTGATGAGGAGACTAACTAGATCTGCCAGTGATGAGCTTCCCCACGTGCAACTCCGTGTGGCGTCAACCATGACTGGGACCTGCACACTGCACACCTCTCGCTTGGCGTTCTGGCGTTCTGGACCTCATGTAGATGATGTTGATCTGGGGTCGAAATCTGGTCAGAGACGCTCACTCTCCATCGTCGTTCGTTGCGAGGAGCGTTAAAATGAGGTCAGCATGACGGGCTTGCCGCGCAGGCTTCGTGGTCAAGTCCGTCTTGTACAAAGTCTATGTCGTCTACAGAATGCGGAACGCGTGCAAGCATGAATCAAGAACAACAATCTGGACCTTTCGAAAGCAGCGTCATTCCGTGTCCCATGTCAATTCATACTTATTTTTGCCTCAGCTACAGAGCATATCTTGAATCTCATCGCATCGTAAATCGACTCCTTTAGGCATCTTGCAGGTCCGATGGAATCAACTGTCGAGGTGGCAACGGCGGCGGCACTGGCAATGCCCGTGGGGGTAGTCGGGGTTCTCTCAGCAGGACAAGTGTCTGTTCGTCGAAGGCCGGCACGGATTTCCTTCGGATCTCGATGTAAGGATATCGATCAATGCCGTACTAAAATCTCGTCAGCATTTTGCTTACAACCCAGCTTCAATCAAGACCCACCGAAGTCAAAGTAGCATGGGGCTGATTTATGCGATATCCATGCCAAGTCAAGCTTTGCCAGGTAGGCTCAAAACCACACAAAGGACCAAGGATTCTTTCGAGATCGGCTATCGTCATGTCGCCAGTTGCCAGTAGTCGATGGGTGTAGCCGTATTCATTTTCCACGATGATGCTGAATTCGGGAAAGACATGCACTCCGAGTATGCTGTCGGTAGACATAGATGAGTCTGACGATGTTCTTGATCTTGCGGATGCGGTTGAACATGATCGAGGGCCCGGCCATTCCGTCGTGTCCGTGTGCTGCGACGCGGTCGAAAAGCGGCACATTGGACCAGTCAAGCTGCTGGAAGAAAGGGATTTGATGGCTCGGATGACATCGTTGGTGATTGTGGCCAGTGTCAATTCGACATCGCCGTCGATCCGCTCCAGCTCCAAATTGATCTCGCGGATGGCGAAAGCGACGTCCAGTGGGATCTCGAGAGTGACCTCGACCGACATCGTGCTGGAACTTGTGAATGTCACGCACACTGCACAGCGCTGGGCTGGGTCTTATATTGTCAGCAAAGCCGTCCGTTCGGTGTTTTGAGCTAGTCGTTGGGTCGGTATGGTGACGCTGTAACGGCGCATCGAGCGTGGGCGACGGAGCAGATCGGGGAGGCCAACCGTGAAGGCGTCTGGCATTGTACGATGTGCGACGCTGATCGGTAACCGTGACAATGCGGTAGATGCCATCGCCCGTTCTTGGACAGCCGTGGAGAATGCTGGAGTTCATGCACGCATCAGCCCGAATGGACGTATCAGCCCGAATGGACGTATCAGCCCGAATGGGCGCATCAGGGCCCGCGTCACTTCCATCACAATGCTCGTGATCAGCTGTAGTCGCGATGCGCCTGCCATTTGCCCGTCTCGTATGGAGGGAGATCCGCGGTGCACTGAGGGTGAAGTTGTCGTGCCTGATTTTTCGAGACACATCTTTTTCTGGACGAGCAACGCATCTGTCCCGGAACTTTTGCGGGCCACTCCGGGGCCAAATAGTTCTACTGTATAAGTTAGCAGCTGTCGCTCTGGTATCATGGCAGTAAACGGTACTTGGAGCTCGTCTTCTCTGCATGCGATTGCCGCAAACGTCCTCAACACAGCAGCCTGCCAAACAGATGAACCATGGAAACGAGGTGTGTGATGACATGAAGAAATGAAAGGTGTTAGATGATCAAGATATATATCCATCAATCACAGCTTCGCTTTCCTCTGCTCCTCCTTCGCCTGTCTTTCATACTTCTGCACATCCAACCAAGCCATCTCGCCCAGCGGCTTCGCTTGCACTCCATATTCCTGCGCATTCGGACTACTCGCCTGTCGAACAGCATATCTCGCCGCAATGCCCTGGCAAATAATCGCTCCGCGGTACAGACCAAACGCATCACCCCAAGTGATTTCCTTGTCCGAGAACTTCCAATCCACGATTTCATGATACCATTGCAGTGCCTCCTCCTTGGTCGGCAAGCCGGGAGTGTTGCCGGCTTTGAACCTGTCATTCGCGCGGCCTATCGATTGAGCGAGAGGGCTATCGGCGGACACCCAGGGGGCTGTGAGGTTGACGACGTCGGAAAGAGGATGTCCGATAGTGGCCATCTCCCAATCCAAGATGCCAATGACGTAGGGCTCCGTGGGATGGAAGACCATATTGTCGATCTTGTAATCTCCGTGCACAAAAGTTCCTCGATCTTTGGGTTGAGTGGCGGGGTTCGCGAAGAACCTGACCATGTCGTCGTAGTGTGGGATGGCACCGACCGGTTCTCCAGTCTCAACGTCTTTGGTCTGCGCTTGGGCTACGCTCAGAGTCGCGAACGTCTTCAGCTGGCGATTGTAGAAGTTGTTCGGACGACCAAAGTTCTCCATGGCCACGCTCTTCGGCGACACACTGTGGAATTTGGCCAGTGTCGTGACCGCGCTCTTCCACATTGCTCTTCTATGCTCGGGCGAGACGTCTGGAATCGCGGGATCGGCGAAGATGCGGCCATTCAAGAAGCCCATGATATAGAACGCCGTGCCCACAATGCTGTCATCTTCACAAAGACATATCGCCTTGGGAACAGGCACAGGCGTGTCTTGCAGTGCTGCGATTATACGGTATTCTCGATCGACTTGGTGGGCGGTCTTCGAGAGGAGCTTTCCTGGAGGCTTCTTCCGCATGACATATTTGGCGCCCGTGGAGTCGGTGAGGAGGTATGTTGGGTTCGATTGCCCATATCCGAACTGTCGCAATGTGTATCAGCACGGACACTTCACGTTATATATCGGATTGTGGTGAGGATGGAGGCTACCTGCTTCACATCGATGGGCGTCTTGATCTCGGGCGCATGCTGATCGATGTATTTGGCGAGATTGTCCAGGTCGATGGGTTGTCTGATTGGGCCTGCCATGATGGTGGCAGTCTGGTCCGCAGGACTACATTCTGGAGGTCAACACGAGAAGAGTGCACGTCTTCTGAGGCGCCTTGGGGAAGCTGTGATAGCCTTGGACCGAGGCTTTCTCGATTTGACTCGACCTGCACTGCTTAGTCACCTGCCGAGCCCGCACTGCTCGTGTCATCACACATGCGAAGGAATTGGCATTGACGAGAGGAGAGCATGCATTATTGAAATAACGTGTTCAACATCAGACTCAAAAGCAACTTTTGGTGTTGCGGCCCCCTACCGCAAGGCTGCCAGTCCTTTGCATTGGCTGCAACCACAGGACTCAACGCATCCCATCTGGCAGCAACCTCTACTTTCCTTCCTTCACCGCAGCTACCATTGCACTCATCGACTCGAGATAAGCTTTACTGTCGAAGAACTCCTGGACCTTGACAAGCCTTTCACCACTCTCGTTGAACTCGAACAGCATCATCACTTCGAGACGAATGGTTCGATCGGATGGCGTTGACATATTGAAGAAGCCGTGAAGCACACTTTGCAGACTGTCCGGGTCGTTGATTATCGATTGCGGTTCAATCTGCCGAGCTATCGAGTCAGATATCCCACTATATTGTGATGAGATTGCACGTCGTAGAAGAGTGCGGTGTATATTGGGCATGCATACGACGCAAGCTTCTGCGAAATGCACCATGATGTGGAGAAGTATTGATATTCACGTCACCTATGAACAAGAAGGCAACGCCGCAGCACTAACCGTGAAGTCTTTGAAGCTGGGTGCGAGGAGATTGAGGTAAAGGTCTTTGAATTGCTCTCCACTCAGTGCGCCCCGGCCCGTTGACAGGGGAAGTGACTCGCAGGCGGATTCGGCAGCTTGGGTTCCCTTCGTGGCTTTGAAATTCCGGTCATTGTATGCATCGATGAGTGCTTGCATAGAGGTCTTGATGTTTGCGAGTATCTCGGACGCTTGGAGCTGGGTCACGTGGGGAGACATATTGGGAAAAGCTCTGTTTGCCTTGGGGGGGTATGACCTGGGAGAAATAGTTGTGGAGTTGTTCATGAGTGACACGGCTGCTCTGAAGTTCCAAGCACTGCATCGTTGCTGGAAAAATGTCCCCTGTGAGGTACGTCTAGCGATCGCGTTTCAGGTTTCGAATTTGACTGAATGGCGTCTCGTGGGGAGATAGGGATGTGGCTACGGTAGGCATGAGATCGTATTACCTTGTAGCCCCACACTGCGTACGGTATGCAAATCCGGCACGGCCGCGTGGCAATTTCTTGGAGTTGGGCTCGGTCTCAGCAGCCTTAAAGCGCCAATATCAGGTACCTGAGGCATTGATTCGCGACGCCGTCTGTCGCGTGTGGCCTCGCCGCTGCATTTCATTCCGCCGACACCCGGACAGGCCCTTTGATGTCTTGGCTGACTTCGGCCATTCAAGACAACCTTGGCATCCCAAGCGAGCTCTGTAGCGATGCATGTTGATCAATGGTGGTACTGTATACGGCAAGGCCTGCCAGGGGTAGGAGGTATCTCGGGAAATGCGAAAGACCGAAACATTGTGACAACTTGTACGCCGGGCCAGAAGTGATGACATAATAACTTAGTCGGAGCGGGCGGCCCGCTGAAGGACTCGCCCGTCACAGTCCCGCAATCCCGGACCTCGACTCTGTCGCGAAGCACTTTTGCGACAAGCACAACCCGCGCCCATCTCCCATCCAATCGCCCACCATGCCTCAAGCTCAGCCCGAACTCAAGAAAGTGAGCCTCACCCCACCTTATCGGGACATGCTGCGCGGTATGCAGCTTGCAAATGCCGATGATGCAACTCTACATTTCACGATTCGCGCGAGCTACGGAAAGCTAACAGGTGCAATAGTATCTTGACAAGCGCGTCGAGGTACAGCTGAATGGCTCGCGAAAGGTCATGGGCACATTGCGCGGTTACGATGTGAGATGCGGAAAGCCCCCAAGACAAACGCAAGTAGGACTGATGGTGATTGGCAGGTCTTTCTGAACATCG
Source organism: Cercospora zeina (assembly GCA_022702355.1). Classification (NCBI taxonomy): domain Eukaryota; kingdom Fungi; phylum Ascomycota; class Dothideomycetes; order Mycosphaerellales; family Mycosphaerellaceae; genus Cercospora; species Cercospora zeina. Next base: position 1,502,991 of record JAKLWX010000013.1, read on the forward strand.
TCCTCGATGAAGCCACCGAAAGCAAAGCAAACGGCGATAAAGTGCGACTCGGCATGTGCGTCATCCGCGGCAACTCAGTGGTCATGATGGAAGCGCTCGACCGGATCGGAGGAGACGACCGGGGCGGACACAGAGGGTGAAGAGAACATGGAACAAGACAACTGAAACAGGAAAGAGCGGCTATGAAGCTGCAGCCCCGCGAACGCTCGCAATGAAGATGGGCAGCAGCAGGCACAAGAGCGCGTTTCGAAAGGCAACTGCCTGGCGGATATGGGAATGGTCGGGCAAAGGCGTTATGGCGCCAGATAGGACGATTGAGTGCCAGGGTAAGCCGCCCAATATGCGAATACAACCTGACAATTCGTTCACACCGACACTGTACAGAATGTGCACCTCCACCACGGTTGCCGGGCTTCCATATCATCTCGAGCTGGAGCATCCTGTTGTTCCGGCCTTGCAAGCAGGAGCTGGGCCAAACCACCCGCGCAGCTGGTGCTGGTGGCAGACATGTCATTGCCAGGCAGTCACGGCAGACTACAGACGCCAAGTGGGCCAATAACTACCACAAGCGCCGCCTGCACATGTTCAACCCTACCGCTGCTGCCCCATCTTCTTAAGAACTCGAACCGCCTCGCCTCAAAGCACTATCCAAGTAGCCAGCAATACCACCGCAATTTTTCCCATCACCCCACCACAGCCACTCCCCACCGCCGAACTGGGACCTCGTGACCCGTCATCGTTATTACATTCGCTACTATTCGTACTCGACATCTCAGCGCAAGCTGTGTCCTCACTGATCAGCAGGCATACATGAACCGCGTACACGAACCAACAGTCAAAACGAGCAAATTGGCAATGTACCGGGGGTCATCTCACCGCTTGGACTTCCACTCCCAGAACTTGATCCGTCAGGCGATGTCAAGTACATCGTTGAGTATGGAACTGACATTCTTTCTTCTCTTGGCCGTCAATTCGAGTAATATGTGATCTGTGACTTTTTAACGGCAGATGATGTAGTGTTGTAGTAGTTGGTACCTTAAACCAACGTTCTCGAAGAACAAAATTATCGAAGGATCATTTAGCAACGGCAAAGGCAACGGCGGGCGACGTTGATCGAATATCAAGACAACGATGAAACGAACCACATAAACGAGCGAGAGAGTTTCGATCTCTTGCGCTGGAGAAAGGATATCCGAGACAGGAAACGAGAGACAGGGGAAAAGATGATCGAATAGTATAATAAACAAAAACGACTTTTCGTTCTGTTCTGTTCTGCTCTACTACATACTTCATCACTACTATGACCACCTGATCCGATTCATGTCTGTTACCAGGCAGTTGCACCAGGGGGTTCGCCAATGGTGCCTCAGGCAGCGCCAAGCGTCAGCGTCAAAATCAGTCTCTCTAACTCACCCGTCTCGTCTTCTCGAAACCATGCACCATGTAATGACCTACATTCTACTACAATACACATGTAATAATATGAAATCAGCTCGCACACTTCCCCTTCCACAACAACGCAAGACCTCGGGCCGGCGGCGGACCCGGCCAGATTCCACTTTGTCGCCTAGTGCCGCTCCTCTTGCAGTAGCGCTTCCTGTGCCATAATAATAACAGACGTTCGAGGCTTCGAGCTCGCCCGGCTTGATTGAGAACACGGCGTCTATACGTATCCTACGATCAGACCACCGCGGCACGCTCTGGGCGGCCCAAAACGCATTTACGCCTCCCGCGTGACAGGAAATGCGGGACATGCTCAACAGCGACGAACAGCGACACTAGTATTTCACGACCACATTATCAACGGGAAGGGGCTTGCAATACCTTCGATGACATCTACACGACCTTTTCTGGCCGCAAGGCGCTCTTTCCTCGACACATTGAAGAGAACTGGAAGGAGGCTTGCTTATCAAGGGCGCACCGCTTTCACTGTCACCCGGAAGCTTCCTCCAGCCACATAGCACTATGCTTTTGATCGGCAGCAGTAGCAATCATGATGGGCCGACCATATATGCGAGGCAGGAGCATCGCTCAAATAGAACAATCCACATGACGGGACTGCTCCCCAACTCCTCATTACCCCAGCCAACCTGCTGTGCTTTGCCCTACCGCACCACGGATCTGAGGCTCCATTCTCTTTCACGAAAATGGCACGACTGGTCAATATGGCTTTCTACATCGGCGCGGCCATTCTCTCCCTTCTGGCGAATACAGCACAAGCGCAGGGTTGTTCCATTCCCTGCGGTCGGTTAGAGAATAAGTACGGTGGCCAAACATGCGGCGTCGACCCTGCCAACGACTCAGCATTGCTATTCTCTCTGAGGTTCTGTGTTTGTTCCGCGATGACCGTAGGGTATAGGCCTATAGTGACCCTCAAGGACGGCAGAAGTCAGTCAGCTGCAGCTTCAATGAAGAATGATATGGAAAGGCTAACCATTCGCAGTTTCTGATGCAGCGAGTGCCACCTTTGTTTCTCCTCTACCGACCCCGGAAGTCGTCACGAGATTTTTCACTTTCCAGGAATTCCCGTGGAATGCTCTCGCCACATCATCAACAGTTTTTATGGAGTTCTCGGACGTCGGTGGTAGATCGGGCGCTTTGCGGTTCACGCATAGCCCTATGACATCGCAGTTCTTTGTTGATGCGACCGCTACTGTTACATCGACCTTGACGACCCTCACGTTCACTCAGACGGTGTCGGCTACTACAACTTCAAAGACAACAATTCCACAGGAAACTACGACCAGTAAGTCGAAGACCGCGCGGGAAGTCCTTCGTGCGACTTTCGAATGGAACGCTGATCTTACGGTTTTTACCTCCTGTTCTAGGCCAATGTACGACCGGCACCATCACGAATACAGTTTCCACTGGTACCTCGACGTCTACTTCCACAGTCACGCCTACCACCAAGACAGTGACCACGACAAAGTGCAAGACCATCACGACCACGGTCTCGTGCGTACCACGCAAGCGTAATGGACCCCGAGATACAGATTCAGATGTCCATCGTCGTCAACAGGATGAACGCCCAGGAGAAGAACCCTTTTGTAAGCAAGCCCTCGCTCCCTCCTTCCCTCCCCTCCACCTTGTCCATCATTAACAACAGCTGACCCTTGCCCCTCACGAATTCCAGGCTCACCCGTGGACGGCACCACTCCGGACCCCACATTCTACACCACAGGCACCACGACCGTGACCATCGAAATCCCCGCCACCACCACAACAGAAACTGTCACGTCGACCAGTACTTCGATGGCCACCGAAACTCCCGATCCCGCGACGACGACAGTGTGCAACAACGTCGATGCAACGAGCCAAGTTACTGCTACGACGACAACGACAAGCACCACGACGTTGAAGCGCAAAACGACAACCAGGACGTATACCGTAACGGCCACGAAGACGGAATTCTATGGGGGGAAACCGAGGTGTTGTCCCACGTCGCATGACAAGGGGAAGAAAAAGGGAGGAAGGGGATGAGGAGGTGTCAAGGGAAGGAAAGAAACGAGGGAAAGATGTCTCTCTCTCTCTCTGTCTCTCTCTCTCTCTCTCTCTCTCTCTCTCTCTCTCTCTCTCTCTTCTGAAGAAGAAGAAGAAGAAGAAGAAGAAGAAGAAGAAGAAGAAGAAGAAGAATAGAGACGATGAAAACCATAAGACAGGACTTGTCATAACCAACCAAAAAAAACATACAAACTATATTCCATTCCACTGCATTGCATTGCCCTCTATTCCATTCCATTCCATTCCATTCCCTTCCATTCCACTCCACGCTGCATGCATGCAACAATCATCCAACTCGATTTCATCTACTCGACCAAGAAACACCCAAATGGCGAAACCCTCAAACCCCCCCAAACCTCATCTTCACAAAACAACCCCCCCCCCCCCGTAAATGCCAAATGCCCAAAAAGTAACATCTTCACCGCGCTCGAACGCAACACAACACAACCCAGCAGTACATAAGTCCAATACTCCCCAAGGACTACTGACTGACTGACTCCGAGCAAGAAACACCGTGGGTTGGCAACCCATATCATATATCGCAACAGTCGTCATGTGCACTCGTTTCGTGTACAGCTTTGTTTAGTGCGAGGCGTTGGTATAGCCAGTTGTGTAGCCGTTGACATGCCCGGTGACGCCGTCGGTGATGCTGTGTCGGTTTGTGTAGCTGGCGACGCCGTCGGTGATGCGGTGTCCGTTGGTTATACTGTGTCCGTGGGTGATGTCGTGCCCATTGGTGATGACATGTCCATTGGTGACGGCATGTGCAATCGCAACAACATGTCCAACCGACCTCGACAACCGACCAAACTCATCCCTCACAGCATTTCCAAACCTCCGAATCGCCTCATCAATCTTATCAAACTGCGCAGCAGCATACGTCGCACGGAAAAACATGGTATCCCGTTTGGCAATCTTATCCGCGCAGAACCAACCACCCTTCATCAGCAACGTCCCATGTCGAACACAAGCCACGAAGATATCGTGCTCGATCTCCTCGAGCGTCTTGGTTCGATTGATGTATCCCGGATGTTTCTTATAATCGACTTGTAGCCAGTGGAACATTCCAGCAGTGGGTGGTGTCCACGATACGAGATCTTTGGGAAGGTAACGCTCGCAAGCTTGCATCATGACGTCGCGTCGCTTGGTGTATTCGAGACGGATGTGCATGAGCCAGTCGAGATAGCCCGGGTGACCCCACGTCTCATCGAGGAGCTTGAAAAGGATGAGTTGACTGAAGCCCGAAGGTCCTTGTGTGCAGACGTCTGCGTGTGTGCGGAAGCGATTGCAGATCTGCTCAGATGCTGTGATCCAACCCGTTCGGGAGCCCGGGGCGACGACTTTGCTGAAAGAGTCGGCACGCATGACGCGGCCGTCGACGTCTATGGAGAGAAAGGATGGCACGATGGATGATAGGAATTCTGCGTATGATTGCGGTGGCGGTACTGGCGACGAGTCGTGTCCGGTGTAGGGCTGCATTTGTAAAAAGTAGTATGGTTCATCTTCGAAGAGGTAAACATCGTGCTTCTGGCACACGGCGTAGATGTGTCGTCTTCGCTCAATGGATAGTGTCGAACCAGTGGGGTTTTGTCCCGTGGGGACGGTATACATGAGGAACGGCTTGGGCCCTCCTCGCATGACCGAGTCCCAATTCGAGAGCATTTCGTCGAGTGACGCTGGGAGCATTCCACCGGCATCCATGGCTACCGCTGCGCATCGCACGCCCATGGGGATTGCGGTCTCGATGGCTGCGGGGAAAGAAAACTGCTCGGTAATGATGAAGTCTCCGGGCCTGCAGAACATTCGCAAGGTCATGTCCCAAGCTGCAGTAGATCCCACAGTCATGGTACAGCTCCAGTCCTGGTACGGAGGATTGTGCACGATTTCCGTGTGCTCGACAAGCCACCGCAGGAGTTGAGGTGCTCCATGGCCGTGGCCGTAGTTCAATGCGGTTGCCAGATCGAAGCCCGACGTTCCCTCGGCCATGTCGTGCATGCCCATGGAGAGGATCTCGGTGTCGGGGAGGCCATGCTGTTCGTGACCTAGGTAGGAAGGCCGTGGGGCTTTGATATGCAGCTCGTGGAAGGGAAAGTATTCGGGTGAAGGCAGGCCGCCGCCGAGAGAAATCAACCCGGGAGTGTCGAGGAAGGCGGCGGCCTCTTTCAACGAGCTGCCGCCTCGAGTCGTGGTCTCACGAGTCAGGCGATCTGAACAGGAACATCAGCACGCACGCTGGTACACAAGCAGCAGGTGGAAGGAGAGATGCCGGACGTACGATCCCATCGTTTGGCGAGGCTCTTGTGCAAGTGACTCGTTCGGCCCTGCGGGAAGCAATCAGCACGCCGCGCCGCACACGTCGGTCCGGCGGTGATCCGACGCGTACCTTGAAGCGCGTCAAGTCGGCGGAGGCAGCGACCCCGGCCGTGAGAGCGCCGGAGGCGGCACGCCGCTTGGCGACTCGGTCGATGGTGAGGCGGTCGGGGACAGGCAGGACGGGAGCGGCAAAGTCCGTGCAGGCGTGCGCGTGGAGCGTGTCGATGGCGGCGGGTGGGGCCATGACAGCGAGCGGACCGCAGCGCAGAAAGGGCAGTGACTGCGTCGGCGTCGAATGGCGTGGAGGAGCGGAGGGAGGTGCGTGGGATGATGCAGGGCGTGGAGGATGCGAGATGCGCGCAAATGGGACCGGAGCGGGTGGGCGGTGGACTGAATAGGGCTCGCGGCCTATCACACCTTGATGGCCGGCGCCCGAACGAGGTGCAGTGCCGCGCTGGTGCCCCACGAGGCCCGGGGCGCAAGCGAGTGGGACGGACGAGCAGAGTGGGATGACGAGGCTGACGGAGGTGATTATAGGAATGCGCGAGTCGACTCGGCACGTGAGCGGTGAAGGGCGGGAGGGATCCCAGATGTCAACAAGATGCGGGACTGGGAATTGCGAAATCTGCGCGACCGCTGCTCATCCGTCGACTGCAAGCACTCCCCCGTCGGCGCCATTGATGAGGATATTGTTGGACGACACCGACCGAATCCCTCGGCCCTCCTCGCTTCGGGACGCGGGACCGCCCCGCCGGCAGCAGCAGCAGCAGCAGCAGCAACACACCATCATCTTGAATCATAACCACATCGAGACAAGAGATTGGCAATGAGCGGTGACAACGCGCGGTGCTGCCTCTCACCGACCGCACCCGCCGACCCGCCGTAGAAGTACCTCATCCCCCTCGAAGCGTCCGAGCTCTGCGAAAAGCGGCGCTTTGCCGGACGCTCTGCCGCCGGGCAGCCCTGCGCATGGCGAAAGACGGAGAGCGAACGCTGCGGGCGCACAGGACGCGGCAGCAGGAGGTGAGGTTCGCATGGGAAGTGGGCCGCCGTGTCGTGGAACGTGTAAATCGCGGTCCGGCGTCATGCAGCAAGCATCGGTTCGCAGGCGTTGCTTCCCACCATCGCACGCCCACCGGGTCATGGCCATCGCAACCCCCGGATCCATCTCCCTCTCCCCGTTATCAATAAGTCCTGATCCTTCACATGCTCTTCGGCCCTGCGTCTGACCGCACAGCCATCGAATCCTCTCACCGTAGTGGTGCCACGCCAGCGGGGGCGTGTGTGCCCTCCACACCGATCCTTCACATGTGATGACGATGGCGGGTGGTCTTCTCCACGGCTTCGGCTAACTGCAGCAATCCTGCTGCAGACTTGACATCCGACGCGGCAACGCAGGTTGGCGAGCCACCATCAGCAGCGAGGCGAGCCGGCTCCGCATGCACATGCAATGTTGCTAACCGACTTCTTATTGGAACTCACAAATACCCGTCAGCCCGACCTCGTAAAACCGATACTACGCAGCATTATTATTACACTGCACACCGGTCCCATGTACTGACACACCTTCCCTGCACCTACCATCACTCACCACATCGATGAGCACATCACGACATCACACCCGGAACGACCATGTCCGCTACGTAATGAGACGCGAACTCACCACGCTGTGACCCCTGCAGGAAAAAAAAAAGCTCCCAAAAGCACATGCCCCTCGTCCCTCCATCTGATGAAACGGTCCAGATACCGAATCCAACACGTGTAATCATAAAGCCGCTGAAAAGAGTACTTGGCACACATGCGAAAATTCGTGACACGGCATCTGTTTATTACCTGCTGTGTCCGCGACCTGAGGCCCACACCACGGGCCGAGGCTGCGGCGCGAAATAGTTCCAAGTGAGCGGGGGGAGCTCCATCGCACGAACGAGAAAGCGTAAAATAACATACACAGCACAGCACAGCACAGATGACGACCTGCACTCTCACGTCCTCTGTATAGTTGGTTTCCAGGAGAGTAGTAATAAGAGTTGTTGGAAATGATATGAAAAAAAAAAAAACAGAGGCCGGACAGAGGGCACATTTGAAATGTTTTTATATATATATATATATATACACAGAGAGCTTCGTTCGATGGAGCACAGGAAGCCACTCGTTTCCAACAACAATTATCATGAATGGATTACAATCCTCTCTCCTACTTACACATACACAATCAATTCATCTACAAAATTGAAGAAAACAAAAAGAAACCTTCCAAAAAAACAGCCACAGCACACAGCACACGACATTTCTCCCGAGAGCGAATGAAAAAAGAACACAACAGCTTTCGGCAGGAAACAAAAAATCGCTTACTCGCTGCAGGCCGCAAGTGTCATAATATTCCTCACCACCTACCTGCCCATCATCCCCAGCCCCCCCCTTCTTCTTGCGTGACTTCGCAACTCCGACTGACACTTCCCGGGCAACGCCACCCTTCTTCGTTCGCGATGCAGAACCCGACGCACGCCCGCTAATACTGCTCATCTGGACACTCGTACGCCAAATGACCATCCTTCTCACATAGTGCACACCACTTTTCGTCATCCCCCTCGCCCTTCTTCTTCGTCGTCTCGCCGTCGTGCGACCCACTCTCCTCCATCAGCGGATCCATATTCTCCTTGGTCGAATGCTTCGCAAGTCCTCCAAATGTCAAGGGCGCAGGAGCAGCACTGGGATGCCGGGCATGCTTGAATGCCGCCGAATAATCCTCGTCCGAACTCGGGGCGTGATCTCCCGATGCGTCCGTCGCGTTCGTCGAAGACTGAAAGTGATTGCATTCCAATGTATCGTGGTCGGCAGACTCGCACATTTCGCAGAAAACGGCGCCGGACGACGAGTCGGAAGGCTTACTCCCGCTGTCGACGTCGCCGTTTCTGAATGCTGCTGTGCGTTTGGCGTGCTCTGCAAACGTCTGCCTGACCGTATCGCTCCGCGAGCGCCCACGCATGGGCTGGTCGGGCATGGCTGTCATTTCGCTCTCGTTCCGGGCGTGGCCATTTGTGAGAGCGCTGTCCCGACGGAGTTGCTCAAGTTCCTGTTCCAGTGTCTCCTTTTCCCGCTGGCTCTCCTCGAGTGCAGTCCGGAGCTTGGTGACTTCGTCCAGTCCGGTCATGCTCTTGCCTGAGTCGGGGCTTGTGGAGAAGGAGTGAATGATGGCCTTGAGTCCTCGAATCTCGTCTTCCTTCGATTCCAGTTCTTTCGGTGACATGCCTCCACCATTCGAAGCCATCGCCGAAGCAGCCTTCTCTCGTTCCCGCTTCAGCTCTGACCGCCCTCTTTCTACCTCCCCACGCAAGAATTCGACTTCCCCTCTAGCTTCAGCTTCTCCTCTCCTCGCATCTTCCAACCCTTCTTCGAGCTCTTGCACAAAGTCTTCCAGCTGCTTAAGCTGCCTTGCGACATCGTCAAACTCCTTTTTGCTTGAACTCAAGTCCTCCAGCTCTCCCAGCCGTTGTGATAGTTCCTGAACTTGTGCGATCAGATCTTGTTTCTGCTCTTCATAAACGCGCTCCGTCTCTGAACTCGCCATCTCCAGTGAATCCAGTGTGCTTCGAAAGTCGGCTCTGTGGGCATCGAATTCTGCCGTGAGGATTTGTATCTTCTCATTCTTTTCCCGCAGCATCTGTCGAAGCTGTGCTGTGTTGGCATCGTCTTCGTCGCGTATGAATGAAGGTTTGCGGTCTAACTCGCCCTCTGTGGGCAAGAGACCTGAGATTTCTTGCACACTTGCCTCCATCTCTGTCAGATGCGCAGCTTGCTCAGCGAGCCTTTTATCCCGTTCCGCGAGCTCTGCTCGCAGCCTGTTCACCTCTTCATCCGGAGTTCCGCCCATTCGCGATGACGCGCGAAGAGGCTGCGAAAACGACTTGCTGGAGCCTTGGCTACCATTTCTGCGATCGGCGGACCTGGCAACTCCGACTGGTGTCCTCTCCTCTTGGATATCGTCCTGTCTATTGCCGAGTCGCGAGCCGGTTCTCGAGTATGGCCGTGGAGTCGGCACAGCATTGGAGGGACGTCCGGAGGTGGAGGACTTTAAATTCGGCCTTCCTGGTGTTGTAGCTGTTCGGTTACCTCGCGCACTGTTCGCGAGTGGGTTGCGCGCGAGAGTGGGCTGCAGATTGGGTGTCTGCTTCCTCAGCGGTGACTCTGGTCGTGGCAGAGATGGCCTCCGAGGCTTGAACTGCGGGCTTTGCGGTCTGGCGCCAGGACCAAGCGACTGCGAGAACTTGGGAGCGGCGGCGCGGCCATTCGTGCCATTGCCGTAGCTCGGCGTGAGGGGGGTGGTGGGGAAGGAACTGGGCGACAGTCGTTTCTCGGCGCGGTGCACAGGCAAGAAGATGCCAGCACCGGGGATGGTTGTGTGAAAGTACTGTGTCCTAGACACGGCGTCAGTCCAATGCGCACCCTCTACGTGCCTCCCGAGACTGATCCTACCCGTCCACGTCGCCATCGTTCTTGCCCCGCGCAGCAAAGTCCTTGTCCAGTTCCACGCCGACAAAGGTGCCACTCTTTCCTCGCACACTGCCCACAAACTTGACGATGCCAAACATGTCGCCGGGGACGTTGACGACATCGCCGACCTCGAGATTGTCGGCGTCCATCTTGACAGGGGTGACGCTCATGTGTCCGTTGAGGGCTTGCAGACTGGCCTTTCGCGAGGCAGCTTGGGCGGAAGCGCGCAGCGAGGGCGAGGACGCGGTGCCAAAGGACGGGCGCTGCAGACCACTGCGCGGCGTTTGCAGAGTCATGTTGATTATTATTGACGTTCCGGCGGAAGACGCGACAGCCGTAGCTGCACGCCGGGATTGGTGGCGTCACTGGCCTGCGTGTGGAGGGGGCCTGTTGCTATGCCACGAGCGTGTGCAGCAGCGCACACAGCATGCCCCGGTGCGAGAGTGCAGTGCAGTGGATTCGAGACAACCAGATTCGTGAATGGTTGCTGCCAGAGTCGCTTGGAAGTTGTTGATCGGCTGCGAGCGCGGGGAGGGATGTTTGACAAGGTTCAAGGTAAATTAAGCTGCCCTTTTCCTCGCATCAACGTCGTCCAAGCAAGCACAGCACTTTCTTCGCGTCCTGCAGGCAGCACGCGCGAACGGTGCAGGCACGACGCGTTCATCTCCCCTCCACCCTGTCACACTGCGACATCACCAGTCTGTCAGACTGGACACCGGCGGGACATCCGGTCACGCAACCCAACTATCCGGGAGATCTGCACCAGTCTCACGCCTAGGCCACCAAAATACCCAAACCCGACTTATTACCTCGTATACTGGCGTCATCGTTCATGCCAAAAGCCAAACGTGCGAGACCGCGAGACTTACGATTAGCAGTCCTCGCAATTGCAGATCAGGCATATGTGTTATCAGGAAGCACTCCGGGACACTGCTCCTTTCGGGAGAATGCATGACGGGGGAATATATGAAGTCGTGTTCTGACAATATCGTAGCTGCCTCATCAGGTACATGCGGAGTGGTGAAAGCCAGTGCTCTGCCTATTCGCATGTCGTGCGGTTCAAAAGCAAATGGGTATCATGCAAATAAACATAAGAGCAGCAGAGTTCACGCCAGCGCCGTCCTTTGCGTCACAGAATCACGCAGCGAGATGCATGGAAGTCCGCGATATGATACCTCTTCATGTCGATATCGTCAGCAACATGCGGTGCCCATTCCTGAAGTTGCAGCCTGGGTTCCGACGGCTTCGGTGTGCGAGGCGAATCTGGCTGTTCGAGCGATGCACTCAGGCGAGAAATTCGTCGACGTGTCGGTATGATGTGCTGATGCCAGTCAGGCTCGTCAAGAAGGACATCGACATCTGAGAAGAACGTCACCGACCAATCATTGTTGTGTAAGAAGCTCCAACGCACTCTTGAACGCCTTGACCACTTGGACGTCTATAGCATTCATGTTAGAGCGACGAACGAATAGGAGCATGTTACGCCAACACTCACAATGCTCTCGCTTCCGCTCCAAGCAGCGCTCGTGATGTTCGACGAGTGTCATCTGTGTCTTGATTCTGTATGTGTCGTTAGCAATCTCACAGCGCACCGGACAGGCTAGCTCTGACCGCTTGAAGCCGCGATCTGCGTCCTTTCTGCTGCCCATGACTGCCCAGACCTGGAAGAACTGCATCCCGTCAGTCTTGCTCGTCTGCTCGATCGAGCATTTGACTCACATCCAAGAGCCGATTGAACTCCTCCATGATCTGGCCCTCTTGCTGTTCCATATCGGCAATCTTCTGATGGTAGTCATAGACGAGGCCGCCCCAGTCAAAGCGCTCGATCTGCTCTTCCGGAAGTTCAGAAGCGTCCTCGTCGTCTATGGAGGTTTCGACGTCCTCTTGCACCTCTTCGTCAATGTGCTGCTCTCCCGGTACTCTGCTGGTGTCTTTCTTCGATCTGGAGCCCTTCGGCTGTGACTTTGCCTTTTGTTTCCGCTGTGAAGTGACCGGCACCTGAGCGGACTGAGGTGGCCGCTGAGATAACCTCACGGCATTCAGGTCTGTTTCTTCCAACGACGGACCTTCATCCTGTGAGACATAGGTGCCGGTATCTATCGAATCAGTGCTATTGACACGATTCCTGCCACGAGTGGATCGCTTGGCGCTGTCGGAATCTGTACCGTCTTGCCTACTGGCAGCACGCTCTGCTTGCTCATCTAACATTCCGTGAGAGCGCTTGAGAGAGTCGTTCGCCGCTTTTGGTGCAGCATCTGGTTTTGGCGGTGGACCCATCGCCTTACCAGAGGCGGGCTCTTCTCTACTTGCCTCCATTTCTTGCATGATCGGTACAGGCGGCGAACTTCCAAGCGAGGTCAGCGGCGACGAGAGCGCATCTGCACGTGTACCAGAAATTTTCTGAGGCGAAGGAGAGTTGTGAGCCGATGATTCTGGTGACATGACAATGTTGAAGCAAGCAAGCAGTGATCGGCGAAGCGAGGCGCCCAAACGGCAATCGCGAGATTTCGCGTAACGCGACTTTTCAGCGCGCTATCACGTGGCTGTATCAGTCCATGGGCAGCGATGATGATGGACAACAACTGGTCATTCTACGTGGCAGCGTTGCAGGATGCTTAGCTGAGCGTCAGTAGTATATGCTGAGATGTTTGGCATCAATCTTGTCTACGATGCAGCAAAGATGGAGCCGCCATCTGTTGAATTAGTCACGATCTCGCGCGATCACGCGGATGCGCATGACCTCAGTTCGATTCTACAACATTAACCCACGTGCGATGCCTGAACCTCTCTCCACATCAACACCAGAAGTTATGTCGCAAGCATAGACGAGTTCCTACGCGATAGTCCGCTCTCCTTAGGTGATCATCAACATGATCAGACACCGCTTCCCGCTGTTCCTCGACAGATTAGGAGCCGTCGCCGCGGAAGGCGCACGCTGAGATGGACTGTGACATATGCTCGCGTCCATGTGGAGGGCGCCGCAAGCCTCTATGCGCCGGCTGCGCGCAGGCGGCACTCTACAACGGACGCATCAAACAGGCGACTACGTTGCTTCAGAAGAACAAACATCATGCGCAAGCAGAGGCGGTAGTGCGACCGGGCAACGATGGAGTGTTGGCTGCATTGCCTGAAGATTCTGACCTCGATGCTATCACCACGGGCATGAGAATGTACGGAATGGAACGGTCCCAAGCAGAGACAGCAGCTGCTGAGCTGCGGATCGACAGCATCGTGGACAAGGCTGCTGATTTGAAGCGTGAGCTCGAGCAGTTCAAGCAGCACGTGGCGGCTCAGAAAGAGGATAATGCCGCCCGGCGCAAGGCGCTTGCAGCTGAAAGAGATGAGCTTGAGAGGGCGAATCCTCGAGCTACAGACCCAGTTGCATCGACGACCAAGAAGGCGTCTCAGAAGCTTGAGAAGGTGCGCGGCAGGATCGTTGACGCTAGACTCCTGCTGTGTCGTGAAGCTGCGTTGGCAGTGAATTTTCATCGCCGCAAAGGTGCAGATGGGAGGACCGAATACGTCGTGGGCAGTATCGTCGTACCAGACTTGCGCGAACTCAATATCAGAACACAACCTACCGCGAAGGCGCCCTTGGTTGGTGGTAGGACCATTGCAGAGCCACACGATCTGGTATCGGAAAGCTTCGACAATGTCGCACGTTTGCTCAACCTCTGTGCTCACTATTTGGGGGTTCGTCTGCCAGGAGAGGTCTTGCTTCCTCATGAGAAATTCCCTCGTGCGGCCGTCATGCCCGAGAAGTCGAGCTATAAGCACAGCGACATCATCTTTCCTGGTCTGTCGTCAAGTCAGTCTTCGAGCCCTGCCGCGTCTCGCATCATCGAACACAATCTACCACGTCCTCGTCCACTCTGGCTGGAGAAGCCCCTTGCTCAGCTTCTCAAAGATGATCCCAAGGCCTACGGTTTATACATTGAGGGCATCACGATCCTGGCTTACAATGTAGCATGGCTGTGCAAGTCGCAAGGAGTTGATGGTATCAATGGGTTCGACGACATTTGTGCCGTTGGTAAGAATCTGTATCAGCTACTGCTCTCGCAACATCGCAAAGCCCAACCACGGCCAACGCTCGACCGGCAAACGACTGGAACATCAAGCAGGGTGACAGCAACGTCCACTAAAGAGGCGCAACAGGACACGGGGACTCGTCTCGGCGTCTTCTCGCACAACTCAGCTTCGCACAACCTCTTCGCAGCCGAAGCCTTCGAGCTCACGAAGAATTGGCGCCTGGCATCCTCAACGCGTCTTGCGGACAAACTGCGCAGCCAACTCCAAAACGAAATCTCTCGCGCAGAATGGGATGTCGTCGACATGGAAGAGTGGGACGAAGAAGATACAGGTGATGCACCAGTACTCGTTGGCGGCTCCCGGCGACCTTATGAGTCTCGCCATCCTGCTATGAGCATCATGACTGTGGCCGCACACGATGGCGCCGAAGAGGAACGGAGCTCTTCTGCTGCCGATGAGGGTCAGAAGAAGAAGCAGGCTAGCGGGTGGATGAAGGTGAGAGGTAGGAGTGGAGAAGGAGGATGATTGGATGCAAAATGGAATGGTCATGACTCTTAGCTAACAGTTTTGATACCCCTACGAATACAGAATTATACGATCAACGTCAATGATCAAACCAAACATGACTTTCTCTCGACCCGCTCCTCTCTCCAGCCAGCCTTCTCTCGCCGCTCTCCCTTTCCTCAGCTTCTTCTCTCCCTTCCCAACCCAAATCACAAACTCCCTACCTCCCCAACCCCAAATCACAAGCTCCCTACCTCCCCGTAACCCCGCTCGTCGCCTCATCCCCCGTCTCCCCGACCGCCTCCCCCAGAGGATTCTTCAACGCCCCTCCTCCCAAATTCCCCAAACCCTTCTTCACATCCCCTCCAACTCCCGGTGGTCCGTCAGGAGCTTTCTCCAACTGTGTCCGAAAGAGATACGAAGCTTTATTCTGTACATTAAACAATGAACCCAATATCATCAGCAGCGACCAAAAGACAAGTTTGGAAAAAGATGGAGGGTTTGTGGACGGAAGGAGGGAAAGACTTACTTCTCCCATTGTTCGAAGAGCTTTCCTTTCCAAGTCGCGTTTTAGTGCAGGGGGCAGGCCGACGAGGTAGATGTAGGCTGCGAAGATTGCGGTTAAGAGGACGAGGGTTGTGGTTATGTATGTGAGAGTGGAGGGCATGGTTTATTGTTGTGCTTTGATTTTTGCTTCTTCTGGGAGGATCTGGAGTGTTTGGTTGCTGGCGAGTGTCTTCAAAGCGTGTATTATGGGACCTCGTCGTCGCTCGCTTTGTGGTGGTCTGCTCTGTTCTGTTTGCTTGTTCGTTCGGTCGGTCGATCCAAGATCTGGCAACACCGACCCTTTCCCGCTTTTCGAGAGACAGATGAAAGTGAAGTAAAGTGAAGTAAGACGTGAAAATGTCAAGAATGAATTTATAGAACTTCTCTTGCAGCAGGATGTAGGACATATACTGCCTTATCTTCCACCCTCCTCGTCATAAGTCCTACCTCTTCTCCTCTCTACATGAATGGAGGCACCCATGAAGCCATGATGCTATCATCCACTCACGATTCCACCCAAGCCTGTTGTGACACATGCGATTTCCCTGTTTTTGAGTTTGAGCAGAGCAAAGCGAGTTTGCGCATAAGTGAACGAACGTGTAACGCCGCTTGATCGACCCCACCATCGTTCTTGGACCGCTGCTGCCCCGCTGACGTAACAAGCTCATTCGGTAAGACATTCAAAAGCTAGGCTAAGGGAAGGAGAGAGCTATTGAAGAAATTTGAACGTTGAAGGTGTGAGGTTCTTCTTTCGATCACTGTAACCGAAAGGAAAGGACTGCGTTTCTTGAGCAAAGTCCCATTACCAAGGTAGTGTCAGTTCAGCGAGCATGGAGCTTGTGCAGTGCATGACACATCACTGACGAGTTGGTGTAGTCAACAACATGGCTTCGAACGAGTACTACGGAGGCGGTGGCGGAGACGACTATGGCCGTCGCGAAGAACGCCGCGGAGAAGGCGGATATGGAGGCGGTCGTGACGAATACGGATCTGGAAGACAGGACGGCGGTGGATACGGAGGACGTGATGAATATGGCAGCGGGCGTCAAGAGGGAGGCAGATACGACGGTGGACGTGACGACTATGGATCTGGAGGTCGACAGGAAGGCGGCTACGGAAATGATTCGTACGGCGGCCGTCAGGAAGGACGTCAAGAGCAAGGTTACGGTCACCAGTCAGACCATGGACGTCAAGAAGGCTCTTACTCCGAAGGCCAGCGTTATGGTCAAGGGCATGGCCAGTCCAGCGGTACCTCGTACGGAGGCGGCGGCGCATACAGTGGAGGCTCTGATGACTTCTCTGGCGCGGAGCACGAAGCGCGTCAGCATGCTGGTGACAGTGGCGATTCGAGCATATTCAGCACCGTACTCGGCGCTCTCTCTGGACACAAGAGCAAGATTCAGGAAGAGGATATTGACGAGGAAGATGCTGTGCGCCAGCACAAGCAATACTACGGCAACGAAGGCGGTTCGGGAGGTCAAGCTACAGCAGGTGGCATTGGCGGAGCAGCTGCCATGCAAGCTCTGAAGATGTTCAACCAGGGTGGCTCTTCGTCTGGAGGGAGTGGCGGCGGTGGCCAGAATGCTTTCATCGGCATGGCCATGGGTCAAGCTGCCAAGTTGTTTGATCAACAGAGTGCACAAGGCAACGTGCAGAACGGGGACAAGCAGAGTGCGGTCGAGAGTGCAGCCAAGATGGCGCTGAAGATGTACATGAAGAGTGAAATGGGCGGCTCTGGTGGTGGCTCGTCGAGCGGCGGGGGCCTGGGAGGATTGATGAACCTGGCCGGGAAGTTCATGAAGTAGACGGCGTGCATTGTTGAGATGCTACGTCGAGATGCAAAAGCGTATACAAACACTCCGGTGAAGCCAGCAAACAAGCAAGCTGGTCAGTCAGTAGGAACACAAAAGCAGGACATTTGATGCCCATTCCCCGCGCTATGCTGTCCGTCGTGCAAAGAGTGGTGGTACCGGATGTGTGGGATTGCCATTCCCGTGGTGTTTTGCATCGGAAAAAGCAGTCGCAAGTGCGAAGGTAGGTTTGTGTCGTCGGCTTTGTCTTGGGACGACGGTCGGTCGCAAGGGCAAAAGCGCGTGCAAGAGGAGATCGGGCAAGCGACGACACTCTCTCCTCCGCGCAGGACGGCAGCGCCATGATCGTATCGCACGGCAATGCCAGTTCAATCGCGCGAACGAGCGCCCGGCGGTCACGGTGTCGCTGTCCACGCTCCTCATCACGCGCCACGGCCGCATCACCCGCTCTCACATCACCACCACCTCGACCACCACCACCGCGTCGCCGACGCCCACGAGCCTCCGCGCCCAGACTCGCCCGATACCATTCAAGTCCTGCCGCGCGCCTGCGGCCTCTCCTCCCACGCCAGCCATGTGGCGCCTGCCCCAGATGACGAGCTGCCCGGACAACCGTCCAAGAAGAAGAGGCAGCTGAGCATCAGGACCGCAAACAACCATAGGCTGGAGTCATTTGGCTTCAGCGCCCACCCCAAGCCGCCTGCCCCCATTACGCGAGCCGCACCTCACACGCACCTGCGCCAGGCCCTCAATGGCGTCACAGCCGAGCTGGATGTCGACGAGGACGAACTGTCGCGACCGCCCACTCCTGACCGAATGCCGAAGCGCGTGACGCCATCTCCTGCGTCTGCGCCGCCCACAGCACCGCCAGCCCAGATCACGCCGGAGAAGAGGCAGAAAGATGAGCGGCGGTCACTGCGGAGTCAGGATGAGGGGCCCCGATTGAAGAGCGAGCTGGCAGTTTACTTTGCCAACTACGAAGATGTCATGTTTGACGCTCCGACAGAAGAAGAGGACTTCTTGACAGTGGATGCATCATTGTACATTGCAGAAGATACAGCGAAGAAGAAAGATGGCGAGCCTTCGCCGAACAGGGGCAAGAAAGGGACTCCACGAAAGGCATCTGTCAATGGCACCATCACACCCGCCACACCTTCACGGAGTGCTCCCCACATGGCCAATGCCAGTCCGAGTGTCAACCTCGACTTCTTGGCCAAGACCTCCAGCGACACACCGGAGGACCCTCTCACAGATGATCACTATCTGAAGATCCACAACCGCGCTGAACGCAAGGAGAAACAGCTGAGAAACATCGAACGAGAACGCGCTATGCATGAGAAGTCGCAGTTGGAAAGGCTGTTAGGTGGCCTCCAGGGCCACGACTGGCTGAAAGTGCTCGGCGTTACTGGCGTCACGGACGGCGAGGCGAAAAAGTACCAACGGAAACGAGACTACTTCATCGGCGAAGTGCAAGCTTTAATCGACAAGTTCGCTCAATGGAAGGAACAGGAAAAGCGACTTCGGATGCGAAAAGAGGCAGCACAGGCACGGCTGGATGCCGCGACGGACGAAGCCGCTAGTACTGCTAGCAGCATCGAACCGCCCAGCAGCGACCTCAATGCATCTGCTGCCAGACAGCTTCAACAGGAAACAGTCAACGCCGTCAAAGCCTCGGCTTCGGCTTCGTCCAAATCAAAAGGGAAGTTACCCATGTACGTCGCTGCCTCCGCAACTGCACACAATTCTACGCCGCTGTCCACGCCTGGTCTTGCTCGCAGTATGCTGCCGCCGCTACCTCCCAGTCCCGAGGTCCCTATCACCAGCTTCTACTCCAAACGTCACTTGCGAGACGCCGCATTGAGCAAATCACGCCAGACCACAAGAAACGTCACTGCTTTTGGTCATCCCGTGCCAGACCTCGCCGAACAGGAATTCGCCCTGCCGGACGAGCTGATCACTCCCGATGCTTTGCGCGCGAGAGCGAGAGAGAGGAGACGCAGGAAGAGAGAAAGCACCGCGAAGGCTTCAGGTACGTGATCCAGTGCTGTGACAAATGTGACGTTCGGCATTTCTCTGGCGTTATCGGCGGTGGCCGAATGGGTGGTGATTGGGACTGCGACGGCTTCGGTATGTGGGCTGGACTGCATTTCGGCAGACACATTTGCACGGTGTATTCTACTCTTTGTAGCCTATCTAGGTCAGTATCTTCCAAGATGCTGGTTGTTGTAACACTACACCCTGTCTCATACACAAGGTCGATGCTCGGAACTTTTGCCAGTGCAGCTGAGCATGAGATGAGGATGCCTTCTGCGGGCAAACCTTTCTGAGGCCTCACATGTGTTCAAAAGTTCTCCCCCTTGTGGCTTTCCGGCTCGCCAGCGCAGGTATGTCTGGCGAGATCCCAGAATTGAACACGAAACAACAAAGCAGCAGCAACGACGACGATCGGTTTTGAGATGTGGCAGGAAGATCGTAAATTTAAGCCTGACCTCGCAGCTTCCAATACCCCCGCAACAGTACAACTGTACATACCGAGTGCCGTTCGTATCATCTCATCATACCGTAACCATGACACTAGCATTCTTATACCAACTCAACAAAGCATTCTCCCCACTCCGCATCTGCGTATCCTCCACATACGCCCAGCGGCGGAAGAATTCCTCGTGCGTCATGGCTTTCGTCAACCGGCCCGTGATGGCGCGATAGATATCCTCCATGACGCCAAAGTCTGTGGGAAATAGAATATCAAAGTATCCTTGATGGACCAGCGGGGTTCGAACGAGGACTGTGCGGCGTTGGTAGCGTGTTTGGACGACGGGCGCGTTGTAGCCTGCGGTTGCTTGGGGTAGGCTGTGGAAGTCGGATGTTATGAGGCGGTGGGCGGGGAATTTGTTGGCCAGTATGTGGAAGAATTGCATCAGGCGTGTGGGGATGTATTCGGGGAGGGTGAGGTTTGGGGCGAAGGGCATGCGGTGTTTGAAGTTTCGGAGCGCTTTGGGTCCGCTGAGGGGGTGTGCGTATGAGCGGGCTTGGCAGGCTGCGTCGCGGACGCGGAGGAAGCGCGAGGCCACGGGGTCGAGGGTTCGGGTGTAGAATTCGTAGAAGTCGCCGGAGTTGTCGATGAGGACGGAGCCTTGCAGTACGTCTTCGGTAACAGGGTCGTAGCGGATTACGTCGTGTGCGAAGTTGTCAAAGACTTCCATGGCGAGGAAGAAGCAGGGGGTGGGGACGTACATGTCCCAGTCAAACATGGATTTGTTGATGATTTCGACCTTGTCTTGATGTCCGCGTGCGGAGGCCGTGGACTTGAGTTTTTGTCCTTGTAATTGCGCGAGTGCTGCTGACACTTCGATGATTCGGAATTTGGTCCGCGCGTACACTTCGGGATCGGTGTGTCGAATATAGTCCAGTATGTTCAGCATGAGTGTGCCGTTTCCGGCTCCCATCTCGTAGATTACCAAATCGTGGTAAGGGTACAAGGTCAACTTGTAATTGGCCACCATGTACCGCGCAATCGCCTCTCCGTAGTAGGGTCGAAACAACTCTGTTGGTGTGTGCCACAATTGTCGCGCATCATTGTGCTCTTTCTCGTCCAATTTATCCTCAAACTGCGTGTATCTTTCCCCCAGCAGTTTGTAAAACTCCGGCTCGTCTCGTATTTTGCTAAACGCGAATGGCGTTCCTGGCGAAAAGATGGTGACACTCTTGCTGAAGTATCCGTAATATGGATTGTACAGGCTATCCTCGATGAAGTCTCGCATCAACATTTTCACCCTTCGAGGTCTTTCCCGCCTCCCGCGCAAGGAATCCGAGGTCACTGTAGGATACCGCTTGAACTCTTCGGCCTTGTCGCTGGGGAAGTGGTCGGTCCTTTGCTGCCAGTTGCTTGCACTGACCTTCGCGGTTTTCGTGGTGATGTCTCGACGGTGGCATACTGAGCTGTTTGGCACAGCGCGTGGAATGGCTCTGTTCGAATCATGGCAGAAGTGATGTCGTGCCAGTTGACGGAAGAGACGATTGACAGCCGGCGAATCCATGGGCGCGTATGAGGTGAGGCCTTGTCGTGCAGCTCATCATCAGTCCGAGGGTCTGGCATTGCGGAGGTCGCGACGGAGGTGAGGTCGCGCGCCAGCTCCACTTCCCGAAACCTTCTCTCGAATGCATCAACTCCATCATTTCAATTTTGGCGATCATCCTCCTCTTCTGTCCGGCCTCGCACGCTGTCATCAGATCTCGATATGCAACATCTGTAACCATGGGGATATTTGCAGATGTCTGGCACCGCATATGGGACAGCATAATCGACAACAGACAGAAGCTCACAGCAACGGGCGGCTTTCTACTCGGCATCATCGTGACCTTGGGATTCAAAGACTTTTATCCAGATCTCGAACATGCTTTCCAAAGGCGAGCACGTCAGGTGAGAGGGCAGCACCATCCACGCCCAGGACAGGCAGATTATGTCCGCCTCGAAGATCACACCAAGAGGATGTCTCTCGTGCCGTCTGCAGCAAATCTCGATACGCGATGGTCTCAGTCCGATGCGATCACGGCGCAAGAAGAGATTAGTGTGGGCGTGGAAGGTCTCATCGGCAACACGCCATTGATCAAGCTCAAATCCCTGAGCGAAGCGACAGGATGTGAAATTCTCGCCAAAGCGGAATTTCTAAATGGAGCTGGCAATAGTCCGAAAGACAGAGTTGCTCTTTCGATGATCACTCATGCCGAAGAAGCTGGTCTGTTGGAGCCTGATCGCGGAGACACAATTTACGAAGGAACAGTAGGCTCCACTGGCATTTCGCTAGCAGCAGTAGCTCGAGCAAGAGGATACAAAGCGCACATGTACGTAGCACGTCGAACATGTAGAGAGAAAAAAGAAAAGAAAGTCTAAACATATCCCAGATGCATGCCATCCGACGTGGCAACAGAAAAATCCGACCTCCTCCTCAAACTCGGCGCCATCGTCGAACGCGTCAAACCAGCATCAATCGTCGATCAAGGCCAATTCGTCAACATGGCACGTCGTCGCGCCCAAGAACACACTGACGACCCCTCCAAACCCGGCCGAGGTTTCTTCGCCGACCAATTCGAAAACACGGCCAACTACCTCGCGCACCAAAACTCGACCGGCCCCGAAATCTACCAGCAAACCCATGGCGCACTCGACGCATTCATCGCCGGCGCAGGAACGGGAGGCACCATAGCTGGCGTGGCACTAGCCCTCAAACCCCTCTTACCCGACCTCCAAATCGTTCTCGCAGATCCCCAGGGATCGGGATTGTACAACAAGATTAAATTCGGCGTCATGTTCTCTCCCACCGAAGCCGAAGGCACACGGCGTCGACACCAAGTCGATTCCGTCGTCGAAGGTGTCGGAATCAATCGTCTGACAGCAAACTTCAACGCTGGAATGCATCTCATCGACGACGCGGTCAAAGTGACCGATGAGCAAGCGATGAAAATGGCAAGATGGCTGGTTGAGAAAGAAGGAATGTTTGTCGGTGCTAGCAGCGCTGTCAATTGTGTTGCTGCAGCGAAAGTGGCGAAGCGAGAAGGATGGGAAGGCAGTGGGAAAAGAATCGTGACTGTGATTTGCGATTCCGGAACGAGACATTTGTCTAAATTTTGGAAATTGGCGGGGGATGTTGGACGGGAGGGGGTAGAATTTGATTTGGATGAAATTATGGGATGATGAGGAGAAGAACAAGCAATGATGAGGAAGAGGGATCCGAGAACGAAACAAATTGACCTGCAGAACTGACTGACTACCTCTACGGCCCATTCACCGCTTTACAATAATCACACCACCGCTGTCCCTTCACGTGACTCTTCGCCTTCGGACACGCCGTCGGATCCGACTGTCCGAAGGACAACTTCTCCGCAGAATCCATCGCCGGAGGCTTCCCTCCATATTTGGTTTGCGAAACGACTTCGGCTTTCTTGTTGCCTTCGAGACGCTAAAAAAAAAGAATAACGTCAATCCCGTGAACCACTTTGAAAGCTTGTCCGTGGCCCCGGAGAGCGTGGAGTCAAACGAACCTTCTTATTCGCATGATTAACAGCCAAAGCCTGAGCAACAGAAGGAGCGACCCCAGCGCCCGTCGCATCGCCTCCGAAGGGTACTCCGACAACATTTGCCGCGCCATCTACGAGGCCGGATTTTTTGCTGGATTTGTTGGGACCGCTCATGGTGACTTTGCCCTGATTTGGATCTTGTGTGAAATTTTGTGGCTTGTTGATGCTGATGTTGATGTCGATGCTGATGAGAGACAAATTAAACAAAGCTAGGAGGGTCGAGGACAAGATAAGATATATATAGAGAGCGAGAGAGAGAGAGAGAGAGAGAGAGAGAGAGAGAGAGAGAGAGAGAGAGAGAGAGTGAGACATCAGCGCTCGAACCTCTGGAAGGATTCCCACTCCTGATCACACACACACACACACACACACACACACACATGCTTCCAAGAAGAATTTCCCTTGGCAGCTGATCGATTATGCGCCAAGGTTCCCACATACCTTCCATCCTTTCTGTCATTCTATGCTATTCTTGTGAGCTGAAGAGTGATTGAATTTTGTGACCGGTCATTGTTGTCCTCGTCGTGATTCCAGACCCACTCGATCGAGAAGCAACAACGAGTTTCGCGCGTAAAGCTACACGCTATCCTCACATTATCCTCACATAGAAGGTCAGTATAAGGCGTAGAAAAAGAAGAAGTGGGATGCCCATAGCAAGATTTCATATGGAGTTGAATTCTGTTCAGCCGCACCAATTTCTCATACAACTGGGAAAAGAGACTACGTGCCTCCAGCCGGACACCACAAAGCCGCTCAGAGCAGACTCGGGGGAATGGAAAGAATTTCACCCTACAACTTGCTTGTTTTGTTTGGTGTCTGCTGCATACATACACACAGAGTACGTATTCACAAACCATCAACAAACCAACCCACATCGCCGACAATTCCTTCCTTCATTCCTCGTCCGCGGGTCATCATCCCCATCATGCACAGATATCTCATCCATCCATCCATCCATCAATGAAACCGTCAAGCTTCCGTACAATCGACCGGGTAAGAAGAAAAGTAAAAACCAAAAAAGGAACAGACAGAATGGATGAGCAGACAAGAACAGCCCAAACCACGCTATGCTTTGCTTTCTCTCTTCTTTTCATTCGTTTCCTTATGCCTTGGCCAGCATCTGACATCACTCTCACTTCCACGCACTCAAGCCCGCCCAAGGATCACCGGAATTCCCGTTTGCCTGCTGCTGACTTCTTCTCGAATCCTGACTCGCGTATCCACCAGGTCCGGAAGGATACCCACTCGCCTGCATCGCACTGTAGTCCTGGCTCGGGGGAGGCCCTGGTGGAGGAGGCGGAGGTTGCCAGCCTTGTGGGACAGATTGGTGGGCACCGTAGCTCTGTTGTGGCTGGTGTTGGCTGTACTGCGTTGTAGAAGGTTGCTGATAGTTGGTATATTGCTGGTGGGGAGGCGGCGAGAAGTACTGCTGGTGAGCTGGAGGGGACATGGCACCATATTGGTTGGGATTGTAAGTTGCAGATTGGGATGGTTGATGCTGAGGTGCTTGCTGGTATGTGGGATACGGCGCAGGGGATTGCATGCCACCATTTTGTTGCTGTGGCTGGTATCGAGGTGTGATGGGAGGACTGGCGGCAGGATTGTATGAGTGTTGCTGTTGACCATAGGTTTGTTGTTGAAGGGCTGGTGGACGATGTCCGGTAGTCCGCTGGTCGCCGAAGCTCGGAATAGGTGACGAAGACTGAGCGCTCGACGAACTGATGCTCATGCGCTCCATGAGCTCTTTCATACGAGCCTGCTCGCGTTCTGCTCCACTACCCTTTGCAGCTTCAATGGCGCCGAGCAGTTGACCTCCTTCTGATCTGCGATTCTCCACGAAAGAGTCGACATTCTTCTTCAAGCTATCGACTGTCTCTTGCATCTCATCATAAAACTGTCGTGCTCGTTGCAACCCAGCTTGGAGATCCTTGTACGCCTGGTAGACCTTTTTGTATTTGCCCAAGACGGAGTTGCGCTGCCTCGAAAAAGCCTCATACTTGTTCTGTTCGCCACGTACTCGCTTGTCTTGTAGGAGGTCGCTGTACGTGCGGGTGAGTTCTTTCATCAAAGACGATTGCTTGTGCACCGCCTGTAGGATGCGGTTTTGATGCGGTCGGAACTTCTCCAGCTCAGCTTTGAAGAGGGCATTCTCCTGGCTCGTGATGGCTTTCTTGTTGAGCATGATCACGTTGGAAATGTCGTCGCTGTGGATCTGTTGCACCATGTCAGCATCTTGGCTCTTTTACCATTCCTAGAGCAGTAACAAACCTTCTCCTTGAGATCTTTCAGCACCTGCGTACGCTCTCGTTTTACAAGCTGCAACTTGTGGATCAACGCTTCGACCCGCTCGATCTGCTCAGCCACAGACTGCCGTGATTCATCTTCAAAGTCCTCGTCAAGCAGATTGCCCTCGTCCATCACGCCGGGATTCGCTCCATTCTTCTTTCCAGCACCAGCCTTGATCATGGCTCGCTGGTACAAGACATCTGCTTCGTCCGTCTCGCCTGCAGACCGCATCTCATCCATGTCAGATTCGTACTGTCGGAACGTGCTGAACAGCTGCGCATCACTCGTCGAAGCTTCCTCGACAGCCGCTCGGTAGCTCTTTGCATCTTGGCGCAACGTCTGCGTTAATCGACTGGAAGGCTGCTGCGTCCACTCGGCGCCATATTTGCTCCGCATCTTCTCACAAACCGACTCCTCCATATCGAGCTGTTTCGAACAAGTCTCCAGAGCGGACATGATGTTTTGCTTCTCTTCTCGAAGCTGATCGAATGTGGGCCCAAATGGATTGTGCCCTGCAAGTTCGCTGCACCAGTTGCGGAACTCCTCGTCAACACTCATCGATTCCTGGTCAACGGCGCCTTTGAGTATGTTCAGGCTACCGGGGAGTTTCAAGTAGTCTAATGAGGTCGCCAGTTCGTCGTCTGCGGTTTCGACGCGCTCGCCCTCGGCGCGTATCAACTTGGCCTTTTCCTCGTCGTACAAGCTGGCGCTTTCGGTCACTGACATGGGCACTATTCGCTGGAAGATATCCGGACCGATGATCCGCTGAATGTCCTGACCTTGGTATAATTCGCTGACAGGTATTGCTTTCGCAGCTGGCAACTTTGGTATGCTGGGCAGGTTGGACTCGGAAGGCACTGGCTGGTGGTAGATCATGTCGTTGTCTCGGTTGTACTCGGCCCGCAGTTCCTGTATTGATGCGAGCTGCTTTTTCGCCATGTCTGCGAGGATTGTGCCCGTTTCTGAAGCGAGATTGCTGTTTGCAGGCGCGCTTCCGGGAAAGCCATTCGCGAGGCGACTTGCCTCTTTACTCGCGGTATTTGCAGCATTCAGCCGGCCAATCGCCTGTCCATAGCTGTTGGCTTCGTAGTCCGCCACAGCTTGATAGTACTGCGCAACACTTGCCAAATGGTGTTGCTTGATCTGTACCACGAGGAACCACACTCGTTCGAACACGGCCCTGGACACGTTGTCCTGCACACCCTCGACTGCCTGAGCATAAAGGTAGGCAGCCTGCGCAGCAAGCTTTGCAATCAGCCCCGGCTTCTTCTTATCCACGACTTGCTTTTCGATAAAGACTTCCTGCCCTTGCGCCAACATGATGCTGATCAACGTCTTGACCGTCTCTCGGCTCAGGTCCGTCGAAGGCGCGTGGAGAAAGTTCTCGTTGATGTATGTGAACATTCCCGCACTGGCCTGGAAGGAGTGATAGGCTGTCTTGAGCCCGGTATCCTCGTGTCGATTCTGATTGGCAGCATGGCAGCTCAACACGGCGGAGATATTGAATATAATGCTCGCTTTCTCAAAGGCCAAACTGTACTGGCTGGTCGGTTTGTGGGTGAAGGCATCGAACCACGTGAAGCTGATTTTGATGTGGTTTTCGTCGACGGGAAACCGCAAGTCCAGCAACTCGAGTTGTCCGTAATATCGGTACAGCAAGTCCCTCCCAGCTGCGCTGTCTTTCCCGGCACCTCGCATGTCCTGGCGCAGGCGGTTGAGGGCAGCGCATTCGTCCTTGTATCGCTCGGGGTCGTCGCCGTATGCGGAGCGGATGTGCTGTTTGATGGGGACGATCCAGTCGACTTCGTTGGTCTGTTTCAGTGGGCACGAGATCATGGGGACCTGCATGGCGGCGGCGGAGAGTTGTCTCGACAAGCCGGGGCGGATAGGCAGCATGTCGGCGGGGGGCGGAGGTGGTATGGTCGTCGTCGTCGTCGTCGTCGTCGTCGTCGCCCGGTCACGGGGTTCGCAGCGGAGGCAGCAGCAGCAGCAGCTCGAGGCCCATCACAGGCGCGTGCATGCAGCGGCGGGTGTGTGACGCCGGCGCGTCCTCCACTCTTGTGCCTCCACTCCACTTGGGCGTCGCTGTTGGGTCGAGTTCCGCCGATGCCCGTCTCTGCTGCCTGATTCAATTCTCCTCCGGTCGCGTGGTGGATGGAATGGGGAGCCTGACGGCAGCACGTACGTTTGGGCGTCAGAGGTGTGACGTGGGCTGGCGGGCGGCGGCAGCGCGAGAGCTTCCAGCACCGACGACCTCCTTCGTTCATATAGAACTATATTCCTTCCCCACGCGCACGTATAAGACATGTCTGCTCCATGCCGACACCGCCAGCGCTTCGCCGAGGCCTCCGCGGTGTGAAACATCACGAGGTCGACCGAGTTACGCGCCCATCGCGTGGTAGCAATGCCTCATCACAGCGCTACGCCAAATACTGCAACGGGGAGCAATGTCTGATATCTCTCAAGTACTGTCATGACCTTGCAATGCCCTTTCGCCGCCGCATGCGCCGCTTTGCCACCAGTCCCATCGTCAACGCACCAAGAGCGAACGCCAGAAGCTGCCACGAGAGATTGCTCTCCATGCCCGTCGACGACACCCTCCCGCCCGGCGATGACATGTCGTTCGCTCGCTGTCGACGGGAATCACACCACATTTCATCACAGCCTGCAGCCGAGTTGGGCACAAAAGTCCTTGCCACTTCCGATTGCCCCAGCACCGTCCCGTCGGCCGCGAGTGCTTCCACTTTCACGAGAAGAGCCCGCGGCTGTGAGATGTTCGATGTGATCAGTGTC
Organism: Cercospora zeina; assembly: GCA_022702355.1. Classification (NCBI taxonomy): domain Eukaryota; kingdom Fungi; phylum Ascomycota; class Dothideomycetes; order Mycosphaerellales; family Mycosphaerellaceae; genus Cercospora; species Cercospora zeina. The sequence continues at coordinate 1,531,340 of JAKLWX010000013.1, forward strand.
GACGTTTCGAAGCCGTCGCGCGGATATGCTCCCAGTTCACGCCAACTGGGTCCCTCTTCTTCTGCCGACGCAGAGGCAGGAGCACCGCCACCACCGTACACTCGCCAGCTCGCCACTTCCGTCGCTCCGTTCCAGCTCATGTGCACTGCAATCTTCGCCTCTTCTCCCGCCTGCACTTCATTGCTTCGCGAGAAGGCCGCCACAGCAGGCCTCGTATCCGGCCTTCCAATCCAGCTGGTCGTCTTCCTCACGCGATACAATGCCGGTGGGACGAACCGATCAACCACACACGCTCCCAACACGGCTCTCATATCCGGCGCAGGAGAATACTCGGTGAAGCAGCCAGTATTCCCCCACCCAAGCAGCACATTCCCATTCCCGAGAATCTGCATACTCCCGCCAAGTTCTGCTGCCTGGGGTTCCGACGCCGTGTGGTACGACTGCACGATCGAAACTGTACGTGCCGACTCATCGACAGAAAGCAAAAGTCCTCGACTCCACGATCTCGCTTTCCGCTGTGGAGTCTGACCATTGTCGAAAAGGCTAATCGTGAGAGTCCCACTTTGATTCCTCAGCAGAGTCGCGTCGTGGGGATAGTAAAACCAATCCCGTATGGCCTCCTCCTCTCCTCCCTCGGAAATCATCCGGAAATCCGACCTCCTCCCCCCAAGTCTCCACACCACAGACCCGTCTTTCCCACTGATCAAATACATCGCAGAAGTATGCCTCGCACTGATCAAATACTTCGCTTCCCCATCCTCGCCACTTTGCCCTGCCAATTTCTGAACCGAATTGATGTGAAAATAATCCCACGGAAACTTCGGTTCGATCCCATCATAAAACGCCACAGCCGTTTCATTCAAATCAATATGTTCTGAAGCTTTCCATTCGAACATCACAGCCGAGTCGTTCAAGCGCTGTTCCTGGAACGATGAATCTTGAAGCCAGCCGAGATTGGGAACGCCATAAGCTGATAGGTCGGCTGGAATGGCCCGGTATTGTGTTAACAGTGCTGATTGTGATCTGAATTCTCCTCCTCCAGATCCATTGTTGTTCTCGACGATCCGAAATTCATGCAAGTCCAGGGAAGAAGATGTCCCGTTGTACTGAATATTCTTGACGATTTTGTACGTCGAGTCGAGAATCCAGGCTTGGCCTCGTCCACTGCCTGCGCGGTTGAACATGTGGAGCATGCAGATATGGGGGCCATCTTCCTGCGACGTTGCGGAGGCGGAGGATGAGGCCGAGGGATTGTTATAAGCACACGGCTCGAAAATATACGCCCCAGGACCATTTCCCGTACTCGCGCGGAAAGTCTCACTTCCGGACCAGATTAATTCTCCCAATTGGTCGTAAATCAACGGGCCCGCGACGCGGTTTTTGAAGGGCGAGAGAAAGATGTAGCCCGGGGCGATGGAGGCTTTGTCCAGTGTGGTGAGGTTGAAGTAGGGGATTGAAATGTCTGGACGCTTGTTGGGAGTGTGGATTAGTCAGTGTGGGTGTTATCATTTATCTTTTCCTACTGCTCGGGAGAAGAAGGGCTTGGGGTCGCATGTTCAGATGATGATGATGATGATGATGATGATGATGATGATGATGATGATGATGATGAAGAAGGACGGAAGGACAAGCTCACCGACTTGAAAGGATGCTCTTCGTCCGGATCATCCATTTGATGTTGTGCGGTCTCGATTATCATTCCAAGATTTTCTTACTGCCTACTACTGTACATGCACCGGAACTTCACGCGTGGAAAGCGAAAGGGGAGCTGCTACCAAGCCTACATACCGTCGCCGATCGGACACTGCAGGGGTCTGTCAGTGACAAGGAAAGAGAGGTGTTGTTGTATCGGTCAATAATAATAATCATTCTTTATAATAATAACAATCACATAACACACTTCCGAAACACTGTACTGTACTGTAGTTCTATTTGTCAGAATGACAGCTACCCAATCGCAGCGTTTCCATGGACTTCCGCATGTGAGCTGCCAATGACAATTGTGTAGGATCTTTCGTATATCAAGTAACTAAAATGCGATGTGTCTCACTAGCTCTAGCCCGTAACCGATCCTTGCTTTGCAGGAAGTTTGACCACGGTCCGGCCATGTGCCGGCGAGCTTGATTATATGCTTGCAGCTTGCGCAAACCAAACTCCTCTTTCCTTAATAATCTTCGTCCGCGTCCGCCGTTGTCCGGAAGAAAGAAACGCTTGTTGTGTGTGAAGTTATCGCGCAGTCGCTCGAGAAGAGGATTCCTTTTTTATTGCGTGTAGATGTACGCTTCACGGCCGGAAACTTCTCGCTTGCTGCCCTCGCCTTGGGTGTAAATGTACGCTTCACGACCGGCGATATCTCTCTCGCCGCCTGTGCCTTGAGTGTAGATGTACGCTTCACGGCCAGCGATATCTCGCTTGCCGCCTTTGCCTTGAGTGTAGATGTATGCTTCACGAGCGGCGACTTCGTCGCGGGCCGCGGGAATGTTTGCTGGCAGGGTGTCGATTGGAGCGGCGAGGGCGACCGTCACGAGGCCGAGGGCGAGGATGGATTTGATGGATGGCATTTTGATGTTTTGACGATGTTTGACAACGTTCGATGTTGTGTTTTTTTTGTATTGAGTGGAGTGGTGGGTTTTACTGTTCGTCGATGGTTTGGAAATCTTGAAACGTTTATACCCAAGTGGTGGCGAGACGTATCGCTATCACCTTGCAGTATCGAATGTAGCATGAGACACGCATAACTGGGCCGTCCCTCGTCGTGCTGTCGCGTCGACCGGGGATGATGGCAGGCGAGGTCTCAAGCTGACACATTCACCAGTCAGAGCCAGAGCGATGGAGCCTGTTAACTGCGTTGGGTTAGAGGAGCGATGTTTACGCAAGAGCTTGATACATAGGATCAAAAACTTCGTGTAAATGCATTAGTTCTTCTGGCTCTCCATCAGGCCTGCAGTCGTGTAGTTGGTGGCCTTAACCGAGCACGCCGAAGAGCAGTCTAATCGGATGAGTGGCCCTTGCTTAGCCAGTACAGCCTGAGAATGCAGACAATCAAACTACCTCGGCGGAACACCTGCCAATGTGCGGATCTTATGATTTGTGCAATGAATCATGGAGAGACGACAGCTGATCCCTGTGCTTGTGAATTAACACTCGCGGTCTAGACGCAAATGATTAGCATTTGCCTGAAGTAGAGTCGAGATGTCCGATTGAGACAACGACAAAGACACCACTACTGTACAGATTCCCAATTCCCACCTTCTTCTGTCCTCTATGCTGCTCTTTGCGTGTGTCTCATAGTCTAAATTAACACCTCGCCATGCATAAATATACAAAGCTCCTTGCGACATCTCTCACGTGGTACAAATTCATCGTCCAGGACACATTTACAAGAGGAACTGATCATGAGCCAGAGCCAGAAGCTTTCTTCTTTGGTTCCTCGTCCTTCTCTTTTGGATCCTTTGCATTTCCATCTTTGTTATTGTGCTGACCGGAGATATCGTGCCAGATGCGTTTCAAGAATCCTTCATCCTTATGGCTGTCCGTTTTTGAGGATGTAGTCGAGGTAGAGGACTTCTTCGACGGATCATAATGCAGATCATTCAGATTCATGATCCGTTTGGCGCTGTTGTCTCCCATCTCATCTGCCAGCATTTCCAAAATCGTGCGCTGGTTCACCGACAAGTATTTCGGCATGTTGACCTTGAACTCCACGCGGAGATCGCCTTTAGCCCCATGTCGTGAGTTGAGCTTCTTCATGCCCATGCCGGCCATCGTAATCTTGTCGCCTGTTCCAGTACCAGTCGCGACCTTGACTTTGACGTCGCCATCCAGTGTTGGGACCGTGATCTCGCCTCCCAGGACGGCGGTCGTCAGAGGTATACTGGCAGTATACAGTACATCTGAGCCGTTCCTCTGGAACTTCGCATCCGGTGCCACACGAATGAAGACGTAGAGATCACCGTTCTGAGTAGCTCCGTCAGGGTTGGTTGACTGTCCAGTGGCCGGGAAATCGCCCTCGCCGAGTACTCGCAGCCGCATGCCATCTTCAACACCACCAGGAATATCCACTGTGACGGTCCGCTTCTCCCGAACGGCTCCATGTCCTCGGCATGTTCCGCACTCGCTCCCTCGTGGGACTTGTTGTCCAGTCCCGCCACAAGTTCCACATGTGCTTGCCATCTGGAAACCACCCTGCATGAAGTGCACTCTTGTCCCTGTCCCATCACAGCTCTTACATGAGCTCCTCCGAGTCCCTTTCTTCAATCCAGATCCAGAACAAGTCTTACACTTAACGAGCGGATTGATTGTAACATCCTCTTGCACACCTTTAGCAGCATCCATGAACGAGATGTTCGTCTGCACTTCAATATTCTCCCCCACCATAAATTCTTCCGCAAACGGTCCTGCTCTTCCCCCAGCTCTTCCCCTCTTCGCCCCACCAGCTCCAAAAGCCGAAAACAGATCCTCAAAATTGAACTCCGCACCTCCAAAGCCTCCCGCGGAACCTCCACCACCGAATCCGCCAAATGGATTTCCGCCTCCGAACGGGTTTCCTCCGCCAAAAGGTCCTCCTGCCCCGGGACCCGCACCACCTCCAGCAGTATTCCCATTCGCATCGAATGCCGCCGAACCGTACTGATCATACATATCCTTCTTCGACTTGTCACTCAAAATCTCGTACGCGCTTTGTGCCTCGGCGAATTTCTCTTTCGCTTTGGGATCCGGGTTTGTATCCGGATGGTACTTTTTCGCCAGGCCATAGTAAGCCTTTTTGATTTCGGATGCGGTCGCGGATTTATTGACGCCGAGGGAAGCGTACGGGTCTTTCATCTGGAGAGGCGGCGATGTATGGAAGGCGCGCGTTGCTGCTCGGGAATGTTTCGCGCATGGCGGGGATATTCGCGGGCGATGATGGGTTGTGATCGTGAACGTTCGATGGGAGTTTGCGGGCTGTACGCGGCGATGCTCGTGATAGCGGTTTTTCGGGGTCCTTGTTGGTGATTTTGCCGCGAGTATCCGCAGCGGCGTCGCTGTCGCCTTCGTCAGTAGCGAGGGCGATGCTAAGCTCATTGTAGGTGCTGTGCGTATGCAATCCGGGAGAGATGGAGATGGGATGATGGCATTGACAAAAAGTTTGGCGGGAGCTTCCGCGATGTCCGTGCGTCGAGCGCACGGGCCGCGTCGAAGTGAAGACACGAAACGAAACGAACATTCTAGATTGCACGATGGAGTCTGATCACAAGGAGATGATGGACGATGTTTGATGGCTGCAAACGATGCCCACTAGTAGAGAGAGCATCGCTGGAGTACTGATACCAGTATCGGGAAAAGTATAACGTGCAGCAATGTTAGCAAAAGAGCGGAAGCCGGCTCTACAGTTAACTCAGGCATACGGCCTATGAACTGCCATGCTTGTTGTAGGCTGCTCAGACACCAAGAATCATGCTGCGTAGTCCGCACAATTTGCCATACACTCTGGAACGCCAAAATGATTTGCAACTGCCGAGATTCGAACTCGGGTCTCCGCCTGGTTCACTACATCCGTTGCAATGGGAAGGCGAAATGCTAACCACTACACTACAGTTGCTATATGAAATGTCATTGTTTATTGTATATAATCCTGTTGCATGTGGTGAAGTGTGGAGATGTAGGGATGGGTGTAAGTGAAGGAATTCGACAAGTCTTGGCATTCAGCCCCTCACACGTCCCCGCACGTTTTGAGCTTGCTCATTCGATCCTCAGAATGCTCTCTGTTGTTAGCAATCATGTATTGAACCACTATTGCCCGAGTCTTGCTATAGAGAAGGTCATATGTGGCCAAAGCATCGAAGAACGATGATCGACTGCGTTTATTATCGGTCGCAGCCTAGGCGCCGTGCTACGGCCATCTTCGCAGCCTGGAGCAGGAACAGCTGCAGAAAATACGCGCATGAAAAATGAATTATTTTGTCCCCCATTATATGTCAGAGGATTGAGTGCGCTCGCTCACGGCTTTCGTGGAGACATGCTATAAAATCACAACAAACTCCTTTGAGTGTTCGATCCAGCATATACAACGCATGCCAACGTTGCGGCTATGCTTGTGGCGTGGGATGGTAAATTCAGCACTTTTTGGCTCGATGGTCAGACCAGATGCGCCAGTCACCGACAGCAAGTGTGATCTGCACGATTTTCGGAATGATTTCGAACAGAATTGAATGGGAGAATTGCTTGCAATTCAGCATTGCAGCACGGGATACAATTTCCAGGGGCGGAAATAATCCTCAAGGAGGCCGCGAAGTTCTCAAAACCAGCGACCTGCATTTCCCAGTCCAGTGATCGGCTTGTGTGTGCAACATGGTAAGCGACATTCTCAGAAGCCGGGGATCGAAGCTGCCTCTGGGAGCATTCAGGTGCATTTCTCACTCAAAGGGTGAGATCATGCTGCAAGTGAAATGGAATTTGTGCGCAGACTCTCGCGGTTTTGACTGTCTGCCAAGCTTGAAAGCTGACATTGTGCGTGCTTTGCAAGTCCTGATCATGCTGGATGGCCATTGCGTGGCTATGTGTGCCAGATGCGCACGGTTTTTGTCTTCGAACACTTTGCTTGCAACAGCCATATCTTGGACTGCTGGTTCGATCTAAAGATGAGGCTCGCTACCACGTTAGAGATGGGCAGGAAACTGGAGAGGCAACAAGTATCATATCAATGCCTGACGCAGTCAGCATCGCTTCATTACCAATTATCCAAACCAAATGCATGTCTATTGAACGCCACCGGTTGCTGCTCTTTCTGTGCAATCACGGCATCCCGAAACGCTTCATTACAGACTCCTTGCTCCTCGAGATACGCGAGTTCCGGTATCCCATTGTGTCTGCTCATGCCGAGCAAACTCAAAAACGCCTTTCCGGTCCTATGTGCAATAGTCCTTTGCTGTACAAGCTCTTGAACAGCATTCCTCGACGCTACTACGACTTTTTCGTAACATTAGGTGCAGATCGCATACGGAAAGCTTTGTCTGCAAAGTCCATATCAGCACCAAGCGATGGTTCCACGCCCACGCATCATACTGCGAAGGACTTGTTCCGCTCACCTTTGTTCTGAACTTTGTACACCATTTCTGCAACAACATCCATCTCATTCACCGCAGCTCCATTAAAATTCTTCCTCACAGCCAACGCCAACTGCTCTTTTGAAGTCCTTCGCTTTTCCTTTTTCCGCGCCATCGTGGGTGATCGTCGTCCGATGCCAGGATTCGTCAGCAGAGCTTGCCGGTAGGGTGATGTGAAGGCCGCGGGAGTGGAGAGGTTATGTGCGACGCGATACGTGTCTAATAGTTTGAGAGGTGCTTTATCCCATTGCATCTGCGAGTGAACGTATGTCAATGAATGACACCTTCTTGGAGGTGGCTCCCTCGCTCCTTTTTCGACTTACTCCCGCTCCCTGCTGTGATTGTGCTGCATGATCCGGGTAATCATGTATTTTCGGCAATTCCCCATATTTGATGACTCCATTTTGATGTGCTTGCTGGCCGTTCTTTTTACTCGCTCGTGCGTGTGCCGCTGCGGCAATTTGGCGTTCTCGCACGGTAGAAGTCTCGTTGCGCGCGTCGTGTGCTTTCGGTGGCATAGTGTGGTCTTTTCCTTGTTTTGTACAACTGTGCTGACTATGAGGATATACTGAGTACGGCGTGCGATATAGAGAATGTCCCGACGGGCATGACTGGTGAACGAGTGGTGGTGTGGAAGGGCGGACAATGGCTGGGGAGGAGATTCACGCTGGCTGCGAAGCTACGAAGCTGGACACGCGCGCGACCCGTGTGCGCTGACGTCGTTGAGGGTTTTTCGGGTTCTATTTCGAGCTTAACGTGACCACCTACGCCAAGCCTAGTCTCCGACTTTCTCTCCGCTCCTGTTGTCTAACTCGTTGGAGAACCTTTTTTACTTGTCCACCTCAACAACCTGATCAAGCACACACGGAATCGGCCTCCAGGGCGGAAAATCCTGAAGCGATTCTCGACCTTCTACATTGTCTACAAGTGATAGTATTCTGTTGTCGTCTCTCCAGCGCACAAGGTGCCCGGCAGGGGCGTATCTATGGAGCACTCGTAAAGCCTCTAATTTCCTCCTTGTGATGATCCTGTGTTCTCTCATAGGCGGCTCGGAGCAAATCTTCCATCACTGGCTTATCGCGCGGAATAAGCCTGACCTTGAACTCCCTCGGTATCGCAACCAAAGCAGTCTCGCACTGGTTGTAGTCAACATAATCTGTATTCGGAGGCTGTGTCTTCGAAGCGACAATTTGATAAGAAGAAAGTATGCGAATCAAGGCGGCGTATAGCAGTCTCTGCGCAATGAGCTGGCCACTGCACGCTCGAGCTCCAGCGCCAAAAGATAGATGTGCTTGGGAAACGAGCGGCGTCTCAACAAAAGGTCCCATATGGTTTTGCTCCGTGATCGGTTCCAGCCAGCGTCCCGGATTGAAGATACCCGCGTCCGGGCCAAAGTGATCAACGTCGTGATTTCCGGCCTGAGCATTTACTAAAATCATCGTCTTGGGGGGAATGATCGCGCCATTCCAGTTCACCTCAGTCACGGTCTTCCGCGGCAGACTCATGGAGCTTACGGTGTAATATCGACCAGCTTCTTGGATGATTGCCCTCAAATACGGAATTTTCTCTTCTTGGTAGCTGTTCTTCCAGGCATCGCGGATATCCGGATAATGACGTTTAATATCAGCGTAAGCGCGCTCCTGGAAAATTTTACCTTCTGGTGTACAAAGCGATCCAATGCACGAAGTGAGCGTTCCCGGAATGGTTTCGAAACCGCCACTACAGTGATAGACAGATTGAGGATACTTCAACGCCTGTGAGCTTTGTCTCCTCGTCCTTGAGTATGGCAGCACTGATACAAGGCTTGTCTGTGCCTTGCTTGATCATCTCCCGCACTTTGTCAAGGAGGAGATTCAAGTATTTCGCGTGTCGCACCGGGAACGCATCCCTTCGCGTCTATAGAATTCTCTCTCTCGCTCTTACCGCTATATACAGCTATATCGCGGCTCTTATCGTCTAGTGTCTACCATAGATTCTATTACCGTGTCGCAACAGCTCTTCAACTACGAAAATGACCTTCTCCATGGATTTGACCTCGCCGCGGAGGCGGAGGTAGAGGCAGAGGCAGAGCTGCTCAAATCGGAGGCGGACAATGCGATTCATCGCGAGGTGTTCGGTGACGCGTTCGAGCTTGAAGGAGGCGGAGAAGTCGCTGCGGCAGAGGTTGGAGGTGTCGCTAAAGGAGACGGAGGTGTCGCTGCGGCGGAGGTTACCATCCTCTCGTCCTACCATACGCTGCAGCAAGAACGAGAGGCTCAGCCGCAATATACGCTGGAAGAGGCGCGAGCGCTGGCTCAAGGGAGGGTGGTGGATCAACAGGCGGTTGGGGATAACGCGTGGAAGGTTTTTTCGTCGCAGAATCTACCTCCATCGTCTTAACAACAACAGTCGTCATCAAAAGGGCCGAATAAACGCGTCAGGCAGTGATCGCGGCGGAGGCGGCGGCGAGGTTGGCGGCAGCGAGGTTGGCGGCGGCGGCGGCAGCGGATCAGAGGTAGGATAAAGGCGTGCGATAACGAGAGGTATTGATCAAGAAGACAGCGTATTCGAACGCTTTAGCGCGTGTTAGCGACGGTGAGGTAGTTAGGGAAGGTGTACGAGGAATAGTATCCGTGCCGTAAACTACAGTATCTCCACCCGCAAGCGAGAGGCGCTCAGATTCAGGCACTTGATGGCGCTGAGGCTATCCAAGAACTCAAACTATCCACAGTCGCTTCTGAAGTACGACGAGCTCGCAGCCTCCATAAACGATCAAGCCTTTAGAAGGGTGGAGTTATGAGGGCTGCAGAGGCACGTGCAGAGACTGAATTGGAACGCGCTCGAAGGGCATTGCAGAAGGCAGAAGAGGCTGATACTCGTGAACGAATCGCTGGAATCAACTAGCATGTCAAAGGTACACAAAGAAGGCCAGCTTATGTCAATAACAGAGGTCAAATCGTCCATAAATTCCTTCAGGTTATGGACGAGTTGGTGGAAGCAACACAGGATAGAGTGGAATAGGTAGTCATGGAATGGTAGTTTATCGTTGAACCGTGTTTATTGCCAAGCCGTGCGGCACTCGCTTGCGGGTGGAGATAGTTTACGGCACGGATATTAAGGTAAGCGATGCACGATACTTAGTTACCGCTTCTCGCCGAAATTAATCCTTCGGTATTATTACGCTTCTAGAAGCAAGAAACGAAACTTACAAAGCCACTTAAAAAAATCAGACACGAATGCTACCGAGCTTGTTCCAGCTGGCTAGACCCTGACATTTTGCTAGCAAATACGACAAATGCTTGGACTAACTTATCGCTGACGATTTGGCCGAAGCTCCCGAGTGCTAGGACAGTAGAGCATTATATTTAAATGACTACGAACTCGATCCCCAATCTCTCTCTCTACCTCTTTACTATTATATTAATACTAGCACCAATACATCTGCCAACACGACACTTTCGACATCCAATCATGAAGACTTTCGCTACGCTAGCCGGCTCGCTTTGGCCCTCTTATCAATGGTCAACGCAGACGGGGGGTTTTGCTGCACCGGTCACATTAACGATGGCTCCTGTGGTTCAGGAAAGACTGAAGTCTGTGTAAGTTATTGCTGTCTCGAAATACAATCTGAAACGATCTCTAACTCTTAGCTATAGTGCCGCACAGTTGGGGTGAATAGTTGTCTAGGATTCCAACCGTTCTCAACTTTCTATGGCACTGGTGGAATGGGTCCCACAGACTGCAACAACGGCCTTGGCAAGGTCACCTGCGTGCCATAGTACCAGCACCGCACAATTGGGGGCATTTGTGGTTGGGGAAGGTATCCAAGAAGTAGGCCGAGCTAGAGGCCAAACCGAGCTGGACCTCTTGAGATGCACTCTGAGTGACGGGTCATTTGATGTTACATCACATGAGTGGAACAAATGGTGGAAATGTCAGGAGAGACAAACGGCACGTAGCTTCTCACAATCAATCACATGGCTGGTTCCTACCTATGCTTCCTACTTCTACTGCGCATCCATACCATGCCTGGTTTGAACAGAAACCGCAGAAGCTCGAATGGCTGCCCCCCAGGATCGTAATTGCCAAGAGTCCTCGATTTGGAGCTTGCGATAGATACTTATGATTACTATAAGCATAGGCATACAAGGTGTGGGGTCGCTGCGGCATGCACCCGATAATGTCCGAGCCACTTTGAAGTTTGTCCGCACGTCCAGACCATGCAAAGCGATATGAACCCTCCTGCTTCCGTGTCGGGCAGCGCCCTCGACCATGCCTCGAGAGCCTTACGTGTCGGCCCACTCTAAGATATCCTGCTCCCGCTGCCGTCGGCGAAAGAAGTGGTGTGACCGCTTGCTGCCAGAATGTGGCAATTGCACATCCGTACAGTCCTCGTGCATGAAACAGCCGCATACTCTGTCGCTTATGTGAGCAGCGTCTGCATCCTGGCAGCCACGCTCAGACCGAACCTTCTACACTGCGACAGGGAGTGAGACACGACGAGGTCATCACGCCGTCTGGGCAATCTACATGTAGTTCGCATTGTCGCAGCGTCGACACTGCTGGAGAAAGCGATTCCAATAATGAACGGGCCAATGCGGAGGGAGCCCATACAGACGTCGACTCGATGCCAGACATTACGCCTCTGAGCAGTCCGACAACCAGTTACACGGTGCCTGGGGCAGCAAAGGAGACACTTGCGAATAAGCTCAAGTCCATTTCATTAGCGGCCGTCGCAGAGCCATACTTGGGCTCCATGGCAGGCTTAATGTTCTGCGCCGACTCGCCCTAGATTTAGGTGACTTACAGCGAATTTTCAGTATTGAAGGTGCAAAAACCCTACAAGTAGATTTAGGCTAACACTAGATTACTTTAGTGTAATAGCAGAAACTAAGAGTATTACTATCGCTATATTCTACTTATTTTATACGTATAATCTACGTATAAATATAGCTATATATATAAATTCTACTTTACTCTTAGTAAATTTTACTTTCCTTATATATACCTACCTTTCTATAGTATACTATCTTTTTATATAAGGCTACGGTTGCCTTACTAGTATAATATAGGTTCTTTCTACTACTATACTCTTATTCGTACGCTTCTTGCTTCTTCTACTTTAAATACTTCTAACTTTTATACTCTTAAAACTTTTATCTACTAATAAGCGAATAATATACTACTCTAAGGTACTATCTACGCGTAGCTAGAGCTAAATTGCTCTAGAATTAATAGATAGATTAATCTTATTGCCGGTCTACCTCTTTATCTAGAGTAAGTAGCTTTGCTCTAGTATTATATAAAAGGGAAAATTCTATAAAAAACCCCTTATCTTCCTTTTTATTTTTATAGTTAGTAGTTACTTCTTCTATCTTGCCTTTCTTTAAGTAAAATTAGGCTCTCTTATTACCTTACTCTCCTTCTTAGACTCCTCTTTATCTCCTTGTCCCTTTATAGCTTCGTTCTCTCTTATTAATCTCTTTTCTAGCTAGGGAGAACTAGTCTAATACTCCCTCTTAGATTAGCTACCTAGCTATAGTATTAAGGCCTCTTAGTATTAAGTATATGTCTTCCTATAAGCTAGTTCCTGCTACTATAAACAGCTAATATCTATTACTCTAATAGTTTTAGTAGAATATATCGAATACCTTATTAGAAAAGAGAGGACAAGATAGGTATAACGCGTAGTAGAAGTAGAGGCGATAAGTAGGAACTAACTAAGTTAATTATATTAGTTAGTTATAGGTTGCACCTTCTCCTAAGATATATTCCTTAGTAGGTTATATAATCTAATATTATATAACCTATATTACCTAACCCTAGAACTAAACTAGGTAGTATAGTTTAGCTAGTATTATATAACCTATATTATATAATACTAGAACTAAACTAGGTAGTTTAGTTCGGTTCTTAGGTAGTACTAACTAGACTATACTTCTTAATACTCCTACTTAGGCTAGGTAGTCTTCTACCTATACCTCGTATTTGTTTTTTAGTTCTTCCTTAGCATCTAATAATCTATTATAATATAGGGATAGAACCTTCCTGCCCTTCCTTATATAAGCTAGAGCTATCTTATAAACTCCTAAAACTATAGCCTATTCTTTAGTTTAGTTAGGCTATTAGCTACTATCTCCTTTATTAGAATATATTCTACTATAATCTTTCTTTACTACTAGAGATACCTAATATAGTTATATATAACATTAATATACTTAGATCTCTTATAGGTATATGCATCTTTAATAAGTACTAAAGCTACTTAGTTATCCCCTATAATCTATACTAGTATTAGCTCTCTTACTATATTAGAATAAGCTTTAATAGTTAGCTAAAATAGGCATTCTCCTACTAGCTCTATATAGTCTATCTCTCTTAAGAGAGCTACTAGGAATTAAGATTGCTTTGCATATGCATTTATAGCTATATACTTAGCTTCTATTATTAATATTATAATAGACTTTTGCTTCCTACTTATTTAAGAAACTAGAGCTCTATAAAGGAAGAAGATACTTCTAAGGATTAAGACTCTATCTACCTTATCTATTATATAGTTAGAGTCTAAATATCCTATTAGCTTTCCCCTACCTCTCCTAAATATTAACTCTAAGTCTTAGGATAATCTTAGGTACCTTACTAGTTTCTTTAGAGCTTATAAGTGTCTCTTAGCTAGGTCTAAGACATATAAGCTTAGCCTTCTAAGAGAGAAAGCAATATCTAGTCTTGTTATAACTATAGGCTATATCTAGGTACTAGTTTAGCTTTAGTACTCTATTCTATTCCCTCTCTTATTATATAAGCCTATTAGTCTTAGACTATTATAACTGTCTATTAGTAAGAGAGTTAGGTTAGCTATCTCCTTAGTTATTCCTAGCTTTATAAGGTTCTCCTAGATAAAGTATTCTTAATTAAGCTTTAAAGTTCTAGCTTGTCTATCTCTTATTAACCTTATCCTTAGGATTTTCTCTAGTTCTCTAAGATCCTTAATCTTAAATACCTTGCCTAGCTACTTCTTAAACTAAAGCATATCTTTTAGCTTTAGTACTATAATTAGAATATTATCTATATATATTAGGATTAAGATGTTCCTTTCTCTATAGATAAGAAGGTATAGGTCTACTTCTAATTATATAAACCTAATCTATTTTAACTTTAAGATATAGAGTTTATTCTAGTCTCTTGCTACTTGCTTTAGTCTATATAAGCTTCTTAGAATCTATAAGACTATATTAGGTAGAATCTTAACTCTTAGTAGTAGAATTATAAAGATTTCTTCTTAAAGTTTACTCTTAGTAAATATATTATTTATATCTACTTAGTAAAGTTCTAGATCCTTCTTATAAACTATAGCTATAAATACTCTTAAGGTATTATGCCTAACTATTAGTATAAAGGTCTCTTAGAAGTTAACTTTAAATTTCTAAGAGAAACCTCTTATAACTAGTCTTGCCTTAAACTTTTTAATAGCTCTACTAATTAATCTCTTTATATTAAATACCTACTTAGATATTATAAGGTTTGCTCCTTTAGGTAGAATAATCTCTATTTAGGTATTATTGCTTCTTAATATAGTTAGTTCCTTTTAGACTATATCTTCCTATATATATCCCTATTTAGAATCCTAAATTACCTTATTATAGGACTTTAAAATAGGCACCTCTTATCTCTATATAGAGACTTAAGGAGCAATTACTACAAATATAGACTCTTAAACCTCTAATAAGGCTTTCTAAATCTACTCCTACTCTTAGCTTTAGACTTAGCTAAGGAATGCCCTATAGTACTTAGTAGTTAGCTCCTCCTTTTATTTATATTCTCTCTATCTTTTTTAAAGTACTTATCTTATTACTATACTATAAGCTTTTAGCTCTAGGCCTAGTCCTTTATCTAAGATAGATCTCCTTCTTTTTTAGCTATAAGTCTAGTCTTAGTTCTCCTCCTAATCCCTATATTCTTATAGGTCCTACTATATAATAGTTAATACTTTTACTTTAGAATATAGTCTCCTACTAGTACTAGGAATAGCTTATCTATTAATTTCCTAGCTTAACTTAGGTAGTTTAGTAGTGCTACTTTTCTCCTACTAGAGTTATAGTTCCTTAGAGTTTTCTTCTTCTAGATCCTCTATTCTCTAGTACTCCTCCTTATCCTTTAGTAGAGGTAGCAACTATATAAAGAGTATCTAGCTAGGACCTATAGGTTTAGTTGCTATAGCTGCAGGTATAGTAGTTATAGGTAGTATAACTACTATTAGCTTCTTTAGAGGTCTACTAACTAGGTTCCTAATAGGTATATTGCTTACTTAGTTAAGCTTAGGAACATTTAGCTCTATATCTCCTTCTTTCTTATACTTAAACTAAGTAGTAGTGCTATAGGCTTTAATAGCCCTTATATTAGGCTCCTAGAAGAGCTATATTTTAGTAGTATTAGGAATATACCTAATAAATATAGTATCTTTGCCTCTATTTATTAGTTTGTTTAATCTTATTCTAGCTAGCTAGGACTTTAAATCTATATAGACTACTACTTTGCAACCCTAAACTCTAAAGTATAATATAGAGGGTTAAATGCCTAAAAAGGCTTCCTTAGGTAATACCTTAAATCTATTAATTTCTAGGCTATTAAGAAGAGAATTTCTAATAACTATATAGGCTACTAAGGCTTCTAGCTAGAATTTAATAGGTATATAAGCATCTTCTAGCATTGCTCTTATATAATCTTTAGAGGTTTAGATTAACCTCTTAACTACTCTATTCTAGATAGAGTTATATGCCTTAGTCGTATAGAAGGAAATTCTATATTCCTTCTCTTACTACTTTAGTATAGTAAGAAGCTCTCTTACTCTATTACTCCTTATAATCTAGAGGGAATTTCCTAATTATAGCTTAGCTTTTACCTTTTAGTCTCTAAGGATACTTAGTATATCTTCCCTAAACTTTATTAAGAAAGTCTACTTCTTTCTTAAGAAGTTATTAATAATCTTAAGCTACTATTTATATCCTAGTCTTAAGATAGGTAAAGGGCTATAGACATCGATAGAAATAAAAGATAGCCTTTAAGGCTTTCTCTTAGTTTCTTTCCTTCTATATTTTTTTATTTTTACTAAGAAATATACCTTATAAGGCTAGTATTCCTTTAGAATAGGAATCTAAGCCTTTAAGTTAGATACCTTATATAGGTTTTTAAAAAGACCCTCTCTAAAGTATATAAGTCTCCTATACTAAAGCTCCTACTATTCTTAAAGTATCTCTTAGGCTTTAAAGGTATAGGCTTTATTCTCTTAATTCTAATTAAAGCATAGTAATACAAGCTCCTAAAATATATTATTAATCTCCCTAATAAATAGCACTCCTCTTAATAGTTTTATCTAGATAACTAGTTTCCTAAATAATAAAACAAGTATAAATCTTAGTAGTTAAATACTATACTACTAGCTAAATTAGCTCTAAGAAACAAGATTAACTCCTAAGCTAGATATAAAGAGAATATTCTTAAGTATAATCTGCTTTCCTCTCTTTCTACCTATTACTATATTCCTTATATATATAGCTATTAGATAGCTACCTCTAACCTTAATTTACTTTTTCCTTTAAAGAGGTTTTAGCTCTTTAAAAAGTAATTCTTAGTTAGTTATATATAATAAGGCGCAAGAGTTAAGCAGCTATCTTAATAGTATATACTTGCTTTTTACCTTTATAGTTAAGTATATAACCTTATCTATATTATTATCCTTTAATAAGGATTAAGATGCTTTAGATATTACTAAAGGTTCTATATCTTTTTAAGTAGTATAAGCCTTCTTAGAAAACTTCCTTAAGCTTTATCTTTTCTTAAAGGATTAGACTTTTAGATTAAGTTTCTTTACTATATCTTTTAATACTTCTTTATTTAGTAAGGATCCCCTCCTAAAGCTACTCTCTTTAGGTAGTATTCTTCTTTTTTCTACCTTATAGCTCTATCTTAAGTTAATAGTTCTCTTAGCTTTATTAAGGTATAAATACTTAGTAATACCTCTAAAATATTCTTAGTTATATAGGTAATATTTTAATTTCGTATCTTAGATCCCTCTTCCCTTAGTAAATATTACTATTTCTTAGGACTAGTACCTATACTATATTAACTCCTTTACTTTAAGGAGTTAGAGGATTTCCTTAGGATCTAGGTCCTTCTAGGCTTAAATAGTTTGCTTTATACTTTTATACTCTACTAGGAGTATAAAGAGTAGATGCTTAATTCTTATACTAAGAGTCTTATAATATAACTCCTTCTTATTAATCTCTATAATCCTCCTCTTAAGGTTACTAAGGTAAACCTATAATTTCCTAATTATATTCTTTAGTTTTATCTTAAAGGTTATAAATTCTTAAATAATACCTATTATATAGGCCTACTAGACCTTGCTATACTTCTTATATAGTTTTATCTAGATATTATATACCCTTGTCTTATTTATTACTTTATTTTAGTTATTTATACTAAGGCTCTTTATTAAGATATATATTGCTCTTATATTATCCTTTTACTATTTTAAGCTAAATTCTAAAAAGGCTATAGCCTTTCCTTTACTTAATAAAGCCTTAGATAATTCTAAGAGTAAGGTAAGATTTATTAACCCCTTTAAGTCTAAGATTATCTAGAAGATTTCCTTTTCTTCTAAGATGTTTTCCTATAGCTTAAACTAAAGCCTTTAGTTCTCTCTTATTAAGAGAGGTATCCTTCTCTTACTATTCTTACTTATTAAATCTATTTCTATAAAATTAAACAAACAAATCTAACTCTAGAAAATATAAGCTCTTTTAATCTAATAGTAGTTTCTAAATAGCTGCTTTCCTTTATTACTAAAACTCTTCTCTCTTAGCTAAGGTATTTAAAGACTCTTCTCTCTTAGAGGAGTTAGTTAGGTTCTTAGGTAGAGAACCTTTAGAAGATCTACCTTCTTAGAAGGGTACTACTAGCTAGTTCTAAGGTATTAGTAGTACTTAGTACTTAGATCTAGTCTTATCCTTTTAGGTACTATAGTCTAAGGCTAATCCTTTCTTCTTTATACTCTTTTAGTATACCTCTCTTTTAAAGTAGAGTATACCTTACTAGGCTTTTCTCTATCTTACTTATCCTTTAGGAACTTCTAGTTAGCAACTAGGATCTTCTAAAGCTTCTAAGTAGTATAGATAGGATATGCCTCTAGTCTCTCTTATACTCTTTTCCTACTTCTCTATTTAGTTAATACTATAGGTCCTATAAGAGGTAATAGGTATTACTTTAAGGATAAGAAGGCTAACTCTTTCTACTTAGGACCTCTTTATAAACCTAGGCTTATAACCTATTAAATATCTTATTAGAAGAGGGAGGATAAGATAGGTATAACGTATAGTAGAAGTAGAGGCGATAAGTAGGAACTAACCGAGTTAATTATATTAGTTAGTTATAGGTTATACCTTCTCCTAAGATATATTCCTTAGTAGGTTATATAACCTAATGTTATATAACCTATATTACCTAACCTTAGAACTAAACTAGGTAGTATAGTTCGGCTAGTATTATATAACCTATATTATATAATACTAGAACTAAACTAGGTAGTTTAGTTCGGTTCTTAGGTAGTACTAACTAGACTATACTTCTTAATAGGATATATAAATATACTTAGTATCCTAGATACCTTAGTTATATAGGCATATTAGAATAACTCCTAGGACTCTTCTCTTTATTAGGTATGCTCTAAGTCTAATATATCCTGTCCTAATTAGGGTAATTATCGTACTTATAGGCCTTAGGGCCTCCTTATAAATCTCTCTAGCTCTAAATTATCCTGCTATAGCCTATACTACTAGTTGCTCCCTTATTATACCTCTCTTTTATTTAGCCTTCTCCTATTCTTAGTTCTATCTAGTAAGCTCTTACTAGTTCTTAACTCTTATCCTTATTTAAGATAGCCTCTAGCTTAGAGTTATCTCTTAAATTTCCTATACTCTTATCTTATATTGCCTACTATACTAGTTACCTCTTCTCCTTGCCCTTTATTCCCTTTAGGTAATTTCTTTATATACTTACTTAATATACTAGTAGGTTAAGTTATCTACTTTATTCCTTATATATTATCTAGTAAGGTCTTAAGTATAAAGCTAGATTAAAGAGATGCTTGCTTCCCTTTAAAGGACTATAGCTATAACTAACTTATATATACTTATAATATTTCTTAGAGCTTAGTTTTAAACTTGCTTAATTAGTTTAGTAAGGCCTTTATTATATTCGCTTATTCCTTCTAGGTTAGACTAGGTTTAGTATCTATATACTAGAGCTAGCTTAATAACTATAGTATAGATATATCTTGCTTTCTTAAATAATACTCCTTAGATAGACTTATATAGCCTTTATAAGGACTAAATCTAGTATATACCTTTCTTAGCTACCTTCTTAATATATAAGCCCTACTTAAGTTTAGTATTTACCTAAACTCTTAATAGTCTTAAAGATAGGATAAGTTTACTTCTAAAGCTAGGGATCTAGACTATAGCTTAAAGGTTATAGTTCCTTCCTTTTATAAAATAGATAAGCTAATACTTCTATAGTATAAAAGCTACTCTATATCTTATTACCTACTTTATATATTTATTATAGGCTTTCTTTAGTTATTTATAGTTCTTCTTTATAAATATACTATATATAAGGATATTAGAATTATTAATAAACTCTATTGCTTTAATATTACCTTCTTAAAGTAATAAGAGAAGTATAAATATAAAGAATAAGAATAGGATTAGTAATAGTATTAATCCTTAGAGGATTCTAGTATCTTACTTTCTCTTTTAGTTTATAAATTCTCTTAGCTTAAGGCAAGTTATCCTATCTTAGAGGAATAACTAAATAAACCCGATTAGCTAGTCTAGATAGCCTTATATTTTAATATTATAAAGGAGTCTCTAGTAGGATACTTTATTAAATACCCTAGATATATCTAGGTAGAGCATTAAAGCTACTACTCTAAGCTTAGCTTTCTAGATTATCCTAACTTATTTAGTAATAAGGTTAAGTACTATAATTATAGATCTTCTTAGTTTTATATCTATTTATAATTCTAGTAGTAAGCCTCTCTCTTCTACTACTTTAGATATTCTCTTTATAACTACTACTTTTAGCACCTTAGCTAGAGTATTAAGAAGTACTATTAGCCTATATACTCTTAGCTTAGTATAGTTAGGCTTCTATAGCTTCCTAATAACTATAGTAATAGAGTATTTAAATAGCTTTAAGTAGTATACTTAGCTAATATAGGCTATAAAGAGCTTAGCTAGGAATAGTATAATCTCCTATTAATATTTCTTAAGTAGTATGTTCTAGATCTAGTCTAGGCCTAGAGCCTTCTTACTTAGGTAGTATATAATTATATACGTTCCTACGAACCTATATAAGGCAGGTAAGACAAGGCCTACCTACGCTTTCCTACTTATAGGCTTCGACTTTTACTATAAGTAGCTTACTATATACCTCCTCGCTTCGAGAGAGAGATCCTAGGCTAAAATCCCTACTTTACGCTCTATATCCTATTTGCTCCTTAAGCTTTAGTTATACTCTTTCGGGCTCTAGCGAACTAGAGAGCGGTTACCTCTCTTCTAAAACCGATATACGTATCCGTCCTCTTAGGCTAAGTAGATAGTATCTTAGTCGCTACTATTACTTACTATACTTTAGGAGAATAACTCCCTTCGCGTTACTATACTATATCTCTTTAGCTATAGCTAGCTATATCTCGTAGGCTTACTTAGGCTTCTACTTCTAGCTAGGTAGTAGTGCCCTTATGTTTCTACCTACTAACTAATATATCGCCTCCTTCTCGCTTCCTTACGCCTTATACCTTTCTCCTTCTCGTCTCGAGTGCCCTCTTTAGCTCGCCTCTTTATATCTTTATTACCTGCTTCTTTATATAGGCCTTCTTAGGTTTCTAAGCTCTTCTAGGCAGCTACTAGACTAGGTGTCCCTCTTTATAAGGCTATACTCTAAGTAAAACCCTCCTACTCGTACTTAAGTAATTAATAAGCCCCTATAGGCTTTATAGCGTTACTCCGAGCTCTATTATCTACTAACTAATACTTTCCTTCTAGCTCTTCTACCTAGGCTCTTCTAAGTATATAGCGCATTTACTTCTAGCTTTAATAACGCGTTCGCTCTTTAATTCTTCTCGAAACCTTTAGGAGGTAGATATTCTAGATCTAGGAGCTATATATTAGGTAACTTATTATCCTTTTAGCTCTAAATACTCTTAGCTAAGGATTCCTCCTATATACTAGAGGTATCCTATCGACGCTTAGGAGTTCTATAGCTCTTTCGTATACTTACGATTAAGTAGACCTATTTCTAATATAGGTAGGTCGTCGTCGGATAGTTTTTATACCCGTTTCGGTAGTAGTCCTCTATTCGGAGTAGTCTTAGCGACACTATACTAGATTTCGCACTCTACTACTCTGCTCTACTATACCGTATACTTTACTAGTATAGTTAAGTTACGAGCTCGACTACCTATTTCTATCTACGGCTACGTAGAGGCGTGCAATCGGTCTTCGTAGGCGCTCTAGAATTAATAGGTATAGCTATACTTATAGCGTTAGTAACCTATTAAATACTTATACCTAGTTATATAGTTACTTACCTAGACCTAGGCTATCTCCTCTACTCTCTAAAATATCTAGAGAACCCTCTAGAAGAAGCTAGATAGCTATAATATAGGATAATTATAGGCCTAAAAGGCAGCCTAAATCTAGACCCCGATATAGATAATACCTTAGGCAACTATAGCAATTATAGTTAAGATAGGTATATAGGAAGAAAGAGATAAGATTAGAGGGATAAGTAGGAAGGAAATTAGAGCAAAGCTTAGAATCTAGCAGGTAGCTATAGTCTAGAAGCTATCTAGTAAGGACTTTAGAGTGCTCCTCTATAAGAAGTAAGAAAGAGCAAAGCTAGAGGAGAACTAGAATTAGATATATATAGCCTAGCCTAGAGCCTAGATTACTAAACATCTATATAGAGTACTTATATATAGAGTTAAGGGCAAACTAAGATACTAGAGCTAAAGAATATATTAAGGTAATAGAGGAGGAGAACATCTTATAGTTCCTAAATATAAGAATTAAGTAGGCTATATAGATAAAGAGCCCTAAAGCTAGAGAAGGCTAGAGATACTCTATAATAGTTATTAGGTTCTAGGATAAGCAAATAGTAAGGGCTATAGCTTAGAAAGGATTTATTATTAAAGTAAACTTCTACCTAATAGAAATCTACTACCTATAATAAAGAGTTATATAGTATATAAAGTATAACAAGTTTAGATATATTACTATATACTATAGGGAAGCTAAGGACAGATATAGAGCCTGCTCTATAAACTATAAAACATCTAATTACACTATATAAGAGAGGAAATGCTACAACTATAGAGGAGACCACCTAGAAGTATGCCCTACGTAACCTATAGACCCGCGTAAACCTATAATTTACTCTAATATTTAAGGAGGTGTTTCTTAACTATTACTACATAGATTGTTATAATTCAAACTACATTATAATCGCTATATATTAAGCTTGCTAAACTAAAGATTTAGTGCTGCCTTCCTACTTAGTTATCGTGTTCTTAATAGTTTAGCTAAGGTAGCCTATAAGCTGCCTACTAGCTTTGTAGGCTCTTTAAATACTAGCTATAGAGGTAGTAGCTTTAACTCTACTTGTTTTAACCTTCTAAGAGCCTTAACTAATTAATTAAGGTAGTATTAGAGTTGTCTGTCTGCTACCTTATTATGTTTAATACGTTCTGCCTCTGCCTTAGCCTTAGTAGCTTGTTCTTGCTTAACTATACGCTAATTAAGCCTTTCTAGCTTACGCTGTTCCTTTATAATAGTTTCCTATATGTTAGCTAGTTTCTTAGCTTGTTTCTAAGCCTCCTTTTTAGCTTATTTAGCCTCTTTATTTAGCTATTATTAAGCTATAAAGTCCTTAGCTTCCTATATCTTCTAAGGGCTATATATTATAGCACTATTAGTATTTAATTTACGCTAGTTATTAATTAGGCTCTTGCCCTTATTCTTATGCTTCTTCTTATTAGTAATAGCCTGCCTTAAACTATAGTTCTTAGCCTTAAGTACTTAATTCTAAGCCTATATGCTAAATAGCTTATTATAAAGGGTTTAGAGTTGTTTATACTACTTAAGATTAAATACCTTAGATAATACCTATCTAAACATACTACGTATAAGGCGGATACTTAATTCTAAGTAGATTAAGGCATTGCTTAAGGCCTTAGAGCTAGTAGTACTTAGCCTTAATTCTAGCTACTATATGCTAAGTATTACTAATAGATCTAATAGATAAATACTAGTCTTACTAAAGGAGCTAAGTATGTTCTTCTCTATAAAGGCTTAGGTAAATGCAGGCTAAAACAACCTAAGGAAGTCCCGCTTTCTTACTATAGACAGCCCTTAGTACTCTATATTAAGCTTATTAAGCTCTTAGCTATACCTAATAGATAAGGGCCTAAATAATAACATATCTAGTAGCTATAGGCGGTAGGTACTATATAGTAGAAACACTATAATTAGAATCTTCCTTTCTAAGGCAAAGTTAATAAACTTTATAGTTATATAAGAGCTATAGCTATCTAGAATTAAGAGCCTCTACTTTAGTCTTGCCTTAGCCTTTATATACCTATTAAACACATCTCTAAGCTATGTAAAACTAAGGTTATTATTAGTCTATCTAGTTTTAGAGGTTTGCTAGTAAACCTTATAGATCTTAGGGTTAAAATCCTATACCTAGGTATCTTAAATATTGCCTTCTTAAGCCTTATAAATTATTATTAGAGGTATCTATAAACTATTAGTATAGATATAAGCTAGGATAGTAATCTATTTACGGTTACTAGAGTAAATGTTGCTAAGAACCTTCTTTATCTCTAGGGCGTGTTTTATATAAATACGCTTTGTCTTATTTATAAAGCTAATTATAAACCCTTTCTTATCTATATTATATATATACTTAGGCTTAATCTTATAACTAGCAACCTTAGCCTTTAGAAGCTTAAAGTACTAATTAAATAACTACTTAGAATTAGCTTTAAAGCGTAAATACTCGATTAGAACGAGATACTTAGAATAAATCTAATTAGGCTACCTCTTAATAAACCTTAGCACCTAGTTGTTTCTAGGCCTATAACTACTAATCTCGTCGATAAAGTTAAGAACTATTAATAGAGTTAGAGGTATTCTATAGTAGGTATACCTATTAATATATACGACAAGAGATACCTCTTAAGAGTAGTTAAGAATGCGTTAAGATTTAATCTTATTTGCCTTACTGCTAGTCTTACTATTCTAGCAGTTACTAAGACTGCTACGGTCTACTTTAAACATCTTTAAGGCTATAGAAATATTCGGCTTGTCTTATTTACTAAGCTAGTTAAGTGCCTTCTGCATAGCATCTATAATAGTAGAATAATTAATAACTAAATGTATTAAGAAACGCTAGAAACTATAGGTTTACGCGGGGTTATAGGTTACGTAGGGCACACTTCTAGCATAGGCAAGGATATGCAAATATAAACAAGTAGCAATAGCTAAGGCTAGAACATTCTTAGAGTTCTTTAGAGGAAAGCAAACTCTAGTATAACTAACCTATAACAAAGAAGGATTTACTATAGTAACTAATAAGAAGAGGAAACTAATAAGCCTAGTAGAATAGCTCTAGGCTAAGGAGGCACTATAAGGCAGCTAAGCAAGATAGAACAAGCTACTAGGAAAGCTATTAAGATCTAACTCTACTATTATAAATAGTAAGAGGCAGACAAACAAGCTCCTAATATATATATAAGCTAAGAGTATATAAGAGGCCTAATAAAGAGAGGGAGCTAAGCTAGAGGAGACTATTATAACTAGATAAGATAAATAGATATAACCTATAGATCTACTAATATAATATAAACTATATATATACTACTTAAGTACTACTAGTAGATAGCCTAGACCTAAGAACTACCTAGATTATAGCACTATAAGAACTATAGATTAACCTAGTAAATAGGAAAACTAAAACAAAAAAGGATTACTACTAAGTCCTTCTAACGAATAGGTACCTAAGAGTTGCATTCTTAGTATTAAAAGAGCTAGATATATTAAAGTAGGACATTATAAATAGCTAGTTAGGAGACCTTCTTTCTATTATAGTAATAACCTAAGGGAAACCTATTACTATCTATAACTACTATAACCTATTAGGCTCTAAATCCTATAATATAATAGGTATACTTATATAGCTAGAAATAGCTATCTAGGAGGCCTAAGAAGCAGCTATAAGTAAGACTATAGTAGTTAGAGACTTTAATCTCTATTACTTACTATAGGGAGGAAACCTAGTTTAGTTATAATATAATATAGTAGATACCCTTATCTAAATAGCTATATAAGTAGGCCTATATCTCCTATTAGAACTAAGAACTATTATATAGGAGAGATATAACTCTAGCTACTAAATACTTAACCTAATCTTAGCTAGCTAAGCTATCTAATAGAGACTATAGAGCTATAAGGCAATAGCTAATAATATATTTAGATTAAACTATATCCTAATTCTAACTATTATAGACTAGCTTATAAACCTATACTAGAAAAACTAGAGCTTAAGACTATAATAGATAAAAGTAAAGTAAGAGAAGGTAAGGTAGAAGGTTTAAAAAGCTATAAAGAAGCTAGAGCTACTACTACTTAGGAACTACTAAGAGCTAAATAAGGTAGTATAAGCTCTTTAAAAAGCCCTTTAGGAGGTAGTAAAGGAGGCAGCCTTATATATAAAGCTATTATAATATATAAAGGCAGAATAGCTAGTAGAGTATAGTAAAGCAATTAAGGCTACTAAAGTAGTAAGAAGAGCCTAAAAGGCTATAAAGTCTAAAGAGAACTATAGATACTATCTAAATACTAGCTATAAGAAGAATAAGCTAGTTAAGAAGGCAATAAATATATCTTAAAAGCAAATAGTTAATAAGATTACTAAGGACCCGAGTAGGATATAAAAGCTAGTAAGATAGGTAAAAGAAAAAGTATAATAGAGATATATACTACTATAATTTCCTATACTAAGTAGTAGTATATACTAAAATAGTTATATAAACGAAGGTAAAGTAAGAATCCTTATAAACTACTTCCTCCTACTACTAGTTAAAGTAAACTTAAGAGATATCTTAAATATAGACCTCTTAGCTTAGTTCTAAATAGAAGATAAGGTATCTAAAAGAGAGGTCTTTATAATACTTAAAAAGATCCCGAATAAGAAGGCTTTAGGCCTAGACTAGATCTAGAATATACTACTTAAGAAATATTAATAAGAGATTATACTATTCCTAGCTAAGCTCTTTATAGCTTATATTAGCTAAGTATACTACTTAAAGCTATTTAAATACTCTATTACTATAGTTATTAAAAAGCTATAGAAGCTTAACTATACTAAGCTAGAAGTATATAAGCTAATAGTACTTCTTAATACTTTAGCTAAAGTACTAAAAGTAGTAGTTATAAAGAGAATATCTAAAGTAGTAAAAGAGAGAGGCTTACTACTAGAATTATAAATAAGTATAAGACTAGGAAGATCTACGATTATAGTACTTAACCTTATTACTAAATAAATTAGGATAATCTAGAAAGCTAAGCTTAGAGTAGTAGCCTTAATACTCTACCTAGATATATCTAGGGCATTTAATAAAGTATCCTACTAGAGACTCCTTTATAATATTAGGATATAAGGCTATCTAGACTAGCTAATCGGGTTTATTTAGTTATTCCTTTAAGATAGGATAACTTACCTTAAGCTAAGAGAATTTATAAACTAAAAGAGAAAGCAAGATACTAAAATCCTCTAAGGATTAATACTATTACTAATCCTATTCTTATTCTTTATATCTATACTTCTTTTATTACTTTAAGAAAGTAATACTAAAGTAATAAAGTTTATTAATAATTCTAATATCCTTATATATAATATATTTATAAAGAAGAACTATAAATAACTAAAGAAAGCCTATAATAAATATATAAAGTAGGTAATAAGATATAAAGTAGCTTTTATATTATAAAAGTATTAGCTTATCTATTTTATAAAAGGAAGGAACTATAACCTCTAAGCTATAGTTTAGATCTTTAGCTTTAAAAGTAAACTTATCCTATCTTTAAGACTATTAGGAGTTTAGGTAAATACTAAACTTAAGTAGGGCTTATATATTAAGAAAGTAGCTAAGAAAGGTATATACTAGATCTAGTTCTTATAAAGGCTATATAAGTCTATCTAAAGAGTATTATTTAAGAAAGTAAGATATATCTATACTATAGTTATTAAGCTAGCCCTAGTATATAGATACTAAACTTAGTCTAACTTAAAAGGAATAAGCGAATATAATAAAGGCCTTACTAAACTAATTAAGCAAGTTTAGAACTAAGCTTTAAGAAATATTATAAGTATATATAAGTTAGTTATAGTTATAGTTCTTTAAAGGGAAGCAAGCATCTCTTTAATCTAGCTCTATACTTAAGACCTTATTAAATAATATATAAGAAATAAAGTAAACAACTTAACCTACTAGTATATTAAGCAAGTATATAAAAGAATTACTTAAAGGGAATAAAGAGTAAAGAAGAGAGGTAACTAGTATAGTAGGCAATATAAGATAAGAGTATAGGAAATTTAGGAGATAACTCTAAGCTAAAGGCTACCTTAGATAAGGATAGGAGTTAAGAACTAGTAGGAGCTTACTAGATAAGACTAAGAATAGGAGAAGGCTAGATAAAAGAAGAGTATAATAAGGGAGCAACTAGTAGTATAGGCTATAGTAGGATAATTTAGGGCTAGAGAGATTTATAAAGAGGCCCTAAGGCCTATAAGCACGATAATTACCTTAATTAAGATAGGACATATTAGACTTAGAGTATACCTAATAAAGAGAAGAGTTCTAAAAGTTATCCTAATATACCTATATAACTAAGATATCTAGGATACTAAGTATATTTATATATCCTACTAAAACTATTAGAGTAATAGATATTAGCTATTTATAGTAGTAGGAACTAGTTTATAGGAAGACATATACTTAATACTAAGAGGCCTTAATACTATAGCTAAGTAGCTAATCTAAGAGGGAGTATTAAACTAGTTCTCCCTAGCTAAGAAAAAGATTAATAAAGGAGAACGAAGCTATAGAAAGATAAGGAGATAAAGAGAAGTCTAAAAAGGAGAGCAAGGCTATAAGAGAGCCTAATTTTACTTAAAGAAAGGTAAGATAGAAGAAGTAACTACTAACTATAAAAACAAAGAGGAAGATAAGGGGTTTTTTATAGAATTTTCCCTTTTATATAATACTAGAGCAAAGCTACTTACTCTAGATAAAGAGGTAGACCGGTAATAAGATTAATCTATCTATAGTTACTTACTAAACCGCTACTTGTATACGCGTACGAGTTCTTTTAGTAACGGAACTATAGTAATTAATTTAGCTTAAGAATTATCGTAAAGGTATAATATTCTATAAAAGAGCTACTAGACGACGAGTTTTTATAGGCTCCTACTCTACTAAGTAATATAGGTTCTACTTATAAATCCTCTCTTTCTTAGTATCTAACCAGATACTCTCTTAGTAAGAGAGAGTAGTAATAGATTAATTAATAGAGACTACGAACGAGCGAGAAGGAAGTATAAGTATATTAGCTACTAAGCTTACTAATTAGCGTTATAGTTAGGTAATACGCTCTAATCGCTTCCTCGTCTCTCTATAATAAGAGCCGTCTACGGCGTATTCGAAGTAGAGGTTAGAATAGATCGGAATAGGTCTAGGTCGGGTCTAGGACCTAAATATATAGAACTATAATAGTATTAGAGTTAATAGCTAGGTACTATAGGCTAGCACGAAGGATAATAGGCTTAGATTAAGACTATACGAATATCTACCTCGTTATTCTAAGTACGATAGTAGTATAAGAAGTATCTTCTTACTAAGCTAAGTAAGCTTAGTAAGTCGTACGAGGATACTACTAAGGATAGGCCGGGCTAGCCTATTCTACTAGTACCTATATAGTGCGTCCTTATATTATCCCCTCCCTTCTTCTATAGGCGCTATCTATAGCGCGTACTACTATAGTATAGTAGAGCTATTATACTTTTCTAATTTTCTTACTAAGTATTCTAGAATTCGTATAGTAATTTAGCTAGGGTTAAGTTAGCTAATTAGAGGTAATAGAGGCTATAGCCCGTCCTAAAAAATTCGGCTAATTATAGCTAGTTCTTAGAATTTGCCTCTATTAGAGTTTAGCTATTCTATTCTAACCTTATTTTCTTCTCCCTACTACTAACTCGCCTATATTTTAGTAATCCCTACTTGCGCTAGATAGCGCTAGAATAGGCTAGAACTATACTAATTTAGACTAGTACGCTTAATATATCGTCTGCCGCTACTAAATTCTATAAGAATTACTTAGAGAAGGCTAAGGTCGGGCCTAAGAATACTAATCCCTACTTTACTTATATTAGTTAGGCCTCGAAGTATATCGATCTACGTAGCTTATACTAGATCGCTAGCGAGAAGGTCCCTCCCGGCCTTATCTATAATTATTTATTCTACTAAGAGAATAAGAATACTAACTATCTCTAGGTTCGTCTAGTCTACTTTAGTTTACGCTATTATAAACTAATCCTATAGCTTCCTACTATAAGTAAGGATAAGTAGGACGCTTTTAACGTAGAGATCGCTAATATATTCGTAGGCGACGCAATCTTAGACCCCGAGGCCCTAAAGGACCTCTAAGACCGTATTAAGATCTAGGCCGGTAGCATTATATTATAAGTTGCCCCGTTCTATCCTAGTCTAACTCGTACTAACTAATTTTATCTCTTAGCGGTCTAGGTAGTAGCGTCTATAAGGAGGATAGCCTTAGTACGTACCTTAGCGCGAACGTATAAGATAAGTTCGGCTTTAAGGTCGCTAAGAGGGACCGCTTTATAGTAGCGTTTCTTAAGAATATAGTTAGTTAGAGCGAGCTAGGTTATTCTAGTATAAGCTAACCCGAATAGAAAATACTTACGC
Source organism: Cercospora zeina (assembly GCA_022702355.1). Taxonomy (NCBI): domain Eukaryota; kingdom Fungi; phylum Ascomycota; class Dothideomycetes; order Mycosphaerellales; family Mycosphaerellaceae; genus Cercospora; species Cercospora zeina. The sequence continues at coordinate 1,561,508 of JAKLWX010000013.1, forward strand.
CTAGGAAGGGTACGAAGTTTATAGAATCGAGTACTAAGTCCTATACTACTTTAAAGAAGGAGAATTAGGCTCTTGCCGCCCGCTTAAAGGTTATAGCTGCTATAGTCCGTAATACTAAGGCCCTAAATAGGGCTAGTAAGCGCCTCTCTTATTAGAGTTTAAGTAGGGCCTAGCCGAGTTAAGTTAGTAACGTCTATATTATTGCTATCTAGCTATATATATACTAAAGTACTTGCCTAGCGGCCGGGCCCGCAGCCTTAGCCTTCGGCCCGCAGCCTTAGCCTTCGGCCTATAACCTCTATCTAGCTAGCTACTTCCGATCTATAATAGTTACCCGCTCGCGCTATTTTAAGTTCGATAGCTGTCCCTAGCTAAAATCCTTAGAGTAAAATCCTTAGGGTTAAAGTCCGAGTCTTAGCTATAGAGCCGCCGGCTAATCTTCCTCTAATATAGTATCTAACTTCGTCTTAGCCTTCTTCTTAGCTAGAGCCTTATTCTTTCTAGGAGTCTTCTCGGCGGGTTCGTTATTATCTAATAACGCAACTATTATAGTAATTTCTAAAGTCTTAGAGCCCCTCCCCTTAGCCTTACCTTTGCCCTTAGTCGTCGGATTACCTACTAGGGCTAGCCGTAGGTATAATCCCGTTAGAGGTAGTAAATAGTAAGCGGGGTTAAGGCGCTCGGGAATACGAAGACGCTAGTATCGGTTAGCGATAGCTAGCATTAATATAGCTATAGCGTATAGCTAGCTAACTTATTTAATGTCCTTCTAGGGTAGCGGCCGAGCCTAACTATTAAAGAGCTAGAGAGAGGTCTCCCTACGCTAGCTATTATCTTCGACCTCGTCGAGATAGGTTAGAGTATCTCGCAGATACTAGACGGCCTAGTCGGTAGCTGTAGTAGCATCGATGCCCTTATATATAGATTTTAAGAAGCTAAGTAGGTCTACTACTATAGCCTATTAAATTATATCCTTTGTCGCCGGAACCTTAGATGCCCGAATCTACTTACTAGAGGCCTAGCGCTTATTGCCGTTAATCTCGGCCTAAATGCCGGGCTAGCCGGCCCTATATAAAATATAGGTAGTATAAGCGATAGCGTAGAAGGCGTTATTATTCTTTTCTACGATATAAGGGCGGCCGGCCGGCTCGCGCTATATTTGTATAAAGTCTTTAAACCCGAAGTTAGCGGGCTATATCTTTATTAAGTCGTCGCGGTTAAAGATACTATAGTCCTTAAGATCTAGTAAGGCTCCGACCGTATAGTCGTCTAGTCGGACGCCTATAGGTAGTAGATTACCTAGTAAAATGCGGCTAAGGGCGTAGTATAGTAGCAACCGATTAGCACGCTCTAGGCCGGCCTTCGTATAGGTATACTTATTAATGTTCTAAAAATATTCTTATTATTTTAGTAAAAAAAACATATACCTCTAGTAGGTAAAGAATTAGCTACTAGGAGGCCTTAAGGCCTTATAGTATACGACTATCTATCTAGAGCGATAGAAGAACTTTAGAGAGGTTATAGCGCCCGAGGGAGAAGAGGCTAGTACTCTTAGAACCTAAGGATAGTAATAACTTCTTAGAAACTACTAAACTAGCTCTTAGGGCTAGAAGATACTACTAGAGACTAATATAGTAAGCACCTAGCTCTAAAAGAACCTAATAACCCTTATAGAAACTATCTAAAAAGCCCTTAACTCTCCCTACGACTACTTTAACTCTTCTCTTCTTTCTCTTCTCTAAAAGGCCTAATAGGCCCTTCTCTATTAGGCCTAGACCTAGGCTATCTCCTCTACTCTTTAGAACATTTAGAGAACCCTTTAGAAGAAGCTAGATAGCTATAATATAGGACAATTATAGGCCTAAAAGGCAGCCTAAATCTAGACCCCGATATAGATAATACCTTAGGTAACTATAGTAATTATAGTTAAAATAGGTATATAGGAAGAAAGAGATAAGATTAGAGGAATAAGTAGGAAGGAAATTAGAGTAAAGCTTAGAATCTAGTAGGTAGCTATAGTCTAGAAGCTACCTAGTAGGGACTTTAAAGTACTCCTTTATAAGAAGTAAGAAAGAGTAAAGCTAGAGGAGAACTAGGATTAAATATATATAGCCTAGCCTAGAGCCTAAGTTACTAAGCATCTATATAGAGTGCTTATATATAGAGTTAGAGCAAACTAGGATACTAGAGCTAAGGAATATATTAGGGTAATAAAGGAGGAGAATATCTTATAGTTCCTAAATATAAGAATTAAGTAGGCTATATAGATAAAGAGCCCTAAAGCTAGAGAAGGCTAGAGATACTTTATAATAGTTATTAAGTTCTAGGATAAGCAAATAGTAAGGGCTATAGCTTAGAAAGGATTTATTATTAAAGCAAACTTCTACCTAATAGAAATCTACTACTTATAATAAAGAGTTAAATAGTATATAAAGTATAATAAGTTTAGATATATTACTATATACTATAGGGAAGCTAAGGATAGATATAAAGCCTGCTTTATAAACTATAAAATATCTAATTATACTATATAAGAGAGGAAATACTATAACTATAAAGGAGACTACCTAGTATAAGCAAGGATATATAAATATAAACAAGTAGTAATAGCTAAGGCTAGAATATTCTTAAAGTTCTTTAGAGAAAAGTAAACTCTAGTATAACTAACTTATAATAAAGAAGGATTTACTATAATAACTAATAAGAAGAGGAAACTAATAAGCCTAGTAGAATAGCTCTAAGCTAAGGAAGTACTATAAAGCAGCTAAGTAAGATAGAATAAGCTACTAGGAAAGCTATTAGGATCTAACTCTACTATTATAAATAGTAGAAGGCAGATAAATAAGCTCCTAATATATATATAAGCTAAGAGTATATAAGAGGCTTAATAAAGAGAGGGAGCTAAGCTAAAGGAGACTATTATAACTAAATAAGATAAATAGATATAACCTATAGATCTACTAATATAATATAAACTATATATATACTACCTAAGTACTACTAGTAAATAGCCTAGACCTAAGAACTACCTAGATTATAGTACTATAAGAACTATAGATTAACCTAGTAAATAGGAAAACTAAAACAAAAAAGGGTTACTACTAAGTCCTTCTAACGAATAGGTACCTAAGAGTTATATTCCTAGTATTAAAAGAGCTAGATATATTAAAGTAAGATATTATAAATAGCTAGTTAGGAGACCTTCTCTCTATTATAGTAATAACCTAAGGGAAACCTATTACTATCTATAACTACTATAACCTATTAGGCTCTAAATCCTATAATATAATAGGTATACTTATATAGCTAGAAACAGCTATCTAAGAGGCCTAAGAAGCAGCTATAGGTAAGACTATAGTAGTTAGAGACTTTAATCTCTATTACTTACTATAGGGAGGAAACCTAGTCTAGTTATAATATAATATAGTAGATACTCTTATCTAGATAGCTATATAAGCAGGCCTATATCTCCTACTAGAACTAAGAACTATTATATAAGAGAGATATAACTCTAGCTACTAAATACTTAACCTAATCTTAGCTAGCTAAGCTATCTAATAGAGACTATAAAGCTATAAGGCAATAGCTAATAATATATTTAGATTAGACTATATCCTAATTCTAACTATTATAGACTAGCCTATAAACCTATACTAGAAAAACTAGAGCCTAAGACTATAATAGATAAAAGTAAAGTAAAAGAAGGTAAGGTAGAAGGTTTAAAAAGCTATAAAGAAGCTAGAGCTACTACTACTTAAGAACTACTAAGAGCTAAATAAGGTAGTATAAGCTCTTTAGAAAGCCCTTTAAAAGATAGTAAAGAAGGCAGTCCTATATATAAAGCTATTATAATATATAAAGGCAGAATAGGTAGTAGAGTATAGTAAAGTAATTAAAGCTACTAAGGTAGTAAGAAAAGCCTAAAAGGCTATAAAGTCTAAAGAGAACTATAGATACTACCTAAATACTAGCTATAAGAAGAATAAGCTAGTTAAGAAAGTAATAAATATATCTTAGAGGTAAATAGTTAGTAAGATTACTAAGAACCCGAGTAGGATATAAAAGCTAGTAAGATAAGTAAGAGAAAAAGTATAATAGGGATATATACTACTATAATTTCCTATACTAAGTAGTAGTATATACTAAGATAGTTATATAAACGAAGGTAAAGTAAGAATCCTTATAAACTACTTCCTCCTACTACTAGTTAAAGTAGACTTAAGAGATATCTTAAATATAGACCTCTTAGCTTAGTTCTAAATAGAAGATAAGGTATCTAAAAGAGAGGTCTTTATAATACTTAAAAAGATCCCGAGTAAGAAGGCTCTAAGCTTAGACTAAATCTAGAATATACTACTTAAGAAATATTAATAGGAGATTATACTATTCCTAGCTAAGCTCTTTATAGCCTATATTAGCTAAGTATACTACTTAAAGCTATTTAAATACTCTATTATTATAGTTATTAAGAAGCTATAAAAGCCTAACTATACTAAGCTAGAAGCATATAAGCTAATAGCACTTCTTAATACTTTAGCTAAAGTACTAAAAGTAGTAGTTATAAAGAGAATATTTAAAGTAGTAAAAAAGAGAGGCCTACTACTAGAATTATAAATAGGTATAAGACTAGGAAGATCTACGATTATAGTACTTAACCTTATTACTAAATAAGTTAGGACAATCTAGAAAGCTAAGCCTAGAGTAGTAGCCTTAATACTCTACCTAGATATATCTAGGGCATTTAATAAAGTATCCTACTAGAGACTCCTTTATAATATTAGGATATAGGGCTATCTAGACTAGCTAATTAGGTTTATCTAGTTATTCTTCTAAGATAGGATAACTTACCTTAAGCTAAAAGAATTTATAAACTAGAAGAGAAAGCAAGATACTAGAATCCCTTAAGGATTAATACTATTACTAATCCTATTCTTATTCTTTATATTTATACTTCTCCTATTACTTTAAGAAGGTAATACTATAGTAATAAGGTTTATTAATAATTCTAATATCCTTATATATAGTATATTTATAAAAGAGAACTATAAATAACTAAAGAAAGCCTATAATAAATATATAGAGTAGGTAATAAGATATAAAGCAGCCTTTATACTATAAAAGTATTAGCTTATCTATTTTATAAGAGGAAGGAACTATAACCTCCGGGCTATAGTTTAGATCCCTAGCTTTAGAAGTAAACCTATTATATCCCTAAGACTATTAAGAGTTTAGGTAGATACTAAACTTAAGTAGGGCCTATATATTAAAAAAGTAGCTAAGAAAGGCATATACTAGATCTAGTCCCTATAGAGGCTATATAAGTCTACCTAAGGAGCATTATTTAAGAAAGTAAGATATATCTATACTATAGTTATTAAGCTAGCCTTAGTATATAGATGCTAAACCTAGTTTAACTTAAAAGGAATAAGCGAATATAATAAAGGCCTTACTAAACTAATTAAGCAAGTCTAGAACTAAGCTCTAAGGAATATTATAGGTATATATAAGTTAGTTATAGCTATAGTCCTTTAGAGGGAAGTAAACATCTCTCTAATCTAGCTCTATACTTAAGACCTTACTAAATAATATATAAAGAATAAAGTAGACAACTTAACCTACTAGTATATTAAGTAAGTATATAAAAGAATTACCTAAAAGGAATAAAGAGTAAGGAAAAGAAGTAACTAGTATAGTAGGTAATATAAGATAAGAGTATAAGAAATCTAGAAAATAACTTTAAGCTAGAAGCTACCTTAAATAAGAATAGGAGTTAAGAACTAGTAGGAGCTTACTAGATAAGACTAAGAATAGGAGAAGGCTAAATAAAAGAGGGGTATAATAAGAGAGTAACTAGTAGTATAGGCTATAGTAGGACAATTTAGGGCTAGAGAGATTTATAAGGAGGCCCTAAGGCCTATAAGTACGATAATTACCTTAATTAGGATAGGATATATTAGACTTAAAGCATACCTAATAAAGAGGAGAGTCCTAGAAGTTATTCTAATATACTTATATAACTAAGGTATCTAGGATACTAAGTATATTTATATATCTTACTAAAACTATTAAAGTAATAGATATTAGCTATTTATAGTAGTAGGAACTAGCTTATAGGAAGATATATACTTAATACTAAGAGGCCTTAATACTATAGCTAAGTAGCTAATCTAAGAGGGATTATTAGACTAGTTCTCTCTAGCTAAGAAAGAGATTAATAAGAGAGAACGAAGCTATAGAAGAATAAGGAGATAAAGAGGAGTCTAAGAAGGAGAGTAAGGTAATAAGACAGCCTAATTTTACTTAAAGAAAGGCAAGATAGAAGAAGTAACTACTAACTATAAAAACAAAGAGGAAGATAAGAGGTTTTTTATAGAATTTTCCCTTTTATATAATACTAGAGCAAAGCTACTTACTCTAGATAAAGAGGTAGACCGGCAATAAGATTAATCTATCTATTAATATTCTAAGTAGCGGCCTTAACGTTAATCTTTATGCCCGGGTACTAGAGGCCGCTAGGTAGTAGTGCCCTACCGTTATCGTTATAGTCGGCGCGGGGGGAGGCCTACTTTTATTATACGTAGTCGAGCATCTCCGCCTTAGTAGGCGTCCGGAGGACGCTCTTCTTCCTAGCCGCCTCCTCTACCGCGTCCTCGGCCGCGCGCTTGCCGGGTATAAGTAGGCTAGGCAGAAGTAGCTAGTTCGGGAAAAACTACTATGCCTAGGCGTTAGGCTAGAAGTTATATCTAGGCGGCAGAGTGCCTATGCCGCCGAAACCTTAGGCGAATAAGCGCGGGTTAAGTGTCTAGCTAGCTATTATACTTAAAGTATAGGGGTCTAGGGGTCTAGGGGCAGCATTACCTAGCCGCGCTAGGGGGCTTATAGTAGCGTTATTAGGCCTAGGAAGACCGCATTGCCGGGAGCTTATAGTATAGGTATTATAGCTAAAGGGAGCATCGTCTAACCCTCGGCGGTATTACTATCGTTATTAGCGTCCGACTTCTTAGCCGCCTACTACGCACGTAAGGCCTTTAGGCGATCTTAGAACTTAGATCGGCCGCTGCCTAGCGTATTAGCTATCTTAATATCTTATATAGCTTGTACGTCCTTAGCTACTTATACGTCCTTAGCCGCTTATACGTCCTTAGCCGCTTATACTTCTATAGCGGCTCTAGCTTCCTATATAACCTTAGTTGCCCGTACCCGGGCTATCTTATCCTCCTTTTCCTACTAAAGTCGTACTGCCCGGGCCTTAAAGTTAGCGTACCGCTAGCTAGTAGCTTTCTAGTTAGCGATAATTTATACTTTAGTCTTAGATAGCGGCTCGGTTAGGACTATAGGTAGAAGCTTATTAGCTAGGCGTAGGTCGTCTAGAATATATATAGCGATAGAGGCGGACGGCCTATAGGCCTTAAGGCGAGTATTAGCTAGCTCGTCCCGTAGCTCTAGCTAGCGGATCTTCTAATAGACGTAATCTATAATCTAAGGAACCGTATACGGCTACGCCGCTTCTCTAGATAGGCGCTAAATACTAGCGTTAGCGCTTATAAGTAGTACTAATAAGGAGACTCGTTCGTTAGCTAGGCTATAAACGTCGAATAATAGCGCTAATCGGCCGACGTTATAGTGTCGGGTATAGGCTAGGATCTCGGGGAGGCCCTTAGGCTATCTATCGACGGACGGATATAATATTATCCGTAGTATAGTCGCGTCGGTAAGGTGCTAGACGTATAGTTCTTAAGAACGGCTTAGGAATCCTAATACCTAAAGACGGCTAAGGTCGATACCTATAGCCTCGGCTATAGCGTTAGTATCGCTAACGATCTTAAGCTAGTCCGCTTCGACTTTATAAGCTACGTCTAAGTTAAGTAGGAACTTCTACGCCGACGAGTTAGCCGTATAGTAGGCACTCGCGGTAGTTTCTAGCGCCTTAGTATATAAGGACTAGATATAGGACTATATCTATAGAGCAATCTGCGCTAGTATAGTTATAGCTAAGAGGGCGAGAGGGACGAAATCCTCGGACGGTACCTCGTTACGATTAAAGTCTATCTAGTTCTTATAGCGGGCCGTTATCTACTTTCTAACCTTAGTATAGGCGTCTTTCTCGAACTATTACGCAGCTAGGAGATCTTCGTAATCCTTATTAGTAGCTACTATAGCCTTACGCGTAGCCTTCTAATTAAATATCCTCTAGGTAATATCTAGCTACTATTCCGTATCTAGGAGCTAAAACTTAAGGGCTTCCCGGGCCTCTCTTTAGTCGTACTAGTAATATACTAGTACTATAGCGTAGGCTAAGTCGAGGTTAGCACGGATAGCTTCGCGAGTCTAAGAGAAGAAGGGATCTAAGACTCCTATACGGTACTTCTCTATATATATTAGGATAATAGCTATAACCGTAGCTATATCGGTATACGCGATGCCGGCTAGTAGAGGCCCCTTATATCCTAAGATATTAGTTAAGCCCTTTACGGCTAACTAGAGTTTAGCTTCGTTACGGCCGGAATTAAGAAGATCCTTCTTATTATACTTAGTAGTAAGCTAGTTTTAGACGGCATACTAGCCGGCGATCTCGCTATTCTTCGCTTATAGATAAAGGTTATCTATCTTAGCGAGGTAGAGCAAGGGGGCGCGATAGCGTAATCGGAAATATAAGATTAGTAGCGCGTAGCGGGCGTAAAAGCATTATTTTAGAGTAGTAGAGGAGCGCGCGCAGGCGGTTTCTTAGTAAGCAGCCGCTCTCCTACTACTATTTATAGCGATCGAATACTTAATAAGGCGCTAGGGAGGTATACGTGCGATGCGTAGGTCGTAGTAGTAGTATTATAGCGTTAATATTAGGACTATAGCTATTAAAGTTCTACTAGTTTAGCAAACGGAAAAAATAGTCCGTGCGCTATTATTCGTTAACTTTAGTTGTCGAATGCTACCTAAACTATAATATTACGCTATTACTACCTAAAATACTCTAGTAAGTAAGGGAGAGGAATTAGAAGCGGCGCCTAGCCGCTACCCGCTTATCGCGGGCTATAGTAGCGTCCTCTTAGTAGATAGGAGAATATAGAATCTTAGCTTATAGAATAGAGGAATAGTCTCGCGGAATCCTAGCTCGAACCTAGGTGCGGTCGCGGCCTCGACGGCGGTCTACTAGGTACGTGCGGTTATATTCCTAGACTAGGTCTACCGCGTCGCGAAGGTCTTCTATATTATACTAAACGTTATAGGCATAACTATAGTTTAACTATTTAACTAGGTATTGCCTCCTACTACGGACCTTACGTCTACCTATTAATCTCTTAATCTCGTAATAGAGGGCCGGGTTATTATCGTCGGCCTCTATAGGGCCGGGCTCTAGAACCTAGCGGTCGTACGGGTTATTACTAGCTAGGTAAGGTTCGAGTTATGCTACGGATACTACTAGGTAGATCCGCTAAACCGGAGAAATAGCTAAACGATAGGCTAGTCGGCCTACCTAGTCCTCGACCTCGAAGGGCCTAACCCTCTAGTATAAGAACTTATAGTACGTAATACCGGCCGGGCGATATCCCTTATATAGGCGTAAGAGAACTAGCTAGCTACGACGGAAAGTAATAGGTCGATAGATAGTATTATAGCGATCCTTTATAGCCGCGGCTACCTAGGCTATCGAGTCGGTAGCCTCGTTACGAGCTTCCTATTATAGGGTAGTATAGTCTATAGTAGGTAGCTTAGCGAGCGGCATAAGCGCGTCTAAGTTATTCTTAAAACCCTATATTAGGATATTAAGAACTTCCTCTAATAATACGTTTCGACTATTATTTAGGTCTGCCTAGATATAAGGTAGCGCCTCTACCTAAGAAGTATCTAGGAACGACGTAATAAAGAAACGTAGGGCGACTTCTACGGTTTAGTTTGTCCGCTCGCTCTAGCTATTAGCTTAGAGATAATAGGTAGTAGTAGCGAGGAATTGCGTCCTAAGCTTATAGAAGGCTACCTATATAAATTTAGATATCTAGATCGGGTCCCGATCCCTAATTATAATTAACGGCAGGGACCGCTTATTAGCTATATAGCTATAAATCTAAGCGGCCCTATACTCGGCCGCGGTCTAAGTAGATTTAGATTTCGTTAGTATTACCCGCTTAGTAAATTTATAGGTCTCGGTTAAGAAACTATCGAAACCGCCCTTGTCTATAAGTAAGCTAAAGACCTAGTTAGCTATTACCGTATAGTCTAGAACGGCGACGGCCTAAATCGGCTATAGTTCTCTATTAAGCCTATAGCGGTAGGTTTAGTTTAGAAGATAGTTTAGGTAGAACTTAATATACTTCCGTAGCTCCTTAGCTAAATACTAGATATAAAAGGAGGCGAATACCCTAGTATAGGACCGATAGAAGCTAGAATAGTAGTAGTTATTATAGGCTATCTTAAAAATCTCCTTATATAAGAGCTAGGGAATATATAGACGCTCGTAGCTATTCGAATTATCCTTAAAGTAAATTAGGTTGTTCCTTAGAAAGAATTATAGGCCTAACGGCGCGGCCTCGGGCTCTCTTATCTTAGGATCGATAGCGTCCTCGCCTTATAGCGTATCCGCGTCTACTACGGCTTACCTACGCTATTCCGTACGTATAAGCTACTATATTCGACCGGCCTACTAGGGATCGGCTTCGTACCTATAGCGAAGGTCGGCTTTAAACTTATTAGACAACTCTACTAAGACCGAATAGAAGATTAATACGTCCGCGGAAGTAAATAGCCTACCTATTCGCTCGTCGGATAAGGTTACGTAGAAATAGTAGCTGTCGGCGTAGCTATAGAACTAGAGGTACGTCGGGTTGTCTAGTAGCTAGATCGTATCCCGGGCTAGGTCTTCGTCGTTATACGCTAGCGGGTCTAAGTTATCCGTACTTAGGTCTCGGCGAGTTTTAAAGATAAACCGGCTTAGCGCGTCCGGGATAGCGTATAAGTAGCTAGGACGATAAATAACTTATAGACTATAGAATTGCGATAAGTACTACCTAGCCCTAACTAGTCGCAAATTTAGCTTATCTATAGAAGTTATAGTAGTAATCGAACTAGCTATTATAATATTAAGTATAGCGGTATAGTCGGTAAATACGTAGATCCGCTAGTAGCACGCCTATAGGACATGCCTAGCCTTACGGGCCGTCTAAAGAAGGCTAGAGACCTCTAGCTCGGTAGCCGGGTATCTAGATTCTACTTCGGAGAGCGTCTTACTAAGAAAGAGGACTAGTTAGATAGCTATCGGCGCAAATCGTAGTAGTATTACTAGATTAGATATTAGGTCCCCCTATACTATATAGATTACCGCCGCGTAGCTATAACGACTAGAGTCTAGATCTACGTAAAGCGGTCGGTTAGCGTTTACGTAGTAAAGAAAAGTAGCGTAATAGTAAAGCTCTTATAGTATATTATAGGCACAGTGCTAATAATCGAGATTCTCTGCCTTATTCTAGGCTAGCGTCTTAGCTACGAATCGTTTGCGAGGGTTTTCTTTATTAGAAGAAGCTAGCCGTAGGAGGTACCTCTTCCGGTCCTTAAATAGTACGATTAGCTAAGAGAAGTATAGAATATAGTGGCGCTGCTACCCTATAATCCCTATATAGAATTCTAGGTCTTTTAGAGAGCGTAGGAACGGCAGGTCTAAGATAGCCTTAACCTTCTCCTCGTAGGTCGTATAGCCTAGACTACTAATACGCTAGCTAAGAAGTTTTATCGAAGAGAAACCTACGAAGGTCTTAGCCGGGGCGATACTAATATCGACTTCGTCTAGGGCCTAGAAGACTCTATCTAGGTCGTAGAGATAATTATCGAAAGTCCTAGAGAAAATAATAATATTATTAATATAGGTACGCGAGTAGTAGTTAAACTTCTTTAAGATACGGTCTAGTTATCTCTAGATATATTGTACGCTATTAGCAAAACCTATAATAGCTACACCTAGTTGTTCTTAACCTTAGTAGCTATTAATAGTAAACTTATAGTAGTCGGCCTTAGCTACCTACTACTAATAAAAGAAGGAAACTATATCGATAGTTATAATAAAACGGCTTCCCTTTAGAGCCGTTATAATGTCCTCCTATCTAGGTAACGGATAGGAGTCCTTTACTACTAGCTTATTAAGGCCGCGGATATTAACTACTACTCGACCTTTTTAGATAGGTTAGCCGCCGACCTCTATAGTCTTCTAGACTATAAATACGGGGAAGCTAAAGGGCGTCGGCTAAGTTAAGTAGGCTATCTTCCCCTATTAATAGAGGGCGTTAAAAGCTTTATCTACTACTACGCGGTCTAGTACAAATAAAGGATAAGTAATAGTAGGTATACGGTATAATTTACTACTAGGTAATAGGGTTACGGGCATATACTTAGAGTCTAGGACTTTAACCGTAGTCCCCTTATCCTAGAATAGTCGGTTATACTTAGCTATAACCTACTAATATTCGGCTCTCTATCTAGAGGTACTATAGATAGTAGCCCTATTAGCTAACCTCTACTCGAGCGTATCGTCTAGTATCTCTAGTTTTAGTAAGGATACTAGAATCGTCGTAGTAGACTTACGAGCTATAGGGCTCTACCTATAAAAATCCGATAAACTAGCTTAGAGGTTAGAATAGGTCGGGACGGGTCCGGGTCGGGTCTAGGACCTAAATATATAGAACTATAATAGTTAGGTCGGGTCCTAGCCGGTTCCTACCTAGTTCCGGACCTATCTAACAAACATAGGTATTAGATAGGTCCGACTCGGGTCTAACGATAGGTCTAAAGATAGGTCCTAATAGAAATATAAGATTCGATAGAATATAGTATAGAAAATCGAGGGTTATAAATAGATAGAAACCGAAGGAAGTAGAAAGTATAGAAAGCGACGGGTTTTAAAGGCATATTTAATTTAATATAGCAAATTATACGTTTTAGGGCAACTATAGGCATGCCGACTACGAATACTAACTACGGCAACCTCTCTACTTATACCGATTTTTACTATATATGCCCTCTATAGTTATAACGATTTTCCCTATATATACTATAGAGATTTATCTCTTACTAAACATATTAATTCCCTAAGACGAGAGTAGGCTAACAATAAACTTTATATCCCTCTACTAAATAGTTACTCGCTTTACGTAAATCGCAGTAACGTTAGTACCTATAATATAGTTAATATCGATCGAATATAGAACGACTAGGAGCATATATACTCGAGAAGAGGTAGACTAGAGCACTCTCGGCGGCTTCCTATAGAGCACTAAGGGCGCTCGCCTACTAATAGTAACCTCCTTAAGAAATAGCTAAGCCTCTAGAAACGTCGTAGTAAACTTCGTAGACGAGGTAGCTAAAGGGCAGCTTTAGTATAAGTAGATCCGTAGACTTCTAGTACTTACGGATCTCTTAGAGCGCGATAGCTAGAGTATAAGTTAGTAATGCCGACTATAAATGCCAACTATATAACTTACTACCTAGCTTATAGCGATAAGTCTTCTATATACTAGCTCTACGAGCTAGACCTCCTCTACCTACTACTACTATTTTAGCCGGTGCTTTTCTAGCCGTTCTCTTTCTAGCTAGTCCCTTTTTTGCTACTCGTTTTCTACCTAGTAATCGTTTTCTACCTACTACTCCTCTAGCTACTACTACTACTACTACTATTACTATATTATCCCTCTTAATCTATCTCTTATAGGCTATTTAGTAAGCGAGCTTCTACTTATTAAGACGAGGCCGACCGCCTAGTATAGTTTTCTATAGAGCCTTCCTAGAAAGCTAAAAGGGAGGGGCAGGCGGTATAATACTCTCGTCGCTATTACTCTCGTCGCTATTACTCTCCTCGCTATTACTATCGTCGATAATAATAACAGAGACGTTATCTTCGTTATTTCTATTATTGCCGTTCGCGTTTCTACGAGAACTATTCTAGTTATTTCCGCTAGTAGCTCCTTAGTTATTACTATTATAAGCGGAGGGGTTAGAAATTAAGAGAGGAGGGGTAGAAGCGCTACGTTAGCTAGAAGAGGGCGCCTAGTTACTAAGAAGTCTAGGGTCGATATTACTATTATCTATAGGAGGATTTTCGAGTAAGGAGGAGTTTCTAGATAAAGGAGGAGCGGACGCCGTATCTTAGCTAAAGAAGTATTGCTTAGCGAACTAGCTAGGCTTATTAGTAGGAAGTTAAGCTATTATAAATACGCGGAGGGCCGAGAGAAAAGCAGTCGATTAAGCTACGATTAACGTACGCGGTAGTATTCTTCGTATACGTAATACGAAAATTCGTTAGGAGATATAAAAAAGGAAGGCGATAATAATAAGCTAATAAAGCGCGACCGCCGACAAGTTCTAAGGTAGTAGAGGTAGTAGTATTGCTAATAGTTTAGTAAGGGTATATAGGTTAGCTAAGGCGGAGGTCTTAGGTTAGGCTCGCTAGCGCGCTAGCTACGGCTTTACCCGCGCCGTATATATTAATTCTAAGCTTCTAAGTATAGCAACGTATACTAGGCTCTTTATAGTCGGCAATTATAGTCGGCAACCTAGTATTATATACCTATATTATTATTCCCTCCTCCGTCCTAGCTAGTAAACTAGCAGCGTAGATAACTATATAGGTGCATATCCTTTACTTATAAGGTAACGCGCTTCGCGTAGATTGCTAGAAGGTTAGAAATCTCGAACTCTATAACGAGAAATGCCTCCGCCGCTTCCTATAAGCATTTAAGTGCTACTGCCTAAATTCTAATAATATTACTACTTCTTCTATTTATTATAATCTCGCGGATAATGCGCTAAAAAGGGACCCTCTAGATATATAAAGCTATCGTTCGCTAAAGCTTACGAATCTCTCGTAAGGCTACTATTCCTAGTATTAACCGCCTTTTCGAGATACTAGACTTACTAGCTCTCGTTCGTCGCTATATTATCCTTATAGCTATCGCTTTTTTCTATAGAACTACTACCTTTCTACGAGACTCGTTGTCTAGTACTATAGCCTTTAGTAGCTATATTCGCCGCTACTTAGTAGCCTTGTTTCCTACGCGTAGAGGTAGTACTAATAGCGGTATATTAGTATCTATATTAGGATATACTTATAGAGGAGGGCTCGAGTTAAACTCTATATTAGAGTCCGCTTAGGAAATAAGAGAAGGTATCGAGTAGTATAGATAGAGATGTCGAAGGGTTAGAAGGAGCGGATAGGTAGAGGTACGAGAGAGAAGGGCTAAGGCAGATAGGAGTACTAGAAAATCGTGCACGACCGCCGGAATACGCGGGCCTATAGGGAGGGGGGTTAGAGTTCGATAGCGCTATATAGTAGAACTATATCGTATTCTACTACTATATCGGGATACCCCTACCGATCTTTACCTAGTAGAAGTTATAGTTACGCGAACGCTATAATCGCTTTCGCTACTCTATAGAATATAGTAAGTTAGTAATAGACGCAAATATTTACTATAGTATAGATTATATCCGGGCATTATATAGACAATATCGACTATAGTATATATATTTCGTTATTCGAAGTTCTCTACGAATATATAAAATACTATAAAAGGGAAAGAGCTAGACTTACTAGTACTCTATAGTATTACTAGTTAAGTAGTCGTAATATAGTAGTAGAATAGAAAAATAGACTCTCTAGCCTACCTTTATATCGAGGAACCGAGTCGTTATAATAGTAGAAGAGAAGAAATAATTATCGATACTACTTCGATACTAAGAAGAGAAGCGGTTATCGATAGTATAAGCTAAGAAGCAACTATCGGCGCCGAGGAGACTAGCAGTCGTCGATAGTATAAACTAAAAAGCAATCGTCCGCGCCGAGAAGACGAGTAGTCGTCGATAATATAAGCTAAGAAGTAGCTGTCTACGCTAAGGAGATAAGCGGTCGTCGATAGTATAAGCTAAGAAGTAACTATCGGCGACGAGTAGACGAGTAGTCGTCGAGGGTATAAGTATATAGTAGTTACTCTTTTCGGCCGGCGATAGTAAGGTTAATCTAAGTAACGCATGCGATAGATTCTAGCTCTAGAGTACGTCTATAGCTGTCGCTATCTATATATAGTTATATATATTAGTATACGCTATATTAGGCAAGCGATATATTATATAATATCGCTAACTATAGTAGCCGACTACGGCATAGGAAGCTAATCTCTACGTATAGAGGTAAGCTAGCGGCTAGGTAGGAACAGCTACGTACTAAGCTTCTAGCGCACCTAAAGCTAGAATTCGTCGCACTTAGCTCCTACTATAATAACTACTACCTTAACCGCTACTATACCTATATTACTGCCGAATTTTAAGCGCATATTTACTATATACCTCGCGATACTTATCTCTTCCTAGCGACTAAACTTACGACAATAGTGCGATAAAAGCGACGTCCGATAAGTGCCGCGCCCTCTAATAGTCTATAGAAGCGTCCCTACCTTATAGATAAGGATTTAGATAGTATAAGTATAAAAGGTTAGTATGTAGCAATATATTAAGCGCCCCTAACTATACCCGTTAGAGATATTAAGAGACTAATTCTTGCTAATTCCTCTATATGCGTTTAGCGTGCTTTTGTCTTGCGCCGAGCATACGCGGCGTAAGCCGGATGCTTCGGCGTCTAACTTAGACGCCTCCTAAGCTATTAGCCTTCTAAGCTATCGCTCTTACAATTATCTCCTCTCTCTTATAGAGCTGCCTTAGCTCGTAGGAGAGTCTATATTAATATAGCAGCCGGTCGCTTGCGTTCTTATTACGTTACGGCTGCGTTGCTCTACCGCCTTATAGTCGTGCGCGATTTTTAGTAGTACTATAGTAACGTACTAGATCTTAAGGGACTTTTATATTATAGACCCTATACTAGCTGCGCGTCGATTACGGGGTAGGTGCAGGCTATAAGTTCGCGCCCTATTACGTTAATACTTGTTCTAGTATACTATCTTTAGATAAGCGCCCCGCTCCCGCCTTATACTATCTATATATCTCTCTAGCCTTTTCCTAGCACCCGCTCTATAAGTATTATGCCTTCTAAGAAGATCGCCGCTCCTACAATCTTAGCCGATCCCCGCACTACTACCGACCTCCCTACTATAGAGAACGACGACTATTATCGTTGCCTCTTATATTTAGCAACGGGTAAGTCCGGCGTTCCGCGTACGTATTAGCTACGAGTTCCTTACTAATATAGTGCGTATAGCTAGCGTTTAGCTATACGATAGGGTTATAAAACTAGGCAAGAAGAAGAATTGCTAGCGCTATAATAATAATAACTACGCCTACGAGCGCTATACCGATCTAGACATTATTACGTAGTCGAAGCGCTTGCGCTTTTACCTCGCTAAGCTAGCCGAGGGTAGGCCGGCCGCACGCGCTACGTAGCTCTACTACCGCTATACCGATCTATAGGCCCTAATCGCCGATAGCCTTAAGGTCCTATAGTCTAATAAGAGCAAGTCGGCTAGGGTCTTTAAGACCCTAAAGAAGGGTAGGGCTAGCGCGTTACTAGCCGGTAGCGGTCCTTCTACTACTAAGCTGCTTATAGCTAGCAAGTAGATCGCCCTGTCCTCTAGGCTCTTTAAGCTTAAGTATAAGGTATATCTTGCGGGTTATATACTCCTCGTATGCGTTACTAATATTCTTTATAGCGTCTGCGCCTACTTAGCGCCTCGAAAGAGGCGCTTAATATAGCGGTCTATACTACCTACGCCGACCGCCTCGCTAGCTAGGTAGAGGAGGTCTCTAACGACGAGGCCTCTATAGGAGAGGAGGAGGAGGAGGATAATAAGGAGGATAAGAAGGAGGAGGAGGACGATAAGAAGGAGGATAAAAGTATAGAGGAGTAAGCTAGCGCATCGCGCGCTCTCCTTATACTCTCTCCTCGCGCTCCTCCTATGCTACTCGTATAGTTCGCTACCTTATTTTATACTTCTATTCTGCGCCGGCGCTGCAGCCTATTTGCGCTGCGCCTACAGGCGCTATAAATAAATAATTTCTCTCTACTCTATATCCTCTATTCCCTTTAGTAGCTTTTCGTAACGTAACGTTTCGTTGCAGCCTTAGCGCTTAGCGCGCACTCGTCGCAAATTATAGTAGTCGCGATAGTTAATTAGTAGCGTAGTAGCTGCGATAGTCGACTTTATAGCTTACGTAAGCTCCTCTTGCTCTACTCTTACGCCTTAAATTCCTCGAGCGCTTTATATTCCCCGATATATTCGATTAGTTCTTATATATTATATTCTTCTAGCTAGCCTTTCTACTAGACTAGCTACTTCCTCTTACTCTTCTCGACTTAGGTTTCTAGTACTTTCTCGACTATCTACTCGCCTTTATTATCTGCGAGGGGCAAGCTAGTCTCCTAAGATTCGCTACTATACTAGGGTTCTAGGAGGGATACGTAGAAGACATTATAGATGCGTAATCCTATTAGAAGGGCTAGGCGGTACGCCTGCTTCCTAACTACGTCGATTACTTTAAATAGTTTAGCGAACTTATCCGCTAGCTTCTTTAATAGCACCTTTAGTTTTAGGTTCTTCGTAGATAGGAGGACTATGTCGCCGACCTTATATTCCTTTAGCTAATACTTCTAGTTATAATACTTAGCCTACGACTCGCTTGCTTACTACTAGCGCTTTATTAACTCCTCGTAATTCCGCTTTAACCTTTCTATAGCGTCCTTTGCTGCCGGTACTTCTTCCTATAGAATCGCGCCCTAAGATTCGGTTGCGTCCCTCTTACGGGTCTCTATTATTAGGTCCGGGTCGAACCCGTAGATAACGTAGAATAGCAATATCTTTAGTATCGCATTTAGGCTATTATTATACGCGAATTCTATAGAGGCTAGTATAGACGCCTAGTCGTCTTAGTTCTCCCTATAATAGATACGTAGGTACTACTTAAGCGTCTAATTTGCGCGTTTAGTCTAGCCGTCCGTTTACGAGTAAAATGCTATGCTTAGCCTACGTTTTACGTATACCTCGAAATAGAAGTCTAACTAGAATTAGCTAGTAAATATAGACCCTCTATTAGAGATAATACTACTAGGTATACCTCGAAGTCGTATAACTTTATTAAGTAGGATGTCCGTAAGCTCTACGCTTATATAGCGCTTTATCGTCCGAACGAAAGTTACTATCTTAGAATAGCGGTCGACAATTATAAGGATCGCGTTAAATATACGACTATTGCGCTTGCTCGGTAGAAGGTCTATAATAAAGTCTATAGATAGATCTTTCTACGGCCGTTCTAGTAGGGGAAGCGCAACTATCTCGCTATAGGGATAGTAGCGCCTCGCTTTCGCCTTCTAATAGCTACTATACGATTCGACGTATTACTTAACGTCCTCGTTAACCTCTAGCTACTAATACTTCCTTTTAACGAGTTCTATAGTCTTATCCTTGCCGAAATAGCCGGCTAGGAAGTCGTCGTAGTATATACGAATTACTTATATTCGTAATATAGGGTCGTAGGGAAGGTATAATACCCCTTCGCGATATATATACCTATCTCGGATAGTATACTTATCGCTTTCGCCTCTATTACTCTCCGCCTACGTATATAGCTCCTTCGCTATTAGGTCTAGCTAGACTAGCGCAGCTGCGTACCTAATTACTAGGTCTAAGGTGTTAGCGTACGGCCGTTCCTCCGTAATAATAGCGCTAGCAACCCGCATTAGTAGCGCGAATCTATACGGGCCCGGCTCGTAGCGTTCGGGGCTAGCGGACTACGTCCTATTAGCTACTACTGTTACCGCCTTCTAGTTTGTTATATGCTAGCGGTTGCAGGCGGCCTTAATACGGTTTATAACCGGTCCGCCTACTCGGAGGTCGCTCTAAACTTAGAGTTTCCGCTATAGTAATAGTAATAAGTTATTTATCGCCTACGTATCTTTTATATAATTGCTACGCCTCGATAGCGCATCGGCTGCGTTTAGCTTGCCCGCTCTATAACTAATTATAAAGTTATATAAGGCTAAGAACGTAGCCTACCTAGCCTGTCAGCCCGTTAACTACTTTATGCCTATAAAGGCCTTTAGGTTAGCGTAGTCGACTAGTACCTCTACCTTATGCGCAGCGCCTTCGAGGTAAGGCCTCTATGCCTTAAAGGATTCTACTACTACGAGGAGTTCCTTATTATAGACCTCGTAGTTGCACTCGGCGTTAATTATCTTCCGTAAGAAGAACGCGATTAGGTGCTATTCCGACTCGAATAGCTAGCTTAGAATGCTAGCGATAGCGAAATTAGACGCATCGGTCTCGACTTATAGGCGTAACGTAGGGTTAAAGTGCCTAAGGAGCAGCGCGGTCTAGAAGCGTTCTTTTAACTTTAGGAAAGCCTACTCCTCGGCTTCGCCCTAACTAATAGGCCCTAGCTTCCTACTATTCTTCGCGCCCTTCGAGAGTGCGGTTAGTAGTGCTACGACCCTCGAATATCTAAAGATAAAGCAGTAGTAAAAGTTCGCGAACCTAAGGAATAATTAAACCTCTATTAGAGTAGTCGGCCTCGGCTATAAGGCGATTGCGGCTACCCTACTAGGGTCTATCGCTACGCCTCTAGTCGTAACTACGAACCTAAGGAAGTTAACCTATTTCTAGAAGAACTTGCACTTAGCGCGTTATACGTAGAGTCCGAATTTATAGAGCCTCTTAAGCATAGCGCATACGTCTCGCACGTAGTCCTCGCGAGTCTTACTATAGATTAGGATATTATCTAGATATACTACGCAGCTTATATCTACTAGCCCTACTAGCGCGCGGTTAATATACGCCTAGAACGTTACTAGGGCGTTCGTTAAACTAAAGGGCATTACCCGGTATTAGTAGTAACCGTATCGCGTGCGGAACGTAGTCTTCTAGCGGTCGCTTAGTTTAATACGGATGCGATAATACGCGTCCGCAAGATCTAGCGACGTAAACTACGTAGCTCCTATAAGTCTGTCTAGCGTTTCGCTAATAAGAGATAGTAGGTACTAATTCTTAATCGTAATCTTATTTAGCTTGCGGTAGTCTACGCATAACTGCAGCTTGCTATTCTTCTTTAGCACGAATAGGATAGGCGCACCTGCCTTGCTATCGGAACGCTCGATTTAATTATACTCGAGCCTAGTCTTTAGGTACTTCTTAAGCTCTTCGAGCTCTCTGCCTAACTAGTAGTATAGCGGCCTAAAGGGTAGTATAGTACCCGGCTTTAGGTCGATCGTATGCTTAGCGCCGTTAATAGGTCTGCTTCGCATTTCCTCTATTAGGTTAAGGACGTCGTCGAACTAATAGAACTCCTCTAGTATCGAAGTAGGCTCCTCGCCTATCCTACTTAGGCTAACCGCAAATATAGCGGGTGCCTTCTAGAGGTCTTTAAGGAACTTATAGGCCTCTTAGACTTCGAATTAGCCGAAACGATCGTTACTATAACGCTATTTATCTATACTACTATCGACACTTACCTATTACGTATATCGCTATAGATAGCTAAGGATAACATCGGGATCTAGTATATTATATACGTAGAAGATCCCTCCGGTTACGCGCTCGATCCTTAAGGAGTCCGTAAGCCTTATACGCATATAGTGCGTACTATAATAATAACCTAGTTTACTCGTAAAGGTAGTAGCTAGTAGCAAGGCTGCGTTCGGCTGCAAGAGCAACTTATGCTAGAGCACAAAGGCTCGTAATACTATATTAATATCCGTAGTATTATCGAGAAGGAACTCGGCTAGCCTGCGGCCCTCCTAAGATTTAACTTCTCCTCGTACTTATACTACTAGCACGCATTATATAGGCAGGTACCCGGTGCTATCTACTTTAGTAGCGGAGACTTACGTAATATCTCTATCGCTTCCGCTTTTTTTAACTTGCCTGCGGCTACCTTGCGGACCGCCGGCTTATTACTATCCTTATTCGAATAATCTAGACGGATATAGCCTACCTCGTTATAACTATAACACCTAGGTTACTAGTCCTTGTCTTTGCCTTTACGCTTGTCCTAAGGGTTCTTCTCCCTCGAGCTAGACCTATAACTGCCTTTTAAGGCATGCGCGTTACTATTAACCCTCTTACGCTTTAACTACTAGTGCGACGCGTCCTTATTATAGTCGCGTAAGCCTATATCGCGTAGTATTAACCTTTCTACCTATTTAAGGCGTCGTACTAGAGCGACGAGGTCGGCGCGCTTCGCTAGGATAATATAGTTCTTAATAATATCCTTCTATAGCGACGGCTTTAACTTTACGAGAAGCTAGCGAACTAACTGCGCCTCGGTATAGTCGCCGAGCTATGCCTCGAGGTTACTAAGGTCTATTACGAATTGTCGTATACTCTAATTTTCGCCTTAGCGCATTGTCTCGTATTTAACGGTTATAAGTAGCTAGCGGTTCGCTTAATCCCTAACGATATCGTATAGGAACTTATAGAACTGCGCCTAAGTATACCCTACTAGAAGTATACCCGGGTGCTCGTTATGCTAGGCTTCTTACGCTTCGCCTACGAGGAATATAATACTAGCGATTACTTTCTAGTATTCTATTATAAACTTCCTCGGCGCGGCTATAAAGTTTACTTTATATACGCGGACGTATTCCTAGGCTTCCTTAATAGTCTCGCCCTTAAACGGCTTAGGAGAGCAGAGCTTAATAGATTCGTAGGGCGTATATTCGTCGCTACTATAACGCGTACTATCCTTAGTATCTCTAGCAATGCTCGCCGTACTAGAGTGCCCCGAGCCGAGGCTTCTTGCCGTCGTACTTAAGCGTATCGGTAGGGTAGTCGTCCTAACTTCTTATATTAAGCGTTTATTCTCTACCTAGAGGGCGCAGAGTTCGAGCTATTCGCGTAGTATAGCGTTCTCTCGTTCGAGACGCTCGCGCCTTGCCTATATATTGTTAGCGTCGTTTATCTCCTCGTCTTCTTCGGCTTTAGAGTCTAGTAACTCTCCTACGTAGCTTAATAGTAGTACTACGGACCTAGTACATTCGCTGCGGTTACCTAGCTATATAGATACTCCTCGCGTAAGCATAGTAGGCCTTAATAGATCGCTACCCTCGATAAGGTAGAAGAATTAGTATTATAAAAGGTTAGTATGTAGCAATATATTAAGCGCCCCTAACTATACCCGTTAGAGATATTAAGAGACTAATTCTTGCCGATTCCTCTATATACGTTTAGCGTGCTTTTGTCTTGCGCCGAGCATGCGCGGCGTAAGCCGGATACTTCGGCGTCTAACTTAGACGCCCCCTAAGCTATTAGCCCCCTAAGCTATCGCTCTTATAATAAGTACTTCTGCACTTTAGATATAACTAAGCGCTATAAGGAAAGATATAGACACCTACTCTTCTAATCCTAATACCCTTCGCGAGCGTAGCTAGCGCGTAGATATATCGCCTAAGAGAGCTATAGTAGATAAGTAGCGCAAAGCTAGAAATAAGTCCTTTACTCGGTAGAAGAAGCTTTTAATCGGCTTTAATAATATATAGAGCTCCTTATCGAAGGAGTAGTAGTAGAAGAAGATTAAGGCCTAAAGAGAGGAGTACTATGCTTAGTACGACCGGATAGCGTAAGTAATAATCTATATAGTTAGCTAATATAGTCGGTAGTACTAATATATAATAGGGACGATAAGAAACGTAAGGGCGCGCGGGATAAGCCTACTATATAAGTAGCGAACTAGGATAAGGAAAGCTTCTATTTTAATATCGAGAAGAAGAAGAGCGCGGACGACCCGTACTATAACTATAACTACTAGTATAATACTAATTAGTCTAAGTTAGGTCCGGAGGCACCCTACGTATTACTAGTAAGGTCGGCCGGTACTAGCTATAAAATAACTAACCTTCGCCTTCGAGTCGCTACCGAGAGCGAGTAGGCCGTATAGAGGAGCTACGCTATCTACGCCTTTTAGAATAAGGCTATTCGATAGTTTAAGAAGAAGGTATATACGCTTGCGATACTACGCGCGCAATATAGGAGTTAAGCCGAGTTTATCGTATAACTAATTAAGGAGAGGCCGAGTTCCTCGTAGTAAGAAATAGACCTTATCGAGAGGCTATAATCTAGGAATAAGAGGAGATACGTATTCTAAGTGTCTAGAGCGGACGTAAGTAGCTCTTATTAAGAGTATATCGCTGCTAGAACTAATAGCTTCTTTAGGACGCATTCGAGTACCTCCGATTAGACTAGAAGTATACTCTACGCTCCGTAGAGCCTTATAGAGGGCTTATAAAATTAGTCCGTATATTAGTATCTATAGTAAAAGCGAAGGTAAATTAGTACTAACTACGCCTGCCGACTATATACTAACTAGTAGTAGGAGCTAATAGTAGAAGGCCGTCTTCTAACTATAACGGAAATTTTCCTGCCCTATTACTACGTAGTATATCGCAACTATCTCTCCTAGAAGTCCTCTAAGTTTAATATAGCTAATCGCTTTGCTTAGACTCTAGAAGTCCTAAATTAGCTTGTTCTATTAAGATACGATTAGGATAGTAATAGGTTCCGGAAGCTAGTTACGTCTAAAGCGTAGGCTAAGTAAAATAGGCTAGCGTTCTAGTTATACGCTTATAAGTTCGATATAAAGGAGTCGGTATACGGAGAGCTTCTATAGGAAATATAGCTCGATTCTAAGTAAGAAGGAGGACTTAGCTTTTAGGACATCGTCGAGTAGCTTCTAGGTACGTCTACGGATAAGCTCGCTATCTCCGAGACCTTTATACGCAAATTCTAGTCGCTAGAGATAGGGTTTATATAGAAGCTCTGCAACTCCTCTTAGGCTAGGTAGAATACGAATATATCTCGTAAGTTAAGATTAGTTATAGCCGCCGACGGTATATAATATATTAGTCTGCAGTTTGCGTCGTAGTACTAGCCGGCCCTCTAACCTATCGTAGAGAGAATTTAGAAACTACCTAAAGACTACGTAAAGCGATATAATACTATACGGCAGAAGGCTAGAAATAATACTAAGAGTAAGAAGGGGAAAAAGAATATAGCGAGCTAGAAGTTTAAGGTATAGCTAGAGCTCCTAGATCTAGTGCTAGCTCTAAAGACAAAGTAGTAATATGTCTCCGAAGGCGTAACCGCTAGCTCGCTATATTCTTTTTCCTCTTCTTACCCTTAGTATTATTTCTAGCCTTCTGCCGTATAGTATTATATCGCTTTACGTAGTCTTTAGGCAGTTTCTAAATTCTCTCTATAATAGGTTTATCTACTTAAGCTAAGTCTAACTCTACTTTTTCGACTTAAGCTTTATTAACGCTACTAGCCTCTTACGCTAGTAAGATACTTGCCCTCGAAGGCGACTATAGCATTGCTATAATTAAAGAGTACTTAGTACGTTTATTAGTCGCGACTATTACGAGCTTAATAAGAGTACTAGAGGTGCCTATCTCTATAACGCTACTAGGATAGGCCGTCGGCCTATAATAGAGACACCTCGCTAGTACTTATACTAATAAAACTTAATCGCCTTTATAAATATTATTTACCTCTATTACTCCGCTAGCTTTTACTCTCTAGTTCTGCGATTCCTTCTTAGTACTATATACTTTATATTATAGTATTACTAGTATATCCTACGACTCCGATATGACGTAGTAGTACTATACTTCCTTCTTCCTCGAGATATATAAGTATATAGCTTCGCGAACGATAGACTAACTTCGAATCGCAGCTATCTCTCGTCGACTCTAGTCCGATTAAGAAGGCAGTATAATAGTAGAGGAAGGGACGCTATCCGATTACGAATACCTCGAGTAGTCGAGCTAGTACGCGAGATAGGATACTACCTCTAGCTAACCTTACTAAGCTACTAGAGGATTCTAAGGACTAGGTCGAAACTAATAGCGTATAGATATAGCGGCAGGAGTATACCTAGTCGTTCGAGGGCTTTTACTACTACTATTAGTAGCTTAAAGAGGCGAGGTATTACGATAAGTATAGTAGAATATCTTCGAACTCTATAAAATAAAACTCGAATACGCGAACGTTATAGGCTTAGAGATTTTTCGTTAAAGGTATAGACTAGGAAACGTACGCCCTAAGAGTTATATATAGGGGATATAATAGAGTTATTAAATACCTAGGACTAGGTAACGGAATAAAAGCTCTCTAAAAGCACCTCGATTTAGTAGGCTACGAAGGAGTCTCCTAGGAGCGTAGAGTTACTAGAGAAGTTATTAAGGCTACTAAAGATTAATCTATAAGTTTAGTGTTCGTTAATGCAGGAATAAGGTGCCGACTATGCTTGCCGACTACGCTTACTAACTACGCTCGCCGACTACGCTTTATAGAGACATATAACGTAGATATACTAACGGCCCTTATTTATAGGAACGGCTTAAGAAAAGTTTTACTAGAACAGAGCACCTAGAACGATTAAAGTTTCTAGAGTTATATAGGCTTATAGTTTCCTAGCTAGGCTTACCCTTAAACTTCTTTAAAAGTCCTATAGTTCGGCGTACCTACGAATATCTATTAGAGAAGACTAGATCTATCGACTTTAAGAGCGCTACTATAATTAAGTTATATATCTAGGACGCGGTCGATTACTCCGAGGACAATCTAAAACGTTAGCTGTCTAGAACCTTCTAGGTAGCTGTCGCCCTCGATAGTTAGTACGCTAGGGTGCTCTAAGTATTATTTCTTATAATACGAGGCTACTAGATCGATAGCGAGTAGGCCTAGCATAAGGCTATACTAGCCTTTCTATATATTTCGGGCTATTATACGGGCGAAGTCCTAGCGGACCTA
Source organism: Cercospora zeina (assembly GCA_022702355.1). Lineage (NCBI taxonomy): Eukaryota > Fungi > Ascomycota > Dothideomycetes > Mycosphaerellales > Mycosphaerellaceae > Cercospora > Cercospora zeina. Next base: position 1,588,225 of record JAKLWX010000013.1, read on the forward strand.
CTATTCGACGTACTTACCTATTTCGAGATCTCTAATAGGCTTATAGCGCTAATAGCGGACAATGCTTCTAATAACAATATACTATATGCAGCTATATACGTATCCTTGCTATATATATACCTTCTAACTAACGAGTTCTAGCGTCGAGGCTATCGATATTTACTCTTACGAGCGTACGTATATAGCGAAGCTATTAGTCTCGATTAAATAACTTCCCCTCCGAGGAATAGACGGGGATATAGGAGAGATATTAGATACTAAAGACTACGAGTTCTCCCGTCTAGAACAGTTCCCGTGCTTTATATATATAATCTAGCTCTCCTTAGAGAAGTTCTTCGCTACCTTTAAGATCGAGCTAAGAAACAAGAGATAGGAACGATAGGACGAGGAGATAGATACGAACGCGTTACGTCGGCTTAAAGTAGGAAGTCTAGCTATAGTTCTAATAAAGGTACTATTTATTCTCCCTACGAAGTATATATAGTTAGTAAATATAGTCGGTAGAAGCTATACTAATAACCGCTCCCTATAAAGTTTTAGAAACTTATAGTTAAGGTAAACTCTAGTACTTAACGCTTCGAGAGTTTTATAGTACTATAGCGAAAGAGGATCGCAGATCTATATCTATACCTAAAATAGTATAAATAGTAGAAGAAGACGCTTTAAAGGGTTTTACGCCTAATATAAGATATAAAGACCTATTAGAGCTTAACTACGATTATACTAATACGTAGTTCTTAACTATAAGATATTATCGACGAGTATATTAAGAATAAGGGTTAGCCCGAACTAAAGCTAACTACTACGGAATAGAAGAGGGTTAAATATATTATTAACCTTACTACTTCTTTCGCGGAGGCTACGATACGAATTAGTACGACAAAGGGACTAATAATCTACCTCGTTCTTAGCTACTATAACACCTTGTTCGATATCCTAGATATTATAGATAAGAAACTTAAATATAAAACATAACTCTAGCAAAAGGAGATTTATTCTGCCCTATAAGCTATATAGACAAAGCTTAAGAAGTACTATACTACTACCTAGGAGCGATTCGGTAATATATATAGTATTACGATTCTTCTTAATCTAGTAATAAAACGGGCGTTCTAGGACCGCGAGGCCTTCTCTAGCGAGGGGCTCGATTCCTCCTTCGAGGATTACTACTAGTTAAAATTCTAGGTCGAATACGCGCAATATAAGCCTCTCGTAGCTACGTCCTAGTTTAGGCCGAAAAAGGCCTTATACCGCTCCGCGATATTATTCGTAATAGGTCTCTATAGTAGATTAGATAGTAATAACTCCGACTCTAATTAAAGGGTATCTAGACGGCCGCAGCAGACCGTATAGCCTTTAGCTAATTCGGACGAGGTATCTCGTTATCGCTACGCTAGATTTAAGGACTTAGCTGCCTATTCTATAGAGTATCCGCTCCGGTTATAGAAGATAATCGCATTAGAATATCTAGGTTGCGCGCTAATAGCCTAGGACATCCTCTCTATCCTAGTAGCTAGAACTAGTTATAAGCGCGACTTTAGTATAGCGCGTTATTAGAGCTAATATAATCGGTCCTACGATCCCTCGACGTTTAGTAATATTATATACTATCGTTCCTAAGAGCGTAATATATAGTAATAGGCTCGGGATTCGCTTATAAAGGAGGCGCCGCCGATATTAACTACGTTTAAGCCTTCGAACAATATAGTAAATTAGTAGTAGGAGCAGCTTAAGGCAGATTAGGAGACGTTAGCAACTACTATATAAAGCAACTTCGACTCGATTAGTAATAACGAGGAGGATATAGTACTAATATATCTTCGCTATAGTACTCGGCAAAGGAAGCATTTGCTTTTACGTTATACCCGTAGAGTAGAGCAGACTTCGTAGTCGATATTATAAATAGTATTTAATTCCGACATCTCGTAGTCGGCAAGTATAGTCGGCAAGTATAGTCGGCATCCTTATTTTTCTTCGCAACTATAGTCGCTAGTTTAACTAGCGCTTCTAATATGCTGCAACGCTTAGTTCTATATATACGTATATTTAGTATTAGAGTAATTCTATTATCCCCGTAGCGACTTAGTCTTGTTCTCTAGTATTAGACCTATCTTTCTAAACTTAGGTCCCTATAAAGACCTATATAGGAACCGGTAGTATTTAGACCCGACCTATCGATTTCGTATTAGGTCGGGGACCCTATCGATTTAGGTCTTAGGTCGGTTCCCTTAGGAACCGACCTAGACCCGGAACCGACCTAAAGTCGGGGACCTATTCTAACCTCTAAACTAGCTAGTTTAGGCTAATAATTAAGAAGGGCGGCTAGCTTATACTAGCCCGGATCTAAATAGTACGCTCCCTAATAGCTAATATTAGAGATACTTCCTATACGTATGCCCTTAGTAAGCGTTGCCAGCCGGTTAGTATTATTACGAACGAAGACAAAATCGGTGTCGGAGTCTATAATAGCTAAATATAGAGCTAGTTCTCGCTAAAGTCTACCTAAGTTACTAGGCTCGGGAGTAAACTAAAAATCTCTACCTATAGGAACGGCCTTCCGTAGCTTAATAGTTACTCTAGCTACTAATCTAGCCGGTATTAAGACCGACTACTAGGTAGAGAGGACGGTACGAAAAGCTACGCGGTCCCTACGCTTAACTAGTAGAGGGGCACGAGTATTATCGGCGGCTCCTATCGTAACTAACTTGCGAGTTAGGTCGATCTTTATACCCTATAGGCTAATAATATCTATAGCTACGAGGATCTTAGGCGAGAGCAACTCTACTACGTAGACCTCGTATTAGATATAGACTAGGACGCGCTTACTATTCCGTAGGGCGGGTACCTATATATTTAACTCTACGTACTCTAAAGTATATATACTCGAGGCTAAGCTATATACCTATAACGGCTAGGCTAACTTCTTCCGGGGTTAGTCGGGCAGTTAGCTAGCTAAGAAGCTCGTATCTATAACGGATAATATAGTACCTATATCTAGATATATAGCGTAATCTACCCCGTCTACTACTAGATAGAGGCAGATCCGTAGATAGAAGGCTATACGGAAAGCAAAGCCGGCTTTAGGGACAAAGGCGGCTCTAGATTCTAGAATATTATTAATCTACGTACCTAGGAGGGCTACCTTATAGATACGCTAGTAGGCCTTTAGGGCGGCTACTAAAGGAAAATCGGCTCGGCAGATAGGATAGTAGCAGCCCTAGGCTATTCCTCGCGATAAGAATAGTTTAAGACTAGAGAAGGGGCTATCTAAGGTGCGGACTATAAAGTTAGACGGGCCCGGAAGAGGGTCTAACGCTCTATTATCCTCTAAATCCGCGTAGTCTATAATATTATTAAAGAACTAGAGCATATTAGGTCTGCTATCCTTACGACTATAGGTTATACGACTATAACTACGGCTATAGGACTAAGAGAGCGAGAGGCGGCGACACCTATCTAGACTATAAGATAAGTCCTTAAGGTAGTAGTTCCGTAGTCGACGTCTATAGTCTTATCGCGGTTTCGGACACTCCCTCGAATAGTAGCCGCGCTCTCCGTAATTATAGTAGGCCCTATTATAGATACTAGGCTCGTTCTTAATCTTTAGCTTAGGGCTAGGCTCTTGCTTAATATAGTCGTTTTCGCGTTCGCGAGGTTAGTAATACTAATCGTTATCGTTTAGATAGTCGCGCTCGTCGTATTTCTATTAGTACTTATTAGGTTATAGATTATTATAGCTACGACTAGGTCTACGTCGGTTTCTAGGCTCGAAGTTACGGCCGCCTACGCGTCTAATATCTCTATACTACCCGGATCTCGTTATATCTAAGCGCTATAGCTCTCGTCGTATCGAGCGCGAATACTTACCTATAAGGCGGCCCTTAGATAGCTGTCTCTAACTAAATAGCTAGGTCTTTAGGTGCGTAGTAAACTAGTCGACCGTAGTACTAGGAGTCGGGTAGTCGATATTTATTCTTAACTCTTCGTAGAGCTTTATCTAGGCAAGGGTAAGTTAAGCCTATCGGTCCGTCGTCCTAGCCTCTCTAGCCTATCGTACTATATTTAGGACGAAATCCCCTAGTAGCCGGTTAGCCCGGATATTACTCTAGTCGTAATGTTCTAGTTCTAGTTTAGCTAACGCCTTAGCCGATAGTAACTAAAACTTATCTCTTAAAGCCTTATCCTAGTAGTTAATCCTACTACTACTACGTAGAGTACGGCGGTCTGCCTTTATTAGTTTACCTATAAGCTACTATAGAGCATTCCCTCGAAAATACTTAGTTAGGTAGGTCCGCGTAAACTTGCTACTATTAAGTACTATATAGTCCTTAGCTACGTCTAAGAATAGGTAGACCGAGCGGTAATATATCTTTCTACCTCTATCTATAATATTACTCTCTAGTAGGTTAGTAGCCGAGGCGTCTAAATAGAAATAGCTAATTTCCTTAGCCTTAAACTAAGTAGTTCGATATAGGCTATAGCGTAGGGAGCGTAATAGTTCCTAACTACTATTCCTATAGTAATCGCCTCTAGACGAGGAAGGTAAGAATAAAGGTAATCGACGACGATAACGACGCCTATTACGGCTATAGCTATTCCGGTCGCGATTACGCCTACTATTATATCTCGGCTAGGAATTACTATTATTTAGTAGTAGAGGACTACCGTTAGGGTTCTAATTACGGCGTAGCCGTACGCTGTCCGCGCGTCGTTAACCTTCGCCTAAGACTAGACTAGTACGCTATAGGCGTTATTAGTAGCTATCGTCTAAATTGCGCTAGGCTCGTCTAGCGCGATTATCTAGTTCTAGGTTAATAACTATAGGAGCTAGACCTAGAGGGAGGGCATTAGCTAAAGGGCGCTATTCTAATACTAGGAGACGGGCTATTACGCTGTTCTCTAACTATACTACTCTCTCGTTCTACTAGTCTCTTAACTAATCGATATAATAGAGCTAGATAGTAGTTTATTTAGCTAGGACCCTACGAATCTAGTCTATTAGCCCTTCTAGTACTAGCTATAGAGCTAGTTTACGTCGATGCCGCCTACGCTCCTTAGTAGCTAGCTAATCCTCGGCTGCTAGTAGAGGTGCCCGCGGGCCTTACTATAAGAATTCGCGCAAACCCGAGAGTAGTAGCTACCTAGAAGGACGAATATAGAAACTATAACGTTATACTTACTCCTAAGCTTATTCCTCTTCTAGCTCTATCTTAGTATATAGTAGTAGCGGCTATTATTATTATAGGCTAGGGTATTAAGGCGAGCTAGGATAAGCTAGTACCGAGTTAATATCCTCCGGATTTTCGCGCTACTATAGCCGAGGACTAAGTAAATACGCGCGGTAACTATAACGTCTCTACTCGGGAATACGTTCCTAATTATCTATTTCTATCTCTTATATAGGCCGAGGCTCTAAACTCGATAGGTTAGACTATATAAGGCCTACTAGTAATAATAGTAGAGAGTACTAGAAGCTAGCTTCCGAACTAGATATCTAATATTATAGAGCTAGAGGCTAGGCAAATAGCTTACGTAGAGGAGTCTTAGGCGATAGAGTCCTCGGCGACTAGGTATACGGACGGACGCGTAGAGGACGCTAGGCTACTACTCGTCGGCGGATCGCGTTAAGTAAGCGGATCGGCCGATGCCTCTAGACTAGGCGCTATACCTACTCGTCTAGCTAGATTCCTAGTTTAGGTCGTACTAGCTATTCCTACGAAATTAGCTACGGCCGAGGTTTAGGCTATATTTCTAGGGAACTCGCGAACTAGTAGAGTAGTTTAATTACTAGCCGCAAATAGAGAACCTACTTAGCGGCCTCTATTACTACCGATATGTTTATTAGCTAATCTAATAGGTATCCTAAGGTAGCTACTCCTCTACCTACCTATCTAGGAGGCGAGTATTCCTGCGGCTAAGGGTAGTACTAGACTAGGAACTAGACTAAGGGTTAAAGAGCTAGTCTTAAGCGCTTAATTCTCCTAGATAGGTTAAAATTCTCGAAGAAGATCGAGAATAAGAAAGCGTAAGTAAGCGTAAGGGCGTTAACCTTAGGAAGTTTAGGAGCTAGATTAGCTATATACGGCGTACTCGGAAGATAAGTAGCGCTAAGAACGCTAATAAGCTTCTAACGGTATAGAGGTCTACGCCGCTATAGGTTCGGCTAGTTTATAAGGTTCTAGTACCCTATATAGTTATTCTATCGACTCGTCTAGTTAATTGTCGATAGTTAATAGTTAATAGATAGATAGATAAGTCTTATACGCTAGTCTACCTCTTTATATAGAGTAAGTAGCACGCCCTATATGTTTCGTAGGTAGAAAAGCCCTTATATAAAGTACTCTAGTATAAAAACCTCCTTATATCTATATATTTTATAGCAAGCTCTATATAGCTTGCCGCTTCTATAGTATCTAAGCTCTATAGGACGATAAACGTTGTCTTAATAGTCTAATGTTCTCTTATTATATATTCCTTTATAGTATCTATATCCTTAGTACTTAAGGAGCCTATCCTCTTACCTAATAGCTTAGGGGCTCTAGCCTATATATATAGCCTTTGCCTCTATACTAGTACCTATATTAATCTATATCTAACTCTTTCTTACTAGTTCCTAGGGTAGGTGTCTCCCTATATAAATTCTACTTAGATTTTACCTTACTTAGTATCTAGTTATATAACCTATATCTAGAGAAATTCTAGTTTCCTAGAGTATCTAGAATAGTAGTGTCTTTATAGGTAGCCCTAAGTATAGTATAGAGATAGCTTATATTAGATGCTCTACCTTTAGACTTAAAGTTTTAGAGGGCTTTAGAGTAGGAGGACTAATTCTACCTTAGAGTCTCCTATTTAGATAAAGGCTCCTAGTAGCTATTTATCCTAGTATCTCTAGGGGTATTGCTATTCCTTTGCTTCTATTCCTCCCGTCCTTACTCTTTTATATTAAAGCTTCCCCTTAGGTATACTTAGCTCCTTCTCTTTAGCCTATAGTAAGGCTAGGTTACTACTCTAGCCTCTAGGCCTATAAGGGTATTTACTACCTAAAAAGGCTGTCCTTTAGTCGAGCATTAGCGTCTTATATTAGTAATAGCCGCGCTAACTCTATTATTATGTTCTTAGGAGCTCTCTAGATCTCCTTAGGTTAAAATTCTAGACTTTTTATCGCTTTCTCCCTGCCTTTTTATAGGTATCTAGCCGCCCTATACTTTGCTAGTATAGCCGGAGCTGCCTATTTCTACCTACGACCGCGTAGAGGTATATAATAGGACTTCGTAGGCGTTAATAGTTAATAGTAGGTCGTCGGTTAGGATGCGATAAGGAACTAGGTATCGGTCTAACTAAAGGCGCTCTCTACTATATAAGGAAAGCACCGCTCGCAATATAGTAGTTACTAGCGAAGCGGTAAATTCCTTCCTAAATTAGCTATAATAGAGTAAATAAAGGCCCTAAAGCTAGGCTAAAGAGGTAGTAGCAGGCCGTAGCTAGTAGGAAGCGAAGTAGTAGCTAGGCGGTATAGGTTCCTCGCGGCTTAGTTAGTAGCTAAGAACCGGGCTAGGAGAAAGTAGCCTAGGGCGAATAGGTAGGCGATTAGCGGCCGGTAGGCTAAACGCGCTAGACGCGGGAAGTAGCTAAGTAATCGGTAGAGGATCGTAGTCGGTAGGCCGTCCTTTAGATATTTAGGTCCGTAGGACCGGCTAGATCGTATTAATATAGTTCCGAGCTACTAATTATTAGGGTCCGGGTAGGGCCTAGCCGAGTTAAGTTAGTAACGTCTATATTATTGCTATTTAGCTATATATATACTAAAGTACTTGCCTAGCGGCCGGGCTCGTAGCCTTAGCCTTCGGCCCGCAGCCTTAGCCTTCGGCCTATAACCCCTATCTAGCTAGCTACTTCCGATCTATAATATCTCTAAGGCGGCCTTAGCTAGTATACTCCTAGAGATAATAGATACCGACTTAGAAAGTAAAGCTAAGTTAGATAAGGACGTAGATACTCTATAAAGGTAAGGATATAATATCTCGCGCTATCCTAAGCTAAGCTAGCCTAGCTCCCTCCTTTCGGGCCTAGTTATTATTCTATAGGGCCTACGAAGACCGATTAAACGCCTCTACGCGGCCGTAGGTAGAAACAGGCGGTCGAGCTCGTAACTCGACTATACTAGTAAAGTATATAGTATAGTAGAGCAGAGTAGTAGAGTACGAAATCTAGTATAGTATCGCTAAGACTACTCCGAATAGAGGACTACTACTAAAACGGGTACGAAAACTATCTAACGACGACCTACTTGCGTTAGAAATAGGTCCGCTCGATCGTAAGCGTATAAAAGAGCTATAGAACTCCTAAGCGTCGATAGGATACCTCTAGTATATAGGAGGAATCCTTAGCTAAGGGTATTTAGAGCTAAAAGGATAATAAGTTACCTAATATATAGCTCCTAGATCTAGAATATCTACCTCTCGAAGGTTTTAAGAAGAATCGAAGAGCGAACGCGTTATTAAGGCTAGAAGTAAATGCGTTATATACTTAGAAGAGCCTAGGTAGAAGAGCTAGAAGGATAGTATTAGTTAGTAGGTAATAGAGCTCGGAATAACGCTACGAAGCCTATAGGGGCCTATTAATTACTTAAGTGCGAGTAGGAGAGTTTTATCTAAGGTATAGCCTTACGAAGAAGGATACCTAGTCTAGTAGCTACCTAAAAGAGCCTAGAAACCTAAGAAGGCCTATATAGAAAAGCAGGTAATAGAGATATAGAGAGGCGAGCTAAAGAGAATACTCGAGATAAGAAGAAGAAAGGTATAAGGTATAAGAAGGCAAGGAAGAGGCTATATATTAGTTAGTAGGTAGAAACGTAAGGGTACTACTACCTAGCTAGGAGTAGGAGCCCGAGCAAGCCTACGAGACATAGCTAGCTATAGCTAAAGAGATATAGTATAGTAATATAAAGGGAGTTATTCTCCTAGAGCATAGTAAGTAATAGTAGCGACTAAGATACTATCTACTTAGCTTAAGAGGACGGATGCGCATATTAGTTTTAGAAGAGAGGTAACCGCTCTTTAGTTCGCTAGAGCCTAAAAGAGCATAACTAAAGCTTAAGGAGCAAATAGAATATAGAGCGTAGGGTAGGGATTTTAGCCTAGGATCCCTCTCTTAAAGCGAGGAGGTATATAGTAAGCTACTTATAGTAAAAGTCGAAGCCTATAAGTAGGAAAGCGTAGGTAGGCCTTATCTACCTACCTTATATAGGTTCGTAGGAACGTATATAATTATATACTATATAGACTAGCCTATAAACCTATACTAGGAAAACTAGAGCCTAAGACTATAATAGATAAAAGTAAAGTAGGAGAAGGTAAGGTAGAAGGTTTAAAAAGCTATAAAGAAGCTAGAGCTACTACTACTTAGGAACTACTAAGAGCTAGATAAGGCAGTATAAGCTCTCTAGAAAGCCCTCTAGGAGGTAGTAAAGGAGGTAGTCCTATATATAAAGCTATTATAATATATAAAGGCAGAATAGCTAGTAGAGTATAGTAAAGCAATTAAGGCTACTAAAGTAGTAAGAAGAGCCTAAAAGGCTATAAAGTTTAAAGAGAACTATAGATACTATCTAAATACTAGCTATAAGAAGAATAAGCTAGTTAAGAAGGCAATAAATATATCTTAAAGGCAAATAGTTAGTAAGATTACTAAGGACCCGAGTAGGATATAAAAGCTAGTAAGATAGGTAAAAGAAAAAGTATAATAGGGATATATACTACTATAATTTCCTATACTAAGCAGTAGTATATACTAAGATAGTTATATAAACGAAGGTAAAGTAAGAATCCTTATAAACTACTTCCTCCTACTACTAGTTAAAGTAGACTTAAGAGATATCTTAAATATAGACCTCTTAGCTTAGTTCTAAATAGAAGATAAGGTATCTAAAAGAGAGGTCTTTATAATACTTAAAAAGATCCCGAGTAAGAAGGCTCTAAGCTTAGACTAAATCTAGAATATACTACTTAAGAAATATTAATAGGAGATTATACTATTCCTAGCTAAGCTCTTTATAGCCTATATTAGCTAAGTATACTACTTAAAGCTATTTAAATACTCTATTATTATAGTTATTAAGAAGCTATAAAAGCCTAACTATACTAAGCTAGAAGCATATAAGCTAATAGCACTTCTTAATACTTTAGCTAAAGTACTAAAAGTAGTAGTTATAAAGAGAATATTTAAAGTAGTAAAAGAGAGAGGCCTACTACTAGAATTATAAATAGGTATAAGACTAGGAAGATCTACGATTATAGTACTTAACCTTATTACTAAATAAGTTAGGACAATCTAGAAAGCTAAGCCTAGAGTAGTAGCCTTAATACTCTACCTAGATATATCTAGGGCATTTAATAAAGTATCCTACTAGAGACTCCTTTATAATATTAGAATATAAGGCTATCTAGACTAGCTAATTAGGTTTATCTAGTTATTCCTCTAAGATAGGATAACTTACCTTAAGCTAGGAGAATTTATAGACTAAAAGAGAAAGCAAGACACTAGAATCCCCTAAGGATTAATACTATTACTAATCCTATTCCTATTCTTTATATCTATACTTCTTTTATTACTTTAAGAAAGTAATACTATAGTAATAGGGTTTATTAATAATTCTAATATCCTTATATATAGTATATCTATAGAGGAGAACTATAAATAACTAGAGAAAGCCTATAACAAATATATAGAGTAGGTAATAAGATATAGAGTAGCCTTTATACTATAGAAGTATTAGCTTATCTATTTTATAAAAGGAAGGAACTATAACCTCTAAGCTATAGTCTAGATCCCTAGCTTTAAAAGTAAACCTATCCTATCTTTAAGACTATTAGGAGTTTAGGTAAATACTAAACTTAAGTAGGGCCTATATATTAAGAAGGTAGCTAAGAAAGGTATATACTAGATCTAGTCCCTATAGAGGCTATATAAGTCTATCTAAGGAGTATTATTTAAGAAAGCAAGATATATCTATACTATAGTTATTAGGCTAGCCCTAGTATATAGATACTAAACCTAGTCTAACCTAGAAGGAATAAGCGAATATAATAAAGGCCTTACTAAACTAATTAAGCAAGTCTAGAACTAAGCTCTAAGGAATATTATAGGTATATATAAGTTAGTTATAGCTATAGTCCTTTAGAGGGAAGTAAGCATCTCTTTAATCTAGCTTTATACTTAAGACCTTACTAGATAATATATAAGGAATAAAGTAGATAACTTAACCTACTAGTATATTAAATAAGTATATAAAGAAATTACCTAAAGGGAATAAAGGGTAAGGAGAAGAGGTAACTAGTATAGTAGGCAATATAAGATAAGAGTATAGGAAATTTAAGAGATAACTCTAAGCTAGAGGCTATCTTAGATAAGGATAGGAGTTAAGAACTAGTAGGAGCTTACTAGATAGGACTAAGAATAAGAGAAGACTAGATAAAAGAGGGGTATAACAAGGGAGTAACTAGTAGTATAGGCTATAGTAGGATAATTTAGGGCTAAAGAGATTTATAAGAAGGCCCTAAGGCCTATAAGCACGATAATTACCCTAATTAGGATAGGATATATTAGACTTAAAGCATACCTAATAAAGAGAAGAGTCCTAGGAGTTATCCTAATATACCTATATAACTAAGATATTTAGGACACTAAGTATATTTATATATCCTACTAAAACTATTAGAGTAATAGATATTAGCTATTTATAGTAGCAGGAACTAGCTTATAAGAAGATATATACTTAATACTAAGAGGCCTTAATACTATAGCTAGGTAGCTAATCTAAGAGGAAGTATTAAACTAGTTCTCCCTAGCTAGAGAAGAGATTAATAAGGAAGAACGAAGCTATAGAGAGATAAGGAGATAAAGAGGAGTCTAAGAAGAAGAGCAAGGCAACAAGAGAGCTTAATTTTACTTAAAGAAAGGCAAGATAGAAGAAGTAACTACTAACTATAAAAATAAAGAGGAAGATAAGGAGTTTTTTATAGAATTTTCCCTTTTATATAATACTAGAGCAAAGCTACTTACTCTAAATAAAGAGGTAGACTAGCAATAAGATTAATCTATCTATTATTCTATAGGCGCTTAATTAATAAATTATACCTCGATAGTTTTCCTTTTCTTTCTCCGACCTAGACTTTTAATTTCTATAATTTTCGGTCGAGAATTCCCCTAAGTCCTACTATGTTTTCTAGCGCCTACTAGTCCTTACTAGTCTATCCTAACTTAGTTTAGGTTATTAGGGCGTAGCCTTTGCTATTCGGTCGTACCTCGTTTCTTCTAGTCTCTACTAGTCTAAGTTAGGCCTAATTAGTTACGGTTGCGCTTTACTACTCTCTTAGCGTCGACGCTTCTTCTATTTTAGCGCTACTTATTCTATTCTCTTTTTATATACGTTTATCGCGCTCTTATTAATATAGACTACTAGTTCCTAGAAGTCGTCGTCTAACTCGTACCTCTTCTATAAGACTAAGTATTCCTAATTTCCTAAGTCGTCTATACGTTATTCTTTTATTAAGGCGACCTCGTATATCTCGCCTCCGTCCGCGTTAAACCTCTATATAGGTGCCTATTCTCGGCTATTCTAGTCTAGATTAGCCTTTTCTAATAACGAGATATAGAAGGTTAGATATATCTTTAGAAGTTAGAATAGGTCGGGACGGGTCCGAGTCGGGTCTAGGACCTAAATATATAGAACTATAATAGTTAGGTCGGGTCCTAGCTAGTTCCTACCTAGTTCCGGACCTATTTAATAAATATAGGTATTAAATAGGTCCGACTCGAGTCTAACGATAGGTCTAAAGATAGGTCCTAATAGAAATTTAGGATTTAATAGAATACGGTATAGAAAATCGAGGGTTATAAATAGCTAGAGACCGGAATAAGTAGGAAGTATAGAAGGGGATAGGATTTAGAGCTATATTTAATTCGATAGGGCAAATTAGATAATTTAGTATAACTATATATATACCGACTACGAATACTAACTATAGTAACCTCTCTAATTATAACGATTCTTACTATATATGCCCTCTATACCTATAATAATTTTCTCTATATATGCCGTAAAGAATTATCTCTTACTAAATATATTAATTCTCTAAGACGAGAGTAGGCTAATAATAAACTTTATATCCCTCTACTAAATAGTTACTCGCTTTATATAAATCGCAGCAACGTTAGTACCTATTATATAGTTAATATCGATAAAATATAGAATAACTAAGAATATATATACTCGAGAAGAGGTAGACTAGAGCACTCTTAGCAGCTTCCTATAGAGTACTAAGGGCGCTCGCCTACTAATAGTAACCTCCTTAAGAAACGGCTAAGCTTCTAGAAACGTCGTAGTAAACTTCGCGAACGAGGTAGCTAAAGGGTAGCTTTAGTATAAGTAGATCTATAGACTTCTAGTACTTATAGATCTCTTAGAGCGCGATAGCTAGAGTAAAAGTTAGTAATGCCGACTATAAATACTAACTATATAACTTACTACCTAGCTTATAGCGATAAGTCTTCCGTATACTAGCTCTACGAGCTAGATCTCCTCTACTTACTACTACTATTTTAGCTAGTACTTTCCTAGCCGTTCTCTTTCTAGCTAGTCTCTTTTTCGCTACTCGTTTTCTATCTAGTACTCGTTTTCTACCTACTACTCCTCTAGCTACTACGCTGCTATTTATTCCGTTATCTACTATATTACTATCTACTACGTCTCTATCTACTATATTTCTAGCTACTACTACTACCGCTACTACTATTACTATATTATCCCTCTCGATCTATCTCTACTAGGCTATTTAGTAAGCGAGCTTCTACTTATCGAGACGAGCCTAACCGCCTACCTATACTAAATCTAGTATAGTTTTTCGTAGAGCCTTCCTAGAAAGCTAAAAGGGAGGGGCGGGCGGTATAGTACTCTCGTCGCTAATACTCTCGTCGCTATTAATACTAGAGCCGTTATCCTCGTTATTTATATAGTTACTAGTCGCGTTTCTACGAGAACTATCTTAGTCGTATTAGTCGTTTCTATTATAAGCGGAGGGGTTAGAAATTAAGGAAGGAGGGGCGGAAGCGCTATATTAGTCGGAAGAGGGCGCCTAGTTACTAAGAAGTCTAGGGTCGATATTACTAGTATTCGTAGGAGGGTTATTAGATAGAGAGAGGTTTCTAGACGAAGGAGAGGCGAACGCCGCGTCTCGACTAGAGAGATATTACTCGGCGAACTAGCTAGGCTTATTAGTAGGAAGTTAAGCTATTATAAATACGCGGAGAGGCGAGAGAAAAGCGGTCGATTAAGCTACGATTAACGTACGTAGTAGTTTCCTTTATACGTAGAATACGAAAATTCGTTAGGAGGTATAGAAAAGCAAGGCGATAATAATAAGCTAATAAGGCGCGACCGCCGATAAGTTCTAAGGTAGTAGAGGTAGTAGTATTACTAATAGTTTAGTAAGGGTATATAGGTTAGCTAGGTTAGAGGTTAGGCTTACTAGCGCGCTAGCCCTAGCTTTACCCGCGCTATATAAATTAATTCTAAGCTTCTAAGTATAGTAACGTTTGCTAGGCTCTTTATAGTTAGCAATTATAGTCGGTAACCTAGTATTATATACCTATATTATTATTGCCTCCTCTGTCCTAGCTACTAAACTAGTAGCGTAGATAACTATATAGGTATATATCCTTCGCTTATAGAGTAACGCGCTTCGCGTAGATTGCTAGAAGGTTAGAAATCTCGAACTCTATAACGAGAAAAGCCTCTACCGCTTCCTATAAGTATTTAAGTACTACGGCCTAAATTCTAATAATACTAGTACTACCTCTATCTATTATAATCTCGCGGATAACGCGCTAAAAAGGGACCCTCCGGATATATAAAGCTATCGTTCGCTAAAGCTTACGAATCTTTTATAAGGCTGCCGTCCCTAGCTTTAACCGCCTTTTCGAGATACTAGACTTACTAGCTCTTATTCGTTACTATATAGTCCTTATAGCTATCGCTTTTTTCCGTAGAACTACTACCTTCCTATAAGACTCGTCGTTTAGTACTATAGCCTTTAGTAGCCGTATTCGCCGCTACTTAGTAGCTTTATTTCCTACGCGTAGAAGTAGTACTAATAGTAGTATATTAGTATCTATATTAGGATATACTCGTAGAGGAGAGCTCGAGTTAAACTCTATATTAGAGTCGGTATAGGAAATAAGAGAAGGCATCGAGTAGTATAGAGAGAGATATCGAGGAGTTAGAAGGAGCGAATAGATAAAGGTATAAGAAAGAAGAGCTAAGAAAGATAGGAGTACTAGAAAATCGTATACGACCGCCGGAATACGTAGGCCGATACTAGCCCGATAGAGGCGGTTAGAGTTTAATAGCGCTATATAGTAGAACTATATCGTAGTCTACTACTATATCGGAATACGCCTACCGATCTTTACCTAGTAGAAGTTACGGTTACGCGAACGCTATAATCGCTTTTGCTACTACGTAGAATATAGTAGCAGACGAAAATATTACTATAGTATAGATTATATCCGAGTATTATATAGATAATATTAACTATAGTATATATATTTCGATATTTAAAGTTCTTTACGAATATATAAAAGACTATAAAAAGGAAAGAGCTAGACCTACTAGTACTCTATAGTATTACTAGTTTAGTAGTTAGTATAATATAGTAGTAGAAGAGAAAAATAGACTCTCGAACCTATCTTTATATCGAGGAGACGAGTCGTCGTATAGTAGAAGAGAAAAAATAATTATTAATACTACTTTAATACTAAGAAGAGAAGTAGTCCTTAATAATATAAGCTAAGAAGTAGCCGTCGACCCTAAGAAGACAAGCGGTCGTCGATAGTATAAGCTAAGAAGTAACTCTTAGTAACGAGTAGACGAGTAGTCGTCGATAGTATAAGTATATAGTAGTTACCCTTTTCGGCTAGTAATAGTAAGGTTAATCTAAGTAACGTATACGATAAGCTCTAGCTCTAGAGTACGTTTATAGCTGTCCCTATTTATATACGGTCGTATATATTAGTATACGCTATATTAGGTAAGCGATATATTATATAATATCGCTAACTATAGTAGCTAACTATAGCGTAAGATACTAAACTCTACGTATAGAGGTAAGCTAGTAGCTAGGCGGGAATAGCCGCGTACTAAGCTTCTAGCGCACCTAAAGCTAGAATTTGTCGCACTTAGCTTCTACTATAATAACGACTCTCTTAACCGCTGCTATACTCGTATTACTACTATATTTTAAGCGCATATTTACTATATAACGCGCTATACTTATCTGCTACTAGCGACCGACCTTACGACAATAGCGCGCTAAAAGCAATATCTAATAAGTACCGCGCCCTCTAATAGTCTATAGAAGCGTCCCTATTTTATAAATAAGGATTTAGATAGTATAAGTACTTCCGTACTTTAGATACGACTAGGCGCTATAAGGAAAGATATAGATAACTACTCTTCTAATCCTAATACCCTTCGCGAGCGTAGCTAGCGCGCAGATATATCGCCTAAGAGAGCTATAGTAGATAAGTAGCGCAAAGCTAGAAATAAGTCCTTTACTTAGTAGAAGAAGCTTTTAATCGGCTCTAATAATATATAGAGTTCCCTATCGAAAAAGTAGTAGTAGAAGAAGATCGAGGCCTAGAGAGAGAAGTAATACGCTTAGTATAACTAGATAGCGTAAGTAATAATCTATATAGTCGGCTAATATAGTTAGTAGTACTAATATATAATAGGGACGATAAGAAACGTAAGCGCGCGCGGGATAGGCCTACTATATAGATAGCGAACTAAGATAAGGAAAGCTTCTATTTTAATATTAAGAAGGAGAAAGGCGCGGACGACCCGCACTATAACTATAACTACTAGTATAATACTAATTAGTCTAAGTTAGATCCGGAGGCACCCTACGTATTACTAGTAACGTCGGTCGGTACTAGCTATAAAATAACTAACCTCTATCTTCGAGTCGCTACTAAGACTAAGTAGGCCGTATAAAGGAGCTACGCCGTCTATACCTTTTAGAATAAAGCTATTCGATAGTTTAAGAAGAAGGTATATACGCTTGCGATACTACGCGCGTAATATAGAAGTAAAGCCTAGTTTATCGTATAACTAATAAAGGAGAGGCCGAGTACCTTATAGTAAGAAATAGACCTTATCGAGAGACTATAATCTAGAAACGAGAGGAGATACGTATTCTAAGTATATAGAGCGAATATAAGTAGCTCTTCTTAGAGTAAATCGCTATTAGAACTAATAGCTTTATTAGGATATATTCGAGTACCTCCGATTAGACTAGAAGTATACTCTACGATCTATAGAGCTTTATAGAGAGCTTATAAAATTAGTCCGCATATTAGTATCTATAGCGAAAGCGAAGGTAAATTAGTGCCGACTACGCCTACCGACTATATACTAACTAGTAGTAGGAGCTAATAGTAGAAGGCCGTCTTCTAACTATAATAGAAATTTTCCTATCCTATTATCGCGTAGTATATCGTAACTATCTCTTCTAGATGTCCTCTAAGTTTAATATAGCTAATCGCTTTACTTAGACTCTAGAAGTCCTAGATTAGCTTATCTCGTTAGAATACGATTAGAATAGTAATAGGTTCCGGAAGCTAGTTACGTCTAAAGCGTAGGCTAAGCGAAATAAGCTAGCGTTCTAGTTATACGCTTATAAGTTCGATATAAAGAAGTCGGTATACGAAGAGCTTCTATAGGAAATATAGCTCGATTCTAAGTAGGAAGGAGGACTTAGCTTTTAGAATATCGTCGAGTAGCTTCTAGGTACGTCTACGGATAAGCTTGCTATCTCTAAGATCTTTATACGTAAATTCTAGTCGCTAGAGATAGAGTTTATATAGAAGCTCTATAACTCCTCTTAAGCTAAGTAGAATACGAATAGCTAATTAGTACTACTATATCTCGTAAGTTAAGATTAGTTATAGCCGCCGACGGTATATTAGTCTACGGTTTACGTCGTAGTACTAGCCGGCTCTCTTTAACCTATATCTCTTATCTCTACCTCTTAGTCTATAGTAGCTTACTAAATATATAATTCTCCTTTATAATTCTTATTAGAGGTTAGAATAGGTCCCCGACTTTAGGTCGGTTCCGGGTCTAGGTCGGTTCCTAAGGCAACCGACCTAAGACTTAAATCGATAAGGTATCCGACCCGATACGAAATCGATAGGTCGGGTCTAAATACTACTAGTTCCTATATAGGTCTTTATAGAGACCTAAGTTTAAAAAGATAGGTTTAATAACGCGGCATAAAACTAGGTCGCCGCGGGGATAATAGGATTGCTCTAATACTAAATATACGTATATATAGAACTAAGCGTAGTAGTATATTAGAAGCACTAGTTAAAGTAGCGACTATAGTTACGGAGAAAAATAAGGCTGCCGACTATACTTGCTAACTACGAGATACGGAATTAAATACTATATATAATATTAACTACGAAGTCTATTCTACTCTACGAGTATAACGTAAAAGTAAATACTTCCTTTACCGAATACTATAGCGAAGATATATTAGTACTATATCCTCCTCGTTATTACTAATCGAGTCGAAGTTGCTCTATTTAGTGCTTACTAACGCCTCCTAATCCGCCTCTAGCTACTCCTACTACTAACTAACTATATTGTTCGAAGGCTCGAACGTAGTTAATATCGGCGGCGCCTCCTCTATAAGCGAATCCCGAGCCTATTACTACGCGTTACGCTCTCGGGAACGATAGTATATAATATTACTAAACGTCGAGGGATCGTAGGACCGATTATATCGGCTCTAATAACGCGCTATACTAAAGTCGCGCTTATAACTAGTTCTAGCTACTAGGATAGAGAGGATATCCCGGGCTATTAGCGCGTAACCTAAATATTCTAATGCGATTATCTTCTATAACCGGAGCGGATACTCTATAGAATAGGTAGCCGAGTCCTTAAATCTAGCGTAGTAATAACGAGATACCTCGTCCGAATTAGCTAAAGGCTATACGGTCTACCGCGGCCGTCTAGATACTCTTTAATTAGAGTCGGAGTTATTACTATTTAATCTACTATAGAGACCTATTACGAATAATATCGCGGAGCGGTATAAGGCCTTTTTTAGCCTAGACTAGGACGTAGCTACGAGAGGCTTATATCGCGCGTATTCGACCTAGAATTTTAACTAGTAGTAATCCTCGAAGGAAGAATCGAGCCCCTCGCTAGAGAAGGCCTCGCGGTCCTAGAACGCCCGTTTTATTACTAGATTAAGAAGAATCGCAATGCTATATATATTACCGAATCGCTCTTAGGTAGTAGTATAATACTTCTTAAGCTTTATCTATATAGCTTATAGGGCGGAATAAATCTTCTTTTACTAGGATTATATTTTATATTTAAGTTTCTTATCCGTAATATCTAGGATATTAAATAAGGTATTATAGTAGCTAAGAACGAGGTATATTATTAGCTCCTTTATCGTACCGATCCGTATCGTAGCCTCGGCGAAAGGAGTAGTAAGGTTAATAATATATTTAACCCTCTTCTATTCCGTAGCGGATAGCTTAAGTTCGGGCTATATAAGAGCGATAGCTTAGAGAGCTAATAGCTTAGAGGGCGTCTAAGTTAGACGCCGAAGTATCCGGCTTATGCCGCGTATACTTAGCGCAAGACAAAAGTATACTAAACGTATATAGAGGAATTAGTAAGAATTAGTCTCTTAATATCTCTAATAGGTATAGTTAGGGGCGCTTAATATATTGCTATATACTAACTTTTATAATACTAATTCTTCTACCTTATCGAGGATAGCGATCTATTTAGGCCTACTATACTTACGTAAGAAGCATCTATATAGCTAGGTAACTATAGCGAACGCGCTAGGTCCGTAGTACTACTATTAAGCTATATAGAAGAGTTACTAAACTCTAAAGCTAAAGAAGATAAGGAGATAAACGACGCTAATAATATATAGGCGAGGCGCGAGCGTCTCGAATAAGAGAACGCTACGCTATACGAATAGCTCGAACTCTGCGCTCTCTAAATAGAGAATAAACGCTTAACGCGAGAAGTTAGAACGACTACCCTACCGATACGCTTAAGTATAATAGTAAGAAGCCTTAGCTTAGAGCGCTCTAGTATAGCGAGCATTACTAGAGATACTAAGGATAGTACGCGTTATAGTAGCGACGAATATACGCTCTATAAATCTATTAAGCTCCGCTCTCCTAAGCCGTTTAAGGGCGAGACCGTTAAGGAAGCCTAGGAATACGTCCGCGTATATAAAGTAAACTTTATAGCCGCGCCGAGGAAGTTTATAATAGAATACTAGAAAGTAATTACTAGTATTATATTCCTCGTAAGCGAAGCGTAAGAAGCCTAGTATAACGAGTACCCTAGTATACTTCTAGCGGAGTATACTTAGGCGCAGTTCTATAAGTTCCTATATAATATTATTAGAGATTAAGCGAACTACTAGCTACTCGTAACCGTTAAGTACGAGATAATACGCTAAGGCGAAAATTAGAGTATATAATAATTCGTAATAGACCTTAGCAATCTCGAGGTATAGCTCGGCGACTATACTAAGGCGTAGTTAGTTCGCTAGCTTCTCGTAAATTTAAAGCCGTCGCTATAAAAGGATATTATTAAGAACTATATTATCCTAGCGAAGCGCGCTAACCTCGTCGCCCTAGTACGACGCCTTAAATAGGTAGAAAGGTTAATACTACGCGATATAAGCTTACGCGACTATAATAAGGACGCGTCGTACTAGTAGTTAAAGCGTAAGAGAGTCGATAGTAACGCGTATGCCTCTAAAGATAGTTACGAGTCTAACTTAAAGGAGAAGAACTCTTAAGACAAGTATAAAGGTAAAGATAAGGACTAGTAACTTAGGTATTATAGTTATAACGAGATAGGCTACATCTATCTAGATTATCTAAATAAGAATAAGGATAGTAATAAGCCGGCGGTCCGTAAGGTAGCCGTAGGCAAGTTAAAAAAAGCGGAAGCGACGGAGATATTACGTAAGTCTCCGCCGCTAAAGTAGATAGTATAGAGTACCTGCCTATATAATATATACTAGCGGTACGAGTACGAGGAGAAGTTAAGTCTTAGGAGGGCCGTAGGCTAGCTAAGTTCCTTCTCGATAATACTATAGATATTAATATAGTATTACGAGCCTTCGTGCTCTAGTATAAGTTGCCCTTGCAGCCGAACGCGGCCTTGCTGCCGGCTACTACCTTTACGAGTAAACTAGGTTATTATTACGGTGCGCACTATATATATATATAAGGCTCGTAGACTCCTCGAGGATCGAGCGCGTAATTAGAGGGATCTTCTACGTATATAATATACTAGATCCCGATATTATTCTTAGCTATCTATAGCAACGTATATAATAGGTAAGTATCGATAGTAGTATAGATAAATAGCGTTATAGTAACGATCGTTTCGGCTAATTCGAAGTCCGAGAGGCCTATAAGTTCCTTAAGGACCTCTAGAAGGCACCCGCTATATTTATAGTTAACCTAAGTAGGATAAGCGAGGAGCCTACTCTAATACTAGAGGAGTTCTATTAGTTCGACGACGTCCTTAACCTAATAAAGGAAATATAAAGTAGACCTATCGACGGCGCTAAGTATACGATCGACCTAAAGCTAAGTACTATACTACTCTTTAGGCCTCTATACTACTAGTTAAGTAGAGAGCTTAAAGAGCTTAAGGAGTACCTAAAGACTAGGCTTAAGTATAATTAGATCGAGCGTTCTAATAGCGAGGCGAGTACGCCTATCCTATTCGTACTAAAGAAGAATAGCAAGCTATAGTTATATATAGACTACCGTAGGCTAAACGAGATTACGATTAAGAATTAGTACCCGCTCTCTCTTATTAGTAAAACGCTAAATAGACTTATAGGAGCTACGTAGTTTACGTCGCTAGATCTTACGGACGCGTATTATCGCATTTGTATTAAACTAAGTAACTACTAGAAGACTACGTTCCGTACGCGATATAGTTACTACTAATACCGAGTAATGCCCTTTAGTTTAACGAACGCCCTAGTAACGTTCTAGGCGTATATTAACCGCGCGCTAGTAGGGCTAGTAGATATAAGCTACGTAGTATACCTAGATAATATCCTAATCTATAGTAAGACTCGCGAGGACTACGTACGAGACGTATACGCTATACTTAAGAGACTCTATAAATTCGGACTCTACGTATAACGCGCTAAGTATAAGTTCTTCTAAAAATAAGTTAACTTCCTTAGGCTCGTAGTTACGACTAGAGGCGTAGCGATAGACCCTAGTAGGGTAGCTATAATCGCCTTATAGCCGAGGCTAACTACTCTAATAGAGGTTTAATCGTTCCTTAGGTTCGCGAACTTCTACTACTACTTTATCTTCGGATATTTAAGGGTTATAGTACTACTAACTATACTCTTAAAAGGCGCGAAGAATAGTAGGAAGCCGGGGCCTATTAGTTAGAGCGAAGCTAAGGAGTAGGCTTTTCTAAAGTTAAAAGAACGCTTCTAGACCGCGTCGCTTCTTAGGTACTTTAACCCTACGTTACGCTTATAAGTCGAGACCGATACGTCTAACTTTGCTATCGCTAGTATTCTAAGTTAGCTATTCGAGTCGGAATAGTACCTAATCGCGTTCTTTTCGTTTTGTTTATTTGTTTGTTTGTTTGTTCTATTTACGTCCTATAGGAGTCGAAGACTATATAGGACGGGAGCTACTAGTAGCTACCGATCGTATTCTATTATAGGGGTTTCTTATTCGCGCTAAAGACAGACATTATAGGCCGATGCCTAGGGGAGGTGCTCGAAGGAGCGTATAAAAGGAAATAACTATAGAAAGAGAGTATTCCCGAACTTCGAAGGATAGTATAGTCGCCCTTAGAGTATTAGGTTAGGACCTAGTACCCCGTTAGGTAGCGGCGGTAAGGTCGTCCTTAGCTGATCCTACTTAAACTTTAGGGCATGCGGGAGAAGGGTCGAAAGAGAGTAGGTTCCGATTAGTATTCTACTAGAGGACGTTATCGCCTAGAGATTAGGAGTTTTCTAAAGAAACGGCAGGGTCGCCCCCAGGTGTTAGGTCGCTTAGTCAGCTGTTGGGTCGCTTAGTCAGCTGTTAGGTCGCTTAGTCAGCTGTTGGGTCAGGACCTAACACTCCGTTAGTTAGTAATAGCGAGGTTATTTCTTAGCCGATTCTATTTAGACTTAAGAGTATATAAGGGAGGGGTCGTAGGAGGGTAGGTTCTAAGTATCGTTCTATTAGGGGACGTCGGCGCCTAGTAGTCTCGAATTTTCTAAAAACGGCAGGGTCGCCCCCGAGGTATTAGGTCTAGACCTAATACCCCTTAGGGGGAAAGGTAGGGTCGCCTCTAACTATTCGAGTTAAGGAGTCGGTTCGTCCCTTTCCTCTTCCTCGCCTTTCTAAAGGTACTACCTCCTCGTCCCTATGCCTATATCTTCTATAAAGCCTAGTACTAGCCCTCGTAGTATCTTATCTCCTAGTACTTCCTCTAGCGATCTCTCTCTCGCTAGCTAGTTCGGGCGTCTGTTCTAGTAGAACTAGTATGCGAATAGGAGGTGTTCCGGGGTTTCTTAGGATCCGTATTAGCATCGATCGTCTATAGCTTTCCCGATATACTTAAGGCAGCTCCGGAAGTATCCGTATCCTAGTCTTAGAGAGTAGTACGCGCTCGTTATCTCCCTCCGACCTTTTAGAATCTCGGGCGTAGGGTTCTACTTAAAGCGGTTAAAGTAGCTCCCTAGTCTCTATATTCTCCGGGCCTTCTAGCTTTCGAAGTATTATTTCTATCGGTTCTAGACGTACTCCCGGATGTCTTGCTTAGCCTTTAGTTTCTCTAGGTTATAGAAGTGTTCCGCGAACGCTTTAATTATCTATAGTCTCTCCTTATGCTTCTGCTATACGATCTCGATACCGGTTAGTATCTAGTATCTTATCGGGCGAATATCTATCTCTCGGAGTACTACTACTATTAGGGAACTAAGCGGCAGGTTGTCGGCTCTATAGCTATATAGGATTGTCTGTTTCTCTAGCCTAATCTTTAGCGGCAGGAGGTTAGCCTCGAGTTCGGCCGGGACCGTAGGGGACGTACGGAATACGCCTAAGATCCGTTTCGCCGCCCTTGCTTAGATTGCTTCTAGAGGTCGGATAGACCTCTTTAACTGCTACTAGACCGGTAACCCGTAGTCTGCTATTATAGTAATGCATGCCGTATAGATTTTTCGTAGAGATCTTGCTATAAGGCCGTTCTCTATATTAGCGAGGCGTAGTATATAGTTAAACGCTACTTCCGTCTTTACTACCCGGATAGCGATATATTCTTTAAACGATAGGTACGTATCGAACTAGATTCCTAGCTAGCGGATAGCTTTCTTTACTAGTTATACTACGTCGCTACTCGGGAGAGTAATCGTAGCTTCTACGCCTTTCTCTTTAGAGAAGTAAAGGAGTTCTGTCTTCGCTAGGTCGAATTCGACTTCTTAGAGGGCCCCTTCCCTTATAAGCTTTTTAACTTCGCGTTATAGCACCCTTACGTTCTTCCGAAGGCTCGTTAATATAGTAGCTATCCCTATATTATCGATATACGAGAGAGGGTAGACGTCCTATAGGTCTATAAAGAGGTCTCTTATATATATAAGGAAGAGTATCGGGGAGATAGGGCTGCCTTACGGTACTCCTATATCGATTTCGGTTTCTACCTTAATTTAGCCGTCGAAAGAGAGCTAGACTACCCTATGTTCTAGGAACGATTTTATCTATTCGATAATTATATATAGGAGCCGTAATTTAACTATCGTCTATAAAAGTCGTCCCTTAGATACGTAGTTAAACGCTCCTTTAACGTTAAGGAATACGACTAAGGTTTTAAGGCCTCTAGCCTTACTCTTTTTAACGTAGTTCGTAAGAAGTATAGCTATATCTACTACTAACCGTTTCTTGCGTCCTTCTATCTAGGAGTCGTATAGGAGCAGGCCGGTCTCTACGTACTTTCTAAGTCTCTATGCGAGTATCCTCTCGCTAATTTTACCTAGGCAGCTTAGGAGTAAGATAATCCGGTATACCTTAGGGACAGAGTAGTCTAGTTTATTCGGTTTCGCAAGAGTAACGCCTATCGCCTTCCTCTAGTACTTAGGGTAGTAGCCGCAGCTAAGAAGTGCTTAGAATAGAGCGAGGAATGCTTCCGGAATAGCGGCGTATACGTAGCTAATAATCTCTTAAGTTATACTATCTAGTCCGGGAGTCTTGCCCTTAACTCTTGTCGTAGAGCATACTAGTCGTAGTTCCTCTTCCGATAATAGTTCCTAGTCCTAGTCTCCGACCTAGTAGGAGCTCTATCGTGCTCGGAGTCCTCTGTCGGGGGGGGGTCTTAGAAAAAGTCCGTTCTAGAATGCCTTATATTTTCCTACGAATAACGTCTCTCCTTAGATCGTTAGTACTAGGCCTTAAGTCCTAGGCTTCGTATACGACATTGCTTTAAAGATTATCTTCGAATCGGTACCCTCTAGGAATTTATTCTAGTGCTCGCGTTTCGCTCTCTTAATAGCTAGGAAGTACGTATTCTTAGTTTAAAGGTACGCTACTTTCTATTCGGCTATAGGGACTCGGCCGTTACCGAAGATACGAGTATACGTATGCTATATTATCTGTTAGAGGTCTCGAAGCTTAGGCTTCTACTACGGCTTAGACTTAGAGCTAGAATAGCGTTATTAGAGCGTATGCTCGCAGGCCCTTTATACTAGGTTCGAGAGTTTTCCTATAGCCTTTTCTAGGTCCTCCCCGACTTCTAGCTCGTCCTCGCGGGTCGCTAGGTAGTCTTAGAATTCTTTTTAGTTCGCGTCTTTCGTATCGTACGCTATATATAGATTCGGGAGTTGCTAGTTAAGACTACTACGTCCTAGTATCTAGGTTATTATAGCTAAATAGTTTAAGCTAAATTCGAGTATATTCTAGCTAGTTTCTACTCGGGATAGGCTGCCTTTCGTAAAGGTAAGATCTAGGGTACTTAGTACCTAGAGATTTAACCTATAGAATATTAGGACGCCTATTATATTCCTAAGGAGTAGGTTAGATTCCTCGAGCTACTCGAGGAAGCGGAGGGCCCTAGGGCTCGTGTCTTGTCCGTTTATATCTTAACTTAGGTGCCGGATATTAAAATCTCTAGCGAGTAGAACGTCTCGGCCTAGACGTATTCTATAGAGGCTCCGTTCTATAGTCTAAGTCCTATTATTATCCCTCTCGTTATAAACGTTTAGCACTTAGGTTTCGTTGCCGTTAGCGTCTCGGAGGCGGATTAACTAGATATCGGGGTCGCTAAGCAGATCGGGGCTTGCTTCTACTTCTAGTATCCTCCTTATATAAATATAGGTCCGTAGTTATTATCCTGCCCGTAAGTCTAGGAGTATAGGGGTATAGCTAGCGTATAGAATTAGTCTTAGGGGGCCTTAGTCTTCTTATATAAGAATCTATAGTTCTTATACTAGAATAATATCGGCCTTCTCGTATATACCTATCTTAAGTAGGGATTCTAGGGCTTAAGCGCTTCGGTTTACGTTGCCTTAAAGGATATATAGTAGTGTCTCTAATATTCCTTCGGGGGTATAATCGTTTTCGGTCTATCTTTTATATAGGATGCTCTATAGCTTACTCCTCCTACGAATAGGTAGTTCTAGATAGCCTTAGACGCTTCTTCGCGTATATAGAACGCGATAAGTATTAAAGCCCCTATTAGTTCCTTGCGTCGGTCGGCCGGCGTAGGCTAAATAGGCCTATTCTAGATTCGTAGGCTTAGGTTATATTCCTTAATATCCTTTTTAACCTCGTCTAGGCTATAGAGAGTATCGAAGTCGCAGATAGAGACGCTATAAACTACTACTTTATACTAGGTAGTATCGTCGAGAAGTAAGAGGATTAGTATATTTAGGAAGAGTAGTAGTAGGTTCTCGAGTGCCGTATCCTTAGACTTCCGGTCTTAGAAGTATAGGACTAGGTTACTCCTTAACGTTTAGTTAACTCCTATAATTAGGAAGTCTCGGTGCCCCGCCTTCTAGAACGAGGTATTTATCGTCTCTCGGATCTATAGAGAGTCGATCTAGGCACCTTTAGTATGCCGGAAGATTAGGTAGTAGATCTAGTTAGCCTTCTAAGATGTTTTTATCCTTTTTAGTACTATAGTTTAGGTTTCTACGTCTAGCGTAGTCTTCGTGCTTTAAAGGGATATACTACTAGGTAGTATAGGGTTAGTCGAAGTGTTTACCTTAGCTATAGTAGCGTATATAGGCCGTTATTCCTATTATTCCTCTTTTAGCCGGGCGGTTTTTTAAGGTAGTTAAGGTAGGCGGGCAGTCGTACGGACTACTAATTTCGTCGCTTATTCGAGGGAGGCGACCTACCTTGCGATAGCGTCGGCTAGTCTAGCCGGGAGTCTATAGCTCTCGGTATAGTCCCGGAAGATCTTAATTAGGTTAAGGAGTTCTATTTCCTCCGAGGGGTCCGTTACGAGTCCTGCTGCTTCGACTAGTAGCGAGCGGGCTTCCTAGAGTTTCTCTATAATCTTCTTACGCTAGACTACCTTAGTAAAGGGGTCTAGCGCTGCTCGGTTGCCTATTAGGCGGTCCTACGTAATATGTTCGTTATTTATTAGTAAGAGAGGTCGTTTCTAGGAGAGAAGCGGAATAAGGGGGACTAGGGTCTTCTTCTAGCGTCTAGAGGCTTCGTTCGTATCTAGTTCTATCGTTTCTCGGAGCTAGTAGCTCGGAGAGTCGTCGAGGGAGGGGGGGGATTGTTTAGCACTATGTCTAGGGGGGGCCCCGTTCAGGTGCTTTTTTAGGGTTTTCTAGTATTCTCGGTTCCCCTGTTCCCTCTAGCTAGAGGTACGGTTAGGTAGGGTACTTAGCCCGGCCTACTATATAGATATAGGCGCTACGTCCTATAGAGATCCGTATTCTACTTCTATTTCGGTAGAGGTTCGGTATTTAACTATTTTGCTATTAGTTAGTTTATAGGAGGGTCGTATAGTAGTCTTACGCCGAGAGAGCTACTTATATACTCTATTTCTAATCGCGTTCGGGTCCTAGCCTACTTACGACACTAGGGCACTCTTCTACTTATATTATAAGAGAAGGTATACTTTAAGTAGAAGTATTCGGGCCTACGGCGACGTTTTATCTATATAATAGTTTAGGGGGCTTTACGTAGGTAACCTAGTATAAACAGGAGCGAAATATAGACCCTTACTCTCTAGAAGTACTAGGTCTCTACGACTAATACTCTACTTAAAGTAGAGGTAGAGTAGCCTTCTAGGGGAGAAGTACAAGTATCGCCTATAAACCCTTTATTCCTTTACTAATCTACTCGAATCTAAATCTATTATAGACTCTAGGTTACCTTAGTATAAAGTATATAACAAAAGAGAGAGGTTTTATTAGTTTATAAAGTCGTGCTTTTTCTACTACTATAGCGGCGTTAGTATTAGTATTACCGTTCCGACCTTAGTAGGTCTTTTATAGAAGGGAACAAGCTCTTTCGAATAGCCTACTCGGATTTTAATACGAGTATCGTCTCGTAGAGTAGTAGCTTTATAAAGTTAGCGTAGTTTATTAGTAGTATTATAGCTCTAGCTAGGCCTAAGGCTTAGTAGCAAGGCACGGGCCGGGCTAGTAGGCCGCCTATAGTAGAAAATTTCCTCGGGCGCAATATAGTATAGTACTACGGGAGGATAAGGTGATTTCTCTACAAGTTTAGGGGCCGGCGAGGCGTTCGGTAGCTTAAAAGAGAGCTAAGGATGCGGCGGGTCGCGTAGTATATATTTAAGGTCGGCGGTCGATACGGCAGTAGAGCTACGGCGGAGGTAGCTTATATCTAGCGTACTTTTATCTTACGAGAGTATGCGTTCTTTTCGTAAAAGATAATTAATACCGAGTATAACTACGAGGTCTATAATAAGGAACTCCTCGTAGTAGTAGAATCCTTTAAAGTATAGAGGCCTTATCTCGAAGGCGCTACGTATAAGGTAGAGGTACTAGTCGACTACGCTAACCTAAAGGCCTTTATAGGCATAAAGTAGTTAACGGGCCGATAGGCTAGGTAGGCTACGTTCTTAGCCCTATATAACTTTATAATTAGTTATAGAGCGGGCAAGCTAAATATAGCCGACGCGCTATTAAGGCGTAGCGATTATATAAAAGATACGTAGGCGATAAACAACCTATTACTATCGCTATAGTAGAAACTCTAAGTTTAGAGCGACCTCCGAGTAGGTAGACTAGTTATAAACCGTATTAAGGCCGCCTATAACCGCTAGTATATAATAAACCGGAGGGCGGCAACGAAAGCGGCTAATAGGACGGAGCCCGCTAGCCCCGAACGCTACGAGCCGGGTCCGTATAGATTCGCGCTACTAATATAGGTCGCTAGCGCTATTATTACGAAGGAACGGCTATACGCTAATACCTTAGACCTAGTAATTAGGTACGTAGCTACGCTAGTCTAGCTAGACCCGATAGCGAAGGAGCTATATACGTAGGCAGAGAGTAATAGAGGCGAAAGTAATAAGTATACTATCTAAGATAGGTATATATATCGCGAAGAGGTATTATACCTTTCTTACGACCTCGTATTACGAACGCAAGTAATTCGTTTATACTACGACGACTTCCTAGCTAGCTATTTCGGTAAGAATAAAACTATAGAACTCGTTAAGAGAAATTACTAGTAGCTAGAGGTTAACGAGGACGTTAAGTAATACGTCGAATCGTATAGTAGCTATTAGAAGGCGAAAGCGAGGCGCTACCGTCCCTATAGCGAGATAGTTACGCTTCCTCTACTAGAACGGCTATAGAAAGATCTATCTATAGACTTTATTATAGACCTTCTACCGAGCAAGCGTAATAGTCGTATATTTAACGCGATCCTTATAATTATCGACTGCTATTTTAAGATAGTAACTTTCGTTCGGACGACAAAGCGCTATATAAGCGTAGAGCTTATAGATATCCTACTTAATAAAGTTATACGACTTCGAGGTATATCTAGTAGTATTATCTCTAATAGAAGGTCTATATTTACTAGCTAGTTCTAGTTAGACTTCTATTTCGAGATATACGTAAAACGTAAGCTAAGTATAGCATTTTACCCGCAAATAGACGGCTAGACTAAACGCGTAAACTAGACGCTTAAGTAGTACCTACGTATCTATTACGAGGAGAACTAAGACGACTAGGCGTCTATACTAGCCTCTATAGAATTCGCGTATAATAATAGTCTAAATGCGATACTAAAGATATCGCTATTCTACGTTATCTACAAGTTCGACCCGGATCTAATAATAGAGACTCGTAAGAGAGACGTAACCGAATCTTAAGATACGATTCTACGAGGAGAAGTACTAGTAGTAAAGAACGCTATAGAAAGGTTAAAGCAGAATTACGAGGAGTTAATAAAGCGCTAGTAGTAAGTAAGCGAGTCGTAGGCTAAGTATTATAACTAGAAGTATTAGCTAAAGGAATATAAGGTTAGCGATATAGTTCTCCTATCTATAAAGAACCTAAAACTAAAGGTACTATTAAAGAAGCTAGCGGATAAGTTCGCT
Source organism: Cercospora zeina (assembly GCA_022702355.1). Lineage (NCBI taxonomy): Eukaryota > Fungi > Ascomycota > Dothideomycetes > Mycosphaerellales > Mycosphaerellaceae > Cercospora > Cercospora zeina. Next base: position 1,618,904 of record JAKLWX010000013.1, read on the forward strand.
AGACTATTTAAAGTAATCGATATAGTCGGGAAGTAGGCGTACCGCCTAGCTCTTCTAATAGGATTACGTATCTATAATATCTTCTACGTATCCCTTCTAGAACTCTAGTATAGTAGCGAATCTTAGGAGACTAGCTTGCCCCTCGTAGATAATAAAGGCGAGTAAATAGTCGAGAAAGTACTAGAAACCTAAGTCGAGAAGAGTAAGAGGAAGTAGCTAGTCTAGTAGAAAGGCTAGCTAGAAGAATATAATACGTAGGAACCGATCGAATATATTAGAAAATATAAAGCGCTCGAGGAATTTAAGGCGTAAGAGTAGAGTAAGAGGAGCTTACGTAAGCCGCAAAGTCGACTATTATAGCTACTACGCTACTAATTAACCGTCGCGACTACTATAACTTACGACGAGTACGCGCTAAGCGCTAAGGCTGCGACGAAACGTTACGTTACGAAAGTTACTAAAAGGAATAGAGGATATAGAGTAGAGAGAAATTATTTATTTATAGCGCTCGTAGGCGTAGCGTAAATAGGCCGTAGCGCTAGCGTAGAATAGAAGTACGAAATAAGGTAGTAGACTATACGAGTAGCGTAGGAGAAGCGCGAGGAGAGAGTATAAGAAGAGCGCGCGATGCGCTAGCTTACTCCTTTATATCTTCGCTCTTATCCTTCTTATCTTCCTTATCCTCCTTATTATTATCCTCCTTCTTCTCCTCTACTATAAAGGCCTCGTTATTAGAGACCTCCTCTATTTAGCTAGCGAGGCGGTCGGTATAGGCGGTATAGACTACTATATCGAGGGCCTCTTTCGAGGCGCTAAATAGGCCTAGACGCTACGAAGAATATTAGTAACGCGCACGAGGAGTATATAACTCGCAAGATATACCTCGTACTTAAGCTTAAAGAGCTTAGAGGATAGGGCGATCTACTTACTAGCTATAAGTAGCTTAGTAGTAGAAGGTCCGCTACTAACTAGTAGCGCGCTAGCTCCGCCCTTCTTTAAAGTCTTAAAGACCCTAGCCGACTTGCCCTTATTAGACTATAGGACCTTAAGGCTATCGGCGATTAGGGCCTATAGATTAGTAGAGTAGTAGTAGAGCTGCTCGGTACGTGCGGCCGGCCTGCCCTCGGCTAGCTTAGCGAGGTAGAAGCGTAAGCGCTTCGACTACGTAATAATATCTAAGTTAGTATAGCAGTCGTAGGAGTAGTTATTATTATTATAGTACTAGTAATTCTTCTTCTTACTTAATTTTATAACCCTATTATACGGCCGAACGCCGGCTATACGTACTATATTAGTAAGGAACTCGTAGCTAATACGTACGTAGAACACCGGACTTACCCGTTACTAAATATAAGAGATAATAATAATAGTCGTTATCTTTAGTAGTAGAGAGGTCGGTAATAGTATAGGGATCGGCTAAGATTATAGGAGTAGAGTTCTTCTTAGGAGGTATAATACTTATAGAACGAGTACTAAGAAAAGACTAGGAAGATATATAAATAGTATAAGGCGGGAGCAGGGCGCTTATCTAAAGATAGTATACTAGAATAAGTATTAACGTAATTAGGCGCGAACTTATAGCCTATACCTACCCTATAATTAACGCGCGGCCTATATAGGGTCTATAATATAAAAGTCCCTTAAGATCTAGTACGTTACTATAGTACTACTAAAAATCGCGTACGACTATAAGGTAGTAGAGCAACGCAACCGTAACGTAATAAGAACGTAAGCGGCCGGCTACCGTATTAATTTAGACTCTCCTACGAGCTAAGATAGCTCTATAAAGAAGAGGAGATAATTATAAGAGCGATAGCTTAGGGGGCTAATAGCTTAGAGAGCGTCTAAGTTAGACGCTAAAGCATCCGGCTTATACTACGTATACTCGGCGTAAGATAAAAGTACGCTAAACGTATATAGAGGAATCGGTAAGAATTAGTCTCTTAATATCTCTAACGAGTATAGTTAGGGGCGCTTAATATATTACTATATACTAACCTTTATAGGCTAACCCTCGTTCTTAATATACTCGTCGATAATATCTCGTAGTTAAGAACTACGTATTAGTATAATCGTAGTTAAGCTCTAACGAGTCTTTATATCTTATATTAGGCGCAAAACCTTATTAGGCGTCTTCTTCTACTATTTATACCGTTTCGAGTACGGATATAGATCTGCGATCCTCTTTCGCTATAGTGCTATAAAACTCTCGAAGCGTTAAGTACTAGAGTTTACCTTAACTATAAGTTTATAGAACTTTATAGGGAGCGGTTATTAGTATAGCTTCTACCGACTACGTTTGCTAACTACGTATACTTTATAGAGAGAATATATAGTACCTTTATTAGAACCGTAGCTAGACTTCCTACTTTAAGCTAACATAAGGCGTTCGTATCTATCTTCTTATCCTATCGTTTCTATCCTTCGTTCCTTAGCTCGATCTTAAAAGTAGCGAAGAACTTCCTTAAGGAGAGCTAGATTATATATATAAAGTATAGGAACTATTCTAAACGGGAGAACTCGTAGTCTTTAGTATCTAATATCTCTTCTATATCTCTATCTATTCCTTAAAGAGGAAGTTATTTAATTAAGACTAATAGCTTCGCTATACGTATACGCTCGCGAGAGCAAATATTAATAGCCTCGACGCTAGAACTCGTTAGTTAAGAGATATATATATAGGAAGGATACGTATATAGTAGTATATAGTATATTATTATTAGAAGTATTATCTGCTATTAGCGCTATAAGCCTATTAGAGATTTCGAAACGAGTAAGTACGTTAAATAGTAGATCCGCTAGAACTTCGCCCGTATAATAGCCCGAAATATATAGAAAGGCTAGTATAGCCTTATGCTAGGCCTACTCGCTATCGATCTAGTAGCTTTATATTATAAGGAATAATACTCGGAGCATCCCGGCGTACTAATCGTCGAGGGCGATAGCTACCTAGAAGGTTCTAGATAGCTAACGTTTTAGATTATCCTCGGAGTAATTAACTACGTCTTAGATATATAACTTAATTATAGTAGCGCTCTTAAAGTCGATAGATCTAGTCTCCTCTAATAGATATTCGTAGGTATACTAAACTACGAGACTTTCGAAGAAGTTTAAGAGTAATCTAAGCTAGGAAACTATAAGCCTATATAACTCTAGAAACTTTAACTAGTCTAGGTACTCGGTTCTAGTAAAACTTTTCTTAAGCCGTTCCTATAAATAGGAACCGTTAGTATATCTACGTTATATATCTCTATAAAGCGTAGTCGGCGAGCGTACTCGGGAAGCGTAGTCGGCAAGCGTAGTCGGCACCTTATTTTCGTAATAATAAATACTAAACTTATAGATTAATCTTTAGTAGCCTTAATAACTTCTCTAGTAACTCTATACTCCTAGGAGGTATCTTCGTAGCCTACTAAATCGAGGTACTTTTATAGAGCTTTTATTCCGTTACTTAGTCCTAGGTATTTAATAACTCTATTATATCCTCTATAAATAACCCTCGGGGCATACGTTTCCTAGTCTATACCTTTAACGAAAAATCTCTAGGCCTATAACGTTCGCGTATTCGAGTTCTATTTTATAGGATTCGAAGATATTCTACTATACTTATCGTAATACCTCGCCTCTTCGAGCTACTAATAGTAGTAGTAAAAGCCCTCGAACAACTAGGTATACTCCCGCCGCTATATCTATATACTATTAGTTTCGACCTAGTCCTTAGAATCCTCTAGCGGCTTAGTAAGGTTAGCTAGAGATAGTATCCTATCTCGCGTACTAGCTTAACTACTTAAGATATTCGTAATTAGATAGCGTCCCTTCCTCTACTATTATACTACCTTCTTAATCGGACTAGAGTCGACGAGAGACGGCTGCGATTTAGAGTTAGTCTATCGTTTACGAAGCTATATACTTATACGTCTCGAGGAAGAAGGAAGTATAGTACTACTACGTCGTATCGAAGTCGTAGGATATACTAGTAATACTATAATATAAAGTATATAGTACTAAGAAGGAATCGTAGAACTAGAGAGTAAAAGCTAGTAGAGTAATAGAGGTAAATAATATTTATAGGGGCGATTAAGTTTTATTAGTATAAGTACTAGCGAGGTGTCTCTATTATAGGCCGACGGCCTATCCTAGTAGCGTTATAGAGACGGGCACCTCTAGTACTCTTATTAAGCTTATAATAGTCGCGACTAATAAATATACTAAGTACTCTTTAATTATAGTAACGCTATAGTCGCCTTCGAGGGTAAGTATCTTACTAGCGTAAGAGGCTAGTAGCGTTAATAAAGCTTAAGTCGAAAAAGTAGAGTTAGACTTAGCCTAAGTAGATAAACCTATTATAAAAAGAATTTAGAAATTACTTAAAGACTATATAAAGCGATATAATACTATATAGTAGAAGGCTAGAAATAATACTAAAAGTAAGAAGAGGAAAAAGAATATAGCAAGCTAGAAGTTTAAGGTATAGCTAGAGCTCCTAGATCTAGTACTAGCTTTAAAGAAAAAGTAGTAGTATATCTCCGAAGGCGCAACCGCTATATAAGAGAATAAGGCTAGCATTAAATATACTTAGCTATCGAAGGTAAGACTTAAGCCGTCTATAAGAATTATAAAGGAGAATTATATATTCGGTAAGCTACTATAAACCGAGAGGTAGAGATAAGAGATATAAGTTAAAGAGGGCCGGCTAGTACTACGACGTAAACCGTAGACTAATATACCGTCGGCGGCTATAACTAATCTTAACTTACGAGATATAGTAGTACTAATTAGCTATCCGTATTCTACCTAGCCTAAGAGGAGTTATAGAGCTTCTATATAAACTCTATCTCTAGCGACTAGAATTTATATATAAAGGTCTCGGAGATAGCGAGCTTATCTATAGACGTACCTAGAAGCTACTCGACGATGTCCTAAAAGCTAAGTCCTCCTTCCTACTTAGAATCGAGCTATATTTCCTATAGAAGCTCTTCGTATACCGACTCCTTTATATCGAACTTATAAGTATATAACTAGAACGCTAGCCTATTTCGCTTAGCCTACGCTTTAGACGTAACTAGCTTCCGGAACCTATTACTATCCTAATCGTATCCTAATAGGATAAGCTAATCTAGGACTTCTAGAGTCTAAGCAAAGCGATTAGCTATATTAAACTTAGAGGACTTCTAGGAGAGATAGTTGCGATATACTACGTAGTAATAGGGCAGGAAAATTTCCGTTATAGTTAGAAGACGGCCTTCTACTATTAGCTCCTACTACTAGTTAGTATATAGTCGGTAGGCGTAGTCGGTACTAATTTACCTTCGCTTTTGCTATAGATACTAATATGCGGACTAATTTTATAAGCCCTCTATAAGGCTCTATAAAGCATAGAGTATACTTCTAGTCTAATCGGAGGTACTTAAATGCGTCCTAAAGAAGCTATTAGTTCTAGCGGCGATATACTCTTAATAAGAGCTACTTACGTCCGCTCTCGAGACTTAGAACACGTATCTCCTCTTATTCCTAGATTATAGCCTCTTAATAAGGTCTATTTCTTACTATAAGGAACTCGGCCTCTCCTTTATTAGTTATATAATAAACTCGGCTTAACTCTTATATTACGCGCGTAGTATCGCAAGCGTATATACCTTCTTCTTAAACTATCGAATAGCCTTATTCTAAAAGGCGTAGACGGCGTAGCTCCTCTATACGGCCTACTCGCTCTTAGTAGCGACTCGAAGGCGGAGGTTAGTTATTTTATAGCTAGTACTAGCCGACCTTACTAGTAAGACGTAGGGTACCTACGGACCCGACTTAAACTAATTAGTATTATACTAGTAGTTATAGTTATAGTGCGGGTCGTCCGCGCCTTTCTCCTTCTTAATATTAAAATAGAAGCTTTCCTTATTCTAGTTCGCTACCTATATAGTAGGCCTATCCCGCGCGCGCTTACGTTTCTTATCGTCTCTATTATACGTTATTTGTTTGTTTGTTTATTCTATTAACGTGCTATAGGAGTCGAAGACTATATAGCACGGGTAGGCCTAATACCTAACCGGTCGTATAAGAGAGAAAAGCCTCCTAGGCTAAAAAACTCTTAGTCTTAGAGGTACCTTATTCGCGCTAAAAATAGATATTATAGGCCGATGCCTAGGGGAACTAGAATTTCGCTTAGTGCGCCTTAGCGCTAAGCGCTAAGCTCTATATATAGAATTTTAGCATCTAAAATTAGTAGTAGATATAGCTAGTATAGTATATCGAGTTAGTATAGAAGGCCTCTATTTCTATTCGTCTCGGACCTAGAGGGTCGTCTCTAGGAATATATATTCTAGGTAGGAAGGGTCTGCCTTTCTCCCTTCCTTCTATAGCTCTTTTTAGTAAGTAAATAGCTAATCTCTTACCTAGTAGCTGCCTCCTCTCTCTGCTCCTATCCTACCTACTTCTATTCTCTCTTTTCTACCTCTTCTATAGTAGGGTTCTACCTTAGTTCGTTAGGTAGTCTTAGGGTTATCTTAAGGTAGTTCTTATCTTATCGAGTATATAGCTAGTAGTAGCGAAGTAGGATTGTCTTATATGCCCTTATACTTAGCTAGTATACTCGAGAGCATCTATTTCTACCTACGGCCGCGTAAAGGCGTATAATAGGACTTCGTAGGCCCTATTATACGTTAGTACTACCGACTATATTAGCCGACTATATAGATTATTACTTACGCTATCCGGTCGTACTAAGTATAGTACTCCTCTCTTTAGGCCTTAATCTTCTTCTACTACTACTCCTTCGATAGGGAGCTCTATATATTATTAGAGCCGATAAAAAGCTTCTTCTACTAAGTAAAGGACTTATTTCTAGCTCTACGCTACTTATCTACTGCCTACGAAGTCCTATTATACGCCTCTACGCGGCCGTAAGTAGAAATAGATGCTCTCGAGCATACTAGTAAAGTATAAGGGTATATAAGACAATCCTACTTCGCTACTACTAGCCGCATACCTAATAAGATAAGAACTAAGATAAGAACTACCCTAAGATAACTCTAAGACTACCTAACGAACTAAGGCAGAACCCTACTATAGAAGAGGTAGAAAAGAAAGAATAGAAGTAGGTAGGATAGGAGCAGAGAGAGGAGGCAGCTACTAGGTAAGAGATTAGCTATTTACTTACTAAAAAGAGCTATAAAAGGAAGGGAGAAAGGCAGACCCTTCCTACCTAGAATATATATTCCTAAAGACGACCCTCTAGGTCCGAAACGAATAGAAATAGAGGCCTCTATACCGACTCGATCTACTATACTAGCTATATCTACTACTAGAACTAATTTTAGATATTAAAATTCTATATATAGAGCTTAGCGCTTAGCTTAGCGCTAAGGCGCACTAAGCGAAATTCTAGTTCCCCTAGGCATCGGCCTATAATATTCGTTTTTAGCGCGAATAAGATACCCTAACGACTAAAGAGTTTTTATAGCCTAGGAGGCTTTTTCTCTTACGACTAGATAGGCCTCGGCCTACCTATGCTATATAGTCTTCGACTCCTATAGCACGTTAATAGAATAAATAAACAAATAAACAAATAAGCTACTTATCTACTATAGCTCTCTTAGGCGATATATCTACGCGCCGGCTACGCTCGCGAAGGGTATTAGAATTAGAAGAGTAGTTATCTATATCTTTCCTTATAGCGCCTAGTCGTATCTAAAGTACGGAAGTACTTATACTATTTAAATCCTTATCTATAAGGTAGAGACGCTTCTATAAACTATTAGAGGGCGCAGCACTTATCGAACGTCGCTTTTATCGCGCTATTATCGCAAGCTTAATCGCTAAGAAGAGATAAGTATCGCGAGGTATATAGTAAATATATACTTAAAATTCGGTAGTAATATAGATATAGCGGCGGTTAAGGTAGTAGTTATTATAGTAGGAGCTAAGTACGACGAATTCTAGCTTTAGGTGCGCTAGAAGCTTAGTACGCGGCTGTTCCTACCTAGCCGCTAGCTTACTTCTATACGTAGAGTTTAGCTTCTTATACTATAGTTAGCTACTATAGTCGGCGATATTATATAATATATCGCTTGCCTAATATAGCGTATACTAATATATACGACTATATACGAATAGTAATAGCTATAGACGCACTCTAGAGCTAGAAGCCGTCGTATACGTTACTTAGATTAACCTTACTATCGCTAGCCGAAAAGAGTAACTACTATATACTTATATCCTCGACGACCGCTCGTCTACTCGTCGCTAATAGTTACTTCTTAGCTTATACTATTAACGACTACTTATCTCTTTAGTATAGACGGCTACTTCTTAGCTTATATTATCGACGACTACTCGTCTTCTTAGCGTAGACGATTACTTTTTAGTTTATACTATCGACGACTACTAGTCTCCTTAGCGCTAATAGTTACTTCTTAGCTTATACTATCGATAACCGCTCCTTTTCTTAGTATCGAAGTAGTATTAATAATTATTTTTCTCTTCTACTATTATAACGACTCGGTTCCTTAATATAAAAGTAGGCTAGAGAGTCTATTTTTCTATTCTACTACTATATTACGACTACTTAACTAGTAATACTATAGAGTACTAGTAAGTCTAGCTCTTTCCCTTCTATAGTCTTTTATATATTCGTAGAGAACTTCGAATAACGAAATATATATACTATAGTCGATATTATCTATATAATGCCCGGATATAATCTATACTATAGTAAATATTTGCGTCTATTACTATATTCTACGAAGTAGCGAAAGCGATTATAGCGTTCGCGTAACTATAACTTCTACTAGGTAAAGATCGGTAGGGGTGTCCTAATATAGTAGTAGAATGCGATATAGTTCTACTATATAGCGCTATTAAACTCTAACTCCCCCCCTTATAGGCCCGCGTATTCCGGCGGTCGTATACGATTTTCTAGTACTCCTATCTGCCCTAGCCCTTCTCTCTTATACCTCTATCTATCCGCTCCTTCTAACTCTTTAATATCTCTATCTATACTACTTAATACCTTCTTTTATTTCCTAAGCGGACTTAGATATAGAGTTTAACTCGAGCCCTCCTTTACGAGTATATCGTAATATAGATACTAATATACCGCCGTTAGTACTACCTCTACGCGTAGGAAATAAGGCTACTAAGTAGCGGCGAATATAGCTACTAAAGGCTACGGTACTAGACGACGAGTCTCGTAGGAAGGTAGTAGTTCTATAGAAAAAAGCGATAGCTATAAGGACAATATAGCGATAAACGAGAGCTAGTAAGTCTAGTATCTCGAAAAGGTAGTTAATACTAGAGATAGCAGCCTTATAAGAGATTCGTAAGCTTTAGCGAACGATAGCTTTATATATCTAGAGGGTCCCTTTTTAGCGTATTATTCGCGAGATTATAATAGATAGAGGTAGTAGCGATATTATTAGAATTTAGGTAGTAGTACTTAAATACTTATAGGAAGTAGCGGAGGTATTTCTCGTTACGGAGTTCGAGATTTCTAACCTTCTAGCGATCTACGCGAAGCGCGTTACCCTATAAGTAAAGGATATGCACCTATATAGTTATCTACGCTACTAGTTTACTAGCTAGAACGGAGGAGGGAATAATAATATAGGTATATAATACTAGGTTGCCGACTATAATTGCCGACTATAAAGAGCCTAGTATACGTTACTATACTTAGAAGCTTAGAATTAATATATACGGCGCGGGTAAAGCTATAGCTAGCGCGCTAGCGAGCCTAACGTCCGCCTTAGCTAACCTATATACCCTTACTAAACTATTAGTAATACTACTACCTCTACCTCCTTAGAACTTATCGGCGGTCGCGCTTTATTAGCTTATTATTATCGCCTTTGCCTACGAAGTCCTATTATATACCTCTACGCGGTCGTAGGTAGAAATAGGTAGCTCCGGCTATGCTAGCAAAGTGCAAGGCAACCTCCGGGCGTAGTTTTTTAAGCGCACGGTAGGTTTAAAGTCTAGAAATCCGTAGAAGCGTAAACCGAGCGAACTCTAACGAATACTACAAACTAGAGCTAGCGCGGCTAGAACTAATATAAGATTTAGTACTAAGAGACTAGACTAGAATCTCTAAATAGTAAATTCTATCCTAGGCTTAAGGGCTAGAGTAGTAACCTAGTACTAAAATAAGCTAAAGAGGAGGAAGGAGTATACTATAATTAAAGCTTTAAAGTAAAGTAGAAAGAGCAGAGAGGAGCATAGGACAAAGCAGCTAAAACCCTAAAGAAAACGTCCTAGTTTAGATAGAAAGCAGGATAATAAGCTAAATAAGAGGCCTAGTATCCTCTTAAGAAGCACTTTAGAGAGAAAGGAAGATATACCTCTACGTACTAGCATGCACCTCTAGCACTACTAGGTTTAACTACTTATTCTAAGGGATTAGGAACCCCGTCTATAGGGCCTATTTACCTACTAGGTCCTATAGTAGAATTATATAATAACTAGTAGAACTATAAGAATAGAGATATTTATCTAAGGTCTAGCTTTCTTAGATACCTTATAATAACTCTAAAGGTAGAGTATCTAATAAAAGTAACCCTTATTCTATATTTAAGGCTACCTATAATAGAAGGGCTAGTTTAGAATGCTACTACTTAATATAATTTCTATAAATATAGGTTATATAACTTAGATACTAAGTAAGGTAGAAAGTTTAAGGTAGGAGTATAATATTAGAGAGGGCTCCTACTATAGACTAGTAGTACCCTTAGTATAAGGTAAATAATAAGTAGCTAAAGACAAGAATAAGAGTATAAAGAGGAAAAGAGGAGGGAGTGCTACCCTAAACCTAGCTTCTATAGTACCTTATAAAAGGAGGGCTAAGTAGAAATAATAAATAAATACTAAGAACCTAATCTATTAGTAATATAATCTAAAGGGAACTATACTATACTAAAACATAACCTAAGAGACACCGACCCTAGGACTTACGCCTCTAAAGCTATAAGATAGACGTAGGAAAAGAAGTAATACTACTACTAAGGTACTTAAAAATTATAATATAGCTGCTATTATTATCTAAAAGAAATGCACACCCCTAATATAAGAGCCTAGCAACCTCTTAGTTATATATAAAAGAACGTAAGGAGTTTTTATAGCTAGGGGCTTACCCTAAGATTTTCTTCTCTAGATAAATATATAGTATACGCTACGTGCTCCCTAAGGGAGACAGATCGGCAAATAAATTTATCTATCTATCTATTATCGCCTTTCTTTTTTATACCTTCTAACGAATTTTCGTATTACGCGTACGAAGCATACTACCGCGCACGTTAATCGTAGCTTAATCGACTACTTTTCTCTCGCCTCTCTATATATTTATAATAGCTTAACTTCCTACTAATAAGCCTAGCTAGTTCGCTAAGTAATACTTCTCTAGCCGAGATATAGCGTCTGCTTCTTCTTTATTTAAAAACTCTTCCCTACTCGAAAACTCTCTTATAGATAATAGTAATATCGACCCTAGACTTCTTAGTAACTAGGCGCCCTCTTTCGACTAACGTAGCGCTTCTACTCCTCCTCTCTTAATTTCTAACCTCTTTGCTTATAATAGTAATAACTAAGGAGCTACTAGTAGAAACGACTAGAATAGTTCTCGTAGAAACGCGAATAGTAATAATAGAAATAACGAAGATAACGGCTCTATTATTAATATCGACGATAGTAATAGCGACGAGAGTAATAGCGACGAGAGTATTATACCGCCTGCCCCTCTCTCTTAGCTTTCTAGGAAGGCTCTATAGAAAACTATACTAGGTAGTCGGCCTCGTCTCGATAAGTAGAAGCTCGCTTACTAAATAGCTCGTAAGAGATAGATCGAGAGAGATAATATAGTAATAGTAGCGGCAGTAGTAGTAGCTAGAGGAGTAGTAGGTAGAAAACGATTACTAGATAGAAAACGAGTAGCGAAAAAGGGACTAGCTAGAAGGAGAACGGCTAGAAAAGCACTAGCTAAAATAGTAGTAGTAGATAGAGGAGGTCTAGCTTATAGAGCTAGTATACGGAAGACTTATCGCTATAAGCTAGGTAGTAAGTTATATAGTCGGCATTTATAGTCGGTATTACTAACTTATACTCTAGCTATCGCGCTCCGAGAGATCTATAAGTACTAGAAGTCTATAGATCTACTTATACTAAAGCTACTCTACCTACGAAGTCCTATTATACGCCTCTACGCGGCCGTAGGTAGAAATAGATGCTCTCGAGTATACTAGCAAAGTATAAGAGCATAAAAGACAATCCTACTTTGCCGCTACGTAGCCGTATACCCGATAAGATAAGAACTAAGATAAGAACTACTCTAAGACAACCCTAAGACTACCTAACGAACTAAGGCAGAACCCTACTATAGAAGAGGTAGAAAAGAGAGAATAGAATAGAAGTAAGTAGGATAGGAGTAGAGAGAGGAGGTAGCTACTAGGCAAGAGATTAGCTATTTACCTACTAAAAAGAGCTATAGAAGGAAGGAAGAAAGATAGACCCCTCCTACCTAGAATATATATTCCTAGAGACGACCCTCTAGGTCCGAGACGAATAGAAATAGAGGCCTTCTATACCGACTCGATATACTATACTAGCTATATCTACTACTAGAACTAATTTTAGATATTAAAATTCTATATATAGGGCTTGGCACTTAGTAGCTTAGCGCTTGGCGCCAAGCCATACTAAGTGAAATTCTAGTTCCCCTAGGCATCGGCCTATAATATCCGTTTTTAGCGCGAATAAGACACTCCTAAGACCGAGAGTTTTTTAGCCTAGGATACTTTTCTCTCTTATACGACCGGTTAGGTATTAGGCCTACCCGTGCTATATAGTCTTCGACTCCTATAGTACGTTAATAGAACAAATAAATAAACAAATAAACTAAAGCTACCCTTTAGCTACCTCGTCTACGAAGTTTACTATAACGTTTCTAGAGGCTTAGCTATTTCTTAAGGAGGTTACTATTAGTAGGCGAGCGCCCTTAGTACTCTATAGGAAGCCGCTAAGAGTGCTCTAGTCTACCTCTTCTCGAGTATATATACTCCTAGTCGTTCTATATTCGATTAATATTAACTATATTATAGGTACTAACGTTGCTACGATTTACGTAAAGCAAGTAACTATTTAGTAGAGGGATATAGATAGATTAATCTTATTGCCGGTCTACCTCTTTATCTAGAGTAAGTAGCTTTGCTCTAGTATTATATAAAAGGGAAAATTCTATAAAAAACTCCTTATCTTCCTCTTTATATTTATAGTTAGTAGTTACTTCTTCTGTCTTGCCTTTCTTTAAGTAAAATTAAGCTCTCTTATTAGCTTGCTCTCCTTCTTAGACTCCTCTTTATCTCCTTATTCCTTTATAGCTTCGTTCTCTCTTATTAATCTCTTCTTTAGCTAGGGAGAACTAGTCTAATAATCCCTCTTAGATTAGCTACTTAGCTATAGTATTAAGGCCTCTTAGTATTAAGTATATATCTTCTTATAAGCTAGTTCCTACTACTATAAATAGCTAATATCTATTACTCTAATAGTTTTAGTAGGATATATAAATATACTTAGTGTCCTAGATACTTTAGTTATATAAGTATATTAGAATAACTCCTAGGACTCTCCTCTTTATTAGGTATGCTTTAAGTCTAATATATCCTGTCCTAATTAGGGTAATTATTATGCTTATAGGCCTTAGGGCTTCCTTATAAATCTCTCTAGCCCTAAATTATCCTACTATAGCCTATACTACTAGTTGCTCTCTTATTATGCCCCTCTTTTATCTAGCCTTCTCCTATTCTTAGTCTTATTTAGTAAGCTCCTACTAGTTCTTAACTCCTATCCTTATTTAAAGTAGCCTCTAGCTTAGAGTTATCTCCTAAATTTCTTATACTCTTATCTTATATTACCTGCTATACTAGTTGCCTCTTCTCCTTACCTTTTATTCCTTCTAGGTAATTCCTTTATATACTTACTTAATATACTAGTAGGTTAAGTTGTTTGCTTTATTCTCTATATATTATTTAGTAAGGTCTTAAGTATAGAACTAGATTAGAGAGATGCTTGCTTCCCTCTAAAGGACTATAGCTGCAACTAACTTATATATACCTATAATGTTCCTTAAAGCTTAGTTCTAGACTTGCTTAATTAGTTTAGTAAGGCCTTTATTATATTCGCTTATTCCTTCTAGGTTAGACTAGGTTTAGCATCTATATACTAGGGCTAGCTTAATAACTATAGTATAGATATATCTTGCTTTCTTAAATAATGCTCCTTAGGTAGACTTATATAGCCTTTATAGGGACTAGATCTAGTATATACCTTTCTTAGCTACCTTCTTAATATATAGGCCCTACTTAAGTTTAGTATCTACCTAAACTCCTAATAGTCTTAGAGATAGGATAGGTTTACTTTTAAAGCTAGGGATCTAGACTATAGCTTAGAGGTTATAGTTCCTTCCTCTTATAAAATAGATAAGCTAATACTTCTATAATATAAAGGCTGCTCTATATCTTATTACCTACTTTATATATTTATTATAGGCTTTCTTTAGTTGTTTATAGTTCTCCTCTATAAATATACTATATATAAGGATATTAGAATTATTAATAAACTCTATTACTATAGTATTGCCTTCTTAGAGTAATAAGAGAAGTATAGATATAAAGAATAGGAATAGGATTAGTAATAGTATTAATCCTTAGGGGATTCTAGTATCTTACTTTCTCTTTTAGTTTATAAATTCTCTTAGCTTAAGGTAAGTTATTCTATCTTAGAGGAATAACTAAATAAACCTAATTAGCTAGTCTAAATAGCTCTATATCCTAATATTATAAAGGAGTCTCTAGTAGGATACTTTATTAAATGCCCTAGATATATCTAGGTAGAGTATTAAGGCTACTACTCTAGGCTTAGCTTTCTAGATTGTCTTAACTTATTTAGTAATAAGGTTAAGTACTATAATCGTAGATCTTCCTAGTCTTATACCTATTTATAATTCTAGTAGTAGGCCTCTCTCTTCTACTACTTTAGATATTCTCTTTATAACTACTACTTTTAGTACCTTAGCTAGAGTATTAAGAAGTACTATTAGCCTATATGCTCTTAGCTTAGTATAGTTAGGCTTCTATAGCTTCTTAATAACTATAATAATAGAGTATTTAAATAGCTTTAGGTAGTATGCTTAGCTAATATAGGCTATAAAGAGCTTAGCTAGGAATAGTATAATCTCTTATTAATATTTCTTAAGTAGTATATTCTAGATCTAGTCTAGGCCTAAAGCCTTCTTATTCGGGATCTTTTTAAGTATTATAAAGACCTCTCTTTTAGATACCTTATCTTCTATTTAGAACTAAGCTAAGAGGTCTATATTTAGAATATCTCCTAGGTCTGCTTTAACTAGTAGTAGGAGGAAGTAGTTTATAAGGATTCTTACTTTACCTTCGTTTATATAACTATCTTAGTATATACTACTACTTAGTATAGGAAATTATAGTAGTATATATCCTTATTATACTTTTTCTCTTACTTATTTTACTAGCTTCTATATCCTACTCGGGTCCTTAGTAATCTTATTAACTATTTGCTTTTAAGATATATTTATTGCCTTCTTAACTAGCTTATTCTTCCTATAGCTAGTATTTAGGTAGTATTTATAGTTCTCTTTAGACTTTATAGCCTTTTAAGCTCTTCTTGCTACCTTAGTAGCCTTAATTACTTTACTATACTCTGCTAGCTATTCTACCTTTATATATTATAATAGCTTTATATATAGGACTACCTCCTTTACTACCTCTTAAAGGGCTTTCTAAAGAGCTTATACTACCTTACTTAGCTCTTAGTAGTTCCTAAGTAGTAGTAGCTCTAGCTTCTTTATAGCTTTTTAAACCTTCTACCTTATCTTCTCCTACTTTACTTTTATCTATTATAGTCTTAGGCTCTAGTTTTTCTAGTATAGGTTTATAAGCTAGTCTATAATAGTTAGAATTAGAATATAGTCTAATCTAAATATATTATTAGCTATTGCCTTATAGCTCTATAGTCTCTATTAGATAGCTTAGCTAGCTAGGATTAGGTTAAGTGTTTAGTAGCTAGAGTTATATCTCTCCTATATTATAGTTCTTAGTTCTAGTAGGAGATATAGGCCTGCCTATATAGCTATCTAGATAAGGGTATCTGCTATATTATATTATAACTAGACTAAGTTTCCTCCCTATAGTAGATAATAGAGATTAAAGTCTCTAACTACTATAGTCTTACCTATAGCTGCTTCTTAGGCCTCCTAGATAGCTATTTCTAGCTATATAAGTATACCTATTATATTATAGGATTTAGGGCCTAATAGGTTATAGCAGTTATAGATAGTAATAGGTTTCCCTTAGGTTATTACTATAATAGAGAGAAGGTCTCCTAACTAGCTATCTATAATATCCTACTTTAATATATCTAGCTCTTCTAATACTAAGAATGCAACTCTTAGGTACCTATTCGTTAGAAGGACTTAGTAGTAACCCTTTTTTGTTTTAGTTTTCCTATTTACTAGGTTAATCTATAGTTCTTATAGTGCTATAATTTAGGTAGTTCTTAGGTTTAGGCTATCTACTAGTAGTACTTAGGTAGTAGGTATATAGTTTATATTATATTAGTAGATCTATAGGTTATATCTATTTATCTTATTTAGTTATAATAGTCTCTTTTAGCTTAGCTCCCTCTCTCTATTAGGCCTTTTATATACTCTTAGCTTATATATATATTAAGAGCTTATTTATCTATCTCCTACTATTTATAATAGTAGAGTTAGATCCTAATAGCTTTCTTAGTAGCTTGTTCTATCTTACTTAGCTGCCTTATAGTGCCTCCTTAGCTTAGAGCTATTCTACTAAGCTTATTAGTTTCCTCTTTTTATTAATTACTATAGTAAATCCTTCTTTATTATAGGTTAGTTATACTAGAGTTTACTTTCCTCTAAAGAACTTTAAGAATATTCTAGCCTTAGCTATTACTACTTATTTATATTTATATATCCTTACTTATACTAAGTAGTCTCCTCTATAGTTATAGTATTTCCTCTCTTATATAGTATAATTAGATATTTTATAGTTTATAGAGCAGGCTCTATATTTATCCTTAGCTTCCTTATAGTATATAGTAATATATTTAAACTTATTATACTTTATATACTATATAACTCTTTATTATAAGTAGTAGATCTCTATTAGGTAGAAGTTTGCTTTAATAATAAATCCTTTTTAAGCTATAGCCCTTACTATTTGCTTATCCTAAAACCTAATAACTATTATAGAGTATCTCTAGCCTTCTCTAGCTTTAGGGCTCTTTATTTATATAGCTTGCTTAATCCTTATATTTAGGAACTATAAGATGTTTTCCTCCTCTATTACCTTAATATATTCCTTAGCTCTAGTATTCTAGTTTGCTTTAACTCTATATATAAGTACTCTATATAGATGTTTAGCAACTTAGGCTCTAGGCTAGGCTATATATATCTAATCTTAGTTCTCCTCTAGCTTTACTCTTTCTTACTCCCTATAGAGGAGTACTTTAAAGTCCCTACTAGATAGCTTCTAGACTATAGCTACCTACTAGATTCTAAGCTTTGCTCTAATTTCCTTCCTACTTATTCCTCTAATCTTATCTCTTTCTTCCTATATGCCTATCTTAATTATAATTACTATAGTTACTTAAGGTATTATCTATATTAGGGTCTAGATTTAAGCTGCCTTTTAGGCCTATAATTGTCTTATATTATAGCTATCTAGCTTCTTCTAAAGGGTTCTCTAGATACTCTAGAGAGTAGAGGAGATAGCCTAGGTCTAGGCCTAATAGAGAAGGGCCTATTAGGCCTTTTAGAGAAAAGAAAGAAGAGAGGAGTAGGAGTAGTCGTAGGGAGAGTTAAGGGCTTTTTAGATAGTTTCTATAAGGGTTATTAGGTTCTTTTAGAGCTAGGTGCTTACTATATTAGTCTCTAGTAGTATCTTCTAGCCCTAAGGGCTAGTTTAGTAGTTTCTAATAGGTTGTTACTATCCTTAGGTTCTAAGAGTACTAGCCTCTTCTCCCTTAGTCGCTATATCCTCTCTAAAGTTCTTCTATCGCTCTAGATAGATAGTCGCATACTATAAGGCCTTAAGGCCTCCTAGTAGCTAATTCTTCGCCTACTAGAGGTATATGTTTTTAATTAATTATAATAATAATAGTAGAGGGATATAAAGTTTGTTATTAGCCTACTCTCGTCTTAGGGAATTAATATATTTAGTAAGAGATAAATCTCTATAGTATATATAGGGAAAATCGTTATAACTATAGAGGGCATATATAGTAAAAATCGGTATAAGTAGAGAGGTTACTATAGTTAGTATTCGTAGTCGGCATACTTATAGTTATACTAAAACGTATAATTTGCTGCATTAAATTAAATATGCCTTTAAAACTCGTCGCTTTCTATACTTTCTACTTCCTCTAGTTTCTATCTATTTATAACCCTCGATTTTCTATACTATATTCTATCGAATCTTATATTTCTATTAGGACCTATCTTTAGACCTATCGTTAGACCCGAGTCGGACCTATCTAATACCTATATTTATTAGATAGGTCTAGAACTAGGTAGGAACCGGCTAGGACCCGACCTAACTATTATAGTTCTATATATTTAGGTCCTAGACCCGACTCGGACCCGTCCCGACCTATTCTAACCTCTAATTCTTATAGACGGCTTAAGTCTTGCCTTCGATAGCTAAGTATATTTAATACTAGCCTTATTCTCTTACGCGGCGGTTGCGCCTTCGGAGATATATTACTACTTTTTCTTTAGAGCTAGTACTAGATCTAGGAGCTCTAGCTATACCTTAAACTTCTAGCTCGCTATATTCTTTTTCCTCTTCTTACTTTTAATATTATTTCTAGCCTTCTACCGTATAGTATTATATCGCTTTACGTAGTCTTTAAGTAGTTTCTAAATTCTTTCTACGATAGGTTTATTTACTTAGGCTAAGTCTAACTCTACTTTTTCGACTTAAGCTTTATTAACGCTACTAGCCTCTTACGCTAGTAAGATACTTACCCTTAAAGGCGACTATAGCGAGCTCGATAAGAGTACTAGAGGTGCTCGTCTCTATAACGCTACTAGGATAGGCCGTCGGCGTATAATAGAGACACCTTGCTAGTACTTATACTAATAAAACTTAATCGCCTCTATAAATATTATTTACCTCTATTACTTCGCTAGCTTTTACTTTATAGTTCTACGATTCCTTCTTAGTACTATATACTTTATATTATAGTATTACTAGTATATCCTACGACTCCGATACGACGTAGTAGTACTATACTTCCTTCTTTCTTAAGACGTATAAGTATATAGCTTTCGCGAACGATAGACTAACTCTAAATCGCAGCTGTCTCTCGTCGACTCTAGTCTAATTAAGAAGGTAGTATAATAGCAAAGAAAGGGACGCTATACGATTGCGAATACCTCGAGTAGTCGAGCTAGTATACGAGATAGGATACTACTTCTAGCTAACCTTACTAAGCCGCTAAAGGATTCTTAGAACTAGGTCGAAACTAATAGCGTATAGATATAGTAGCGGGAGTATACCTAGTCGTTTATAGGCTTTTACTACTACTATTAGTAGCTCGAAGAGGTAAGGTATTATAATAAGTATAGTAGAATATCTTCGAACCCTATAAAATAGAACTCGAATACGCGAACGTTATAGGCTTAGAGATTTTTCGTTAAAGGCATAAACTAGAAAACGTACGCCCTAAGAGTTATTTATAGAGGATATAATAGAGTTATTAAATACCTAGGACTAAGTAATAGAATAAAAGCTCTATAAAAGCACCTCGATTTAGTAGGCTACGAAGATGCCTCCTAGGAGCGTAGAGTTACTAAAGAAGTTATTAAGGCTACTAAAGATTAATCTATAAGTTTAGTATTTATTATTATAGAAATAAGGTGCCGACTACGCTTGCCGACTACGCTTGCCGACTACGCTTACTAACTACGCTCGTCGACTACGCTTTATAGAGATATATAACGTAGATATACTAACGGTCCTTATTTATAGAAACGGCTTAAGAAAGGTTTTACTAGAATCGAGTACCTAGACTAGTTAAAGTTTCTAGAGTTATATAGGCTTATAGCTTCCTAGCTTAGATTACCCTTAAACTTCTTTAAAAGTCTTATAGTTCGGCGTACCTACGAATATCTATTAGAGGAGACTAGATCTATCGACTTTAAAAGCGCCGCTTCGATTAAGTTATATATCTAGGGCGTAGTCGATTACTCTAAGGATAATCTAAAACGTTAGCTATCTAGAACCTTCTAGGTAGCTATCGCCCTCGACGGTTAGTACGCCGAGATGCTCTAAGTATTATTCCTTACGATACGAGGCTACTAGATCGATAGCGAGTAGGCCTAGTATAAGGCTATACTAGCCTTTCTATATATCTCGGGCCGTTATACGAGCGAAGTCCTAGCGGACCTACTATTTAATATACTTACTCGTTTCGAAATCTCTAATAGGCTTATAGCGCTAATAGCGGATAATACTTCTAATAATAATATACTATATACTACTATATACGTATCCTTTCTATATATATACCTTCTAACTAACGAGTTCTAGCGTCGAGGCTATTAATATTTACTCCTACGAGCGTATATATATAGCGAAGCTATTAGTCTTAATTAAATAACTTCCCCTTTAAGAAATAAATAGAGATATAGGAGAGATATTAGATACTAAAGACTACGAGTTCTCCTATCTAAAATAGTTCTCGTACTTTATATATATAATCTAGCTCTCCTTAAGGAAGTTCTTCGCTACTTTTAAGATCGAGCTAAGGAATAAAAGATAGGAACGATAGAACGAGGAGATAGATACGAACGCCTTACGTCGGCTTAAAGTAGGAAGTCTAGCTATAGTTCTAATAAAGGTACTATATATTCTCTCTATAAAGTATACGTAGTCGGCAAACGTAGTCGGTAGAAGCTATACTAATAACCGCTCCCTATAAAGTTCTATAAACTTATAGTTAAGATAAACTCTAGTACTTAACGCTTCGAGGGTTTTATAGTACTATAACGAAAGAGGATCGCAGATCTATATCCGTACTCGAAACGATATAAATAGTAGAAGAAGTCGCTTAATAGGGTTTTACGCCTAATATAAGATATAAAGACCCGTTAGAGCTTAACTACGATTATACTATAGACCTAAACCTATATATACCGAAATTAGTAGCTTATTATACGTACGCTAGTTCTAGTAAGGGCAGCAGTGTTATACGATATCCGCCCTTATATTATATCGTCTCCCTAATACTAGAGACGCCTAAAAGACCTATAGACGACGCCGAGACCTTATCCTATATCTAGAAGACGCTAATTTCTAACCTAATAGTAAGGTAAACCTCTCGGCACGTTACTTCCTAATATTAGGCCTCGTGCGCTCGACTTTCTAATTCGTTCTAATCTTAAAGTTATAAGATTTAAGTAGTAGATAGTTAAGATAGAGGCTAAAAGGTATAGGTATCCTATTATTATAAGTAAGAGAAGGAATCGTTATATTAGAGGTCTCTAATAATATAATAAGTAGTAGATAGAGAGGCAAATCGCTTTCTAAAAGTATCTAATTATAGAAGAAAAGTCGTAAAGAGTATAGATAAAGTAGTAAGGTATTTAATCTCCTCGAGTTGCCCGAAGGCTCGTTATTAATATCTTCTTACCTTCCTTACTTATTTAATATTCTTCTTCTCCCTTTATTTTATATTCTAAGTACTCTCTACTTTTTAGAACCTCTATTAGAACCGTAGTAGGCTACTAGTTAATATATCCCTCTCTTACTTAAATATCTCTCTAGAGATATAGCGCGGATCGCGAGTAACGACGCAGTTCCTATCTACTAGCCGTATTAGCTCCGAACGATAGCGTATACTCTCCGAAGAGCGCAAGTTACTCGAATATCTTCCTAGAGATATAGCGCAGATCGCGAGCAACGACGTAGTTCCTATCTACTAGCCGTATTAGCTTCGAACGATAGCGTATACTCTCTAAAGAGCGCAAGTTACTCGAATATCTTCCTAGAGATATAGCGTCGATCGCGAGCAACGACGTAGTTCCTATCTACCGGCCGTATTAGCTCCGAACGATAGCGTATACTCTCCGAAGAACTTAAGGTAACCTAAGGAAATACTACTACGCCTTCTACCGCGCGCCTAGAACTAGTTTAGAAGTCGTTAGAATCCTTAGAATTCTTTACTTATCTAATTTTCGCAATTTTATTTACTTCTAGAAAGTTATAGTTTGTTAGAAGACTATATAAACCTACTACCTAGCCGGTAGCTAATTAGAACGTCGGTAATTCTAGAATTAAACCCTTAGAACGCGTTATATATTTGCTGTCCTATAATAAATGCTTATAATAATTAGAAAACGTTAATTATATACCGGCGAGCCTATTATAAAAGCAGCCCTTCGCTTCTAACTTTCTCTTAAATATCTACTTCCGAATAATAACTTTAATAACCTCTTCTAGCTTTTAGAACCCTCTCGGCCTAATAGTACTCTTTTTAAAAGACTTTAGAAAGCTTTCTTAATATCTATAGCAGCTTATAGTAAGATTTCTCCGTATATAAACCCTTTCTCGAGTGCACTAATAGCTTATTAGAATTATCGGCTAAGATAACTATTACTTCGCGTCGGTTCTAGCGCGTAGGCGGATCGTCTAGTAGGAAACTTGCCGGTCTAAGCCTCGGTTCTAGCTCTAGCGGCGGCGGCGATCCTCTAAAGAAGCTAAACTAGGGCTTACGCTCTCCTATATATAGCTTAAGTTAGATAGAAAATCTACTAAACATACTCTAGGAAAAGTAGTTCCGCGCTTTATTAATCGAATTTCTAAACTAAAAAGATCTACGCTCCTTTTTAGAGAAGATAGTCCTTCTAATCTAAAGAGGCGTATATTAGGGCGATTTCCGGGAAATAATCTACGGCTTTCTCGGCGGTACTAGCGGAAAGATATACCGTAGTATCGATAACTTCTTCGATCCGAATTTTCGTCTTATCGATCTAAACTAGCTACTAAGACTAATCTTTTCTCTAGATTAGGAAATAAATCTAAGATTAATAGAGTATCGACTTCCTACTCTTATTAGTTTATACGGTATAGATTTAGAGTATATATTAGACGACGATATCTATATATACTATAGAAAGGGGTCTAGTAAGGCTAAGATTTATATCCGCGTTCTAGACTAGTCGTATAATACGAGAGTCCTAGCTTCCTCGACTAATTAGCCGTATCTCTAGAACGGTACTTATACGAACTACGTTTACGACGGCAAGACTACGTATAATATAAAGGCAAAATCCGGTTATTCTCTTTCTAGTCGAGCGCCGATACGCTAGTACGGTACTAATCGCTAGAATCTACCGCCTTAGAGCGCTACTACCTCTATTCCCCCGATCTCTAGTACTTCTCGAAATCTTTAGAACGATCTACCTACTAGAAGAGCCTTTCCGATATCGGCTTCTAACCTTATATTAGAACTATAAGGTATAGCGCTAAATAATACGAGTAATACTACGTAGAACCTTCGTCGGGAACTTCGTTCTACGATTAATATACTTAATCCTATTCCTAGAAGTCTCGAGGATTAGACTAGTTCGGCGTTTTAATACGTTCCGACCGCTATTTCTTTAGTTCTGCTAGCCGAGGCTATAATAATCCCGATTATTATCCGCGTGCCCTATAACCTAGGTTCTAATAGTATCTTACGTATTCTTTAGAGAATAGTAATTATAATAGAAGAGGCGTTTAAGGCTGTTTTAGATACCCGTCTAGAGGCCTTCGTAGAGAGCGGTCTACCGAACCTTAGTAGTAAAGCTATCGATAGATATAGTAATATAATCGAAGGAGGTTTAGGTACTAAGTTAGAGTATAACTCTAGTAACGAGGATAGTAATATCTAGTAAAGAAAGCGGTTTCTCTAGTTTTATTAGATCTAATACCTTCTAATCCTAGAAGCTTTTAGAGAAAAGTCTTTCGGCGTTCTATTTTCTTATTTTCTACTTATTCTAAGGAGATTAGAATATAGGTACGGCTCTTTTCTACTATAAGTAGATAGAGGGAGGTTTTCGCTAGATCTAGTAATAGAAAAGGTTTCCTCTCTACTTCTAGTATTATTTCTTATCTTAGATCCGCTCTAGAACTACTAGGAAGGTTTAGATACTCCGGAAGTTTCTAAGGTTTAGGTTGTCTAAATTAGGTAGCCTTAGCTTTTTAAGTTTCGTTAATTAGGTACTAAGTAGCTAGCTAACTTCTACTACTTTAAAATTTAGAAACCTTTATCTTCTACCTAATTTCCTCTCTTTTTAATATCCTCTTACTTCCTCTAAACTCTATATTCTACTTTTAAATAGCACTAATAAAGTCTATTTAGAAGCTAAAGGCTAAGGTTTAGATCCTATTAAAGAGCTTAAAGGCCTCTAGTACCTTGCCCTTTCTAGAGGATATTATTAGGACAAACTCTAAGTACTAGGTCTTTAGGAAGGATAAGTAGGCTAGAAAGCTATTAAAGAAAGTCTAGAAGAGGTAGTATTCTAAGGAGGTCTAAGGCTAGTAGGATAAGACTATACTCTCTAATTAGGATATTTAGGAAAGGGCTAGCTACTTCTTAGACCTATTTAGATTACTAGGTGTCCTAGATATATTTCCTAGGCTATTCCTAAATTCTTATAAAAATAGAAGGCTATACTTAAGTATTAGAGGAATCTTAGGGCTAGAATACTAGCTTCTTTTTAAGACAAAGCTATCTAAAGGTTCCTAGATAAGAGTTAGAGAGCATAGGCCCTATAGTTCCCCCTATAAAGTAGTATCTATTATTACTTATTTTCTAAAGTAGGCTAAGGATTCTAAAGGTCCTTATAACTATTATAAAAAGAGTAAAACTGCTCTATTTCTAGCTTATAAAAGAGTGCTAAGCCTTAGCTAGGAAGATCTAGATAATAAGTAGCTTTTTAGAGGTACTTATACTAACTACTTATATAATAGCTAGTATAACTAATCTTCCTCTTCTAGATATAGTCTAAGCACTTAGCTAAAAGTAGTTAGAGGACCTAAAGTTGTTTAGAAAGAGGTTCTTTCTAATATAAAGTATAATAGATTAACTAGATCTAAGCTAATAGTCTAAGTCTTAAGTTTAGAGGCCTAAGCTAATAGGATTGTCCTAGATGCTACTAGATACTATATAGCCTTTAATAGATTTTAGAAATTCCTAGACTTAGAGAACTTGCTAAATCCTACTAGTTTAGATTATATTCTAAAAATAGGCCCTTTGCCTCTATACTAGTTTTACTATACTAAGTAGAATTATCTATATAGTATAGCCTTTAGTTCTAGCTATCTAACCTTCCTCTTTCTAGTTAATTAAAAGGTTTTAAAGGAAGAGAATTTACTTAGTCTTAGCACTTCCTTAGTAAGGTTAGCTAATTAGGTAACTAGCGCTACTAGTTCCTAGTCCTTAAGTTAATCCTCTCCTTAACTTAGAAAGAAGAAAGTAGTACTAACTAGCCCTATGCTAGAGTAATCTTCTAATATAGAAAAGGTACCTAAGAGGAACCTAGAGGCTATAGTTACTAGTAAATCTAATACCTAATCTAAGAATAGTCTAGATACTAAATCTAATTCTAATTCTAATTCTAACTTAGATTCTAATAACTAAGCTAAGGACTAGATAATAGAAGAAGCTAGGGAAGGTAAACCTAAGGAAGGCTAGGAAAAAGAAACTAAAGTCTAAGTAGAAGAGAGCTAAAGATTTAGTCTTTAGACTTCTAGATTTAGAAGGTATACCTAGGTATATAGTCTTAGAAGCAGTTAAATCTTAGAAGGGTTAAGAAGTAAATCTAGAGAGTTGTCTAGGTCGTCGGATATTCGTAGAAAGATAGAAAACGAAGGTCTAATTATTCTAGAAAGAGAAAGCTAGAATACTATATAGTATTCTATGTTTTTCGTCTATAGTTTTAAGTCTTTGCGGATACGTATACTACTTAGGTATTATATTCGGCATTATCGATTTGTTTTATTTCTAGGAGATTAATTCTAAGTTCTAGAAACTTAAAACTAGTTAAGGTTTTTAGTCTTCTTCGTATAAGACTTAGTTTAACGTCGTCTCGGACTCTAGTCGATATATTTTCTAAAAAGGGCGGAACTTCTAATTGCTTCTAAAGACTATCGTTAAGCTATATCGCTAGTTTAACGTTATCTCGGATAATTACCTTCGTCGGATTTTTTTTTCTTTAGTTTAATATTATTATAAACGTTTATCTTTTCTTTAGTAAGGTCGGAGCTTCTAACCGTTTCTAAAGACTATTAAACGCCGGATACCGCCTATCCCTCTCTACTAAACGCTAAAATAAGAGTTTTTATATTCTTTCGTATTCTTATAGTTCTTCTTCTAGAATATATCGGAGTTATACTATCGTAGGATATTATTCTTCCTCGTATTCGACTTCGTCGACTATATTCTCTCTACTCGAGATTTTATAGACTCCTCCTAGAACTAGTTCGATCTTATTTTCCTCTTCTAGATTTTAAGACGCCTCCCTTACTTAGTATCTTACTAGGTCTTCTTACTTACGAAATAGAAGTATAGCTCTTAGATTACGCTTATTAATCGTCCCGTTAATTTTAGCGCCGCTAAGCTCTTCTAGATAGTAAGTAGAATAGTTCTTCGTATAACTCGATACTTAGTAAGAGCCTTTCTACTAGAAAGAAAGCTTCTAGGAACGTAAATCTTTAATATCTCCTCTCTAGAGAATAATAAGCTAGCCTTTCGTAAAGACTACGTCGGTTACGTTCCTCTTATCGTCTATATAAAGAGAGGCTTATTCCTAAAGTCGTTCTTCGCGAGCTAGCGCTTCTACCTTTATAACGTCTATAGCTTCTAGAGCTTCTACTCTCTTCTAAATAAGGTCTTCGTACGTTCTAACCTTCCTCTAATCTAGAAGACTAAAGGTCGTAATAGAGAGCTCGATTAGAAGGACTGCTTCTCGGCTATATATAAGTAAAAACGGAGTTTAGCTAGTCGTGCTATAGATAGTAGTCCTCTCGACCTAAAGTACCGCCGGAACGTGCTTTATCTAGCTCTTCTAAGTACTATCTAATATCTTTATAAGAGCTAAAAGGATAGGACGATGCCTAACTTTAACGCGGCTATTTAATTCCGGATTATAAGGCGAGATCCTAGTGCGCCTAACGCTATACGAGTTTAGAAGGTCTTCGACTTCTTTTAGATAGGCCCGAGCGCCGTCTAGAACTATTCTATACGGTAGACCTTATCTATAAAAGATCTAGCGTCGGATAAAATTTATAATCTACTTAGCTATTAAGTCCTTCGCTACGTAGGAAAACGTTTTACCTTCGACCTATTAGCTAAGACCTTCGTAGGCAATAAAGAGACAACCTTTCTTAACTCCGGTCCTTAGAATATCGCCTATATAGTAGACTATATCGTAATACTAGACTTCTCCGATAGTTTAAATCTACTACGAGACTATCTATATAGGACGGCGCCGACTATCTCTTAGATTATAAGGTCGGCATCTTCGGATATAATTAGAAACGTCGCCGTATATTTTAGACTACTAGTATATCTGCCTAATTATCTACTAGTATAAATCTATACTTCTATATCTAGAAACGTCGTAGATTTCTCGTATAATCTCTAATCGTTTCTAAGGGTTATTAACGACTCGAATAACTAGTAAATTTAGACGTTCTTATCTCTAGAGATATCGTTCTCGAATAAAGAAACGGCGTAATTCTCGAGTATAAGTACGCTATTTTCCGCGGCTAATCGTACGGACTCTCCGACCTCTAGAAAGGATATAAGCGTAGACTAGAGAGTCGTAGGACTATTCTCTATCTAGCGTAGAGCTATTAGGTTCCTCTAGAAGATTAGTAGAACCTATTAGATTATAATCTCTAAAGGTAGCTACCGCGGAAATTAGTTCCTAGTCTTAGAATAAGTCGTTATTAATTACCGACTTATATTTACTCTTAGATTCTATATCTATATCGGGATTTAGTAGTCGTCGAGAGAAGGCATCTAGTCTAGTATATTTCGGACTCGGAACGTATCGAATAGTAAACGTAAAGAGCTATATCTAGGCTACCTATTATACTATTATAGAATTTAGGAGATTAGAAGTAGGTCGACTAAGCTAGTAAGCTAGAGTCTTTATATCTACTTCTAGAGTAAAGCAGACGCTAAAAAGCTAAGGTTTTAGCTTTTTTAGACTTTTTAGAACCGCGAGGTATTTAAGTTTTCCTATATCGTATCTTCTCTCTATATCTTTATAGAGGCTACTTTCGAAATATATAAGGCGGCGATAGCTATCGATAACTTATATAAGGATATAGCCGTATCTATCTCTACTTATATCTATAGCTAGAATAATTTCGCCGCTATTAGGCCTATAGTTAATAGAAACAAGCTAAGGATAGTTAACTAGAGCGTATCCGAGGGCTGCCTTTGCCTTCTAATAGGCTCTAGTCTAGACAAACTTAGTATTCTTCTAAAGGAGCTTATAAAGAGGCGCTGCAATTAAGCTATACTTCTCGATTATAAACTTAAAGTAGACTAGAAGCCCGAGATATACGCGAATATCTTTCTAATAGGTAGGGTCTAGCTAGTTTAAGATCTTCTATACTCGTCGCATATTTAGCTACTATTCTTTAAGCCTACTAATATACTCGACGACTTCTAGCTATTCGTAGAAGACTTTAAACTTCTTAAATACTACTATTAGACTAGCTCGCTCTAGATCCGCAAGAATAGAATTAAGTATAGTAACTGCTTCTATAATAAACTAGCGGATTCTTAGTTTAATTTCTTTATCGTTATAGCG
The DNA here is from genome assembly GCA_022702355.1 of Cercospora zeina. Lineage (NCBI taxonomy): Eukaryota > Fungi > Ascomycota > Dothideomycetes > Mycosphaerellales > Mycosphaerellaceae > Cercospora > Cercospora zeina. The sequence goes on from JAKLWX010000013.1 coordinate 1,647,813, forward strand.
ACTTTTTAGCTCTTTAACTATAATATCGTCGAGGAAGGGAATAGCTATATACAAGAAATAGTCGTATAGTATAATAGCTATAATCCGGTAGAACTAGGCAACTAAATTCGTAGCTCCTTAAGGTAGGGTTATCTATCGAACTAATCCTAGAGGCGTTATAAAACCTATTACTATTAGGTTACGGCTTCCTTTATTTAGAGGAATCTAATTATATCTAGAGAAGATATCGGTAAGGCTCGAGACTATATAGCTAGCTATCTCTTCTAAAAAGCTATCTATATCTAGTAGTATATTTATATCTCGGATAGTAACCTCGTTAATCTTCTAAGTAGCGTTTATTAGACGATACTTATTTATATCTACTTTATAGACTAGAAAGTAAGGATTACTATAAGATCTATAGTAGAACTCGAGCGTGCCGGCGTCTAAGCGCTGCTTAATTATTTCTTCTATCGTCTCTTTTAGAGCCGGATTAAGCCGAAAACTTAGATACTACTATAGCGAATAAAGTACCGTTCTAATCTTTTAAGGTAGCGCTACTTCTAGATTTAGGCGTCCGAGATGTCGAAAGTCTAAAGCAAAAACAGCTTCTCGGTTAAAGAGTATCTTATAGAGTAGATATAATTCGTTTTCTAAAAGTTCTATACCGAGGTCGAGAATAGATAGGACTTATAGCGTTAGCCGGCTACCTCTTTCTATTATCGAGAACTTTTAAACGATATACTTTTAATCGAATAGTCTAGAACCTTTAGGTAGAAGAGATTCGTAGTCGAGGTATTTTTATTTCTACTTTAGATTTACTTCTAAGGCCTTACTATCTATTATTAAGACATCTACGTTAACTAGTTTAACCTTATTAGCTACTCTTTTATAGAGTATATTAAAGAGAACCTTTCTTATTAGCTACTAGGCCTTTCGAGTAAGTTTAGTAAAGTAGAAAGTAGACTAGAAAGTAGACTCTTCCTAATCTTAGTAGTAGAGGTTATTAACGTTTAAGACTAAGTCGAAAAGGTTTTCTTCGACTAGTTCGTCCTTATCGTTTACGTAAGCGCGCGCAAGTACTCTTCTAGATTTATATATCGTAAGAATTCGAAGTTAATAAGCGAGGTCCCCTTCCTCTAGAGCGCTTAGTTACTTAAGCTCTTTCGGGTACTAGAGGTAGTAGTAGCATTAGCCTCCTAATAACTTCTAATAAAGTCTATTTTCCGCTAACGTAAGTAGGGCTATAGAGATCGTTATAGCTTCGATTCTCGGCCCTCTACTTTTCCTAATAGCTAGTCGAGAGTTATATAGCCGTCGTTGCTATCTAGAGTAGTAAAGGTAATAAGTTTACCTCCTGCGGTAGTAATAGTTCCTTCTTAGGAGCTATCGTCGTAGTTTCTACTAGTAAGTCGGATTCTACGAGTCTAAGGACGCCTAAGGATAAGCTAGATCGCCGCATTTACTTCTCCTCGTACGACGATATAAGAAAGTTTAATAATAACGTTATAAACGTTTATCTAAATATCTTTAGTAAGGCTAACGATCTATATGTTTCTAATAGTACTATATATTATAATACTTTACTTCTAAGGAATAATCGCTAGCTTATACTATTTCGTAAAGTAATCTATAATAATATAGTATTTAGAACCTTCGTTAATAAGTATATTAACTATTCTAGTAGGTGTTCCGACTTCTACTAGTACTTAGATTAATAGTACTCGTACGAAATCTTTAAAGATAGTAGATAGATCGATTTCTTCGCTAGGACTATAAAGATCCTTAGTAGAGGGAGCCGGTTCCTAACTTAGAAGGCTTAATACGTTAATTAGATTTATATTCGCGGATAGTTTAGATCCTTTAAGAACTTCTAGACTCTTAAAAATATCGGTATTCTAGACGTCTATTATATAGAGCCTCTAAAGAAGCTTCTAATCGTTTATTACTCTCTTCTAAAGGAGTCTAGAAAGTATATTATAGTAGGCTAGCAGCTCTCTAACCTAGAACTCGACCTTTGCTTATATAAGCTTACTTAGAGTCCGAACTTCGCCGATATTATAGCCTATATCTTTATTAACCTTTTTAGCTTAATTCTAAAGATAGTTCTTAAGAGAACGTTTCTTAGGAACCTTTCGCTTCGGTAGATTAATAGGCTTAGGCTCGTTTTCTTCGCTTTCGAATATATCTATATCTTTAATATTATCTAGAAATTCTTAAATAAATAAAGGAGTCTTCGTAGTTTCTCGGCCTTAAGTCTAGCTTTTAGGTTCCTCTAATAACTCTTCTACGACTTCTAGAATTATTAGGGTTTTAATACTACGTATAATTTCTTCGAAACGCTTTCCTTTTACTTTTATAGTACGACTCTACTCTTAGAGTTTTTCTTATACTGTTTTTTAGTCTCTCTTAGAGATAGCCGCGCTAGTAGAGCTTATACTAGGTTTAGGTAATATACGACTTCTTATTTAAGTAGTAAAGAAGACGAGGGAAATCGGCGAACCTCCGAACTATAGTATATAGTAATAGCTTATTACTAAGGCTAAAGACTTTATCTCTAATTCTTTTTATCGCTAAAGAATAATTAGCTACTTGTTATTAGAATAGTTAAGCTTTAAAGCGGGGATCTAGTATCCTAGATTATAAGGCGTATCCTAGTAGTAAGATATATCTCGTAGCGACGGCTAACTTTCTATAATCCTCTTAATCTCCTTAGGATACGTCTACTTAATAGGACTTCTAATTCGTTCTTAGATCCGCGTAGTAATAAACTTTAGCTTTAGCGTCTTCTAGTCCTAGCTAAAGATAATCTTTTCTAGTATTAACTAGTAGCCTACTACGGTTCTAATAGGGGTTCTAAAAAGCTAAAAGTACTTAGAATATAAGATAAAGGCAGAAAAAGGATATCGAATAAGTAGGAAGGTAGGAAGATATTAACGACGAGCCTTCGGGCGACTCGAGGAGATAAGATACCTTACTACTTTATCTATACTCTTTACGACTTTTCTTCTACGATTAAATACTTTTAGAAAGCGATTTGCCTCTCTATCTACTACCTATCGTATTATTAGAGACCTTTAGTATAACGATTCCTCCTTTTACTTATAATAATAGGACACCTATACCTTTTAGCCTCTATCTTAACTATCTGCTACTTAAATCTTATAACTTTAAGATTAGAACGAATTAGAAAGTCGAGTATATAAGGCTTAATATTAGGAAGTAATATATCGAGAGGTTTACCTTACCGTTAGGTTAGAAATTAGCGTCTTCTAGATATAAGATAAGGTCTCGGCGTCGTTTATAGGTCTTTTAGGCCTCTCTAGTATTAGGGAGACGATATAATATAAGGGCGGATATCGTATAATACCGCTGCCCTTACTAGAACTAGCGTACGTATAATAAGCTACTAATTTTAGTATATATAGGTTTAGGTCTATATTTTTAGAGCCGAAGGTAGGGCCCGACTAACGCAAACGCCTACTTTACTTTAAAGGATCTTCTAGAAGAACGACATTTATTTCTAACTACTACGAACTTGCTTTCTAAACGACGACGACCTTAGAAAACTATAGAGAAGCCGGGCTTCTCTTAAGCTCTATAGTAGGTATACGAAAGACTTTAATAAGCGCGATAGCTCGCTACTATCTAATTCTAGAAGCTATACCTAAGTAGAAAATCGTACGACTTTATATAAATACGAACTTTTTCTAATAGCTTTTTCTTTTAGAAAGAGCTAAGAGACGTAGGGTAGAGAGCGTTTAACCTCGCTACTCTCTACTCTTAGCTAATTACCTCTAGAGACTCGATTCTAGATAGTAGAGTAGAGAGCGTTTAATATCGCTACTATTTAGAATTAACGGATCGCCTTTCTAAACTTATCTAGACTATAAGGTAGAGAGCGTTTAATATCGCTACTATCTAAGACTACTAGATTGCTTTTCTAGACCTAGTTAGACTAGCCTTACTTTATAGCTACGACGATATAGCCTCTCTCGAGTGCCGAACGTAGTACCTCGAGAAGAGAAAATAAGAATCTTACTTACGTAGCTTTCTTCTATCTAACTCCGAGGCTTCTAATACTTTCTAGACGACTAGGCAATAGCGCTAGATTCCCTAGATACAATTAAAGACCTTAGGATCGAAACTAGACCCTTTAGCTTCTAACGACTTTTTTCTACTTCTAAGGCGTACTATACTAAGTAGTAGCTTCTAGGAGTAGTATTCTAGTAAGGTGTCCTACGATATAGGTATAAGGGCCTATATATATACTCGATACGAGCTTACTAGTATTTATTAGCTTCTAAACGAACTTCTTTAACTTCTAGACGTACGACGGGTAGTAGAGTATTCTCTAAGGACTAACTAGTCTCCTAAGAACTAGAGAGCTTCCTACTCTTATTAGGGGAACCTAGGAGACGTGCTGCTACCTTCTAGTAACTTATATACTTTCCTAACCTTCTAATCGATCGCGACGGCAAGTCTTACGAATATACTTATAGCTTTAAAGATAAGGAGAAGAGTATAAAAAGAGGCGATCTCTCGTACTCTTCTAAAAAAAAAAAAAAGAATTAGGCTCTCGCATTTGCTTCTAGGCTTCCTACTCCTAGTATTAGACCTCTTAATACTAACGAACCTAATTACTTCTTCTTAACTTAACTAACGCTTGCTTACTACTTTTCCCCTCTTCGATTTTAGGTACTTTTAGAGGCTAGTAGGCTTCTAATTATTTCTAAAATGAATCTTTTCTCCTTTTACTTTATAAAACGACGACGACTCTCTTCTCTTTACTAGACTCCTTCTTATAGCACTCGTAGTCTAACTATACCTCCGGAAAACCTTTTAATTCTTTAGTTAGACTAAGAATCTTCTTTTATCTTTTCGCTTCTTTCTCCTTTATATCTAGACGTCTCTAGATACGACCTATTCTTTAGATAGATTAGTAAATAAACTTGCTAATCTATTTAAAGAAAGTAGATTTAGATTTATCCGACTCTAATACTACTAAAATTAATCTATAAAACCTTCCTTTACCGAAATTACTTTCTTTAGAAGACGCTTAGCTCCGCGGTACTCCCGAGATAAGTACTTCTACTATAAATATATCGGACTCTCGAAGTAATTATAATTAGTATTAGCCGGCTAATATACGCTAACTAGCTACTTATTCTAATACGAGAGTTAAGACATGCTACTACTATAGGAACTTAAATTCGGGGCTTACTTTAGTAGTTTCGGGAGTCGGAGTTTAATTAGTAAGGCGGGTATACTTATAGCCTATAGTTCGAACACGAATAAAAATATAAGAAGGAATATAGATAGTAATATAACGACGACGTATAGCTATAACCTTTATCCCTTACGAAGTCGTATATACGAGGGAGATAGTAGAGAAGTAGTTACGATAGCTTCTAACGTATACTTACTAGAAATAGATACGCCGGACGAGATAGTATCCGAGGACTAGCTACGTAGGGCATTCTATTACCTACCCGCCTTACGACCTACTCTATCTATACTAGCGTAAGCTACCCGAGTATATATAGTTTAGGGTTATATTCTAGAGCCGAAGGTAGGGCAAGACTACGACTAAAAAGATACTACGTTGCCGAAAGAGGTACTATAGACAAGACTTAGATTTAATCTATATACGCATACGTATATAATTCGCGGGAAGTTAGCTACTTCTACTATATATATAGCATTTAGGATTAGATATAGCACGCGTTTAGGAGTCGCGGACAATATAGACTTAGAATCTAATATAGTACGCGTTTAGGAGTCGTAGATAATATAGACTTAGAATCTAATATAGCATGCGTTTAGGAGTCGCGGATAATATAGACTTAGAATCTAATATAGTACGCGTTTAGGAGTCGCGGACAATATAGACTTAAAATCTAACATAGTACGCGTTTAGGAGTCGCGGATAATATAGACTTAGAATCTAATATAGTACGCGTTTAGGAGTCGCGGTCGAGACTAGTACTAGAATATAGGTAGCGTAGGTATTGCCTATACCCTAAAAATAAATAAGGACTACGCTCCGTTCTTATAAATATAGTTCGCGATATAGGATAATAGCGTATAGACGGGCTAAGTATACGCTATAAGTAATACGAGGCGAGAAGCTACTATAAGAGAGTAGTAAGTAGAAACTAGGCAGTCTAACCTAATCTAGACGCGGACTAGGTAAAGGCAACCTAGGAACATGCGATAAATTATTTCCTAGTAAGATAAAATATCTATTAGATAGGGAGATTAAAGCTAGGGCCCGGGGCCTTAGCTTATAGATATAAAAGAGGGAAGGAATCCGCTAAGATATAACTACTTAAGAACCGAGAGAGCTACTATGCTAGGTAATTAAGACGATTATACGGAACCTAGGCTAGCTACTATAGTTTCTAGTACTAAGGAAGATAGAATCTATCGTAGTACCTAAGAGTTTAATATAAGGAACCGACTAGCGGACTTTACCGCCGCTATAATAGGCACTATTAGTAATATACCTAATTAAGAACCCTCCTTGCGGTCGCCTATCGTAATAGATATAACGTAGCTTCTAACTTTATAGGAAGTCCTAAGGAGTATACTAGATGCCTATAAGCTAAAGCTACTATTACCTAGAACTAAAGCGAACTCGTTCTTTAGAGGATAGAATACTACTAAGTTCCTCGAACGGTTCGATAGTCTCTAGAAGTAGTTCGATCTAGAAGGGCGTAGTAACTAGGAAAAGATTAATAGCGTTATTGCTAATACTAAGATTATCCTACGACTAGAACTAAAGCGGTTAAAGGGCGTACCTAAATATAACTAGACTAAATTTAGGAAGTCCCTATTAGACTACTTCGCTAATAGTAATACGCATTATATTATTAAATCGGTATCGTACCTTACGTCGTACTATAAGACCTAATAGTTAGAAAGCGATAATCTAAATAAATTCTTACGACAGTTTCGATTAGCTTCTAACTATATTAATTCCGAAGACTTAAGTAATAGAGAACGATCTATACTACTACTAAAAGCTTTACTAGATAGTATTAATAGAAGGATCTATAGGAAGTATAGCCTATATCCCTAGAAGCTAGAGTTCTTCCGACCGTTTAATAAGATTCTAAAGTTAGTAGAAGAAATAGTTAAAGGATCTAAAGGGTTTAGGCTTACTAAAAATAGAGATAAATAATAGATAACCTCGCTATAAAACTCTATCTCGGCTAGCTATCCGGAAAGAGCTCTAGCGGTACCTATAGGTAATACCCTTATTAATAACGACTTTACTTATAAGTTCGCGAAGATATCGATCCTATACGGACTTACTCTACGGACCGGAACTAGCCCCGTGCCCGTAAACCCTCCTATAAGGATAGGAACGTAGTAAGCCTATTAGGTAAATACTTTAAGCTTAGGAAATAAACTACTCGCGTACGTAGGTATAGTTAGAACCTTCGCGACGTAGATCCTAGTATACCTAACGATATAGAACAAGTGTTTTAACTGCGGAGACTAAGACTACTACGTAAAGGAATATCTAATTATAGTCTAGCTCTAGGGAAGTAAGTATATCTAGTAGAATAAACGGAGGAAATAGTACTATAGTCCTCCTACTAGAAACTATTAGCTAATTAGTATACTAAAGTAAGATAGCTAGATACTACGAATAGCTTAGATATACTTAGTAGTATAGAGGTTATTCCCTCTATACGGTCGTGTTCTATAGCCGGCTTACCTATTAAGAGCGAATTAGTAATTAGTACTCTAGATACGAAGGGATATAACTAATATAGCGCCTAGAAGCATCTCGAACCTAGGACATTAGATACTATACGAGAAATTATCGTATATACCTAAAGATATTTAGTTAGAGCCCGGGGCCCCGACTACGATTCTAACTCCTCTAACGCCTAAACTCGTATATACTACTACGACCGTACCTCCTTAGGTTATCGAAGGCATCTATTTCGGTTTCGTACCTACGCCTACTATTTTTAGAGCGGCTATATACTAGTCTAGATAAGCTAGCGTTAAAGAGGAGGATAAATACGACTATAGCGAAGGATAGATCGAGGATATTATAGAAGAAGAGCTTAGAAGAAGCCTTAACGTAGCTACTACTATAGTCGTAGATACTAAGAGAAAGAGTAAGGATAAGGTTAGTAGTATAGTAATTCTAAGCCGGGATAAGTAGTTAGCTCGTATAGCTAAGAATAGAATTAAGAAATAGAAGGAAGCTATAAAGACGAGATAGCTACGAGCGAAGATCTCCGACTAAGTATTATAAACCTAAGCTTCCTAAGAAGATAAGCGAGATAATCCTCGCCCTAGACCTTCGAGATTATAGACCTAAGATATATTCGGCTATATAGATAAAGATATAGTAGACGAAGATATAGAGGATATTCTAACTACTAGACCCGTTAACCCTCTAATAAGGAAGGCTAGGAATCCTTTAGAGAGATAACGGTTCGATAATTATATAAGGGCGAAAAGAAGGAAGGACGAGGAGAACTTACTACTTACTAAGAAACTAGAGACTAGGTTGCTTAGGAGATTAATCTACTATAAGATTCTAATTACCTTCGGGGAATTTATCCTCCTTAGAAGTTCTAAGCTAGTAATTAAGTTACTATAAGATAGGATCTATACTAACGATAATAAACTATATAACGCACTCTAAACCGAGCCTATAAATATTAACTAGCTAGTAGAGAATATATAGTAGGCCGGGGAATTAGACGATATTAGTAAGGATTAAGTTAGTAAATTCCTTTATAAAGCCTTCTAAGACTAGGATCCCTATACTAGAGAAGCTCTTTCTAAGGAACTATTTTAGAATAAAGGGATTAATACGTATCGCGCTTATATAGTTACGCGGTCTAAAGTATAGACTATCGAGGAACTATATAAGACTCTATCTAGTATAGACCTATTAGTAGTAATAGACGATTTTATCGTAGCTCCCCTTATCTAAGTACTATATATAGTTAGAACGAGCAAGAATCTAAGCCTAGAAGTATAAGTATTAGTTAACGAGGGTGCGAATTCTTATATCGTCGATTAGAACTAGGTATAGGAAATAGGAATTGCCTTAATCTAGAACATCCCGGAAAGTAAAATAATTACTATAGAAGAGCCGGTTACTATCTTAGGAATTAGTAGGAGATTAGTTACTAGTGTCTTCGGTATCGAAATTAAAGTACTAGTTTTCGTCTCTAGACTAGTTATAGGAGCTATACCTATACCCCTACTTCTAGGACGAACTTAGGCACGTAAGGTAAGACTTATAAGAAGAAACTACGACGATAGAACGTAGGAAGGAACTATTAGTAATACGAAAGGTAAATCGGTTACCTTTACTAGGCTAAAAGGATTTAAGGGATGCCTTTTAGTCTAGGACTACCTTTAGAAACTAGCTTTAGGAAACTAGTACGCGGTTTCGTAGCTATAACGATAACTACTAGAAAGTAAGTAGCTACGATACTATTAGATTTTAGTAAAAAGAGGGTCGGGGCCCGGGGCCTTAGCTTATATTAGAATATAGAACTAGATACTTAGGCTAATAGAGGTTCCTACTTAGCCGTAGAGGAATTTAAGGATCCGGAAGCGATCCTAATCTAGACGATACTATCGGCTTCTACGATAATATAGAAGAGATAGAAGGAGGTACCTCGGTCTCTCGCTATTATCCGAGTATATACCCTCTATAAGAGGAAGGCTAATAAAGTACTACCTATACTTGCTAGCGTATATAAAACTTCTAGAGAAGATCTAGGAGGAATACTAAAATAGAAAGAGGAGTATCTAAGGGAGGAAGCCTTAACGCCTCCCGGGACAGGCCTATATAATAGACGATATTTAATTAAGAAGTTATCCGATATTAAGCGAGGAAGTAGGCTAATAGTAGAAATGCTTAGCCTAATACTAGATAGGGTCGGGATTAAGCTCTAGCCGAAGGAGAAGGAACTACTAATCTATATACTATTTAACCGTAAGAAAGCACTCGCTTTATCTTTCGAATACTTAGGTCGTATTTACCTAAGAGTAGCCCTACTATAGGTTATCCGTACTATATTATATACGCTATAGTAGCACCTAGGATTCCGTATAAGCCTATTATAGAAGGTATAGGTCGAAGGGATTTTACGAATCCGTATAGAAGCTAGGACCCTAGAATATAGCTATACTACGTATAGAAACCTCTATTTCTTAGTTTTAAAAAGAGATACGGGGAAGTATAGATTAATTAATGCAGCTATAGAGATTAACTAGGTTATAATTAAGGATGCCTTCTTACCTCTAGATACGGATTCCTTCTTAGAGCAATTCGTAAGTTATATCGTAGCTAGCCTTCTCGACCTCTTCTTAGGATACGATTAGGTTCCTCTAGCTAAGGAGAGTAGAGACCTAACTAGTTTCGACGGCCCTCTATTCGGTCTTTTAAGAATAACTACGTTACTATAAGAAGCGACGAACTTAGTATCTTAGTTCGCGAGGATCGTAAATATAGTCCTATACGATTACCTCTCCTATAGAGCTAGTTCCTCTATTAATAATTTCGAGGTAAAGGGACTATATACTACGTATAGAAACAAAGAGATCGAGCTAGGGATAAGGTAGTATATCGTCGAATATATTTAAGACTTAGATTAAGTTCTTATAGACATCGAGCGAGCTAGGATAATAGTTGCTATTAAGAAGTTATAGATCCTTTAAACTAAGATTAAGGTTATAGAGTACGTAATAGATTAAGACGGTAGATACCCTAACGCGGTTTATATAGCTAAGCTTCTAAGGTAGCTATAGCCGATTAACTAGAAGGAGGTACGTATATTCGTTAGGATCGTCGTATACTTCTAGATCTAAATTCCTCGTTTCGCTATTATCGCTAAACCTCTATATTAGCTCCTACGTAAGGATACTATTTTTAAATAGACGGTTGTCTATAAGAAAGCTAAGAAGCACTGCGTATAGTTACTAATTACCGCCCCTATATTAGTTACTATACGATACGGCTCCGGTACGGGAGTTATTTACGTCGCGGACTCGTAGTAGATACTAGTATTAAAGGATAGGGAGCCGTACTTATATAGATAGTCGACGATAAGAGATGTCCGTCTAGGTACGAGAGTAGAATATAGGATAAATAGTAGAGGAAGTACGACGCTAGAAAACGAGAATATCTTACTATACTCCGAGTACTAAAGAAGTTTAAACTATAGCTTTTTAGAGTATACTTCGTACTCGAGATCGATGCTAACATATTAGTTTATTAGCTTAGTAAGGCCTTAACCGACCTTCCTAATACGACTATAACTAGATAGATCGCCTAGATTTAACTATTCGACTTTAAGGTCCGATACGTACTCGGAACGAAATATTAAGGGCTAGACGCGTTATTAAGGCGACCGCAGACCCCTTCTAAACGTAAGGAACTAGAGTAGACAGCTAATACGGTTCTAGATCGCGAGGATAATAATATAATCGACCGCACCTTCTTTAATACGTTTATAAGGCGAGTTCGCTAAGCTAAGGCCTAGGGCCCCGACTCCTCTAAATCTCTAGACTCTATCTTCCTAAATAAACTAGTAGGCACTTTAGACGACTATAAGTATACGACTAAGTCTATCGCCTTTATACTTCTTCGTAGAAAGCGTATAGAGGAGATAACCCTATTAGAATATAGGAGGTACCTTAAACTTAGCTAGAAGTTCGTAGTCGTAGATCGGAAGCTATATCGCTAGAGATATATAGATATACTATTATAAAGGGTAGTAGATTAGGACTACGCCCGCATAGAGATCCTTTAGTTAATATACGAGCAGAACGGCTATTATAGTATAGAAGGCATATACTAAATACTATTCCGCCTATACTAGTAGGATAGAATATACTCGGAATATACTATATACTATAGGAAGTATCCTTAATATAGCTTCCGGAATAGAGTACGGCGGCCTACTCTTATATAGGAAGTCTAGGTTTAAAGCATAGGCGAGAAATAGTACTTAGATCCTATATATATAGATAAGAGGGGATCCTTAATCGTAGCTAGAGAAGGACTCTCTTAGTAGATCGAGGCTAAGGTTATATATAAGACCGCGAAAGAGATTACCTCGCTATAGATTACTAAATTTATCTATAAGGATATCTTCTACTAATAGAGCGCTCTATAGGAGGTTATTATAAATAATACTAAGGCTAACCTTAAGGATATTACTAATCTTCTCGAGAGCTATATAGTTAGACGACTACGAGTGTCTCCGTATTATCCGGAATCTAATAGCTTAGTCGAGGTAGGTTATAAACTAATACTAGCCGCCCTATCTAAGTACTTAGAAGAAGGTTCTAAACCTTAGATTCCGCACGTTCTATCTATATTATAGGCCGATCGAACGACCGTAGTATCTTCTACTAGCTAGATACCGGCTGCCCTTATAATCGGAAGAGAAGTAGTACTACTAATTAAACTAGATATACGAACGTATAGAGTAGTAGATTAGGGATCGGTTTAGACTCGAGAAGATCTCCTATATATATAGTTACTCGCGCTCGAGAATATATAGGAAATAATAGAAGAAGCGAAGGATAGGAATAAGCAGTTCTATAAGTAGGCAAAGAAGTACTTTAATACGGTCTAGAACGTCGACTAGTAAGACTTTCGCGTAGGAGATATAGTAATAATCTATCGCACTTAACTCGAATATTCGCAATCGGATAAACTCGTATACCGATAGCGCGGACCGTACCGGGTAGCCGCGTATACGCCTAAGGCCTTATATTACGAGCTCGAAGAACTAAATAGAATACCTCTAACCGGCATATAGAACTATATAAGCCTTAAGCGCTTATAATTTAGTATATAACGAAAATAATTAGTTACGAACTAGTTACGCGCATGCCTTAGCCTTAGTATATATAGAGGTTAAGCGCACCTATAATTATAGTTAGCAAACCTAATATTTACTTAGTTTACTATTTACCGGTCTTAGCAGCGGCTGCACCCTTACTATAAAAGCGGCCCTTCCTTCCTTAGAAACCTTCTTTTCTTTCCTTACTAATCTACCTTCCCCTTCTTATATTTCCCTCTTCCTTTTTTAATACCTAAACTATATTTCTCGCTATCGAGATCTTTACGAATACGAACCTATTACTATAAGCGTAGAGCTATAAGACCGGAGCCGCTAATATTCGCGACCTAGTTACGAATATTAACCTAATTAAAGACGATAATAAGTAGCGTAACGTTATTAGCGAATATATCCGCTATATCGATAAGCGCCTATCCTATTAGAACGACCTAGCCTTCGAGTTTAGTAGTACGCTCCGCCCTAATAACTTTAAGAGTATAACTAAAGAAGTAGCCTCGTACTTCCCTAAATACTCTAAGGCCTATAAGGCTAAAGAGAGTTAGCGAGATTAGAGAGAGGGATGTCGTAAGATAGTTACTAGTCTCTAGAGGCTAGAACGAGCTAAGCATCCTCTGCTCGTAAATACGATTTAGTATCTAGGAATAGTAAAGTAGATATCTACCTTTATAGGTAAGAACTCGAAGTAGGATAAGGCCGCCTTAGTCCTCTATAAGGCTATTATCTAAAGGTTGCTCTACCTAATAGCTAATAGATCTACCTTAGTACTTAGAGTAACTTCGATAAGATTCGTAAAGCTAGGGAAGAAGTAAACCGTATAAATATTAATAGTGCTGCTATATAATAGGTCCTACGAGATCGAGGCCTATAACTTACTCCGAACTTTATTAGTTCTCTATAAAGAGATATTACTACTAGACTAACCCTATTAGCGCCCGCTCCTCGTTCTATAACTATTAACCTATAGTAGTAATAGACTAGTCGTCTAGTTACTCGGTCCTATAAGTAGGTACTATAGAGTATATAGTTAGGGCCCGGGGCCCTAACTAGGTTATAGAAGCTAGGGCCCGGGGCCCTAACTAGGAATCGTCCCCTATTAAGTATACTTATAGGGCCGTATACTCGAGGACTATAGGATCGTCGTAGATTAGAGCCCCTAAGTCGTAGGCAGAGTAGTTAAAGTTAGGAGTTAACTATACGTAGCCGAGCTACCTCTATAGCCTCTTAGTAATTAGTTCTATTAGGTTCCTTATACTCTAGAATCTCGACCGGCAATACTCTAAAACTATAGAAGTAAGTTCCTTAAGCGTATAAGGATTGCCCTACGGAAGATACTAAGCTTATTAGTATAGTTAATATAATTAAGAGTGCTACGGTAGTATAGCTATCCGAGACTATCGTGCTAATTAAGTAGTACTATAAGCGAGTACGTTAGGATATACCTAACGGCCGTAGGCCGCTATATAGGAACTATTCTCGACGCGCGAGTAGTAGAATATATAGTCTTTATACGAATATTACGAATAACTAGCTCGGAGGTCGTTTCGTAGTATATCTATATAGTAATATCGACGAGGTTAAGAGAATAAACCCTATATAGTTTTAAGGTAAGCGTCGCCCTCCTATTATAGTAGACGCCTTAGGTATCTTTAGATATAGACCTACCCTAAGCTAGGATCCTCTACTAGAATATATTACGAATACTAACGCCTTAGCAGCCTTAAGAACGAGGCTAAATAAGAAGGTGCTTTAAGATTTTAAGGACTTTAGTACGACCGTAATTACCCTTTTCGATTAGCTTCGGCCGGTCGAGGAAGCTATTAAGCGAGAGTTCGATATCTATAACTAGTACCTTCGAGAGGCTAATAGGCGTAAGAATCTCGGCTAGCTACGGAATATATACTATAGCTTAACCTAATAGATTTTCCGCTAGGACCCTATATACTAGCTATATTATATAGTAATCCGACCGGACTATACGACGTACCTATATTCCTACCTATACTATACGAAGTTCTTATATAGGGCTATAGAATATAGAGAAGCGAATAGTACGAGCAAGTTCTACTATATCGATATCGCTCTTAATAAGCTATACTAAGGCACTAGTATTAATCTTATCTAAGGAAGCGTATCCCTTACTAATAAGGACGAGGCTAATACTACCGTATTAGTAAGAGGCCTATATAAGAGAGATGTTTTCCGGGCTTAGTTCGAGCGTATAGAGAAGCGAGGGGTTCTAAAGGATAATAAGGGCCTATTTATCGAGGCTATCGGCCCTAACTAACTAACGGAAGAAGACTATACCCTAATCGGTTATAGGATAAAACTATAGGTCTATAACGCCTTCTAAGTACGTATCTTGCTACTATATCTACTATATAGTACGAAGGCCTCCGAGAAGACTCGCCGAACTATACTTCCTTAGTTTACTTAGGTCGATATTAAGAATAATAGCTTAGAAATAGGTAAAGCTTTAGGAACCTATACTAAACTACGTAACGTATACTATAACCTCCTTCTAGGAGTTAGTACGCTATCTAGTTATTCGAACAAGTATAGTATTATGCCCTTCCGGTTTCTAGCCTCTACCTATTTTACTCTATAGAGTCCTTTATCGGCCGCACTCGTAGGCTAGCTACGATAGGATAACTCGGCCGTTATTAAGGACGCTTATAAGTAGATAACTTACTCTAAGGAAGACTTCTTTTCTAAGGCCTCCGACTACTACGACCGTATGCTTACGGAGCATACTCGTATCTAGCCCTTAGTATTAGAACTAGAATAAATGTTTTTCGGAAATAATAGTTACGTACTATACTAAGCCGACTATTCGAAGCAGCCTATAGCTTAGTTTTACGAAGATATAGATATTAACGACTAGTTAGAGATCTATAGTTAAGTATAGAACGAGGTATAGAAGGAAGCTAAGGCCCGGGGCCCTAGCTTAGCGAAGTTAATAGTAGTAGATAATACGAGGGAGATAAGTTAGACTATAAACAATAAGTGTTTCCTATAAGTACCTTTACTTCTACTAGACTAGAATTTAACTAATATCGTAGGTTTAGGTTTATAATAGGGGTAGAGTATATTAGCCGGCTAATATATACTAACTAGCTACTTATTCTAATACGAGAGTTAAGATATACTACTACTATAGGAACTTAAATTCGGGGCTTACTTTAGTAGTTTCGGGAGTCGGAGTTTAATTAGTAAGGCGGGTATACTTATAGCCTATAGTTCGAATACGAATAAAAATATAAGAAGGAACATAAATAGTAACGCAACGACGACGTATAGCTATAACCTTTATCCCTTACGAAGTCGTATATATAAGGGAGATAGTAGAGAAGTAGTTACGATAGCTTCTAACGTGCACTTACTAGAAATAGGTACGCCGGACGAGATAGTATCTAAGAACTAGCTACGTAGAGCATTCTATTACCTACCCGCCTTACGACCTACTCTATCTATACTAACGTAAGCTACTCGAGTATATATAGTTTAGGGTTATATTAGCTAATTTCGGCTAAAGATAGATGTACTATAGCTCTTACGCAATCTCTTATCGAAGCCTTATATAACTCGCTTAAGAATCTTAGACCTAATATTATAAAGAAATTAGCCGAAAATCTCGAGACTCTATTAGCTCGACCTCTAGAAAAGGATACGCCTAGAAATCTAAGTTTTTCGGGCGCTAGCGTATTAGAATAGCTTTCTAGAATAGATAAGTTTACTAAGGACTATTATCTAAACTAAGAGGATTCTACTAGAATTAAACGTCTTTTAGATAACTGCGACTATATTATTAAAATCGAGATTAAGACTCTAGACGGGACCGTACTTAGATAATAACTACTCTGTCCTCTATAAGTCGATTCTAGAAAGATAGGCTAAGTTTAATACTTAGATACTTTTCTAGATACGCGCAAGCCTCGAGACCTTATTAAAAAGAGCTTAAGCGAAAGGAAAAGACACGAATATGCTCGAGTGCTATAAGTAATTTAAGCTAATTTAATCTGCAATTCCTACTAAAGAGCTAGATAACTATACGAGGTATTAGCTTTTTCTTTCTAGACTTCTAAACTAGATTATAAAGAAGGTCTTTAACTATCTTCGAATTAATTATACTAGAAAGCTCTCTAAACCTTTTACCGACGTTTATAAAGAAGCTTATAAGATTACGACCGGAGATAATAGCTTTAGAAAGTTCTAGACTAGTTAAGGATCGATACTCGAAAAGATTTAAGAAGTCGTTAACTAGAAGCGACTAACCTTTGCGCTAAAGTTTAATATAGAAACAAGACCCTCGCTACCGGTCTCTAAGCTTACTAAACTCTTTAAGAGTCTAGTAATAAATTAAGCTTCTCTCTAGGCGCAAATTAATTAGAAGACCGCCGCGGCTATACCTATTAACCCTTCTAGGCTTAACTCGTACTATGCTTCCCTTTAGAATTAATTAGAAGCTTAGACGACTAATTAGACTAAAGCATACCTTAGTTCCTACGCTACTAGTTTCTAGAAAAGAAAGGTCGACTCTTCTATCGAAGGAAAATGCTATATATATAACGAAGGGTCTTACTTTTAAGAGGAATATAGTCCTACTCTTAACTTAATTAATAGAGGCTATATATATAAAGGCGAACGGAACATCCTATACTTCGGCCGTACGAATACCGGCTATCTAGAAAAGATTATCTTTAACTAGGACTAGAAGATACTAAAGCTAAAGTTTATTACTACGCGGATCTAAGAACGAATTAGAAGTCCTATTAAGTAGACGCATCCCGAGGAGATTAAGGGGATTATAGAAAGTTAGCTATCGCTACGAGATATATCTTACTACTAGGATACGCCTTATAATCTAGAATACTAGATCCCCGCTTTAAAGCTTAACTATTCTAATAATAAGTAGCTAATTATTCTTTAGCGATAAAAAGAATTAGAGATAAAGTCTTTAGCCTCGGTAATAAGCTATTACTATATACTATAGTTCGTAGGTTCGCTAATTTCCCTCGTCTCCTCTACTACTTAAATAAGAAGTCGTATATTACCTAAACCTAGTATAAGCTCTACTAGCGCGGTTATCTCTAAGAGAGACCGAAAAACGGTATAAGAAAAACTCTAAGAGTAGAGTCGTACTACGAAAGTAAAAGGAAAGCGTCTCGAAGAAATTATATATAGTATTAAAACCCCGATAATTCTAGAAGTCGTAGAAGAGTTATTAAAGGAACTCGAAAGCTAGACTTAAGGCCGAGAAACTACGAAAACTCCTTTATTTATTTAAGAATTTCTAGACGATATTAAAGATATAGATATATTCGAAAGCGAAGAAAACGAGCCTAGGCTTATTAATCTACTAAAGCAAAAGGTTCCCGAGAAACGTTCTCTTAAGAACTATCTTTAGAATTAGGCTAAAAAGGTTAACGAAGATATAAGCTATAATATCGGCGAAGTTCGGACTCTAAGTAAGCTTATATAAGCAAAGGTCGAGTTCTCGGTTAGTAAGCTACTAGCCTACTATAATATACTTTCTAAACTCCTTTAGAAGAGAGTAATAAACGATTAGAAGCTTCTTTAAAGGCTCTATATAATAGACGTCCGGAATACTAATATTTTTAAGAGTCTAGAAGTTCCTAAAGGATCTAAACTATCTGCGAATATAAATCTAATTAATATATTAAGCCTTCTAAGTCGGGAACCGGCTTCTTCTACTAAGGATCTTTATAGTCCTAGCGAAGAAATCGATCTATCTACTATCTTCGAAGATTTCGTACGAGTACTATTAATCTAAGTACTAATAGAAGTCGGAACACCTACTAGAATAGTTAATACGCTTATCGACAAAGGTTCTAAATACTATATTATTATAGATTACTTTACGAAATAGTATAAGCTAGCGATTATTCCTTAGAAGTAAAGTATTATAATATATAGTACTATCGGAAACATATAGATTGTTAGCCTTACTAAAGATATTTAGATAAACGTTTATAACGTTATTATTAAACTTTCCTATATCGTTATACGAGAAGAAGTAGATGCGGCGATCTAGCTTATCCTCGAGCGTCCTTAGACTTGCCGAACCCGACTTACTAGTAGAAACTACGACGACGGCTCCTAGGAAGGAACTATTACTACCGTAGGAGGTAAACTTATTACCTTTACTACTCTAGATAGTAACGACGGCTATATAACTCTCGACTAGCTATTAGGAAAAGTAGAGGGCCGAGAATCGAAGCTATAACGATCTCTATAGCCCTACTTACCTTAGTAGAAAATAGACTTTATTAGAAGTTATTAGAAGGCTAGCGCTACTACTATCTCTAGTACCCGAAAGAGCTTAAGTAACTAAGCGCTCTAGAAGGAGGGGATCTCGCTTATTAACTTCGAATTCTTATAATATATAAATCTAAAAGAGTACTTACGCGCGCCTATATAAATAATAAGGACGAACTAGTCGAAGAAAACCTTTTCGACTCGCTCTTAAACGCCGATAACCTCTACTACTAAGATTAGGAAGAGTCTACTTTCTAGTCTACTTTCTACCTTACTAAACTTACTCGAAAGGCCTAGTAGCTAATAAGAAAGGTTCTCTATAATATACTTTATAAAAGAGTAGCCGATAAGGTTAAACCGGTTAACGTAGATATCTTAATAATAGATAGTAAGGCCCTAGAAGCAAATCTAAAGTAGAAATAAAAATGCCTCGACCGCGAATCCCTTCTACTTAAAGGTTCTAGACTATTCGATTAGAAGTATATCGTTTAGAAGTTCTCGACGATAGAAAGAGGTAGCTAGCTAACGCTATAAGTCCTATCTACTCTTAATCTCGGTATAGAACTTTTAGAAAACGAATTATATCTACTCTATAAGATACTCTTTAACTAAGAAGCTGTTTTTGCTTTAGACTTTCGATATCTCGGACGCTTAAATCTAGAAGTAGCGCTACCTTTAAAGATTAGAACGGTACCTTATTCGCTATAGTAGCACCTAGGTTTTCGGCTTAATCCGGCTCTAAAAGAGACGATAGAAGAAATAAATTTAAATAATTAAGTAGCGCCTAGACGCCGGCACGCTCGAGTTCTACTATAGATCTTATAGCAATCCTTGCTTTCTAGTCTATAAAGTAGATACGAATAAGTATCGTCTAATAAACGCTACTTATTATTTGTTTGTTTATTCTATTAACGTGCTATAGGAGTCGAAGACTATATAGTACGGGTAGGCCGAAGCCTATCTAGTCGTAAGAGAAAAAGCCTCTTAGGCTATAAAAACTCTTAGTCGTAGGGGTGCCTTATTCGCGCTAAAAACGAATATTATAGGCCGATGCCTAGGGGAACTAGAATTTCGCTCGGTGCGCCTTAGCGCTAAGCGCTAAGCCCTATATATAGAATTTTAGTATCTAGAATTAGTTCTAGCAGATATAGCTAGTATAGTATATCGAGTCGGTATAGAAGGCCGCTATTTCTATTCGTCTCGGACCTAGAGGGTCGTCTCTAGGAATATATATTCTAGGTAGGAAGGGTCTACCTTTCTCTCTTCCTTCTATAGCTCTTTTTAGTAAGTAAATAGCTAATCTCTTACCTTAGTAGCTGCCTCCTCTCTCTGCTCCTATCCTACCTACTTCTATTCTATCCTCTCTTTTCTACCTCTTCTACGGTAGGGTTCTACCTTAGTTAATAATCGTTAAGTAGTCTTAGGGTTGTCTTATAGTTCTTATCTTATCGGGTATACGGCTAGTAGTAGCGAAGTAGGATTGTCTTATATGCCTTTATACTTTACTAGTATACTCGAGAGCATCTATTTCTACCTACGGCCGCGTAGAGGCGTATAATAGGACTTCGTAGGTAATAAACGCTACTTAGAAGATTAACGAAGTTACTATCCGAGATATAAATACGCTACTAGATATAGATAGCTTTTTAGAAGAGATAGCTAGCTATATAGTCTCGAGCCTTGCCGATATCTCCTCCGAATACGATTAGATTCCTCTAGATAAAGGAAGCCGTAACCTAATAGGTTTTATAACGCCTCTAGGATTAGTTTAATAGATAACCCTATCTTAAGAAGCTACGAATTTAGTTGCCTAGTTCTACTAGATTATAGCTATTATACTATACGACTATTTCTCGCATATAGCTATTCCCTTCCTCGACGATATTACGATTAAAGAGCTAAAAAGTCGCTATAACGATAAAGAAATTAAACTAGGAATCCGCCGGTTTATTATAGAAGCGGTTACTACACTTAATTCTATTCTTACGGATCTAGAGCGAGCTAGTCTAACGGTAGTATTTAAGAAGTTTAAAGTCTTCTATAAATAGCTAGAAGTCGTCGAGTATATTAGCAGGCCTAAAGAATAGTAGCTAAATATACGACGAGTATAGAAGATCTTAAACTAGCTAGACCCTATCTATTAGAAAGATGTTCGCGTATATCTCGGGCTTCTAGTTTACTTTAAGTTTATAATCGAGAGGTATAGCTTAATTGCGGCGCCTCTTTATAAGCTCCTTTAGAAGAATACTAAGTTTATTTAGACTAGAGCCTATTAGAAGGCAAAGGCAGCTCTCGGATACGCTCTAGTTAACTATCCTTAGCTTATTTCTATCGACTACGGACCTAATAGTAGCGAAATTATTCTAGCTATAGATATAAGTAGAGATAGATACGGCTATATCCTTATATAAGTTATCGATAGCTGTCGCCGCCTTATACGTTTCGAAAGTAGCCTCTATAAAGATATAAAGAGAAGATACGATATAGGAAAACTTAAATACCTCGCGGTTCTAAAAAGTCTAAAAAAGCTAAAACCTTAGCTTTTTAGCGTTTGCTTTACTTTAGAAGTAGATATAAAGACTATAGCTTACTAGCTTAGTCGACCTACTTCTAATCTCTCGAATTCTACGATAGTACGATAGGTAGCCTAGATACGGCTCTTTACGTTTACTATCCGATACGTTCCGAGTCCGAAATATACTAAACTAGATACCTTATCTCGACGACTACTAAATCCCGATATAGATATAGAATCTAAGAGTAAATATAAGTCGGCAATTAATAACGACTTATTCTAAGACTAGGAACTAATTTCCGCGGTAGCTACCTTTAGAGATTATAATCTAATAGGTTCTACTAATCTTCTAGAGGAACCTAATAGCTCTATACTAGATAGAGAATAGTCCTACGACTCTCTAGTCTACGCTTATATCCTTTCTAGAGGTCGGAGAGTCCGTACGATTAGCTACGGAAAATAGCGTACTTATACTCGAGAATTACGCCGTTTCTTTATCCGAGAATAATATCTTTAGAGATAAGAACGTCTAAATTTACTAGTTATTCGAGTCGTTTATAACCCTCGGAAACGATTAGAGATTATATAAGAAATCTACGACGTTTCTAGATATAGAAGTACGGATTTATACTAGTAGATAATTAGGCGGATATACTAGTAGTCCGGAATATATAGCGACGTTTCTAATTATATCCGAAGATACTAACCTTATAATCTAAGAGATAGTCGGCGCTATCTTATATAGATAGTCTTATAGTAGATTTAAACTATCGGAGAAGTCTAGTATTACGATATAGTCTACTATATAGGCGATATTCCGGGGACCGGAGTTAAGAAAGGTTATCTCTTTATTACCCGCGAAGGCCTTAGCTAATAGGTCGAAGGTAAAATGTTTTCTTACGTAGCGAAGGACTTAATAGCTAAGTAGATCGCAAATTTTATCCGACGCTAGATCTTTTATAGATAAGGTCTACTATATAGAATAGTTCTAGATAGCGCTCGGGTCTATCTAAAAGAAGTCGAAGACCTTCTAAACTCGTATAGCGTTAGGCGCACTAGGATCTCGCCTTATAATCTAGAATTAAATAGCCGCGTTAAAGTTAGGCATCGTCCTATCCTTTTAGCTCTTATAAAGATATTAGATAGCACTTAGAAGGGCTAGATAAAGTACGTTCCGGCGGTACTTTAGGCCGAGAGGACTACTATCTATAGTACGACTAGCTAAACTCCGTTTTTACTTATATACGGCCGAGAAGCGCCTACGAAGTCCTATTATACGCCTCTACGCGGCCGTAGGTAGAAACAGATACTCTCGAGTATACTAGTAAAGTATAAGGGCATATAAGACAATCCTACTTCGCTACTACTAGCCGTATACTCGATAAGATAAGAACTACCTAAAGATAACCCTAAGACTACCTAACGAACCTTAACTAAGGCAGAACCCTACTATAGAAGAGGTAGAAAAAAGAGGATAGAATAGAGGTAGGCAGGATAGAAGTAGAGAGAGGAGGTAGCTACTAAGGTAGAGAGAAGCTATTCTATAGCTAAAAGAGCTATAGAAGGAAGGAAGAAAGGCAGACTCTTCCTACCTAGAATATATATAGCCTAGAGGTATTAGGGGGCCCTCTAGGATACTATAAATAAATATAAAGCCTTCTATACCGACTCGATATACTATACTAGCTATATCTACTACTAGAACTAATTTTAGATACTAAAATTCTATATATAGGGCTTGGCGCTTAGCGCTAAGGCGCACCGAGCGAAATTCTAGTTCCTCTAGGCATCGGCCTATAATATCTATTTTTAGCGCGAATAAGACATCTTTACGACTAAGAGTTTTTTAGCCTAGGAGGCTTTTCTCTCTCCTACGACCGGTTAGGCATTAGGCCTACCCGTGCTATATAGTCTTCGACTCCTATAGTACGCTAATAGAACAAATAAATAAATAAATAAATAAATAAATAAACGGCCGAGAAGCGGTCCTCTTAATCGAGCTCTCTATTACGACCTTTAGTCTTCTAGATTAGAGGAAGGTTAGAACGTACGAAGACCTTATTTAGAAGAGAGTAGAAGCTCTAGAAGCTATAGACGTTATAAAGGTAGAAGTACTAGCTCGCGAAGAACGACTTTAGGAATAAGCCTCTTTTTATATAGATAATAAGAGGAACGTAACCGATATAGTCTTTACGAAAAGCTAGCTTATCGTTCTCTAGAGAGAAGATATTAAAGATTTACGTTCTTAGAAGCTTTCTTTCTAGTAGAAAGGCTCTTACTAAGTATTAAGTTATACGAAGAACTATTCTTCTTACTATTTAGAAGAGCTTAGCAGCGCTAAAATTAATAGAACGATTAATAAGCGAAATCTAAGAGCTATACTTCTATTCTATAAGTAAGAAGACCTAGTAAGATACTAAGTAAAGGAGGCGTCTTAAAATCTAGAAGAGGAAAATAAGATCGAACTAGTTCTAGAAGAAGTCTATAAAATCTCGAGTAGAGAGAATATAGTTAACGAAGTCGAATACGAGGAAGAACGATATCCTACGATAGTATAACTCCGATATATTCTAGAAGAAGAACTATAAGAATACGAAAGAATATAAAAAAAAACTCTTATTTTAGCGTTTAGCGAGGAGGGATAGGCGGTATCTAGCGTTTAATAGTCTTTAGAAACAGTTAGAAGCTCCGACCTTACTAAAGGAAAAACAAACGTCTATAATAATATTAAACTAAAGAAAAAAAAATCCGACGAAAGCAATCGTCCGAGACGATATTAAACTAGCGATATAGCTTAACGATAGTCTTTAGAAGTAATTAGAAGTTCCGCCCCTTTTAGAAAATATATCGACTAGAGTCTAAGACGACGTTAAACTAAGTCTTATACGAAGAAGACTAAAAACCTTAACTAGTTTTAAGTTTCTAGAACTTAGAATTAATCTCCTAGAAATAAAACAAATCGATAATACTAAATATAATACCTAGGCGGCATACGTATCCGTAAAGACTTAAAACTACGGACGAAAAACATAAAATACTATATAATATTCTTAGCTTTCTCTTTCTAGAATAATTAGACCTTCGTTTTCTATCTTTCTACGAATATCCGACGACCTAGATAACTCTCTAGATTTACTTCTTAACCCTTCTAAGATTTAACTACTTCTAAGACTATATACCTAGGTATACCTTCTAAATCTAGAAGTCTAAAAGCTAAATCTCTAGCTCTCTTCTACTTAGACTTTAGTTTCTCTTTCCTAGCCTTCTCTAGGTTTACCTTCCCTAGCTTCTTCTATTACCTAGTCCTTAGCTTAGTTATTAGAATCTAAGTTAGAATTAGAATTAGAATTAGATTTAGTATCTAGACTATTTTTAGATTAGGTATTAGATTTACTAGCAACTATAGCCTCTAGGTTCCTCTTAGGTACCTTTTCTATATTAGAAGATTGCTCTAGTATAGGGCTAGTTAGTACTACTTTCTTCTTTTTAAGTTTAAAAGAGGATTAACTTAAGAACTAGGAACTAGTAGCTTTAGTTACCTAATTAGCTAACTTTACTAAGGAAGTGCTAAGACTAAGCAAATTCTCTTCCTTTAAAACCTTTTAATTAACTAGAAAGAGGAAGGTTAGATAGCTAGAACTAAAGGCTATACTATCTAGATAATTCTACTTAGTATAGTAATACTAGTATAAGGGCAAAGGGCCTATTTTTAGAATATAATCTAAATTAGTAGGGTTTAGTAAGTTCTCTAAGTCTAGGAATTTCTAAAATCTATTAAAGGCTATATAGTATCTAGTAGCATCTAGGACAATCCTATTAGCCTAGGCCTCTAAACTTAAGACTTAGACTATTAGCTTAGATCTAGTTAATCTATTAGAGGTTAGAATAGGTCGGGACGGGTCCAGGTCAGGTCTAGGACCTAAATATATAAAACTATAATAGTTAGGTCGGGTCCTAGCCGGTTCCTCCCTAGTTCTAGACCTATCTAATAAATATAGGTATTAGATAGGTCCGACTCGGGTCTAACGATAGGTCTAAAGATAGGTCCTAATAGAAATATAAGATTCGATAGAATATAGTATAGAAAATCGAGGGTTATAAATAGATAGAAACTAGAGGAAGTAGAAAGTATAGAAAGCGACGGGTTTTAAAGGCATATTTAATTTAATATAGCAAATTATACGATTTAGTAGAACTATAGGCATACCGACTACGAATACTAACTATAGCAACCTCTTTGCTTATATCGATTTTTACTATATATACCCTCTATAGTTATAACGATTTTCCTTATATATACTATAGAGATTTATCTCTTACTAAACATATTAATTCCCTAAGACGAGAGTAGGCTAATAACAAACTTTATATCCCTCTACTAAATAGTTACTCGCTTTATATAAATCGCGGCAACGTTAGTACCTATAATATAGTTAATATCGATCGAATATAGAACGACTAAGAGCATATATACTCGAGAAGAGGTAGACTAGAGCACTCTCGGCGGCTTCCTATAGAGTACTAAGGGCGCTCGCCTACTAATAGTAACCTCCTTAAGAAATAGCTAAGCCTCTAGAAATATCGTAGCAAACTTCGTAGACGAGGTAGCTAAAGAGTAGCTTTAGTATAAGTAGATCTATAGACTTCTAGTACTTGCGGGTCTCTTAGAGCGCGATAGCTAGAGTATAAGTTAGTAATGCCGACTATATATACCGACTATATAACTTACTACCTAGCTTATAGTAATAAGTCTTCCGTATACTAGCTCTACGAGCTAGACCTCCTCTATCTACTACTACTATTTTAGCCGGTACTTTTCTAGCCGTTCTCTTTCTAGCTAGTACCTTCTTCGCTACTCGCTTTCTATCTAGTAATCGTTTTCTACCTGCTACTCCTCTAGCTACTACGCTACTATTTGTTCCGTTATTTACTATATCTCTATCTACTATATTTCTAGCTACTACTACTGCCGCTACTATTACTATATTGTCCCTCTTAATCTATCTCTTACGAGCTATTTAGTAAGCGAGCTTCTACTTATCGAGACGACGCCGACCGCCTAGTATAGTTTTCTATAGAGCCTTCTTAGAAAGCTAAGAAGGAGGGGTAGGTAGTATAATACTCTCGTCGCTATTACTCTCGTCGCTATTACTATCGTCGATATTAATAACGGAGCCGTTATCTTCGTTATTTCTATTATCGCCGTTCGTATTTCTACGAGAACTATTCTAGTCGTTTCTACTAGTAGCTCCTTAGTCGTTACTATTATAAGTAGAGGAGTTAGAAATTAAGAGAGGAGGGGTAGAAGCGCTACGTTAGTCGGAAGAGGGCGCCTAGTTACTAAGAAGTCTAGGGTCGATATTACTATTATCTATAGAAGGGTTTTTAGGTAGGAGGGAGTTTCTAGACGAAGAAGGAGTAGACGCTATATCTCGGCTAAAGAAGTATTACTCGGCGAACTAGCTAGGCTTATTAGTAGGAAGTTAAGCTATTATAAATACGTAAAGAGGCGAGAGAAAAGCGGTCGATTAAGCTACGATTAACGTATATAGTAGTATCCTTCGTATATATAATATAAAAATTCGTTAGGAGGTATAAAAAAGGAAGGCGATAATAATAGGCTAATAAAGCGCGACCGCCGATAAGTTCTAAGGAGGTAGAGGTAGTAGTATTACTAATAGTTTAGTAAGGGTATATAGGTTAGCTAAGGCAGATATTAAGCTCGCTAGCGCGCTAGCTACGGCTTTACCCGCGCTATATATATTAATTCTAAGCTTCTAAGTATAGTAACGTATGCTAGGCTCTTTATAGTTAGCAATTATAGTTAGCAACCTAGTATTATATACCTATATTATTATTCCCTCCTCTATCCTAGCTAGTAAACTAGTAGCGTAGATAACTATATAGGTATATATCCTTTACTTATAGGGTAACGCGCTTCGCGTAGATCGCTAGAAGGTTAGAAATCTCGAACTCTATAACGAGAAATGCCTCCGCCGCTTCCTATAAGCATTTAAGTGCTGCCGCCTAAATTCTAATAATATTACTACTACCTCGATTTATTATAATCTTGCGGATAACGCGCTAAAAAGGGACCTTATAGATATATAAAGCTATCGTTCGCTAAAGCTTACGAATCTCTCGTAAGGCTACTATCCCTAGCTTTAACTACCTTTTTAAGATACTAGACTTACTAGCTCTCGTTCGTCGCTATATCGTCCTTATAGCTATTACTTTTTTCCGTAGAACTACTACCTTCCTACGAGACTCGTCGTCTAGTACTATAGCCTTTAGTAGCTATATTCGCTACTACTTAGTAGCTTTATTTCCTACGCGTAGAGGTAGTACTAACGGCGGTATATTAGTATCTATATTAGAATATACTCGTAGAGGAGGGCTCGAGTTAAACTCTATATTAGAGTCCGCTTAGGAAATAAGAGAAGGCATCGAGTAGTATAGATAGAGATGTCGAAGGATTAGAAGGAGCAGATAGGTAGAGGTATAAGAGAGAAGGGCTAGAGCAGATAGGAGTACTAGAAAATCGTATACGACCGCCGGAATACGCGGGCCTATAGGGGGGGGGTTAGAGTTTAATAGCGCTATATAGTAGAACTATATCGCATTCTACTACTATATCGGGACACCTCTACCGATCTTTACCTAGTAGAAGTTATAGTTACGCGAACGCTATAATCGCTTTCGCTACTTCGTAGAATATAGTAATAGACGCAAATATTTACTATAGTATAGATTATATCCGGGTATTATATAGATAATATCGACTATAGTATATATATTTCGTTATTCGAAGTTCTCTACGAATATATAAAATACTATAGAAGGGAAAGAGCTAGACTTACTAGTACTCTATAGTATTACTAGTTAAGTAGTCGTAATATAGTAGTAGAATAGAAAAATAGACTCTCTAGCCTACCTTTATATCGAGGAACCGAGTCGTTATAATAGTAGAAGAGAAGAAATAATTATTAATACTACTTCGATACTAAGAAGAGGAGTAGTTATTAATAGTATAAGCTAAGAAGTAACTATTAGCGCCGAGGAGACTAGCGGTCGTCGATAATATAAACTAAAAAGCAATCGTCCGCGCCGAGAAGACGAGTAGTCGTCGATAATATAAGCTAAGAAGCAGCCGTCTACGCTAAGAAGATAAGCAGTCGTCGATAGTATAAGCTAAGAAGTACCTATTAGCGACGAGTAGATAAGCGGTCGTCGAGGGTATAAGTATATAGTAGTTACTCTTTTTAGCTAGCGATAGTAAGGTTAATCTAAGTAACGTATACGATAGATTCTAGCTCTAGAGTACGTCTATAGCTGTCGCTATCTATATATAGTCGTATATATTAGTATGCGCTATATTAGGCAAGCGATATATTATATAATATCGCCGACTATAGTAGCCGACTACGGTATAGGAAGCTAAACTCTACGTATAGAGGTAAGCTAGCGACTAGGTAGGAACAGCCGCGTATTAAGCTTCTAGCGCACCTAAAGCTAAAATTCGTCGCACTTAGCTCCTACTATAATAACTACTACCTTAACCGCTACTATACCCGTATTACTACTAAATTTTAAGCATATATTTACTATATACCTCGCGATACTTATCTCTTCTTAGCGACTAAACTTGCGATAATAGTACGATAAAAGTAATATCCGATAAGTACTACGCCCTCTAATAGTCTATAGAAGCGTCCCCGCCTTATAGATAAGGATTTAGATAGTATAAGTACTTCTATACTTTAGATACGACTAGGCGCTATAAGGAAAGATATAGATAACTACTCTTCTAATCTTAATACTCTTCGTGAGCGTAGCTAGCGCGTAGATATATCGCCTAAGAGAGCTATAGTAGATAAGTAGCGCAAAGCTAGAAATAAGTCCTTTGCTTAGTAGAAGAAGCTTTTAATCGGCTTTAATAATATATAGAGCTCCCTATTAAAGAAGTAGTAGTAGAAGAAGATTAAGGCCTAAAGAGAGGAGTACTACGCTTAGTACGACTAGATAGCGTAAGTAATAATCTATATAGTCGGCTAATATAGTCGGTAGTACTAACGTATAATAGGGACGATAAGAAACGTAAGCGCGCGCGGGATAGGCCTACTATATAGGTAGCGAACTAAAATAAGAAAAGCTTCTATTTTAATATCGAGAAGAAGAAGGGCGCGGACGACCTATATTATAACTATAACTACTAGTATAATACTAATTAGTCTAAGTCGGGTCCGGAGGCACCCTACGTATTACTAGTAAGGTCGGCTAGTACTAGCTATAAAATAACTAATCTCTACCTTCGAGTCGCTACTAAGAGCGAGTAGGCTATATAGAGGAGCTACGCCGTCTACGCCTTTTAGAATAAAGCTATTCGATAGTTTAAGAAGAAGGTGTATATACTTGCGATACTACGCGCGTAATATAAGAGTTAAGCCGAGTTTATCGTATAACTAATAAAGGAGAGGCCGAGTTCCTCGTAGTAAGAAATAGACCTTATTAAGAGGCTATAATCTAAGAATAAGAGGAGATACGTGTTCTAAGTATCTAGAGCGGACGTAAGTAGCTCTTATTAAGAGTATATCGCTACTAGAACTAATAGCTTCTTTAGGATGCATTCGAGTACCTCCGATTAGACTAGAAGTATACTCTACGCTCTATAGAGCCTTATAGAGGGCTTATAAAATTAGTCTATATATTAGTATCTATAGCGAAAGCGAAGGTAAATTAGTACCGACTACGCCTACTAACTATATACTAACTAGTAGTAGGAGCTAATAGTAGAAGGCCGTCTTCTAACTATAACGGAAATTTTCCTACTCTATTACCGCGTAGTATATCGTAACTATCTCTCCTAGAAGTCCTCTAAGTTTAATATAGCTAATCGCTTTGCTTAGACTCTAGAAGTCCTAGATTAGCTTATCCTATTAGGATACGATTAGGATAGTAATAGGTTCCGGAAGCTAGTTGCGTCTAAAGCGTAGGTTAAGTAAAATAGGCTAGCGTTCTAGTTATACGCTTATAAGTTCGATATAAAGAAGTTAGTATATAGAGAGCTTCTATAGGAAATATAGCTCGATTCTAAGTAGGAAGGAGGACTTAGCTTTTAGGACATCGTCGAGTAGCTTCTAGGTACGTCTACGGATAAGCTCGCTATCTCCGAGACCTTTATACGTAAATTCTAGTCGCTAGAGATAGGGTTTATATAGAAGCTCTATAACTCCTCTTAGGCTAGGTAGGATACGGATATATCTCGTAAGTTAAGATTAGTTATAGCCGCCGATAGTATATTAGTCTACGGTTTACGTCGTAGTACTAGCCGGCCCTCTTTAACTTATATCTCTTATCTCTACCTCTCGCTCTATAGCAGCTTACCGAATATATAATTCTCCTTTATAATTCTTATAGACGGCTAGAGTCTTACCTTCGATAGCTAAGTATATTTAATACTAGCCTTATTCTCTTACGTAGTAGTTACGCCTTCGGAGATATGCTACTACTTTGTCTTTAGAGCTAGTACTAGATCTAGGAGCTCTAGCTATACCTTAAACTTCTAGCTTACTATATTCTTTTTCCTCTTCTTACTCTTAGTATTATTTCTAGCCTTCTACTATATAGTATTATATCGCTTTACGTAGTCTTTAAGTAGTTTCTAAATTCTCTCTATAATAGGTTTATCTACTTAGGCTAAGTCTAACTCTACTTTTTCGACTTAAGCTTTATTAACGCTACTAGCCTCTTACGCTAGTAAGATACTTGCCCTCGAAGGCGACTATAGTATTACTATAATTAAAGAGTACTTAGTACGTTTATTAGTCGCGACTATTACGAGCTTAATAAGAGTACTAGAGGTGCCCGTCTCTATAACGCTACTAGGATAGGCCGTCGGCCTATAATAGAGACACCTCGCTAGTACTTATACTAATAAAACTTAATCGCCCCTATAAATATTATTTATCTCTATTACTCCGCTAGCTTTTACTTTCTAGTTCTACGATTCCTTCTTAGTACTATATACTTTATATTATAGTATTACTAGTATATCCTACGACTCTAATATAATATAGTAGTATTATACTTCCTTCTTTCTTAAGATATATAAGTATATAGCTTCGCGAACGATAGACTAACTCCGAATCGCAGCTGTCTCTCGTCGACTCTAGTCCGATTAAGAAGGTAGTATAATAGGAAAGGAAGGGACGCTATCCGATTACGAATACCTCGAGTAGTCGAGCTAGTATATAAGATAGGATACTATCTCTAGCTAACCTTACTAAGCCGCTAGAGGATTCTAAGGACTAGGTCGAAACTAATAGCGTATAGATATAGTAGTAGGAGTATACCTAGTCGTTCGAGGGCTTTTACTACTACTATTAGTAGCTCGAAGAGGTAAGGTATTACGATAAGTATAGTAGAATATCTTTAAACCCTATAAAATAGAACTCGAATATATAAATGTTATAGGCTTAGAGATTTTTCGTTAAAAGCATAGACTAGGAAACGTACGCCTTGAGGGTTGTTTATAAAGGATATAATAGAGTTATTAAATACCTAGAACTAGGTAACGGAATAAAAGCTCTATAAAAGCACCTCGATTTAGTAGGCTACGAAGATGCCTCTTAGGAGCGTAGAGTTACTAGAGAAGTTATTAAGGCTACTAAAGATTAATCTATAAGTTTAGTATTTATTATTATAGAAATAAGGTGCCGACTACGCTTGCCGACTACGCTTACCGACTATACTTACTAACTACGCTCGTCGACTACGCTTTATAGAGATATATAACGTAGATATACTAACGGTCCTTATTTATAGAAACGGCTTAAGAAAGGTTTTACTAGAATCGAGTACCTAGACTAGTTAAAGTTTCTAGAGTTATATAGGCTTATAGTTTCCTAGCTTAGATTACCCTTAAACTTCTTCGAAAGTCTTATAGTTCGGCGTACCTACGAATATCTATTAGAGGAGACTAGATCTATCGACTTTAAGAGCGCTACTACGATTAAGTTATATATCTAGGACATAGTTAATTACTCCGAGGACAATCTAAAACGTTAGCTATCTAGAACCTTCTAGGTAGCTATCGCCCTCGACGGTTAGTATACCGAGGTACTCCGAGTATTATTCCTTATAATATAAGGCTACTAGATCGATAGCGAGTAGGCCTAGTATAAGGCTATACTAGCCTTTCTATATATTTCGGGCTATTATATAGGCGAAGTCCTAGTAGATCTACTATTCGACGGACTTACTCGTTTCGAAATCTCTAATAGGCTTATAGCGCTAATAGTAGACAATGCTTCTAATAATAATATACTATATACTACTATATACGTATCCTTCCTATATATATACCTCCTAACTAATAAGTTCTAGCGTTAAGGCTATCGATATTTACTTCTACGAGCGTATATATATAGCGAAGCTATTAGTCTTAATTAAATAACTTCCTCTTTAAGGAATAGATAGAGATATAGAAGAGATATTAGATACTAAAGACTACGAATTCTCCTGTCTAGAATAGTTCCTATGCTTTATATATATAATTTAGCTCTTCTTAAGAAAGTTCTTCGCTACTCTTAAGATCGAGCTAAGGAACGAAGAATAGGAACGATAGAACGAGGAGATAGATATAAACGCCTTACGTTAGCTTAAAGTAAGAAGTCTAGCTATAGTTCTAATAAAGGTACTATATATTCTCCCTTCGAAGTATACGTAGTTAGTAAATATAGTCGGTAGAAGCTATACTAATAACCGCTCCCTATAAAGTTCTATAAACTTATAGTTAAGGTAAACTCTAGTACTTAACGCTTCGAGAGTTTTATAGTACTATAGCGAAAGAGGATCGCAAATCTATATCTATACTCGAAATAGTATAAATAGTAGAAGAAGACGCCTAATAGGGTTTTGCGCCTAATATAAGATATAAAGACCTATTAGAGCTTAACTACGATTATACTAATATATAGTTCTTAACTATAAGATATTATCGACGAGTATATTAAGAACGAGGGTTAGCCCGAACTTAAGCTAACTACTACGGAATAGAAGAGGGTTAAATATATTATTAACCTTACTACTCCTTTCGCTAAGGCTACGATATAGATCGGTACGACAAAGGGGCTAATAATATACCTCGTTCTTAGCTACTATAACACCTTATTCGATATCCTAGATATTATAGATAAGAAACTTAAATATAAAATATAACCCTAGTAAAAGGAGATTTATTTCGCCCTATAGGCTATATAGATAAAGCTCGAGAAGTATTATACTACTACCTAGGAGCGATTCGGCAATATATATAGCATTGCGATTCTTCTTAATCTAGTAATAAAACGGACGTTCTAAGACCGCGAGGCCTTCTCTAGCGAGGAGCTCGATTCCTCCTTCGAGGATTACTACTAGTTAAAATTCTAGGTCGAATACGCGCGATATAAGCCTCTCGTAGCTACGTCCTAGTCTAGGCCGAAAAAGGCCTTATACTACTCCGCGATATTATTCGCAATAGGTCTCTATAGTAGATTAGATAGTAATAACTCCGACTCTAATTAAAGGGTATCTAGACGGCCGTAGTAGACCGCATAGCCTTTAGCTAATTCGGACGAGGTATCTCGTTATCGCTACGCTAGATTTAAGAACTCGGCTGCCTATTCTATAGAGTATCCGCTCCGGTTATAGAAGATAATCGTATTAGAATATCTAGGTTACTCGCTAATAGCCCGGGACATCCTCTCTATCCTAGTAGCTAGAACTAGTTATAAGCGCGACTTTAGTATAGCGCGTTATTAGAGCCGATATAATCGGTTCTACGATCCCTCGACGTTTAGTAATATTATATACTATCGTTCCTAAAAGTATAACGCGTAGTAATAGGCTCGGGATTCGCTTATAGAGGAGGCGCTACTAATATTAACTACGTTCGAGCCTTCGAACAATATAGTAAATTAGTAGTAGGAGTAGCTCGAGGCAGATTAGGAGACGTTAGCAACTACTATATAGAGCAACTTCGACTTAATTAGTAATAACGAGGAGGATATAGTACTAATATATCTTCGCTATAGTACTTAGTAAAGGAAGTATTTACTTTCGCGTTATACTTATAGAGTAGAATAGACTTCGTAGTCGATATTATAAATAGTATTTAATTCCGTATCTCGTAGTTAGCAAGTATAGTCGGCAGCCTTATTTTTCTCCGTAACTATAGTCGCTAGTTTAACTAGCGCTTCTAATATACTATAACGCTTAGTTCTATATATACGTATATTTAGTATTAGAGCAATTCTATTATCCCTACGGCGACTTAGTCTTATTCTCTAGTATTAGACCTATCTTTCTAAACTTAGGTCCCTTTAAAGACCTATATAGGAACTAGTAGTATTTAGACCCGACCTATTAATTTCGTATTAGGTCGGGGACTCTATCGATTTAGGTCTTAGGTTAGTTCCCTTAGGAACCGACCTAGACCCGGAACCGACCTAAAGTTAGGGACCTATTCTAACCTCTATAATCTATTATACTTTATATTAGAAAGAACCTCTTTCTAAATAACTTTAGGTCCTCTAACTGCTTTTAGCTAGGTGCTTAGACTATATCTAGAAGAGGAAGATTAGTTATACTAGCTATTATATAGGTAGTTAGCCTACGAAGACCGATTATACGCCTCTACGCGGCCGTAGGTAGAAATAGGCGGTCGAGCTCGTAACTCGACCGTACTAGCAAAGTAAATAGTATAGTAGAGCGGAGTAGTAGAGTACGAAATCTAGTATAGTATCGCTAAGACTACTCCGAATAAAGGACTACTACCGAAACAGGTACGAAAACTATCTAACGACGACCTACCTACGTTAGAAATAGGTCTACTCGATCGTAAGTATATAAAAGAGCTATAGAACTCCTAAGCGTCGATAGGATACCTCTAGTATATAAGAGGAATCCTTAGCTAAGGGTATTTAGAGCTAAAAGGACAATAAGTTACCTAATATATAGCTCCTAGATCTAGAATATCTACCTCCTAAAGGTTTCGAGAAGAATTGGAGAGCGAACGCGTTATTAAGGCTAGAAGTAAATACGTTATATACTTAGAAGAGCCTAGGTAGAAGAGCTAGAAGAATAGTATTAGTTAGTAGGTAATAGAGCTCGGAATAACGCTACGAAGCCCGTAGGAGCCTATTAATTACTTAAGTGCGAGTAAGAGGGTTTTACTCGAAGTATAGCCTTATAAAGAAGGACACCTAGTCTAGTAGCTATCTAGAAGAGCTTAGAAACCTAGGAAGGCCTATATAGAGAAGTAGGCAATAGAGATATAGAGAGGCGAGCTAAAGAGGACACTCGGGATAAGAAGGAGAAAGGTATAAGGCGTAAGAGAGCGAGGAAGAGGCTATATATTAGTTAGTAGGTAGAAACGCAAGGGCACTACTACCTAGCTAGGAGTAGGAGCCCGAGCAAGCCTACGAGATATAGCTAGCTATAGCTAAAGAGATATAGTATAATAACGCGAAGGGAGTTATTCTCCTAAGGTATAGTAAGTAATAGTAGCGACTAAGATACTATCTACTTAGCCTAAGAGGACGGATACGTATATTAGTTTTAGAAGAGAGGCAACCGCTCTTTAGTTCGCTAGAGCCCGAAAGAGTATAACTAAAGCTTAAGGAGCAAATAGGATATAGAGCGTAGAGTAGGGATTTTAGCCTAGAATCCCTCCCTCGAAGCGAGGAGGTATATAGTAAGCTACTTATAGTAAAAGTCGAAGCCTATAAGTAGGAAAGCGTAGGTAGGCCTTATCTACCTGCCTTATATAGGTTCGTAGGAACGTATATAATTATATACTACCTCTAGAACATCTAGAGAACCCTCTAGAAGAAGCTACATAGCTATAATATAGGATAATTATAGGCCTAAAAGGCAGCCTAAATCTAGACCCCGATATAGATAATGCCTTAGGTAACTATAGCAATTATAGTTAAGATAGGCATATAGGAAGAAAGAGATAAGATTAGAGGGATAAGTAGGAAGGAAATTAGAGTAAAGCTTAGAATCTAGCAGGTAGCTATAGTCTAGAAGCTACCTAGTAGAGACTTTAAAGTACTCCTCTATAAGGAGTAAGAAAGAGTAAAGCTAGAGGAGAACTAGGATTAGATATATATAGCCTAGCCTAGAGCCTAGGTTGCTAAATATCTATATAGAGTACTTATATATAGAGTTAGAGCAAACTAGGATACTAGAGCTAAGGAATATATTAAGGTAATAGAGAAGGAGAACATCTTATAGTTCCTAAATATAAGGATTAAGTAGGCTATATAAATAAAGAGCCCTAAAGCTAAAGAAGGCTAGAGATACTTTATAATAGTTATTAGGTTCTAGGATAAGCAAATAGCAAGGGCTATAGCTTAAAAAGGATTTATTATTAAAGCAAACTTCTACCTAATAGAAATCTACTACTTATAATAAAGAGTTATATAGTATATAAAGTGTAATAAGTTTAGATATATTACTATATACTATAAGGAAGCTAAGGATAGATATAAAGCCTACTCTATAAACTATAAAACATCTAATTATACTATATAAGAGAGGAAATACTATAACTATAAAGGAGACTACTTAGTATAAGTAAGGATATATAAATATAAACAAGTAGTAATAGCTAAGGCTAGAATATTCTTAAAGTTCTTTAAAGGAAAGCAAACTCTAGTATAACTAACTTATAATAAAGAAGGATTTACTATAGTAACTAATAAGAAGAGGAAACTAATAAGCCTAGTAGAATAGCTCTAAGCTAAGGAGGTACTATAAAGCAGCTAAGTAAGATAGAATAAGCTACTAGGAAAGCTATTAGGATCTAACTCTACTATTATAAATAGTAGAAGATAGATAAATAAGCTCTTAATATATATATAAGCTAAGAGTATATAAGAGGCCTAATAAGAAGAGGGAGCTAAGCTAGAGGAGACTATTATAACTAAATAAGATAAATAGATACAACCTGCAGATCTACTAATATAATATAAACTATATATATACTACCTAAGTACTACTAGTAGATAGCTTAAACCTAAGAACTACTTAGATTATAGTACTATAAGAACTATAGATTAACCTAGTAAATAGGAAAACTAAAATAAAAAAGGGTTACTACTAAGTCCTTCTAACGAATAGGTACTTAAGAGTTGCATTCCTAGTATTAAAAGAGCTAGATATATTAAAGTAGAACATTATAGATAGCTAGTTAAGAGACCTTCTCTCTATTATAGTAATAACCTAAGGGAAACCTATTACTATTTATAACTACTATAACCTATTAGGCCCTAAATCCTATAATATAATAGGTATACTTATATAGCTAGAAACAGCTATCTAGGAGGCCTAAGAAGCAGCTATAGGTAAGACTATAGTAGTTAAAGACTTTAATCTCTATTACCTACTATAGGGAGGAAACCTAGTCTAGTTATAATATAATATAGCAGATACCCTTATCTAGATAGCTATATAGGCAGGCCTATATCTCCTACTAGAACTAAGAACTATTATATAGGAGAGATATAACTCTAGCTACTAAACACTTAACCTAATCTTAGCTAGCTAAGCTATCTAATAAAGACTATAGAGCTGCAAGGCAATAGCTAATAATATATTTAGATTAGACTATATCCTAATTCTAACTATTATAAACTAGCTTATAAACCTATACTAGAAAAACTAGAGCCTAAGACTATAATAGATAAAAGTAAAGTAGGAGAAGGTAAGGTAGAAAGTTTAAAAAGCTATAAAGAAGCTAGAGCTACTACTACTTAAGAACTACTAAGAGCTAGATAAGGTAGTATAAGCTCTCTAGAAAGCCTTCTAGAAGGTAGTAAAGAAGGTAGTCCTATATATAAAGCTATTATAATATATAAAAGCAGAATAGCTAGTAGAGTATAGTAAAGTAATTAAGGCTACTAAGGTAGTAAGAAGAGCCTAAAAGGCTATAAAGTCTAAAGAGAACTATAAATACTACCTAAATACTAGCTATAAGAAGAATAAGCTAGTTAAGAAGGTAATAAATATATCTTAAAGGCAAATAGTTAGTAAGATTACTAAGGACTAAAGTAGGATATAAAAGCTAGCAAGATAGGTAAGAGAAAAAGTATAATAGGGATATATACTACTATAATTTCCTATACTAAGCAGTAGTATATACTAAGATAGTTATATAAACGAAGGTAAAGTAAGAATCCTTATAGACTACTTCCTCCTACTATTAGTTAAAGTAGACTTAGGAGATATCCTAAATATAGACCTCCTAGCCTAGTTCTAAATAGAAGATAAGATATCTAAAGGAGAGGTCTTTATAATACTTAAAAAGATCCCGAATAAGAAGGCTTTAAGCCTAAACTAGATCTAGAATATACTACTTAAGAAATATTAATAGGAGATTATACTATTCTTAGCTAAGCTCTTTATAGCCTATATTAGCTAAGTATACTACCTAAAGCTATTTAAATACTCTATTACTATAGTTATTAAGAAGCTATAGAAGCCTAACTATACTAAGCTAAGAGCATATAGGCTAATAGCACTTCTTAATACTTTAGCTAAAGTACTAAAAGTAGTAGTTATAAAGAGAATATTTAAACTAGTAGAAGAGAGAGGCCTACTACTAGAATTATAAATAGGTATAAGACTAGGAAGATCTACGATTATAGTACTTAACCTTATTACTAAATAAGTTAAGACAATCTAGAAAGCTAAGCCTAGAGTAGTAGCCTTAATGCTCTACCTAGATATATCTAGGGCATTTAATAAAGTACCCTACTAGAGACTCCTTTATAATATTAGGATATAGGGCTATCTAGACTAGCTAATTAGGTTTATTTAGTTATTCCTCTAAGATAGGATAACTTACCTTAAGCTAAGAGAATTTATAAACTAAAAGAGAAAGCAAGATACTAGAATCCCCTAAGGATTAATACTATTACTAATCCTATTCCTATTCTTTATATTTATACTTCTCCTATTACTCTAAGAAGGTAATACTATAGTAATAGGGTTTATTAATAATTCTAATATCCTTATATATAGTATATTTATAAAGGAGAACTATAAATAACTAAAGAAAGCCTATAATAAATATATAAAGTAAGTAATAAGATATAGAGCAGCCTTTATACTATAGAAGTATTAGCTTATCTACTTTATAAGAGGAAGGAACTATAACCTTAGAGCTATAGTCTAGATCCCTAGCTTTAGAAATAAACCTATCCTATCCTTAAGACTATTAAGAGTTTAGGTAGATACTAAACTTAAATAGGGCTTATATATTAAAAAGGTAGCTAAGAAAGGCATATACTAGATCTAGTCCCTATAGAGGCTATATAAGTCTACTTAAGGAGTATTATTTAAGAAAGCAAGATATATCTATACTATAGTTATTAAGCTAGCCCTAGTATATAGATACTAAACCTAGTTTAACCTAGAAGGAATAAGCGAGTATAATAAAGGCCTTACTAAACTAATTAAGCAAGTCTAAAACTAAGCTCTAAGGAATATTATAGGTATATATAAGTTAGTTATAACTATAGTCCTTTAAAGGGAAGCAAGCATCTCTCTAATCTAGCTCTATACTTAAGACCTTATTAAATAATATATAAAGAATAAAGCAGACAACTTAACCTACTAGTATATTAAGCAAGTATATAAAGGAATTACCTAAAAGAAATAAAGAGTAAGGAGGAGAGGCAACTAGTATAGCAAGTAATATAAAATAAGAGTATAGGAAATTTAGAAGATAACTCTAAGCTAGAGGCTACCTTAAATAAAGATAGAAGTTAAGAACTAGTAGAAGCTTACTAAATAGGACTAAGAATAAAAGAAGGCTAAATAAAAGAAGGGCATAATAAGGGAGCAACTAGTAGTATAGGCTATAGCAGGATAATTTAGAGCTAAAGAGATTTATAAGGAGGCCCTAAGGCCTATAAGTACGATAATTACTCTAATTAGGATAGGATATATTAGACTTAAAGCATACCTAATAAAGAGGAGAGTCCTAGGAGTTATCCTAATATACTTATATAACTAAGGTATCTAGAATACTAAGTATATTTATATATCCTACTAAAACTATTAGAGCAATAGATATTAGCTATTTATAGTAGTAGGAACTAGTTTATAAGAAGATATATACTTAATACTAAGAGGCTTTAATACTATAGCTAAGTAGCTAATCTAAAAGAGAGTATTAAACTAGTTCTCCTTAGCTAAAGAAGAGATTAATAAGAGAGAACGAAGCTATAAAGGAATAAGAAGATAAAGAGGAGTCTAAGAAGGAGAGCAAGGCTATAAGAGAGCCTAATTTTACTTAAAGAAAGGCAAGATAGAAGAAGTAACTACTAACTATAAAAACAAAGAGGAAGATAAGGGGTTTTTTATAGAATTTTCCCTTTTATATAATACTAGAGCAAAGCTACTTACTCTAGATAAAGAGGTAGACCGGCAATAAGATTAATCTATCTATCTATATAGGTAGTTAGTATAAGTACCTCTAAAAAGCTACTTATTATCTAGATCTTCCTAGCTAAGGCTTAGTACTCTTCTATAAGCTAGAAATAGAGCAGTTTTACTCTTTTTATAATAGTTATAAGGACCTTTAGAATCCTTAGCCTACTCTAGAAAATAAGCAATAATAGATATTACTCTATAGAGGGAACTATAGGGCCTATACTCTCTAACTCTTATCTAGGAACCTTTAGATAGCTTTGTCTTAGAAAGAAGCTAGTATTCTAGCCCTAGGATTCCTCTAATACTTAAGTATAGCCTTCTATTTCTATAAGAATTTAGGAATAGCCTAGGAAATATATTTAGGACACCTAGCAATCTAAATAGGTCTAAGAAGTAGCTAGCCCTTTCCTAGATATCTTAATTAGAGAGTATAGTCTTATCCTACTAGCTCTAGACCTCCTTAGAATAATACCTCTTCTAGACCTTCTTTAATAGCTTTCTAGCCTACTTATCCTTCCTAAAGACCTAGTACTTAGGGTTTATCCTAATAATATCCTCTAGAAAGAGCAAGGCACTAAAGGCCTTTAAGCTCTCTAATAGGATCTAAACCTTAGCCTTTAGCTTCTAGATAGACTTTATTAGTACTATTTAAAAGTAGAATATAGAGTCTAAAGGAAGTAAGAGGATATTAAAAAGGGAAGAAATTAAGTAGAAGATAAAGGTTTCTAAATTTTAAAGTAGTAGAAGTTAGCTAGCTACTTAGTACCTAATTAGCGAAACTTAAAAAGCTAAGGCTACCTAATTTAGATAACCTAGACCTTAGAAACTTCCGGAGTATCTAAACCTTCCTAGTAGTTCTAGAGCGGATCTAAGATAAGAAATAATACTAGAAGTAAAGAGGAAACCTTTTCTATTACTAGATCTAGCGAAAACCTCCCTCTATCTACTTATAGTAGAAAAGAGCCGTACCTATATTCTAATCTCCTTAGAATAAGTAGAAAATAAGAAAATAGAACGCCGAAAGACTTTTCTCTAAAAACTTCTAGGATTAGAAGGTATTAGATCTAATAAAACCGGAGAAACCGCTTTCTCTACTAGATATCGCTATCCTCGTTACTAGAGTTATACTCTAACTCGGCACCTAAACCTCCTTCGATTACGTTACTATATCTATCGATAGCTTTACTACTATAGTTTAGTAGACCGCTCTCTACGAAGGCCTCTAGACGGGTGTCTAAAACAGCCTTAAACGCCTCTTCTATTATAATTACTATTCTCTAAAGAATGCGTAAGATACTATTAGAACCCGGGTTATAGGGCACGCGGATAATAATCGGGATTATTACGGCCTTAGCTAGTAGAACTAGAGGAATAGCGGTCGGAACGTATTAAAACGCCGAACTAGTCTAATCCTCGAGACTTCTAGAAATAGGATTAAGTATATTAATCGTAGAACGAAGATCCCGACGAAGGTTCTACGTAGCGTTACTCGTATTATTTAGCGCTATACCTTATAGTTCTAATAGAAGGTTAGAAGCCGATATTAGAAAGGCTCTCTTAGTAAGCGGATTGTTCTAAAGGTTCCGAGAAGTACTAGAGATCGAGGGAATAGAGGTAGTAGCGCTCTAAGGTAGTAGATTCTAGCGATTAGCGCCGTGCTAGCGTATCGGCGCTCGACTAGAAAGAGAATAACCGGATTTTGCCTTTATATTATACGTAGTCTTGCCGTCGTAAACGTAGTTCGTATAAGTACTATTCTAGAGATATAGCTAATTAGTCGAGGAAGCCGGGACTCTCGGATTATATAACTAGTCTAGAACGCGGATATAAATCTTAGCCTTACTAGACCCCTTTCTATAGTATATATAAATATCGTCGTCTAATATATACTCTAAATCTGCACTATACGAACTAATAAGAGTAGGAAGTCGATACTCTATCGATCTTAGATTTATTTCCTAACCTAGAGAAAAGATTAGTCTTAGTAGCTAGTCTAGATCGATAAGACGAAAATTCGGATCGAAGAAGTTATCGATACTACGG
The DNA here is from genome assembly GCA_022702355.1 of Cercospora zeina. Lineage (NCBI taxonomy): Eukaryota > Fungi > Ascomycota > Dothideomycetes > Mycosphaerellales > Mycosphaerellaceae > Cercospora > Cercospora zeina. Next base: position 1,690,980 of record JAKLWX010000013.1, read on the forward strand.
TATATCTTTCCGCTAGTACGGCCGAGAAAGCCGTAAATTATTTCCTAGAAATCGCCCTAATATACGCCTTTTTAAATTAGAAGGACTATTCTCTCTAGAAAGGAGCGTAGATCTTTTTAGTTTAGAAATTCAATTAATAAAGCGCGGAACTACTTTTCCTAGAGTATGTTTAGCAGATTTTCTATCTAACTCGAGCTATACGTAGAAGAGCGCGAGCTCTAGTTTAGCTTCTTCGGAGAATCGCCGCTGCTACTAGAGCTAGAACCGAGGCTTAGACTAGTAAGTTTCCTACTAGACGATCCGCCTACGCGCTAGGACCGACGCGAAGTAGTAGTTATCTTAGCTAATAATTCTAATAAGCTATTAGTATACTCGAGAAAGAGTTTACGTATAGAGAAATCTTACTATAAGCTACTATAGATATTAAGAAAGCTTTCTAAAGTCTTCTAAAAAGAGTACTATTAGGCCGAGAGGGTTCTAAAAGCTAGAAGAGGTTATTAAAGTTATTATTCGGAAGTAGATATTCGAGAGAAAGTTAGAAGTAAAGGGCTGCTTTTATAATAGGCTCGCTAGTATATAATTAACGTTTTCTAATTATTATAAGCATTTATTATAGGATAGTAAACATATAACGCGTTCTAAGGGTTTAATTCTAGAATTACTAACGTTCTAATTAGCTACCGGCTAGGCAGCAGGTTTATATAGTCTTCTAATAAACTATAACTTTCTAGACGTAAATAAAATTACGAAAATTAGATAAGTAAAGAATTCTAAGGATTCTAACGACTTCTAAACTAGTTCTAGGTACGCGGTAGAAGGCGTAGTAGCATTTCCTCGAGTTACCTCGAGTTCTTCGAAGAGTATATACTATTATTCGGAGCTAATATAGCTAGTAGAGATAGGAACTACGTCGTTGCTCGCGATCCGCGCTATGTCTCTAGGAAGATATTCGAGTAACTTGCGCTCTTTAGAGAGTATACGCTATCGTTCGGAGCTAATACGGCCGGTAGAGATAGGAACTACGTCGTTACTCGCGATCTGCGCTATATCTCTAAAGAGATATTTAAGTAAGGAAGAGATTGTTAACTAGTAGCCTACTACGGTTCTAATAGGGGTTCTAAAAAGCTAAAAGTACTTAGAATATAGAATAAAGGTAGAAAAAGGATATCGAATAAGTAGGAAGGTAGGAAGATATTAATAACGAGCTTTCGGGCGACTCGAGGAGATAAGATACTTTACTACTTTATCTATACTCTTTACGACTTTTCTTCTACGATTAGATACTTTTAGAAAGCGATTTGCCTCTCTATCTACTACTCGTCGTATTATTAAAGACCTTTAGTATAACGATTCCTCCTTTTATTTATAATAATAGAATGCCTATACCTTTTAGCTTCTATCTTAACTATCTGCTACTTAAATCTTATAACTTTAAGATTAGAACGAATTAGAAAGTCGAGCGTATAAGGCCTAATATTAGGAAGTAACGTATCGAGAGGTTTACCTTACTATTAGGTTAGAAATTAGCGTCTTCTAGATATAGGACAAGGTCTCGGCGTCGTCTATAGGTCTTTTAGGCCTCTCTAGCATCGGAGAGACGATATAATATAAGGGCGGATATCGTATAATACCGCTGCCCTTACTAGAACTAGCGTACGTATAATAAGCTACTAATTTTAGTATATATAGGTTTTATTAAGAAGTATAGTCTAGTTAGTACTACCTAAGAACCGAACTAAACTACCTAGTTTAGTTCTAGTATTATATAATATAGGTTATATAATACTAGCCGAACTAAACTACCTAGTTTAGTTCTAGGGTTAGGTAATATAGGTTATATAATATTAGATTATATAACCTACTAAGGAATATATCTTAGGAGAAGGTATAACCTATAACTAACTAATATAATTAACTCGGTTAGTTCCTACTTATCGCCTCTACTTCTACTACGCGTTATACCTATCTTATCCTCCCTCTTCTAATAGAGTATTCGATAGGTTATAAGCCTAGATATATAGAGAGGCCCTAAGTAGAAAGAGCTAGCCTTCTTATCCTTAAAGTAATACCTATTACCTCTTATAGGACCTATAGTATTAACTAGATAGAGAAGTAGGAAAAGAGTATAAGAGAGACTAGAGGCATATCCTATTTATACTACTTAGAAGCTTTAGAAGATCCTAGTTACTAACTAGAAGTTCCTAAAAGGTAGGTAAGATAGAGAAAAGCCTAATAAGGCATACTCTACTTTAAAAGAGAGGTATACTAAAGGAGTATAAAGAGGAAAGGATTAGCCTTAGACTTTAGTACTTAAAAGAATAAGACTAGGTCTAAGTACTAAGTACTACTAATACTTTAGAACTAGCTAGTAGTACCCTTTTAAGAAGGTAGATCTTCTAGAGGTTCTCTACTTAAGAACTAAACTAACTCCTTTAAGAGAGAAGAGTCTTTAAATACCTTAGCTAAGAGAGAAGAATCTTAGTAATAAGGGAAAGTAGCTATTTAGAAACTACTATTAGATTAAAAGAGCTTATGTTTTCTAAAGTAGGATTTATTTATTTAATTTTATAGAAATAGATTTAATAAGTAAGAATAGTAAGAGAAGGATACCTCTCTTAATAAGAAAGAACTAAAGGCTTTAGTTTAAGCTATAGGAAAACATCTTAAGAGGAAAGGAAATCTTCTAAATAATCTTAGACTTAAAGGGGTTAACAAATCTTACCCTACCCTTAGAATTATCTAAGGCCTTATTAAGCAAAGGAAAGGCTATAGCCTTTTTAGAATTTAGCTTAAAATAGTAGAAGGATAATATAAAGGTAATATATATCTTAATAAAGAGCCTTAGTATAAATAACTAAGATAAGGTAATAGATAAGATAAGGGTATATAATATCTAAACAAAACTATATAAGAAGTATAGTAAGGTCTAGTAGGCCTATATAATAGGTATTATTTAAGAATTTATAACCTTTAAGATAGAACTAGAAGATATAATTAAGAAATTATAGGTTTACCTTAGTAACCTTAAGAGGAGGATTATAGAGATTAATAAGAAGGAGTTATATTATAAGACTCCTAGTATAAGAATTAAGCATCTGCTCTTTATACTCTTAGTAGAGTATAAAAGCATAAGGTAAACTATCTAGGCCTAGAAGGACCTAAATCCTAAGGAAATCCTTTAACTCCTTAAAGTAGAGGAGTTAATATAGTATAAGTACTAGTCCTAAGAAATAGTAATATTTACTAAGGGAAGAGGGATCTAAAGTACGAAATTAAAATATTACTTATATAACTAAGAACATTTTAGAGGTGTTATTAAGTATCTATACCTTAATAAAGCTAAGAGAACTATTAACCCGAGATAAAGCTATAAGATAGAAAAGAGAAGAATACTACTTAAAGAGAGTAGCTTTAAAAGGAGATTCTTACTAGATAAAGAAGTATTAAAAGATATAGTAAAGAAACTTAACTTAAAAGTCTAATTCTTTAAAAAAAGATAAAGCTTAAGGAGGTTTTCTAAGAAGGCTTATACTACTTAAGAAGATATAGAACCTTTAGTAATATCTAAAGTATCTTAATCCCTATTAAAGAATAATAATATAAATAAGGTTATATACTTAACTATAAAGGCAAAAGGCAAGTATATACTATTAAGATAGCTGCTTAACTCTTGCGCCTTATTATATATAACTAACTAAGAATTACTTTTTAAAGAGCTAAAACCTCTTTAGAGGAAAAAGTAGATTAAGATTAGAGGTAGCTATCTAATAGCTATATATATAAGGAATATAGTAATAGGTAGAAAGAGAGGAAAGCAGATTATACTTAAGAATATTCTCTTTATACCTAGCTTAAGAGTTAATCTTATTTCCTAAAGCTAATTTAGCTAGTAGTATAGTATTTAACTACTAAGATTTATACTTATTTTATTATCTAAGAAACTAGTTATTTAGATAAAACTTTTAAAAGGAGTGCTATTTATTAAGGAGATTAATAATATATTATAAGAGCTTGCATTATTATACTTTAATTAGAATTAAGAGAATAAAGCCTATACCTTTAAAGCCTAAGAGATACTCTAAGAATAGTAGGAGCTTTAGTATAGGAGACTTATATACTTTAAAGAGGGTCTTCTTAGAAACCTATATAAGGTATCTAACTTAAAGGCTTAGATTCCTATTCTAAAAGAATACCGGCCCTATAGGATATATTCCTTAGTAAAGATAAAAAAATATAAAGGGAAAGAAACTAAGAGAAAGCCTTAAAGGCTATCTCTTATTTCTATTAATATCTATAGCCCTTTACCTATCTTAAGACTAGGATATAAATAGTAGCTTAAGATTATTAATAACTTCTTAAGAAAGAAGTAGACTTTCTTAATAAAGTCTAGGGAAGATATACTAAGTATCCTTAAAGACTAGAAGGTAAAAGCTAAGCTATAATTAGGAAATCCCCTCTAGATTATAAGGAGTAATAGAGTAAAAGAGCTTCTTACTATACTAAAGTAGTAAGAGAAGGAATATAGAATTTCCTTCTATACGACTAAGGCATATAACTCTATCTAGAATAGAGTAGTTAAGAGGTTAATCTAAACCTCTAAAGATTATATAAGAGCAATACTAGAAGATGCTTATATACCTATTAAATTCTAGCTAAAAGCCTTAGTAGCCTATATAGTTATTAGAAATTCTCTTCCTAATAGCCTAGAAATTAATAGATTTAAAGTATTACCTAAGGAAGCCTTTTTAGGCATTTAACCCTCTATATTATACTTTAGAGTTTAGGGTTGCAAAGTAGTAGTTTATATAGATCTAAAGTCCTAGCTAGCTAGGATAAGATTAGACAAACTAATAAATAGAGGTAAAGATGCTATATTTATTAGGTATATTCCTAATACTACTAAAATATAGCTCTTCTAAGAGCCTAATATAAAGGCTATTAAAGCCTATAGCACTACTACTTAGTTTAAGTATAAGAAAGGAGGAGATATAGAGCTAAATGTTCCTAAGCTTAACTAAGTAAGCAATATACCTATTAGGAACCTAGTTAGCAGACCTCTAAAGAAGCTAATAGCAGTTGCACTACCTATAACTACTATACCTATAGCTATAGCAACTAAACCTATAGGTCCTAGCTAGATACTCTTTATATAGTTACTACCTCTACTAAAGAATAAGGAGGAGTACTAGAGGATAGAGGATCTAGAAGAAGAAAACTCTAAGGAACTATAACTCTAGTAGGAGAAAAGTAGAACTACTAAACTACCTAAGTTAAGCTAGGAAATTAATAGATAAGCTATTCCTAGCACTAGTAGGAGACTATATTCTAAAGTAAAAGTATTAACTATTATATAGTAGGACCTATAAGGACATAAGGATTAGAAGGGGAACTAAGACTAGACTTATAGCTAAAAGAGAAGGAGATCTATCTTAGATAAAGGACTAGGCCTAGAGCTAAAAGCTTATAGTATAGTAATAAGACAAGTACTTTAGAAAAGATAGAGAGAATATAGATAGAAGGAGGAGCTAACTACTAAGCACTATAGGGTATTCCTTAGCTAAGTCTAAGGCTAAGAGTAGGAGTAGATTTAGGAAGCCCTATTAGAGGTTTAAGAGTCTATATTTATAGTAATTGCTCCTTAAGTCTCTATATAGAGACAAGAGGTGCTTATTCTAAAGTCCTATAAGAAGGCAATTTAAGATCCTAAATAGGGATATATATAAGAAGATATAGTCTAAAAGGAACTAACTATATTAAGAAGTAATAATACCTAGATAGAGGTTGTTCTACCTAAAGGAGCAAACCTTATAATATCTAAGTAAGTATTTAATATAAAGAGATTAATTAGTAGAGCTATTAAAAAGTTTAAGGTAAGACTAGTTATAAGAGGTTTCTCTTAGAAATTTAAAGTTAACTTCTAAAAGACCTTTATACTAATAGTTAGGTATAATACCTTAAGAGTATTTATAGCTATAGTTTATAAGAAGGATCTAGAACTTTACTAAGTAGATATAAACAATATATTTACTAAGAGTAAACTTTAAGAAGAAATCTTTATAATTCTACTACTAGGAGTTAAGATTCTACCTAATATAGTCCTATAGATTCTAAGAAGCTTATATAGACTAAAGTAAGTAGTAAGAGACTAGAACAAACTCTATATCTTAAAGTTAAAACAGATTAGGTTTATATAATTAGAAGTAGACCTATACCTTCTTATCTATAAAGAAAGGAACATCTTAATCCTAATATATATAGATAATATTCTAATTATAGCACTAAAGCTAGAAGATATACTTTAGTTTAAGGAGCAGCTAAGCAAGGTATTTAAGATTAAGGATCTTAGAGAACTAGAGAAAATCCTAGGAATAAGGTTAATAAGAGATAGACAAGCTAGAACTTTAAAGCTTAATTAAGAATACTTTATCTAGGAGAACCTTATAAAGCTAGGAATAACTAAGGAGATAGCTAACCTAACTCTCTTACTAATAGATAGTTATAATAGTCTAAGACTAATAGGCTTATATAATAAGAGAGGGAACAGAACAGAGTACTAAAGCTAAACTAGTACCTAGATATAGCCTATAGTTATAATAAGACTAAACATTGCTTTCTCTCTTAGAAGGCTAAGCTTATATATCTTAGACCTAGCTAAGAGACACTTATAAGCTCTAAAGAAACTAGTAAGGTACCTAAGATTATCCTAAGACTTAGAGTTAATATTTAGAAGAGGTAGGGGAAAGCTAATAGGATATTTAGACTCTAACTATATAATAGATAAGGCAGATAGAGTCTTAATCCTTAGAAGCATCTTCTTCCTTTATAGAGCTCTAGTTTCTTAGATAAGTAGGAAGTAAAAGTCTATTGCAATATTAATAATAGAAGCTAAGTATATAGCTATAAATATATATATAAAGCAATCTTAATTCCTAGCAGCTCTCTTAAGAGAGATAGACTATATAGAGCTAGTAGGAGAATGCTTATTTTAGCTAACTATTAAAGCCTATCCTAATATAGTTAGAGAGCTAATACTAGTATAGATTATAGGGGACAACTAAGTAGCTTTAATACTTATTAAAGATGTATATACCTATAAGAGATCTAAGCATATTAATATTATATATAACTATATTAGGTATCTCTAGTAGCAAAGAAAGATTATAGTAGAATATGTTCTAATAAAGGAGATAGTAGCTAATAGCCTAACTAAACTAAAGAATAAGCTATAGTTTTAGGAGTTTATAAGATAGCTCTAGCTTATATAAGGAAGGGCAGGAAGGTTCTATCCCTATATTATAATAGATTATTAGGTGCTAGGGAAGAACTAAAAAACAAATACGAGGTGTAAGCAGAAGACTACCTAGCCTAAGTAGGAGTATTAAGAAGTATAGTCTAGTTAGTACTACCTAAGAACCGAACTAAACCACCTAGTTTAGTTCTAGTGTTATATAATATAGGTTATATAATACTAGCCGAACTAAACTACCTAGTTTAGTTCTAGGGTTAGGTAATATAGGTTATATAATATTAGGTTATATAACCTACTAAGGAATATATCTTAGGAGAAGGTATAACCTGCAACTAATTAATATAATTAACTCGGTTAGTTCCTACTTATCGCCTCTACTTCTACTACGCGTTATACCTATCTTGTCCTCCTTCTTCTAATAGGGTATTCGATAGGTTTAGGTCTATACTAGATAGCCGGTATTCGTACGGCCGAAGTATAGGATATTCCGTTCGCCTTTATATATATAGCCTCTATTAATTAAGTTAAGAGTAGGACTATATTCCTTTTAAAAGTAAGACCCTTCGCTGTATATATAGTATTTTCCTTCGATAGAAGAGTCGACCTTTCTTTTCTAGAAACTAGTAGCGTAGGAACTAAGGTATGCCTTAGTCTAATTAGTTGTTTAGGCTTCTAATTAGTTCTAAAGGGAAGCATAGTACGAGTTAAGCCTAGGAGGGTTAAAAGGTATAGCTATAGCGGTCTTCTAATTAATTTGCGCCTAGAGAGAAGCTTAATTTATTACTAGACTCTTAAAGAGTTCGGTAAGTTTAGAGACTAGTAGCGAGAGTCTTATTTCTATATTAAACTTTAGCGTAAAGGTTAGTCGCTTCTAGTTAACGACTTCTTAAATCTTTTCGAGTATCGATCCTTAACTAGTTTAGAACTTTCTAAAGCTATTATCTCCGGTCGTAATCTTATAAGCTTCTTTATAAACCTCGGCAAAAGGTTTAGAGAGCCTTCCGGTATAATCGATTCGAAGATAGTTAAAGACCTTCTTTATAATCTAGTTTAGAAGTCTAGAAAGAAAAAGCTAATACCTCGTATAGTTATCTAGCTCTTTAGTAGGAATCGTAGATTAAATTAGCTTAAATTGCTTATAGTACTCGAGTATATTCGTATCTTTTCCTTTCGCTTAAGCTCTTTTTAATAAGGTCTCGAGGCTTGCGCGTATCTAGAAAAGTATCTAAGTATTAAACTTAGCCTACCTATCTAGAATCGACTTATAGAGGATAGTAGGGTAGTTATTATCTAAGTACTCGTCTAGAGTCTTAATCTTGATTTTAATAATATAGTCGTAGTTATCTAAAAGACGTTTAATTCTAGTAGAATCCTCTTAGTTTAAACGATAGTCCTCGGTAAACTTATCTATTCTAGAAAGCTATTCTAATACGCTAGCGCCCGAAAAACTTAGATTTCTAGGCGTATCCTTTTTTAGAGGTCGAGCTAATAGAGTCCTAAGATTTTCGGCTAATCCCTTTATAATATTAGGTCTAAGATTCTTAAGCGAGTTATATAAGGCTTCGATAAGAGATTACGTAAGAGCTATAATACGTCTATCTTTAGCTAAAATCGGCTAATTATAATTATTTCGAGAGTCCGATATATTTATAGTAGAAGTACTTATCTTAGGGTTACCGCAGAGCTAAGCGTCTTCTAAAGAAAGTAATTCCGGTAAAGGAAGGTTTTATAGATTAATTTTAGTAGTATTAGAGTCGGATAAATCTAAATCTACTTTCTTTAAACGGATTAGTAAGTTTATTTACTAATTTATCTAAAGAATAGGTCGTATCTAGAGACGTCTAGATATAAAGAAGAAAGAAGCGAGGAGATAAAAGAAGATTCTTAGTCTAACTAAAGAATTAGAAGGTTTTCTAGAGGTATAGTTAGACCGCGAGAGCTATAAGAAGAAGTCTAGTAAAGAGAAGAGAGTCGTTATCGTTTCGTAAAGTAGAAGAAGAAAAGATTAATTTTAGAAACAATTAGAAGCCTACTAGCCTCTAAGAGTACTTAAAATCGAAGAAGGAAAAGTAGTAAGTAAGCGTTAGTTAAGTTAAGAAGAAGTAATTAGGTTCGTTAGTATTAAGAGGTCTAATACTAGGAGTAGGAAGCCTAGAAGCAAATACGAGAGCCTAATTCTTTTTTTTTATTAGAAGAGTACGAGGGATCGCCTCTTTTTATACTCTTCTCTCTATCTTTAAAGCTATAAGTATATTCGTAAGACTTGCTATCGCGATTAATTAGAAGGTTAGGAAAGTATATAAGTTACTAGAAGGTAGTAGCACGTCTTCTAGGTTCCTCTAATAAGAGTAGGAAGCTCTCTAGTCCTTAGGAGACTAGTTAGTCCTTAGAGAATACTTTGCTACCCGTCGTACGTCTAGAAGTTAAAGAAGTTCGTTTAGAAGCTAATAAACGCTAGTAGGCTCGTATCGAGTATATATATAGGCCCTTATACCTATATCGTAGGACACCTTACTAGAACGCTACTTCTAGAAGCTACTACTTAGTATAGTACGCCTTTAGAAGTAGAAAAAAGTCGTTAGAAGCTAAAGGGTCTAGTTTCGATCCCGAGGTCTCTAATCGTATCTAGGGGATCTAGCGCTATTACCTAGTCGTCTAGAAAGTATTAGAAGCCTCGGAGTTAAATAGAAGAAAGCCTCGTAAGTAAGATTCTTATTTTCTCTTCTCGAGGTACTATATTCGGTACTCGAGAGGGGCTATATCGTCGTAGCTATAAAGTAAGGCTAGTTTAACCGGGTCTAGAAAAGCAATCTAGTAGTCTTAGATAGTAGCTTGTTTGTTTATTTGTTTATTTATTCTATTAACGTGCTATAGGAGTCGAAGACTATATAGTACGGGTAGGCCTAATGCCTAACCGGTCGTAATAAGAGAGAAAAGCCTCCTAGGCTAAAAAACTCTCGGTCTTAGGGGTGTCTTATTCGCGCTAAAAATAAATATTATAGGCCGATGCCTAGGAGAACTAGAATTTTACTTGGTGTAGCTTGGCGCTAAGCGCTAAGCTACTAAGTGCTAAGCTCTATATATAGAATTTTAGTATCTAAAATTAGTTCTAGTAGTAGATATAGCTAGTATAGTATATCGAGTCGGTATAGAAGGCTTTATATCTATCCGAGGTGTCCTAGAGGGCCCCCTAATATCTCTAGGCTATATATATTCTAGGTAGGAAGAGTTTGCTTTTCTCTCTTTCTTCTATAGCTCTTTTAGCTATAGGATAGCTTCTCTCTTGCCTTAGTAGCTACCTCCTTTCTTTGCTCCTATCCTACCTACCTCTATTCTATTCTCTCTTTTCTACCTCTTCTATAGTAGGGTTCTGCCTTAGTTCGTAGGGTAGTCTTAGGGTTATCTTATAGTAGTTCTTATTTTATTAGGTATACGGCTAGTAGTAGCGAAGTAGGATTATCTTATATGCCCTTATACTTTACTAGTATACTCGAGAGTATCTATTTCTACCTACGGCCGCGTAGAGGCGTATAATAGAACTTCGTAGGCTCTTAGATAGTAGCGATATTAAACGCTCTCTGCCCTATAGTCTAAATAAGTTTAGAAAGGCGATTCGTCGATCCTAGATAGTAGCGATATTAAACGCTCTCTACCCTACTATCTAGAATCGAGTCTCTAGAAGTAATCGGCTAAGAGTAGAGAGTAGCGAGGTTAAACGCTCTCTGCCCTACTACTCTTAGCTCTTCTCGAAAGAAAAAGCCGTTAGAAAAAGTTCGTATCTATATAAAGTCGTACGATTTTCCGCCTAGGTATAGCTTCTAGAATCGGATAGTAGCGAGCTATCGCGCTCGTTAGAGTCTTTCGTATACCTACTACGGAGCTCGAGAGAAGCCTAGCTTCTCTATAGTTTTCCGAGGTCGTCGTCGTTTAGAAAGTAGGTTCGTAGTAGTAATAAGTAAATAACATACTACTCCAAGGTACTATCTACGCGTAGCTAGAACTAAATCGCTCTAGAATCGATAGGTGTAACCGTACCTATAGCGTTAGCAATCTATTAAATACCTATACTAGGTTATATAGTTACTAGCTAAACCGCTACTCGTATACGCGTGCTAGCTCTTTAAGAAACGGAACTATAGCAATTAAAATAGGTATAAAACGTGTCGTAGAGGTATAATAATCTACGAAGAGCTACTAGATAACGAGTTTTTATAGGCCCCTACCCTACTAAGTAGTATAGGTTCTACTTATTAATCCTCCCTTTCTTAGTATCTAACTAGATACTCTCTATATTAATTAAAGCAAATAAATAGTTAAAACTAGTTAGAATTTATAAAATCCTGCTCTAACTTTCGTAAGTTTTATCCGTTATTTTCCTAAAGTTAAACCTATATACGGACCCGAATAAACTAACTAGTTTATTTACTATACTTTATCTCTACGCTAATCGAACTCGCGCGGAACGCCTATATCTTCTTTAGACTAGTTCTATAATTCCTACTTAAATAACGTAGTAGCGTCTCCCTATATAATATACTCTTTAATAGCGAAGAAGCTATCCTTCTTAAAAGTCTCTTTCTTAGCGGCCTAGACCTAAACCTAGGTCGTCTTAAGCTTCTTTTTAGCCGCCTCGGTCTAGTCCTAGTAAGTCTAGAGGAACTTATTATAGGATAAGTATAGTAGGCGTCGAGCCTCTATTTATACCTACTTTTCTAACTAGTCTCGAACTCTAATAATAGTATTAGATATAATATTAATATAGTAGATACGGTGCTTCTACGGAAGAATCTAACTATAGATAGTATAGTCGAGTTCGCGCCTAGTAAAGGAAAACGCTAGAGGTTCGTAAGAGGCGTATATAGCTCTAACTTCGTTTAGCCGATCCTTATTATTAATAAGTAGCTAGCCTTTCTTAACTTTTATTAGCGTAGGCAGGACGATACGACGGACTCTTAAGCTCGGTTAGTTACTATAGAAAAGCGTAGAGTATAAGAAGAGCGTATCTCTAATCTAGACGCTAAATCCTCGAAGAAAAACTATCTTAGCATTTCTTAGTTCTTCTTTTACTACTCTCGGCATATAGAGCAACCTAATATTAGTACTAGGTTCGTCGCCTATTAGATCGACCTAAGTCTTAAAAACGTATCCTAGGTAGTCGTATAGGTCGGTTACGTCGTAGCTACTAGGTTTCCTCGGTACTAAACTAAGCGCATCGCTAGTCTTATTATTATCTAGAGTAATAGTCGAGATAAGAAGGTTTAGGCGAGATTAAAGTAAGCAAGCGACGTCTATACGCAAAAATAGAGAACTAAGGCCTATATTACTATTAAGTTATAGCTCCTAGTTATCGCTATAGTATATAATTTTACCTAGTCGATAGTAGCGAGTAGCTATTAGAAAGGAAATTAGCGACTAGACTATATTTCTAGAGTCGCTATCCTATAGAACGATATTATGTAACTATAGTATAATGTCCTAACGTAATAACTACTAGGTTAACGAGAAGAACATATTCTATAGGTTGCTATAGGCAGAGCTAGTACGGTTATTATAGTAACGGTAAAGCTTAAACTCCGTCTATATAATTTCTAGGATCTCGGGATCCTATAGCTAGTCGCGTGCTTCTAGGACGAGCTATATACCTATATATATTAGAGGGATAGAAGAGCCTAGCTAGCGTTCGCGTAGCTTATCTCGCTTAGTATTAGAGAGCCGGCAAGTAGAGGCAACGTACCTAAAACGAGAACTAGTAAAAATATTCTTCTTACTAAGTAGCGAGGCGTCCGATTTATGCTTTAATTCGTCTTTAATATTGCCTATCTTAGCGTTATTATTCTTATCCTACTTCTCTAGAGCTTATCCTTTATTAGCCTAAGGGCGCAGCTTAGTTTTAGACTTCTTCTTTAGTATCTTTAGCTATAGCTTCTTAGGCGATATATTCTTCTTAATACTAGTAGGCTTAAGCTTAGAGTCGCGCTAGTAAAGGGCGATTATCTCTAAACGCTAACTAGGGATTAAGTCGTCTATTATAAAAGGCTTAAATCGAGAAGGACCTAAGACCCGATCTCCTAGTATACGCTATTACGCTTCTTTATTTTATCCTCTCTACGAGAGGTACCGAGCGTATAGATAGCCTTAGATATATCCTAAGAATCTTCTAGTCTCTCCGTAGCTATCTTTTTATTAAGGTCGTAGAGAACGCCTAGAATTTCTACTAATTAAGTTATATAAGAATAGTAGAGAGGAGGCTCTAAAACTTCCGACGATAGATTAGCTAGCGCGAGATCCTCTAGCTCGTAGAGACCTAATTTAGCGCGTCTCTCTAGTAGCTAATAATACGGAATTGCTAGTATTACCTAGCGTAGCTCTATAGTATCGTAGTCTCCGTCCTTATATACTAATAAGGTCGGAAGAGGCTTAACGCTATAGCTATAGCTAGCGTAGAGGATGTCCTCTTTAGATATAGAAAGGGCGGGAGTAGAGAGAGTAGCAATTCCGCCTCTTAGCTTAGTAGGCGTAGCGAGCTATTTCTAAGTATACTTTATAGGTCCTTCGCCTTTCTCTTAATCTTAGGCGATAAGGTCCTTAAAGTATAACTAGCGCATTTTCTAGTAGATATACGTAATATATATAGGATCCTCTTTATTAGTCTTAGTTCCTAGCTACTCCTTAAGCTATTATAGCCCTCTATTATAAAGCGCGACGAAAGCTTCTATATCTGCTCTAATTTTTCCTATAAAGTTATAGCTAAGCTTACGGTCTTTAAGCATACTACTTTTATCCTCTAGATTATAGATATTATCGTCTACTAAGAAGTAATATACGTTAAAGCGCGTCCTCGATTCCTTACGTAACTATACGTACTTATTATCCTATATGTCGATCTATATAATCTTATACGCGACCGACTATCTATCTTTCTTCTAGAAGCGTACGGTTATCTCCGCCTACGTAGGTCTTATATCTAGCCGCTTCCGGCCTCCTTTATTCTTAAGATGCTAAAAATAGATAGCCTTCGCCGATATAAGCCTAATATAGACTAGATTGTCTTATAGTTCGAGAATATTAAAGCGGCGAAGCTATAGTAACGCCTTCTCTATAAGCGAGCGAGTTTTAAAGAATATATCGTAATAGGCAAAAGCGCTCTTATTACTAAAGCGACTATCTAGCGTATCTTTAATCGAGACGCGGTTTCTTAACTATTCTTTACTATTCTTTTAGAGCTCCTTTATAGTATTATTCTTACCGAGAATTCGATTATATTCTTCTTTACTAATAAATCTATCTAGCTTATTACTTAGGTTATATACTTTTAACGCGACTTAATTTATAGTAGTCTCGATATTAGTATAGAATTGCTTAATAGCCTCTAACTAGGCCTCGGGCGCGAGAGCGCCGATTCTACGAATAATTTCTTCTATACTACTTACGCCCTTAAATCTCTTATAGGCGAGGGCTTCTTCTTAGCCGACTACGTCGAGAGCGTTATTAGCGGTCTAAATAGTCTTAGTACGTAGTTATATAATAGCGAGCATAGGTTCTAGAAGGCGAGTAAGTAGAGGAAGAGATAGGCGAGCAGAGTAGTTAGACTATATATAAGCTAGTCTCGCCGACGGGATCTTTAGCTTAATAACCTTACTAGAAGTAGCTATCTTGCTAGGTAGAGTTCTTATATTTAGAGGAGCGAGAGCGGGCGGGTACTAAAAAGGGGCGCTATAATAGCTAGGCGAAGCGAGAACTATTATACTAAAAAAAATCTTTATATACTCGCGGTTAGTGTTTTTAGCAAGGTGCTAGCTAGTTATTTATAGGTAGCCTAGGACGACGCGCTTATCTAAGCTTATTATAGTAAATAAATAGACGCGCTATTCTAGTAACGTCGTCGTTTAGGTAGAGTTCTTTAACGCGGTTACTATAGTAACTAGGTTCTTTATTAGTTATTAGAGGAGTTTAGTAGATTAGTTAGAGAGGTTCGAAGTCCGCTATTCTTATACTACTTCGTCCGTATTACTAAGGTAGGAGCGTCGTACGCCTTTATCTAAAGTAAAGTCCGGAAGATTACGTAATTAGACGAATAAACTAATTAGTTTATTTATCCGAAATTGTTAAGGTAACGTGATTTCGTCTTAACTCCGGCCCTATTTAGGTAGCTATTAGCCGGTTTAGAGTAAGTACTACCCGTATTAGTTCTCCCTTACTAGGTTTTCTATAAAGTCTAAATTTTTAAATTTTCCCTTAATTCTATTCTAGGTTCGTAGGTAGCTACCGGATATATTCCTCCCTTTCTTCTTAAGTTATACCTAATAGCTTACTAATATATACTTGCGGATAGACGTACTTCTCGCCTTCTAAGACTATATTCTCTAGCGGCCGCTCCTCTAGATCCTTCTAGTATAGTATAGGCTTAAGATTAAACCGTAGAAAGGTATGCTATAATACTACTCTATTAAGTTCCTAGAGCTTATAGCTCTTGCCCTCCTAGACTATAGCGTATACTAGGTACGGCCCTCGCTACTAATAGTTAAGCTTATTAGTAAAGCTAGTTTTTAGCTCCGAACGAAAAACTACGACTATATCCTCTAGTTTTAATATTCGCTAATTCGTACGCATATAGTTAAAGAAATACTCGGCATTATGCTCCTATAGTCTCTTCTACCTAGAACGAGCTTCCTCTAAGGTCGTATTTATCTTCGCTATCGACTTAGCCCTTATAGCGAGCAGCGAAGGCTAGTCTCTAACTTTTCCCTAATTAGTAATAGAATACGTCCGAAATTCTAGTTCTAATAGAAGAACGGCATCCCTCCTAATTATAATCTCTACGAGCGTTAGCCCTATTATTTATACTACCGTCGTCCGAATAGCCTATAGTAACGCTAGGACATAAGATTAGGCGTTCTATAATCTACCGTTTATTAGCTTCGAAAGCGCTATAAGCATCGTCCGATAGCTACGCTCGATTATCCTATTTAATTATAGATAATACGTCGAAATCTTAATATTCTATACTCTATACGAGGCTAGCAAAGGTAGAACTTCTTTCTTGTTTTCTAGGCCGCTATCTATTACGATCTTAGCTATTACTCCCTATTAGTAGAAAAGCTCTTTATAGATAAACTTTATATACTACGTAGTAGAAACCTTCTAGTTTAGTTAGACTTATACTACTCGTACTTCCGGCTATCGGGAAATAGCTTCTCTCGTATTAATTAAGATTAAGCGCTCGTATAGCTAGACGGTATCGATATACTAACGTTCTTCTAAGAACCGTTTTTCCGGCAGGAATAGCGGTCTAGGCCTACGAGTACTATTCCGGTATAAGTATTACGGATATCCTTTATACTACTAGTAAACGGACGTATATATACCGTCCTACTACTAGCGCTTTCGTACTATATAAAACGTACGTTCTAGGCTAGGGTAGCCGCAGAAGTCGTAGTAGGCTTTAATAATTCGATTCTAATACTCCGGATCGTCTACTACTCTCTAAGGGATTGCTCCTAGAGATAGCTACTATATTAGCTAACCTTCGTCGCTAATATAGAAGAAACGAGCACGTTTCCTTAAAGACTAGTACTACGTATCGCTTATTTCTTAAGGTTTCCGAAGGTATATAAGGAAATAAGTAATATTCTTTAAATCGTCTAAATATATTCTAGCTAGTATTTCCTTATCTTAATCTACTCTAGCCGGAAAGGCATCTAGCTCGACCGTAGCTAAGTAGGTAAAGAAGGCGCTATCGACTAGATCGTTAATATCCGATTTACTTTAAAGCTCCTCTAAATTATAGCTAGTTAGTAGCTTACGAGATAATACGTCTAGGCTAGTATAGTACTTCCCTAGAACGTAGACTATATTAAAATCGAATAGCCGAATCTACGCTAGCTACCGGGTAGTTGCTACGTTAGGTAGGTCTAACGTAGCGCTATTAAGTTAGTGCACGAGCGTATTAGTATCGACCTCTAGCTAGAAGAAAACTCTAAATAGCTACGGTTAGCACTTCTTTAATACCTTTAATACTCTAAGTATTTCGCGCTTACTAGCGTCGTATTTGCGCTCGTATACTAAGAATAGCCTAGACTTAAATCGAGTAGGATAACGAAGTCTATCCGCTTCGATTTAGGATAATATAGCTCCTTAACCTTCTCTACTAGTATTAATTACTATAATAATTAGGCGATAACTATACGAATAGTTAATAGAGATTAGCGCTAGAGCGCTAACGAGCATTTCCGTAACCTTTTACTTTGCTTATTTGCATTCTTCGGTCTATTTAAATTCTATATCCTTCTTTAGTAACTTAAATAGAGGTTAAAGGATAACTATAAATTCGTTAATCTAGATCTAGTAGTAAACTACTATGCTAACGAACACGCGAACGCCTTTCTAATCCTTAGGTTTAGGCTATTCTACGATCTTAATTACTCGTAGAGCATCTAAGTATCTACTATTAGCGTCCGTAATATAGCTAATAATCTTAATCCGTAGATAGTAAATCTAGAGCTTTCGCGTATAAACCGTTAATCTAGCTCGTTTAAGATCTGCTAGAACGTTATCTAGGTTTATAAGATGCTCTTAAATAAAGCGACGGATGCTAGGTTCTACTTCTTTATTATTATATCGTGTCTTAGGCCTAAGGATTCTAATATTATCTATAAAGGGTTTCGTAGTATACGAGATCTACTTATATAGGACTATATATATCGCCCTTATAAACTAGGCTAAAGAGTTCGTCGCTCCTTATAGTAGCGTAGTTTAGCGGTAGAGTCCTAGAGGTATATCGAAACTAGTTAGGTCCCTATAGCTCGGGTTAAGTAGAATTTAGTCGTAGCTAGAAAAGATATCTACTAGCGATATAATTACGTATCCTGCAAATGCTTCTAAAAATCTATCCGTATCTAGTAGCAAATTAGTATTACGGATAGTAACCTCGTTAATCCGTTACGTAGCGTTAATAAGTTAGAATTTCTACTTCTTTCTAGGCTCTATCTTCTTTCTAACTAAGAAGTATAGATTATAGTACGATCTATAATATCTTTCTAGCGTGCCGGCATTTTCTCGCTCTCGAATTATCTATTTAACTTCCTATATTAACGAGAGCGGAAGATAAAACGGTCTCGCTTACTATAGCTTATATAGAATAGTAAGGATCTTTTATAGTAGGAAGACTTCTAGTAGGATTCCTCTAACGTAGGACTAGCTATTAGCAAAGACCTTCTCTCGATTAAAAGCTATCTCTAGTATAAGCTCCCTCTCTTTAGATAGTAGCTCGATTCTAGTATCGATCTAACCTAGAATTTCTAGGGTTAATTAAGATTCTCGAGGTATATTCGAGAACTTTTTAATTAGATATTTTTAGTTAAACGGTCCCGTCCCTAGAGGCATAGATACTTCTCGTGCGAGCGCCTTATCCCTCTAGCTTAGATCCTCTTTAAGTATAGATCTATCTATTATCGTAATATCTATATCTACCGGCTTAATCTTATTAGCTACTCTCTTATATAGAGTAAATGCTCTAATCTCTAGCGATAGTTCTAGGAACCTCTAGATTCGTTCTAGTATAATTAAAGGGGGATCCGTACGCCTCTAGTCCTACTTTCTATATTCCTCTTCGATTATTTAATTATTCTATACTATAAACAAATATGCTAGATTTTCCTGCTATTCTAGGTCGTTTTCGACGGTTTCTACTAAGGGTATATTCGGTTTTATAATAGCTATCCCTAAGATTACCTATCTAGGCACCTAGGAGTATTTAGGAATCTCTTAATTATTAGGGTCTAGAGTTAGGCTACTAATCCCGGCCTGCCCCGTTAGCTACTCTAGCTAATTTCTATGCTCCGAGAAGGTAAGGTTGCCTAAGCGATTACGTAATCGGTTAAATAAACTAATTAGTTTATTCGGCTCGGCCCGAGGCTCTAGGCCCTTAATTTCTCGTTTACTTATATTTATATATATATTCTAGGCCTGCCTAATAGCCGCCTAAGCTGTTCCTATAGGTGTTCTAGTTAGCTCCCTAGCTTACCTAACTAGCTCCCTAGCTTGCCCTTCTACTAGCCTAGCTATTCCTATAGGTATCCTAGTATTATCCTAGCTAGTTCCTCTAGCTTCGCCTATAATTAGTACGCCTAATCCCGGGCATTCTTCCTAGTCTAGCTAGTACTCCCTTAAGGCTATTAGTATCTTCCCGACCTTATTCTAACTCTATTCGTCTCTAGATCTAGTAGGTACTTCCTTTAGTAAGAGCCTAATACTACGTACGTAGTTGCTTTAGTCGGTATATATAAGTTCTCGAGGGTATGTCTCTAGAAGTCGTAGTATTAAGTCTAGATTCTACGTATACTTAAACTACTAAGCCCGATACTACGGGTTCTAGAGCTTAACTAACGGTTCCGAAGCTAGGAGTAGCTATAAGGCAAATCGGCGCTATAAGCCTAGATTTTCTCTTATTTTATCGGAGCGATCCTAGCTTAAAGAGTCTATATAGTAGAATAGAAAGAGCTCGTACTATATAGGGTTTTTAAATACGAGGTCTTCTAGTATCGGATCTCTAAAAAACGAGATATAGTATAGGTAGAGA
Organism: Cercospora zeina; assembly: GCA_022702355.1. Taxonomy (NCBI): domain Eukaryota; kingdom Fungi; phylum Ascomycota; class Dothideomycetes; order Mycosphaerellales; family Mycosphaerellaceae; genus Cercospora; species Cercospora zeina. The sequence continues at coordinate 1,710,806 of JAKLWX010000013.1, forward strand.
AAGTTATACTCCGGTAAGTCTTTAGAAAAGAAAAGAGGACTATTCGGTAGGTTTTCTTACGTAGAATCTCTAAACCGATCTAGATCGGTCTAGCGTACCTCGCTAATAAGTTATAAAAATATAGTCGCGTCTAGAGTAGGGAATACTTCTATAATTATTATACTTTTAGTATTATTTCGCTAATAGTAGACTATAGGCTTAGACGCGCTTAGAGACTAGCCCGGATAGTATCCCTTAGCGCGCGCTCTTTTTTCGAGCGTTAGTAAACGTCTTCTAACGTTAGGCATCCGGCATTTCCTTAGGTACTATAGAAGAATACCTAGTTGCTCTTCTTATTAGCTAGAGATCCCTCCTACGAACCGTTATTATAATTTTAAACTGCTAGGCGGACCTAACGTGTCTAGGGTCTTCCTAGAAGTAGCGTGTCTAGGGTCTTCCTAGAAGTAGTAGTATATCCGAGATAGAGGTAATAAAAACTAGAGTCCTAACTACTATACTATAAACTTCGACGCGAATATCTTTATAGATCCCGGAAAAGGCTACCGGTCCTAAAATACTACGTATTCTCGTAAAGCTCCTATATTCGATAGGTAAGTATATAGCTTAAGCGCTAGCGATACTTATAATAATATATTCTACTCCTTCGTCGATTAAGGCCTTATACTTAACCTAGTAGTTACTAAATCTTCTAATAATAGTAACGCTAGGAACTAGCGTATATAGAATATAGAAATCTAGATTAATACTACTAGGATCCTAGTAGAGCTCGCTTGCGGCTATTATAGCTTTTCTAACTAAGTCTAAGTCCTAATTAGCTCTTCTAAGGGCGCCTATATAGAAAAGACCTCCCTATAGTAGTAGTTAGTCCTTATCGTTATTATTGCTATCTTACTTATAGGATCCTATATTACTCTCCTTATCTTCCTCGGTATCTTCTTTATTAGTATAGTCTTACGCCGCCGCTTCTAGCCTAGTACTAATTTCTTCGAAATTTACTATAGCTATAGTAGTCGGTTTAATAGTTCGCTTAGATATATAGTATCGAGAAAGAGCAAGGTAGTAAGTAGGAGTCGTTAATTTTCGGCTATAAATAAAACGGTTTAGTACTCCTTTCTAACTAAAAAGCTATAGCTTACTAATTTCGATTAGTAGAGTTAGATTAAGAATCTTCTTAGCCTAGAACGCTTCCTATTCCTTCTTAGTAGTAGCCTACTTTAAATAATTATCTAGTCGTAGACTTTTCGTAGGACTACGTATCCCTTTAGCCTTTATACGTAGTAGCGCCGCCGGTCCTAGCGCTTCGTCTTCTATAGTTACGTCCGTCGCCCGAGTGCGACCTTAAGTTTAACTCTTTATAGGTTATACTACTTAGCTTCCTACTATATTATCGATAATGTCCTACTCGAATCTCGCGATAGATTAGTAGGTATAGGTAGTATCTACTTACTTCTTAGCTTTCTATTCTATAGCCTTTATAACTTTAGCTTATAGGCGGGAAGGGTTCTCTAGCGCTTTACTCTTTCGCGAGGAGGATATAACTAGCTAGGAGGTAGCGTATACCCTAGTAAGTCCTTCCTCTCCCTCCGCGTCTATACTAATATTAAAACTTCCCGCTTTAATACTAACGAAGGTTATATTATACGCTCTAACCTCTAGCATCGCCTTAAACCTCTATAAGCTCGGCTATATACTTATATTAATAGGCCTAAAGCGCTCCTTAAGGGCTAGAATAATAGCTCTAAGTTTCGTAGAGCGCTTATCCTATACGTATTAGATAATTTCGAAGCGACCCTTACTTGCCTTACTATAGTAGATCCTCTAGTCTTTATCCTAGTATAGGAACTTATTAGCTTCTAGCTACTTAAAGTCCTAGTAGCTAGACGAGATATAGCTATGCTAATCGTATATTTAGTAATTTTCGCCTATTTTAATATTAATAGTAGTATACGCGGCGATTATAGCCTTCTCCTCGAGTTCCTACTCGTGCTTTAGATTCTTTAGCGGGCTATATTTAGCTTCTACGCCAGCATAAGCACCTCCGCCGCAGCTCTACCGCCGCATCGACCGCCGACCTTAAATATATACTACGCGACCCGCCGCATCCTTAGCTCTCTTTTAAGCTACCGAACGCCTCGCCGGCCCCTAAACTCGTAGAGAAATCACCTTATCCTCCCGTAGTACTATACTATATTACGCCCGAGGAAATTTTCTACTACGGGCGGCCCGCTAGCCCGGCCCGTGCCTTGCCGCTAAGCCTTAGGCCTAGCTAGAGCTATAATACTACTAACAAACTACGCTAACTTTATAAAGCTACTACTCTACGAGACGACACCCGTATTAAAATCCGAGTAGGCTATTCGAAAGAGCTTATTCCCTTCTATAAAAGACCTACTAAGGTCGGAACGGTAATACTAATACTAACGCTACTATAGTAGTAGAAAAAGCACGACTTTATAAACTAATAAAACCTCTCTCTTTCGTTATATACTTTATACTAGGGTAACCTAGAGTCTATAATAGATTTAGATTCGAGTAGATTAGTAAAGGAATAAAGGGTTTATAGGCGATACTTATACTTCTCCCCTAGAAGGCTACTCTACCTCTACTTTAAGTAGAGTACTAGTCGTAGAGACCTAGTACTTCTAGAGAGTAAGGGTCTGTATTTCGCTCCTATTTATACTAGGTTACCTACGTAAAGCCCTCTAAACTATTATATAGACAAAACGTCGCCGTAGGCCCGAATACTTCTACTTAAAGTATACCTTCTCTTATAATATAAGTAGAAGAGTGCCCTAGTATCGCAAGTAGGCTAGGACCCGAACGCAATTAGAAATAGAGTATATAGGCAGCCCTCTCGGCGTAAGACTACTATACGACCCTTCTATAAACTAACTAATAGTAAAACAGTTAAATACCGAACCTCTACCGAAATAGAAGTAGAATATAGATCTCTATAGGACGTAGCGCCTATATCTATATAGTAGGCCGGGCTAAGTACCCTACCTAACCGTACCTCTAGCTAGAGGGAACAGGGGAACCGAGAATACTAGAAAACCCTAAAAAAGCACCTGAACGGGGCCCCCCCCAGACATAGTACTAAACAATCCCCCCCCCCTCGACGACTCTCTAAGCTACTAGCTCCGAGAAACGATAGAACTAGATATAAACGAAGCCTCTAGACGCTAGAAGAAGACCCTAGTCCCCCTTATTCTACTTCTCTCCTAGAAACGACCTCTCTCGCTAATAAATAACGAATATATTACGTAGGACCGCCTAATAGGCAACCGAGTAGCGCCGGACCCCTTTACTAAGGCAGTCTAGTATAAGAAGATTATAGAGAAACTCTAGGAAGCCCGCTCGCTACTAGTCGAAGTAGTAGGACTTATAACGAACTCCTCGGAGGAAGTAGAACTCCTTAATCTAATCGAGATCTTCCGGGACTATACTAAGAGCTATAGACTCCCGGCTAGACTAGCCGACGCTATCGCAAGGCAGGTCGCCTCCCTCGAATAAGCGACGAAATTAGTAGTCTATACGACTGCCCGCCTACCTTAACTACCTTAAAAAACTACTTAGCTAGAAGAGGAATAATAGGAATAACGGCCTATATACGCTACTATAGCTAAGGCAAATACTTCGACTAACCCTATACTACCTAGTAGCATACCCCCTTAAAGTATAAAGACTACGCTAGACGTAGAAACCTAGACTATAGTACTAGAAAGGATAAAAACATCTTAGAAGGCTAACTAGATCTACCGCCTAATCTTCCGGTATACCGAAGGTGCTTAGATCGACTCTCTATAGATCCGAGAGACGATAAACACCTCGTTCCGGAAGGTAGGATACTAAGACTTCCTAATTATAGGAGTTAACTAAACGTTAAGGGGTAACCTAGTCCTATACTTCCGAGACCGGAAGTCTAAGGATACGGCACTCGAGAACCTACTGCTACTCTTCCTAAATATACTAATCCTCTTACTTCTCGACGATACTACCTAGTATAAAGTAGTAGTTTATAGCGTCTCTACCTATAACTTCGATACTCTCTATAGCCTAGACGAGGTTAAAAAGGATATTAAGGAATATAACCTAGGCCTATAAATCTAGAATAGGCCTATTTAGCTTACGCTAGCCGACCGACGTAAGGAACTAATAGGGGCTTTAATACTTATCGCGTTCTATATATACGAAGAAGTATCTAAGGCTATTTAAAACTACTTATTCGTAGGAGGAGTAAGCTATAGAGCATCCTATATAAAAGACAGACCGAAAACGATTACACCCCCGAAGGAATGTTAGAGATACTACTATATATCCTTTAAGGCAACGTAAACCGAAGCGCTTAAGCCCTAGAATCCCTACTCGAGATAGGTATATACGAGAAGGCCGATATTATTCTAGTATAAGAACTATAGATTCTTATATAAGAAGACTAAGGCCCCCTAAGACTAATTCTATACGCTAGCTATACCCCTATACTCCTAGACCTGCGGGTAGGACAACGACCGCGGACCTATATTTATATAAGGAGGATACTAGAAGTAGAAGCAAGCCCCGATCTGCTTAGCGATCCTAATATCTAGTTAATCCGCCTCCGAGACGCTAATAGCAACGAAACCTAAGTGCTAAACGTCTATAACGAGAGGGATAATAATAGGACTTAAACTATAGAACGGAGCTTCTATAGAATATGTCTAGGCCGAGACGTTCTACTCGCCGGAGATTTTAATATCTAGCACCTAAATTAAGATATAAACGGACAAGACACGAGCCCTAGGGCCCTCCGCTTCCTCGAGTAGCTCGAGGAATCTAACCTACTCTTTAGGAATATAATAGGCGTCCCGATATTCTATAGGTTAAATCTCTAAGTACTAAGTACCCTAGATCTTACCTTTACGAAAGGCAGCCTATTCTAAGCAGAAACTAGCTAGAATATACTCGAATTTAGCTTAGACTATTTAGCTATAATAACCCGGATACTAGGACGTAGTAGTCTTAACTAGTAACTCCCGAATCTATATATAGTATACGATACGAAAGACGCGAACTAGAAAGAATTCTAAGACTACCTAGCGACCCGCGAGGACGAGCTAGAAGTCGGGGAGGACCTAGAAAAGGCTGCGGGAAAACTCTCGAACCTAGTATAAAGAGCCTACGAGCATACGCTCCGATAACGCCGTTCTAGCTCTAAGTCTAAGCCGTAGTAGAAGCCTAAGCTTCGAGACCTCCGACGGACAATATAGTATACATATACTCGTATCTTCGGTAACGGCCGAGTCCCTATAGCCGAATAGAAAGTAGCGTACCTTTAAACTAAGAATACGTACTTCCTAGCTATTAAGAGAGCGAAACGCGAGTACTAGAACAAATTCCTAAAGGGCACCGATTCGAAGACAATCTTTAAAGCAATGTCGTATATAAAGCCTAGGACTTAAGGCCTAGTACCGACGATCTAAGAAGAGACGTTATTCGTAGGAAAATATAAGGCATTCCGGAACGGACTTTTTCTAAGACCCCCCCCCGATAGAGGACTCCGAGCACGATAGAGCTCCTACTAGGTCGGAGACTAGGACTAGGAACTATTATTAGAAGAGGAACTACGACTAGTATGCTCTACGACAAGAGTTAAGGGTAAGACTCCCGGACCGGACGGTATAACTTAAGAGATTATTAGCTACGCATACGCTGCTATTCTAGAAGCATTCCTCGCTCTATTCTAAGTACTTCTTAGCCGCGGCTAATACCCTAAGTACTAGAGGAAGGCGATAGGCGTTACTCTTACGAAACCGAATAAACTAGACTACTCTATCTCTAAGGTATACCGGATTATCTTACTCCTAAGCTGCCTAGGCAAAATTAGTAAGAGGATACTCGTATAGAGACTCGGAAAGTACGTAGAGACCGGCCCGCTCCTATACGACTCCTAGATAGGAGGACGTAAGAAACGGTTAGTAGTAGATATAGCTATACTTCTTACGAACTACGTTAAAAAGAGTAAGGCTAGAGGCCTTAAAACCTTAGTTATATTCCTTAACGTTAAAGGAGCGTTTAACTACGTATCTAAGGGACGACTTTTATAGACGATAGTTAAATTACGGCTCCTATATATAATTATCGAATAGACGAAATCGTTCCTAGAATATAGGGTAGTCTAGCTCTCTTTCGATAGCTAAATTAAGGTAGAAACCGAAATCGATATAGGAGTACCGTAAGGCAGCCCTATCTCCCTAATACTCTTTCTTATATATATAAGAGACCTCTTTACGGACCTATAGGACGTCTACCCTCTCTCGTATATCGATAATATAGGGATAGCTACCGCATTAACGAGCCTCTAGAAGAACGCAAGGGTGCTATAACGCGAAGTTAAAAAGCTTATAAGGGAAGAGGCCCTCTAAGAAGTCGAATTTAACCTAGCGAAGACAGAACTCCTTTACTTCTCTAAAGGGAAAGGCGTAGAAGCTACGATTATCCTCCTAAGTAGCGATATAGTATAACCGGTAAAGAAAGCTATCCGCTAGCTAGGAATCTAGTTCGATACGTACCTATCGTTTAAAGAATATATCGCTATCTAGGCAGCAAAGATAGAAGCGGCGTTTAACTATATACTACGCCTCGCTAATATAGAGAACGGCCTTATAGTAAGATCTCTACGATAAATCTATACGGCATATATTACTACGATAGCAGACTACGGGTTACCGGTCTAGTAGTAGTTAAAGAGGTCTATCCGACCTCTAGAAGCAATCTAAGTAAGGGCCGCGAAACGGATCCTAAGCGTATTCTATACGTCCCCTACGGTCCCGGCCGAACTCGAGGCTAACCTCCTACTACTAAAGATTAAGCTAGAGAAATAGACAATCCTATATAGCTATAGAGCCGACAACCTGCCGCTTAGTTCCCTAATAGTAGTAGTACTTTAAGAGATAGATATTCGCCTAATAAGACGCTAGATACCGACTAGTATCGAGATCGTATAGCAGAAGCATAAGGAGAGACTATAGACAATTAAAGCGTTCGCGGAACACTTCTATAACCTAGAGAAACTAAAGGCTAAGCAAGACATCCGGGAGTACGTCTAGAACCGATAGAAATAATACTTCGAAAGCTAGAAGGCCCGGAGAATATAGAGACTAGGGAGCTACTTTAACCGCTTTAAGTAGAACTCTACGCCCGAGATTCTAAAAGATCGGAGGGAGACAACGAGCGCGTACTACTCTCTAAGACTAGGATACGGATACTTCCGGAGCTGCCTTAAGTATATCGGGAAAGCTATAGACGATCGATGCTAATACGGATCCTAAGAAACCCTAGAACACCTCCTATTCGCATGCCGGTTCTACTAGAACAAATGCCCGAACTAGCTAGCGAGAGGGAGATCGCTAGAGGAAGTACTAAGAGATAAGATACTACGAGGGCTAGTACTAGCCTTTATAGAAGATATAGGCATAGGAACGAGGAGGTAGTACCTTTAGAAAGGCGAGGAAGAGGAAAGGGACGAACCGACTCCTTAACTCGAATAGTCGGGGGCGACCCTACCTTTCCCCCTAAGGGATATTAGGTTTAGACCTAACACCCCGGGGGCGACCCTGCCGTTTTTAGAAAATTCGAGACTACTAGGCGACGACGTCCCTTAATAGAACGACACTTAGAACCTACCCTCCTACGACCCCTCCCTCGTATACCCTTAAGTCTAAATAGAATCGGCTAAGAAATAACCTCGCTATCGCTAACTAATAGGGTGTTAGGTCCTAACCCAACAGCTGACTAAGCGACCTAACAGCTGACTAAGCGACCCAACAGCTGACTAAGCGACCCAACACCTGGGGGCGACCCTGCCGTTTCTTTAGAAAACTCCTAATCTCTAGGCAATAACGTCCTCTAGTAGAATACTAATCGGAACCTACTCTCTTTCGACCCTTCTCCCGCATGCCCTAAAGTTTAAGTAGGATCGGCTAAGGACGACCTTACCGCCGCCGCCTAACGGGGTACTAGGTCCTAACCTAATACCCTAAGAGCGACTATGCCGTCCTTTAAAGTTTAGGAACACCCTCTTTCTATAGTTATTTCCTTTTATACGCTCCTTCGAGCACCTCCCCTAGGCATCGGCCTATAATATCTGTCTTTAGCGCGAATAAGAAACCTCTACGATAGAATACGATCGGTAGCTACTAGTAGCTCCCGTCCTATATAGTCTTCGACTCCTATAGGACGTAAATAGAATAAACAAACAAACAAACAAACAAACAACAATATATTTAGCTTCCTATTTCTTACTAAATATTATTACTAAGGCTGCTATCTACTCTATAATCTTATCGATATTTAACTTACTAGTCTTCGATATTATAGAAGTAGGTTCTAACCTTAGGCCTAATCCTTTTATAGCTTTAGTAAGGGTTTCTATAGGCTTAGCTAATCCTTCTTTAAAGACGTCGATATAACTCTTCTCGCGACGGAGAACTTCTTTAGTAACTCGTAGAATGTTCTTAAAGTCGTAGAAGGTATCGGGCCTATCTTTATTAAGACGAGCTCGCTTCTAGATCTAGCGTTATAGGTTCTTAGGGAATAGTTTTAATAAATACTAGGTTCTAGTAATATAATTAAGCTATATTTCCTTAATCTAGTTAAATAAGATCTCGAACAACCTTACGTAGTTATTTAGCTCCTTATTACCTTTATAATACTATTCTAATAACTTAGCGAGGTACGACCTATCTTAAAGGAGCTTATAACTATCGAAGTTACGGAATTCCTTATATAAGCTTATATAGAACAGCGCCTAGTTCCTAGTATAGAAGCCTAGGAGACGACGAACCGATTCTTTATAATTAAGGTAGATATAGTCTAATAACCGGTCTAATCGCTCTCGGTCGGTTACTCTAGTTTCTCTAGTTAAACTATAGCTACGATATATAGTATCGAAGCGATTAAGGAATTCGGTTACGTCCTTGCCTTAGAACTACTTAACCTTATCTATACCTAGAACTAGTATACTTAAACGGATTATTCTAAGAATTTAGTTTAGCTAGTTTAGGCTAATTCTAGCGTTATTCGCTTCGGCCGGCAAACTTAGTTATATATTTAAGTAGGTTAGGTTAATAGGCACTTATAGTCCGAAGGTTCTATCCTTTTCTTTAGTACGAGTAGAAAAGGGTTTACGAAATAGTTTATACCTAGTATTATAGTTATAGATACGTATAGAGCGTCGAGGCACGTATACTAGTCGGAACTTAGTTTATATCTCTAGCTCGAGCTTCTTAGTAACGGCTATAGCATACCTGTTTTTAACTCCGAATAGTACTACTTCGTTGCGTAAGCTAAAGACTAGTCTTAGAATTAAGGATAGAGTTAGGCCTACTCCTTCGAGGAAATCCTAGAATAATAGTAACGCCGTATAGTCGCTAGTGCCGCCTTCTAGTATTTAGATAAAACTAGCTAAAGTCCGAACTACTTAAGTAGTACGGTTAACTAGGTTTAGTATAGTAGCTAGCTATAAGGGTCTAGCTACTATTTCTTAAGTAGGTTCGAACTAAGTTTCCTATTAATAGATAGCTTCGTTCTAACTATCCGGTTTTGCCTTAGAGTTACTAGAATCGTTAGTATTCTTACCGTCCTCTTTAAAGTCGTCGGTTTCTACTAAAATAAGGAAGATAGAGATAGAGGAGTAGAGTAGGGAGTAATCGGGGTTATTATTAGCGTAAATAACTTCTAGTCTTTCTAGACTATCGATGCCTATCCTATAGAAGGCCCCGAAGGCTCTTTTATTATCTAGTATAGCGGATATTATTCGGCCGATATTCGGACTTAGTAATTAAACTAGTTAGTTTAATTAAAAGTTAGATGTTTTATTATTATTTCGTGTTCTAGTTATTAACTGCTTATAAATTAGTATAAAAGGAATAAAGGAAGAATAGTAATAAATATAGGAGATTCGTATTATCGTTAAGTATTATTTATAGAGTTATATTCTCTAGATATTCGTAGTAGGGAAGGTCGGTCCTATATATCTTCGAAGTAAGTAACGAGCTTATATTCGGATAGCTTCTCCTCTTCTAGCGAGTAGGTTTCCTTCTAATCTAGAGTAATAGGGACGATATAAGGGCACTCTAGGCTTATATCGTAGTCTTTTATCTTATTCTAATAGCGCGCTATTCCTTAGGTAGCTAATCCTAGACCTTTTAAGCGAACTAATATAAGAGAGCGAGGATCTCTCTTTTCTCGGCTCTATTAACGGGGGCTTAGTATTAGCTTCGCTAGTTTAAAGTAGTTAATACTATAGTAATAGAAGCAAATAGTAATTTGCTATATAGGGCTATTACTAGCGTTTCTAGGAAGAGAGAGCTAATATAGGACTTCCGCGCGGTTAGTTCGTTCCTATTATCTCCTATAGCTTATATTATTACTATTTTTAGCCTAAAAGCCTAGGTAATCCCTCTATATAGGCATAGTAACCCTAAGCGATTCCTTAACGGCTAGGATTAGTCTAATACTATAGTACTATTCCTTTCTATACTAATATATAGTTATATAACTAGTACGTTCTAAGTCGTAATAGATTAAGGGTTCTTAGACTTTTTAGGGTTCTAGCGGCTCTCTATATAGAAGGTATACTTGCCTTCGAGCTTACTAGCGCTTGCTATAGCCTATATAGTATTACGCCCGTATAATAGCTTATTGTCTTAGTAGCTTAATTTCTTCGTCTGCCGCAGTTCGCGCCTTAAGCTACGAATAATATCTTCTTCTTATTATCGATAATCTTATCTATAGAAGTTATTATATAGCCCTACCTTCGGCTCTATTTTAATAAGTAAATAATATACTACTCCGAGGTACTATCTACGCGTAGCTAGAACTAAATCGCTCTAGAATCGATAGGTATAACCGTGCCTATAGCGTTAGTAATCTATTAAATACTTATACCGGGTTATATAGTTACTAGCTAAACCGCTACTCGTACACGCGTGCTAGCTCTTTAAGAAACGGAACTATAGCAATTAAAATAGGTATAAAACGTGTCGTAGAGGTATAATAATCTACGAAGAGCTACTAGATAACGAGTTTTTATAGGCCCCTACCCTACTAAGTAGTATAGGTTCCGCTTATTAGTAGTTAGAAATAAATATCGTTCTTCTAGAAGATCCTTTAAAGTAAAGTAGGCGTTTGCGTTAGTCGGGCCCTACCTTCGGCTCTAAAAATATAGACCTAAACCTATATATACCGAAATCGGTAGCTTATTATACGTACGCTAGTTCTAGTAAGGGTAGTAGTATTATACGATATCTGCCCTTATATTATATCGTCTCCCCGATACTAGAGACGCCTAAAAGACCTATAGACGACGCCGAGACCTTATTCTATATCTAGAAGACGCTAATTTCTAACCTAATAGTAAGGTAAACCTCTCGGCACGTTACTTCCTAATATTAGGCCTCGTACGCTCGACTTTCTAATTCGTTCTAATCTTAAAGTTATAAGATTTAAGTAGCGGATAGTTAAGATAGAGGCTAAAAGGTATAGGTGTCCTATTATTATAAGTAAAAAGAGGAATTATTATACTAGAGGTCTCTAATAATACGACGAGTAGTAGATAGAGAGGCAAATCGCCTTCTAAAAGTATTTAATCGTAGAAGAAAAGTCGTAAAGAGTATAGATAAAGTAGTAAGGTATCTAATCTCCTCGAGTCGCCCGAAGGCTCGTCGTTAATATCTTCTTACCTTCCTTACTTATTCGATATTCTTCTTCGCCCTTTATTCTATATTCTAAGCACTCTCCGCTTTTTAGAACCCCTATTAGAACCGTAGTAGGCTACTAGTTAATAATACTAATACGTAGTTCTTAACTACGAGATATTATCGCCGAGTATATTAAGAACGAGAGTTAGCTTAAACTTAAGCTAACCGTTATAGAATAGAAGAGAGTTAAATATATTATTAACCTTACTACTTCTTTTGCCGAGGCTACGATACGGATTAGTACGATAAAGAAGCTAATAATCTACCTCGTTCTTAGCTACTATAATACCTTATTCGATATTCTAGATATTACGGATAAGAAACTTAAATATAAAACGTAATCCTAGTAAAAGGAGATTTATTCTACTCTATAGGCTACTTAGATAAAGCTTAAGAAGTACTATACTACTACCTAGAAGCGATTCGGTAATATATATAGCATTGCGATTCTTCTTAATCTAGTAATAAAACGGGCGTTCTAGGACCGCGAGGCCTTCTCTAGTAAGAGGCTCGATTCCTTCTTTAAGGATTACTACTAGTTAAAATTCTAGGTCGAATACGCGCGATATAAGCCTCTTATAGCTACGTCCTAGTCTAGGCCGAAATAGGCCTTATACCGCTTCGCGATATTATTCGTAATAGGTCTCTATAGTAGATTAGATAGTAATAACTCCGACTTTAATTAAAGAGTATCTAGACGGCCGCGGCAGATCGTATAGCCTTTAGCTAATTCGGACGAGGTATCTCGTTATTACTACGCTAGATTTAAGGACTCGGCTACCTATTCTATAGAGTATCTACTCCGGTTATAGAAGATAATCGTATTAGAATATCTAGGTTACGCGCTAATAGCTCGGGACATCCTCTCTATTCTAGTAGCTAGAACTAGTTATAAGCGCGACTTTAGTATAGCGCGTTATTAGAGCTAATATAATTAGTCCTACGATCCCTCGACGTTTAGTAATATTATATACTATCGTTCCTAAAAGCGTAACGCGTAGTAATAGGCTCGGGATTCGCTTATAGAGGAGGCGCTACCGATATTAACTACGTTCGAGCCTTCGAATAATATAGTAAATTAGTAGTAGGAGTAGCTCGAGGCAGATTAGGAGACGTTAGTAACTACTATATAGAGTAACTTCGACTCGATTAGCGATAACGAGGAGGATATAGTACTAATATATCTTCGCTATAGTACTCGGTAAAGGAAGTATTTACTTTTATATTATACTCGTAAAGTAGAATAGACTTCGTAGTCGATATTATAAATAGTATTTAATTCCGATATCTCGTAGTCGGCAAGTATAGTCGGCAAGTATAGTCGGCATCCTTATTTTTCTTTATAACTATAGTCGCTAGTTTAACTAGCGCTTCGAATATACTATAATACTTAGTTCTATATATACGTATATTTAGTATTAGAGTAATTCTATTATCTCTATAGCGACTTAGTCTTATTTCCTAGTATTAGACCTATATTTCTAAACTTAGGTCCCTATAAAGACCTATATAGGAACCGGTAGTATTTAGACCCGACCTATCGATTTTATATTAGGTTAAGGACTCTATTAATTTAGGTCTTAGGTCGGTTCCCTTAGGAACCGACCTAGACTTAGAACCGACCTAAAGTCGAGGACCTATTCTAACCTCTAGATAAAAGAGAGGATAGAATAGAGGTAGATAGAAGAGTAGAGAGAGGAGGTAGCTACTAAGGCAAGAGAGAAGCTATTTAATAGCTAAAAGAGCTATAAAAGGAAAGGGATAAAGGTAGACCCGTCCTACCTAGAATATATATAGCCTAGAGGTATTAGAGGGCTCTCTAGGACCTCGTAAATAGATATAATAGCCTTCTATACCGACTCGATATACTAGCTATATCTACTACTTTTCTAATTTTAGATACTAAAATTCTATATATAGGGCTTAGCACTTAGTAGCTTAGCGCTCGGCGCTAAGATATACTAAGCTAAAATTCTAGTTTCCCTAGGCATCGGCCTATAATATATATTTTAGCGCGAATAAGGCACTCCTACGACTAAAGAGTTTTTATAGCCTAGAAGGCTTTTTCTTTTACGACTAGATAGGCTTCTACCTACCCGTACTATATAGTCTTCGACTCCTATAGCACGTTAATAGAATAAATAGATAGATTAATTTTATTGCCGGTCTACCTCTTTATTTAGAGTAAGTAGCTTTGCTCTAGTATTATATAAAAGGGAAAATTCTATAAAAAAACCCCTTATCTTCCTCTTTGTTTTTATAGTTAGTAGTTACTTCTTCTATCTTACCTTTCTTTAAGTAAAATTAGGCTCTCTTATTGCCTTACTCTCCTTCTTAGACTCCTCTTTATCTCCTTATCTCTTTATAGCTTCGTTCTTTCTTATTAATCTCTTCCTTAGCTAGGGAGAACTAGTTTAATACTCCCTCTTAGATTAGCTACTTAGCTATAGTATTAAGGCCTCTTAGTATTAAGTATATATCTTCCTATAAGCTAGTTCCTACTACTATAAATAGCTAATATCTATTACTCTAATAGTTTTAGTAGGATATATAAATATACTTAGTATCCTAGATACCTTAGTTATATAGGCATATTAGGATAACTCCTAGAACTCTCTTCTTTATTAGGTATGCTCTAAGTCTAATATATCCTGTCCTAATTAGAGTAATTATCGTACTTATAGGCCTTAGGGCCTCCTTATAAATCTCTTTAGCCCTAAATTGTCCTACTATAGCCTATACTACTAGTTGCTCCCTTATTATACCTCTCTTTTATCTAGCCTTCTCCTATTCTTAGTCTTATCTAGTAAGCTCCTACTAGTTCTTAACTCCTATCCTTATCTAAAGTAGCTTCTAGCTTAGAGTTATCTCTTAAATTTCCTATACTCTTATCTTATATTACTTACTATACTAGTTACCTCTTCTCCTTACTCTTTATTCTCTTTAAGTAATTCCCTTATATACTTACTTAATATACTAGTAGGTTAAGTTATCTACTTTGTTCTTTATATATTATCTAGTAAGGTCTTAAGTATAGAGCTAGATTAGAGAGATGCTTGCTTCCCTCTAAAGGACTATAGCTATAACTAACTTATATATACCTATAATGTTCCTTAGAGCTTAGTTCTAGACTTGCTTAATTAGTTTAGTAAGGCCTTTATTATATTCGCTTATTCCTTCTAGGTTAAACTAGGTTTAGTATCTATATACTAGGGCTAGCCTAATAACTATAGTATAGATATATCTTGCTTTCTTAAATAATACTCCTTAAGTAGACTTATATAGCCTTTATAAAGACTAGATCTAGTATATGCCCTTCTTAGCTACCTTCTTAATATATAAGCCTTACTTAAGTTTAGTATCTACCTAAACTCCTAATAGTCTTAAGGATAGGATAGGTTTACCTCTAAAGCTAGGGATCTAGACTATAGCTCTAAGGTTATAGTTCCTTCCTTTTATAAAGTAGATAAGCTAATACTTCTATAGTATAAAGGCTGCTCTATATCTTATTACCTACTCTATATATTTATTATAGGCTTTCTTTAGTTATTTATAGTTCTCCTTTATAGATATACTATATATAAGGATATTAGAATTATTAATAAACTCTATTACTATAGTATTACCTTCTTAGAGTAATAAGAGAAGTATAAATATAAAGAATAGGAATAGGATTAGTAATAGTATTAATCCTTAGGGGATTCTAGTATCTTACTTTCTCTTTTAGTTTATAAATTCTCTTAGCTTAAGGTAAGTTATCTTATCTTAGAGGAATAACTAGATAAACCTAATTAGCTAGTCTAGATAGCTTTATATCCTAATATTATAAAGGAGTCTCTAATAGGATACTTTATTAAATACCCTAGATATATCTAGGTAGAGTATTAAGGCTACTACTCTAGGCTTAGCTTTCTAGATTGTCCTAACTTGTTTAGTAATAAGGTTAAGTACTATAATCGTAGATCTTCCTAGTCTTATACTTATTTATAATTCTAGTAGTAAGCCTCTCTCTTCTACTACTTTAGATATTCTCTTTATAACTACTATCTTTAGTACCTTAGCTAAAGTATTAAGAAGTGCTATTAGCCTATATACTCCTAGCTTAGTATAGTTAGGCTTTTATAGCTTCTTAATAACTATAGTAATAGAGTATTTAAATAGCTTTAGGTAGTATACTTAGCTAATATAGGCTATAAAGAGCTTAGCTAGGAATAGTATAATCTCCTATTAATATTTCTTAAGTAGTATATTCTAGATCTAGTTTAGGCTTAAAGCCTTCTTACTCGGGATCTTTTTAAGTATTATAAAGACCTCTCCTTTAGATACCTTATCTTCTATTTAGAACTAGGCTAGGAGGTCTATATTTAGAATATCTCTTAAGTTTACTTTAACTAGTAGTAAGAAGAAGTAGTCTATAAGGATTCTTACTTTACCTTCGTTTATATAACTATCTTAGTATATACTACTACTTAGTATAGGAAATTATAGTAGTATATATTCCTATTATACTTTTTCTTTTATCTATCTTACTAGCTTTTATATCCTACTCGGGTCCTTAGTAATCTTACTAACTATTTGCCTTTAAGATATATTTATTACCTTCTTAACTAGCTTATTCTTCTTATAGCTAGTATTTAGATAGTATCTATAGTTCTCTTTAGACTTTATAGCCTTTTAGGCTCTTCTTACTATCCTAGTAGCCTTAATTGCTTTACTATACTCTACTAGCTATTCTGCTTTTATATATTATAATAGCTTTATATATAGGACTGCCTTCTTTACTACCTTCTAGAGGGCTTTCTAAAGAGCTTATACTACCTTATCTAGCTCCTAGTAGTTCTTAAGTAGTAGTAGCTCTAGCTTCTTTATAGCTTTTTAAACCTTCTACTTTATCTTTTCCTACTTTACTTTTATTTATTATAGTCTTAGGCTCTAGTCTTTCTAGTATAGGTTTATAGGCTAGTCTATAATAGTTAGAATTAGGATATAGTCTAATCTAAATATATTATTAGCTATTGCCTTATAGCTCTATAGTCTCTATTAGATAGCTTAGCTAGCTAAGATTAGGTTAAGTATTTAGTAGCTAGAGTTATATCTCTCCTATATAATAGTTCTTAGTTCTAGTAGGAGATATAGGCCTACTTATATAGCTATCTAGATAAGGGTATCTGCTATATTATATTATAACTAGACTAGGTTTCCTCCTTATAGTAGGTAATAGAGATTAAAGTCTCTAACTACTATAGTCTTACCTGCAGCTACTTCCTAGGCCTCCTAGATAGCTATTTCTAGCTATATAAGTATGCCTATTATATTATAGGATTTAGGGCCTAATAGGTTATAGTAGTTATAGATCGTAATAGGTTTCTCTTAGGTTATTACTATAATAGAGAGAAGGTCTCCTAACTAGCTATCTATAATGTCCTACTTTAATATATCTAGCTCTTTTAATACTAGGAATATAACTCTTAAGTACCTATTCGTTAGAAGGACTTAGTAGTAACCCTTTTTTGTTTTAGTTTTCCTATTTACTAGGTTAATCTATAGTTCTTATAGTGCTATAATCTAGGTAGTTCTTAGGTCTAGGCTATTTACTAGTAGTACTTAGGTAGTATATATATAGTTTATATTATATTAGTAGATCTATAGGTTGTATCTATTTATCTTATCTAGTTATAATAGTCTCCTTTAGCTTAGCTCCCTCTCTTTATTAAGCCTCTTATATACTCTTAGCTTATATATATATTAGGAGCTTATTTATCTGCCTTTTACTATTTATAATAGTAGAGTTAGATCCTAATAGCTTTCTTAGTAGCTTATTCTATCTTACTTAGCTACTTTATAGTACCTCCTTAGCTTAGAGCTATTCTACTAGGCTTATTAGTTTCCTCTTCTTATTAGTTACTATAGTAAATCCTTCTTTATTATAAGTTAGTTATACTAGAGTTTACTTTTCTTTAAAGAACTTTAAGAATATTCTAGCCTTAGCTATTACTACTTGTTTATATTTATATATCCTTGCTTATACTAGGTAGTCTCCTTTATAGTTATAGTATTTCCTCTCTTATATAGTATAATTAGATATTTTATAGTTTATAAAGCAGGCTTTATATCTATCCTTAGCTTCCTTATAGTATATAGTAATATATCTAAACTTATTATACTTTATATACTATTTAACTCTTTATTATAGGTAGTAGATTTCTATTAGGTAGAAGTTTGCTTTAATAATAAATCCTTTCTAAGCTATAGCCCTTACTATTTGCTTATCTTAGAACTTAATAACTATTATAAAGTATCTTTAGCCTTCTTTAGCTTTAGGGCTCTTTATCTATATAGCTTACTTAATTCTTATATTTAGGAACTATAAGATATTCTCCTCCTCTATTACTCTAATATATTCCTTAGCTCTAGTATCCTAGTTTGCTCTAACTCTATATATAAGTACTCTATATAGATGCTTAGTAACCTAGGCTCTAGGCTAGGCTATATATATTTAATCCTAGTTCTCCTTTAGCTTTACTCTTTCTTACTTCTTATAGAGGAGTACTTTAAAGTCCCTACTAGGTAGCTTCTAGATTATAGCTACCTACTAGATTCTAAGCTTTGCTCTAATTTCCTTCCTACTTATTCCTTTAATCTTATCTCTTTCTTCCTATATGCCTATCTTAACTATAATTACTATAGTTACTTAAGGTATTATCTATATTAGGGTCTAGATTTAGGCTGCCTTTTAGGCTTATAATTGTCCTATATTATAGCTATCTAGCTTCTTCTAAAGGGTTCTCTAGATATTCTAAAGGATAGAGGAGATAGCCTAGGTCTAGGCCTAATAAAGAAGAGCTTATTAGGCTTTCTAGAAAAGAGAAAGGAGAGAGGAGTTAGAGTAGTCGTAGGGAGAGTTAAAGGCTTTTTAGATAGTTTCTATAAGGGTTATTAGGTTCTTTTAGAGCTAGGTGCTTACTATATTAGTCTTTAGTAGTATCTTCTAGCTTTAAGAGCTAGTTTAGTAGTTTCTAAGGAGTTGTCGCTATCCTTAGGTTCTAAGAGTGCTAACCTCTTCTTCCTTAGGCGCTATACTCTCTTTAAAGTTCTTCTATCGCTCTAGATAGATAGTCGTATACTATAAGGCCTTAAGGCCTCCTAGTAGCTAGTTCTTCGCCTACTAGAGGTATATGTTTTTTTGCTTCTATAATAAACCGGCGGATTCCTTAATAGAATAAATAAATAAATAAATAAATATAAGCGGGCTAATACCTACCTTACGTAGTCCTTATATTCTACTTCGTTCTTCGAGTAGATTAGGATGTCGTCGAGGTATACTACGTAGAATACGTTAATAAGGCTAGCGAGTACCTAGTTTATATATCCTTAAAATACGCCTAGCGTATTTAATAGCCCGAACGGTATTACGGTATACTTATAGTAGCCGTACCTAGTCCGGAATATAGTCTTCTACTCGTCCTCTTTCTAGATACGAACTCTATAGTATATATTCCTAATATCTAGCTTTAAGAATACGGTAGCTCCTACTAGCTAGTCTAAGGATTCTATAATTAGAGGTAGAGAGTAGTAGTTCTTAATCGTTATCGCGTTTAGTCCTCTATAGTTAACGTAGAGCCGTAGAGTACCGTCTTTCTTATATACGAAAAGAATAGGTACGCTAGCGGATAACGTAGAGTATTATATAAACCTCGACTTTAGGTTACTCTCTACGTAGTTACGAGTATATAATAGTTCTACTTTAGATATAGGGTATACTAGGCTCTAAGGCGCCTAACTACCTTCTATTAGGTCGATAGCTATATCGTTTAGCCTATATTCTAGTAGCTCCCTCGTACTTTACTTCGAGAACGTAGTAGCGAAGTCGCGGAAGGCTATAAAGATCTTGTCTTAGGTTATCGCGGCCTCTTCTACTACTTCCTAGACCGATATAGCGTAGATCGTATTACCTTAGGACGATTAGTAGTCTCGCTAGAAGCGTATAGCGCCTACTACTACTACGGTCTATCTCTTTCGTAGTTTATATCTCTAGGTTACTATCTTCGTTATAAAGTTAATCGACGGGTTTAGGGCCTCTAGCTATAGTATTCTAAGAATAACTTAGAACTCGTAGATGCGGCCTACTTATATAGTAGCTTTATATCTCTAAACCTAGCCTATACTATCCCGAACTAATAGTAACTCCTCTATACTACTCGCGACCTAGAGGTTCTAGCTATTAAGCGCTATAAAGCGCGTACCGTTACCGAGAGTAGTATCCTACCTAACTTCTTTTACGAGCATCGTATCTATAAAGTTTGCTACTACGCTAGAGTCGATTAGTCCTACGACCTCTCTAGGCCCGTCTAGCCTAGTAATTATAATTCTTATAGCGATAAGTATCGAGTAGATCTAAGCCTTAGACCGGCCTAGCTCTATAGCTTGCCTCTATTCTTCGCTATACTATACGTAGCCTACTACTATTATAGCTTCTAGTAATAGGCCTTCTCTTTTTCTAAGTTATAGTTCTAGAAGTTAAGGTTAGAGTATTCTCTCTTCTTATAGCCTACTTACCTATAACTATAATATACGAGAGAGGATCTAGGTCGTTCTAGCGTATCCTTTCCTTAGAATAGCTTAGGCGAACGTTACTTATTCGCGTACTTGCTCTTTAGTAGAGAAGTAGCGGTCTTCGTACTAGTATATTTATAGTTCTAAGCCTTCTATCTACTCTCGCGCCGCTCTTCGCCTTCTATACTATCTCCGATTAAATAGTAGGCTTAATTAGCCCGTTCTTTCGCTTCTTTAAGCGACTTAGCGAGCGCTAAGTATAACTATATATAGTATCGTAGCGGCGGTAATAGAGCCGAATAAAAAGCTAGGATCTTATAGCTTTCTTAGTCTTCTTATACCTCTTTCTAAAGCTCTTTTATCTCTTTAAGAAGCTTAGTAGAGGTGCGCCGGCCCTACTTAACCGTCTTTAACGCGTTATAGGCCCTCTAGCGTCGCTCGAATAGCGAACCTATAAAGTTAATTATAACTTCCTTTATTATAAGCTAGGATAAAGTAGTTCCTACTACTAACTAGTCTATATATCGCTCTTAGTAGTCCTACTAGAGCTTATCTATATAGTTAGTAGCGTAATTTATTTTTCGGTCCTCGCGACTATTAAAACCTAGATGCCTATAGAATAATCGTTTTATAGCGCGAGTCTAGTCGTCGTACTATATCTAGCTCTTTCTTTTAAACGTAGGAGGTTCCTTAGCCTTCGGAAGCTAGTTACTACTAGCTAGGCTATTTAGGTCTAGTACGACGGGTATAGCCCTCTACTAAGCCGATTCTATCTCTAGTAACTAGTCGTCCGATCTTAGCTTCGACTTAGAGGGTTTATTACTATAGTCTCGCGAGGCGTAGTCTCTTCTACTCGCTCGCGACCTCTTCGTCCTCTACGAGTATATCTAGCGTAAGTTCGCGCCTTTATTCGTTATTGTTCTCTAACTAATATTCTTAGTCTTCTATAGTAGCGTTATCGCTTTTACTATATAGCGTCTCGGATAGGATACTCTTTATAGCGCTATTCTAGTCTATAGTAGCGTTATCTAACGTAGTACGCGTCCTTCTACCTAATATCCTTTAAGCTATTATATAGTTTTAAGAGATATTCGCGTATTAGGATTAGTAGATAGATACTATAGGCTAGTACGAAGGATAATAGGCTTAGATTAAGACTATACGAATATCTACCTTATTATCCTAAGTATAATAGTAGTAGCGAGGAGTATCTCTCTACTAAGCTAAGTAAGCTCGGCGAGTCGTACGAGAGTACTACTAAGAATAAGCTAGGCTAGCCTATTCTACTAGTGCCTATATAGTACGTTCTTATACGACTTTAGTATAGCGCGTTATTAGAGCTAATATAATCGGTCCTACGATCCCTTTATATTTAGTAATATTATATACTATCGTTCCTAGGAGCGTAAGCTACGTAATAAGTAGTAATAGGCTCGAGATTCGCTTATAGAGAAGGCGCTACTAATATTAACTACGTTCGAGCCTTCGAATAATATAGTTAGTTAGTAGTAGGAGTAGCTCGAGGCGGATTAGGAGGCGTTAGTAAGTACTAAATAGAGCAACTTTAACTTAATTAGTAATAATAAGAAGAATATAGCACTAATATATCTTCTCGTAGTACTTAGTAAAGAAAGTATTTACTTTTACGTTATACTCGTAGAGTAGAATAGACTTCGTAGTCGATATTATAAATAGTATTTAATTCTAATATCTTATAGTCGGTAAGTATAGTTAGCAAGTATAGTCGGCAAGTATAGTCGGTAAGTATAGTTAGTATCCTTATTTTTCTTTATAACTATAGTCGCTAGTTTAACTAGCGCTTCTAATATACTATAACGCTTAGTTCTATATATACGTATATTTAGTATTAGAGCAATTCTATTATCTCTACGGCGACTTAGTTTTATTCCCTAGTATTAGACTTATCTTTTTAAACTTAAATCTCTATAAAGACTTATATAGGAACTAGTAGTATTTAGACCCGACCTATCGATTTTATATTAGGTCGAGGACCCTATCGATTAAAGTCTTAGGTCGGTTCTCTTAGAAACTAATCTAGACCTAGAACCGACCTAAAGTCGAGGACTTATTCTAACCTCTAGTAATAATTAATAAGCTAATTTAGTAATCCGGGCTTATAACTATCGCGCTAAGCGGCGCGTAGTTATAGAAGTATACGTATATCTTCTAAAGAGTTACTTAGAATTATATAATATAAAATTAGTAGAAAGCGATCTCTATTTATTTCTAGAAGTTACTATAGGAACGCTTATATATAGTCGGGGCCTTAGCATTTAGAATCCCCTTTGTAATATCCCGAGGATTCTGCATGTCTTAGGGTTCTCGTACCCTAAGACACCTTTCTCGTTCCTAGAGACACCTTCTCGTATTCTCGTATTTCTAAGACATCTCCGTATCGCAACATCTAATGTATATCGGGACGCGAACAAGGGCCCAACAAGGAACGAGAGTTTTTTAGCCTTAGCGGCTTTGCTCTTATGTATCTACTATCGGTGGCTGCTAGCAGCTCCCTTCCTACATAGTCTTCGACTCCTAAAGGACGTAAATGGAACAAACAAACAAACAAACAAAACCTATCGATTCTGGAGCGATTCAGTTCCAGCCACGCGTGGATAGCACCTCGGAGTAGTGTGTTGTTCGCTCATCACCATCAGCCGTAAAGATGTTCGGACCCGCCCTGACGGCGTCAAGAGAAGCAGGCTGACCATCATGCACCAGGCGGGGCAAGAAGGCTACATAGAGTAGGTTTTTGGATTCGAAGTCGCCCCGATCGAATGCCAGGTCCAGCGATTCGTCGTTAATGTCCTTGGACACGTCATCTTTCAAGGATAGTGCGCTTAGATTCCGAAATGGCAGTTCTTGCCAGAATTGCTTTTCCCCAAAAGCGTGCTCGAGCTCTACTCTACCCGTCCAGGACATATAACTGAACATATGCCTTATGAATTCCAGAGTTTGCATATTCACGTCGTATGCTGTTGTTATCAGACGAGGTCTCAACGCGGTTGCAAGATTGTCCTTGATGGCTTCCAGAAGCGTGTCGTTGGCATTATCGCACGCGAGTCTTGGTGCTCGCATGGTGACGACCCGGGAGGAGTTGACGGCAGGCGGCACCATTGGTAAAATGGACCCTCCAAGGGCGACAGCTTGTATGATCCTGCTGGCTTCAACAATCGCTGGTCCATTGCTACTGATCTCTCCATAGGCTACGCGATAATTCGCGATCTTCAGACTTGCAAAGGCAGGCACGGCACGAAATGAGATTCATTGATGAGTGGCAGTTTATCAAAAGTGACGGAAAGTGTGGCTGGGTGATAATAGCCGCAATGGGAAGGAGCCTGTGCAACTCAGTCAGAGGACATAGCACTTGACCTAGGGGGTGTACTCACCACGCGGTCAATGCGATAGAAGCTAGCAAGGGTTGCGTCCAGAGTGTTGTCAAGCCAAACAACGAAGTGATTTCGCCTAGCCCAGAGAACCCGCTATTGATACACGCCATTTCACGGTCGACTTTGGCAATCGCCCGAAAAACCAGCTGCATGTAGGCCATCGAGATTGCCAACACCAGACTTGCTTTCACCGCAAAAGCGAACGCCGTGCCAGCAGCCGTATGAAGCTGCTGCGGTGTGATTTGCCATCCTGCAAACTGGTAAGGTGCCGAACGGACCTCGGTGCCCTGTAATGATTTGTAGAAAACGTGGTGCCCAATTGCGAACGCAATTCCAGCGACCAGTGAGGCTATCATGAGAGCAGGTGCGCGCCAGTGTATCCTGTCATGTTCCTGGCCTCGACGTGCCAAAGTTGAAAATCGCGAGAACGCTATATTGTCGATTTGACCGTAGCGGGTGTGGGCCGGAGAAGATGTTGGAAAGCTGCGTGCCACACCAAGAGTAAGGAGGCCCTCAGGAACGAGAGCGAGGCTTCGTGTGATGGCAATATCAACCCCGCCGACGTGCCGTCCTACATGTGCTCTCCAGATGTGGCGTGCAGGAATTTGAGTGCACTCGCCCAGTGCTCTGGTCGACCACTCAAGTCTCCGAGTGCAGACCGAACAAAGAGCCCCCAGCCTCTCCGCTCTCCTATTGGAGGTCTGAGAAATGTGTTGTTCCGATGGCAAATTACCTTCTGCGTGCAATAAGCACAACGTGGTGCGCAAAGCACTGCCCATCAGCCTTGCGCCAAGATCTAGGCAAGAGCGAGACCAACGCGACCTACGAGCAAAGTGCATCTCAGTTCAGGGATTGACATTTGTAGAGGAGGCTATCCTAACTCGTTCGAAACCGTCCGAGTCCGAGACGAATATTGCTGCTTAGGCCAAAAGAGATGCATGATGTGTTTCTTCTCACTGTCGGTCACCTGGAGAGGATGACCGCAAGGCTGGAGGCCGCCTTTGTACATGCAGCAAGGCTGAGGCTAGTGATGTGCCAGTCACCGTGACAACTATGTAACTGGGCTGTAACAGCCTCCCTAGTTACAAAACAGGCTATATAACAGGGTGACTAAGGACTATCCGCTAATTAGGTAGCAACTCGATGAATTAATTTAAAAAGGCTAGGATCTTAATGAAATTTTACAGGGCTAGGATCTAGGATCTCGATACTTGTTACTAGAACTAGCCCTAGTAGCTCTATACCCTAATCTAAACCCTAAGCTATAAGCTTCCTCGACCCTAAGCTAGAAGCTCTAATAGACTATAGAATACTCTATACTATCCGCTATACTTCGTCTACGTATATATAGGACTAGTAACTGAAACTATATAGTACTAGGAACTATATATAAGACTTTTAGCAGTATCCGAGTAGTAACGAAAGCAGGAGATACGCACGAATCTCAGTTATACTAGTTACAAGCCGTTTACAGGGCAAAACGCTTAGTCACAGCTCAGTTACACGATTTTACCTCGTCACAAATTTGTGACGGTGACTGAGGCACAACACTAGCTGAGGCTGAGCGCTTGAGCGGGCAGCCAATGCATTGCGGGATCGTCGGTGGTCTGAGATGCCAAGATGATGAGTGTGGGGATCTGAACATTTGCTCAAGTCTGCTTGATCCGAGTGTTGGTCGCTTTTGTTTGCGGATGAAAGTCGAGATGAAGTGGAGAAGTCTACACCAAGAACGAGAGCCAAGATTAGCAACTGCAGGGATCGGCACTAGTTCCGGACCCCTGATGGCAGCTGCAGACCACCGAAACACATCGACAACGTGGTCAAACTTGTGCTTTGTTTCGTTGTCTGTATATCCACATCCGCCATGATACCCGCCCGGATATCGCTGCTCTTGCGGCTGGCATTGGCCTTTTATACATCCCTCGCCGCAGCATCGTCCCATTCACAACAACCATTGACCAGCGAGAGAATCTACAAAGTCGGCGACAAGATTCCCGTCACATGCTTGAACCGCACCGTGTACGTGCTTTTCCCATATCTCCCTTGCTTCGCTTTCAGGACATGGGCTGACCCTTCCCTTCTCCATTGTACCAGCGAAACGGGCGAACACATCACCGACGAGAATAACCAACTCGTCTACATCCCCGCCTTCACCTGCAACGAAACCGGCCGCCCGCTCGAGCTCATCTTCGGCGTCGAACGCGACATCAACTGCACCATCGACTTCATCGACGATCCCTTCTTCCACCTCCTCGAATACTACGTCCACAACGATGTACCTCTCACCTGCCGCATCCCGACCAAACCCCTCGCGCCTTCGGTCTTGAAAGAAGACTTTGAAAAGAGCACAAAGGATCTCACAGAAGGACAAGGGAGTTTGAGCGATATCTACACGCCAATGATCATTGCTTTGGCCGGGACACTACAATTGAGTCATTTGCATGTTGCGACGCATTTGAATGTGCTCGTGCACGCTGCGCCGAAGAGTGTTGCGCCGGGCACGATTGCGGCCGCGACGGCGTATAGTATTTCGCGGGATCCGCCGAGTCGCATTGTAATTGGCGATCCTTTGCCGCTGCAGTTCAGCGTCAGATGGTATCCGAATACGTTACTGCCGAGCGGGTGGACGGGCGTGGGAGGGCATTTGACGTTCAGTACGGTGGTGTATTGCTTTTTGACGGCACTGGCGACGGCGGCGATCTGTGTGGCGTATTTCAGAGGGATCGAGTTGCCGAGGCGGTTGAAAAACCATGGGAGGGAAAGGACGAGTGGCATCGAAAGAGGCGGGCTAGGAAGTGGGTTGGGCGGATATGGGATTGCTGGGGTGGGTAATGGGTATGGATATGGAGTTGGGAAAAGAGATTAGAGATGCAATGAAGAGATGTTTATTCGTACGTTCTATCAGGCTGTCCCGGGCGAGTGACAAGGCGCAGCAGGATTATAAGGTGGCCAGCACTTGAGAAGGCTATCTCGATTGACCAGTGCAGGAAGTACAGTTCTCCACACTGTGGACCATGAAGATGCGGCCATGGCACCAGACGTCTGGTGGAAGATCGCAAAATGCCATTGCTCGATTCCCATCTCAGTTCGGCAATCTGAGCTGAGGAGCACAACGCCAAGGAAACGCACCTTACAGCAGCAGCAGCGCGACTCGAGTCCTGCAAAACATCCATTTCGAGCGTCGACGGCATTGCCCATACTGGACGAACGGAAACCCCACAGCAGAGGTCATCGTTTTCGAAAGCGCAGATTCTACGCCTTCCGCCCTTCGACCACCCATCCGCAATCTCTATCGCGAACGCCGACGGCATCACCCATATTGAACGGACGGGACCACGGAGGCCAGATTCATCCCTTCTCCTCGAAAGGGTATATGCGACACCCAACGACCTTGGAGACGCACCACTCGATCAATCGTCAACAATTGCGAGCTTCCCCAGCTCCTTTGCGAATCTTGGCTCTTCTTCGAGCTTCTCCAGCCACGCCTCCTTGACTGCGAGGCTCGTCTCGAACTTCGCGTCCGGCCTTGATTGTTGGCTTGTTTTGATCAGGTGGTCGTTGCTCTTCACCTGGAGCTGGGCTGCGCGGCTGGCGCAGACTCTCTCTTTGTCCATGGTTGGTGTTCTAGAAGCTGCGGAGCTTCGTGTGTTCGGAATGCTTCAAGTCGAGAGCACGACGACTTTGGAGATTGTCGTAGGTGATGCTTAGCTTCGGTGAGTTGCAGCTTTTGTGAGTCGCAGGAATCTGTTATAAGGGGATCGGGGTGGTGGACTATATAATTCTGCCGCGATTGCGACCCCGTTGTTCATTGTTCTTTTGAATGCTTTCACCGACGGTAGCACTATTCACTTTGTCTTGCTGATTAGCTTTCGCAGACCCACTTGGCGATATCCGAAGATTTGGGAAAGTTTACCGAGAACCATGTATGCGCCGGCTGGTGAACGCGGGTGCGCTGAAGAATTTTGAAAAAGCTACCGTCCACTTGGAAGGTGTCTCTGGTGGTCGTGGATTGGAACAAGATGTCTCTGTGGACTCGAACGCGATGACCGGTTGGTTTCTGCGCACAGAGTCGATGAAGGTGCTGGTGATGGAATTGCGAAAAGCTCATGAAGAAATAGTCCCCGTAAGGTGTTTGCTGACCAAAAATTGACTAGGAAGAAGAAAGAAGGGACTGAGTGTGTGGAGTCTTCCAGAAAATCAGCACGTTTTTTGCCTTTTGCGCCGGACAATGAGAGCGCCCGGAGCGGGTGAGGTGCTGCGGCAGGCACAGAATGCGAGAATTGAATGGTAGCGCAAAAATGAATTCGAGGCCGACGGGAGGCCACCTGCTCCAAAGAGGTGCATATACCACACTTTCCCCACAATTCTTCTAACACGAACGACTCCGATCAAATAAACCCCGCCACGACTAAATCTTTCGCTCGTTGCAACATCACAACTTCACTCTCAATTCAGAATGAATCAACAAATCGGTCTTAAGCTCAAGGCCTGGGGGGAACGCCTCATGCGCCGAACCCATCCGCAGCTGCACACGCTGCCGCCCTCCATCCCACCCGAGTTGGCTCTATGCATTATGGACGAATTAGTCCAGATCGACCGCGTCAAAGTCGGGCAAGGCGGCGAAATCCAACACGCCCTTTACGACGGCAAAGGTTTACTCAACATGTCCATGAAAGAAATGACAGTCTTGTATCGCGCTGCTCCGTTACTCATCGAGCGAGAACTGGACTTTTGTACGTCAATCGGATGGACGAGATCCTTAATCGTAACAAGACTATTCAAGCGTCCAGTGTCGAGCGATAACATCCTGTTTAGCGCTCTACTCACCAAAGGTTTCGGCTTCTTGGAGCTTCACGACGGCCTTTACGGACATGACCAGCGATTTCGCATCCGCGTTGACCTTCGGTGGACGTTATACACCCAGTGTCGCGAATCCAGCATCACCTGCCGCGGTCGCGAAGTGCCAGTCCAAAATTTTGCGTCACAAACTGAGTGCTCGGAAATCGGTTGCCTCTGTAAAAGTGCAGAATCCGTATTGCTGAACTACATTCCGGAAGTCTTACAAGAGCTCTCGGAAATCTGGAGGCTCCCATCAGGGAACATCGACCTCGAGATCTTGATAAAGCACCGGCTCAGCGAGGAAGATGTCTTTAGGCAACGCACAATATCCACAACGAAGCACATCTTGAACGTGCTCTCTGCCATGTCCCTTTTGGCACCTCTCATTCGGGCAGATCCAATGCACGACATGTCGAGCAACTCGCCAAATTACTGGTTTGGGGCACTACGACGCGTAGTAGAAGCCCACCCCTTCACGTTCATCTTCTGGTCCATGTCGCTTTGCAGGACGTTCCTCCGCAACAGGAATCTAGCGCCTCAGTGGCGGCCTCGAGTGCCCTCCATCTTCCGTGCTGTAACTTCAACTGTCGGGGCAGCAATAGACAAGGTGGCGACCGCGATCACGTCTATTCTGGATGACGTCCGCGATTTGGCAACGGCATGGTGATTTCAGCTCGCGCTGCTTTCTGCTTTGTTCCGTAATGGAGCTGGCTTGTAATTGCTTGCCCGATGGCAACGAAGAGGATGTGATCAGCATCGCTCACAGCTGTGACGGACCGTCGACACGTCAGTTGCATTTGCTACGATGTGGTTGGTACAGCTTCTGAAGCTCCAAAGCTTCCGGCTATTGACGGATGGAGCTCGATATCAACAGCTGTTACTGAGGCAGACTTCAACTTCGCCACTACCTCTTACTACGAGCAATGACAAAATTGAAGAAGCTTCGGTGTCGCATACATGATGTTGCTTCCAAGTTCACTCGCGAGGCGATATTGGCTCGGGTGGCAAGAAAGAAACGAGAGAAGAAGGTCCTACAAAACCTTCACAAACTACCAGCAGAGATTCGATTATTGATCTTGGATGAATACGTACAATCACAACCTCCAACAGTCATCGACGAATCCGGCCGTCTCCATCATCCACTCATCGACGACCAAACCACCAAGCTTGACCCCAAAGCCTATCACAGCATCTTCCACAGCGCACCGCTGAAACTCCACCGCTCAATCCAAGCTACAGAAACCCCTCTGAAACGAGCAGTCATATGGCCTAACCCCACTCTCGAGTTCCTGACCCTCCACGACCGTCACTGCAAAAGATCCGCCCGAGAACAACTCCAATACGAACTCCACTGCACCATCACCGTACCCACGACATGCGACCACCACAAAGTCATCTTCTACCCCGGAAGCCTCCCCTCTGACCCCTCTCAGCGCTGGTTCCGTGAAAAGTCGCGTTCCGCATCACGCACCGATCCCACGACATCCGCTGCCGTCCACGACTACTGTTCGGCGATTTGCTTGTCCAGCGCGCATCGCGCTTGCAAAATCTGGCATGAGCAGTTCATGCTGCCGAATGAGATCCACTGGCGAAATGTGACGAAGTTCGAAGTCGTGTTTGTGAAAGAGACCATGATGGCCAAGCTTTCCAGGTGGGCGAAGAGGAATCCGGGCACGGCGATTTGGAAAACTGTGCTTTGGACGGCGATCTTGGTGTTTGCGCCAGTGGTTCTCGTGGGTTTGTTGGGGTATTTGTTGCCGTATTGGTCGTTGCGTATCTCGAGGTGGTTGAACAAGCGGATGGGGAAGTTGTGGGTGGTCCTTTTGGCGAAGATGGCGAAAATTGTGGCGAGGA
The DNA here is from genome assembly GCA_022702355.1 of Cercospora zeina. Taxonomy (NCBI): domain Eukaryota; kingdom Fungi; phylum Ascomycota; class Dothideomycetes; order Mycosphaerellales; family Mycosphaerellaceae; genus Cercospora; species Cercospora zeina. The sequence goes on from JAKLWX010000013.1 coordinate 1,741,197, forward strand.
TACGGCGGTGTCGTTGTGCAGATGGTCAGATGAAGTAGATGTGTTGTTGAGGATAATGTTGTAATATGAGGGCGAGTGGTAGAAAGAAGGAGGGTTGTAATGGTTCGGAATAGCAAGACAGCACAAGGCACATTGCCGCACAAACACAAAACTTAATAGAGGCTGAATGTATACCCTTCTCACCTTGACAATGCAACATGTCGTTCGCGTTCCACACCCAGCTAGCACGCCATATCCGTTCCATATGGGGTAAGCTCCGTCCAAGCACAACACTTCCACCCGACAATCTGCCATTCCATACTTCTACCCTCACAGACATCTCCGTCGCAACTTCACCCCTTGTAAATTGCATGGGCAGAACGCCGATAAGGCTGTGGAACTCTTCCACGGCATTTGAGTCGCTGACATCCGTCTGCGACTTCGACTTAGTCCGGTCCGAATTTCCACGCTCCAAGATGATACGCGTTGACTTGGCTGCATGGCAAAACATTCGTCATGCTCCACTTGCATGTTGCAACTGCGGAGCGTGCGTGCTTGAGGAGAGAAAGAACTATTCTTCATAATGAGGGTAATACCAGTTTCTTCGAATCCGGATTCCTGAGGATCGTGAAGAAGTTGATCAAGGCAACAGCACGATGGGTTCCAGCAAAGAACTCCAAGTCAACACCGTTTCACCAACGGGCTCTCTCTCCGAGAACGAGTCCAGCTCCGTCAACGATGTCCACCTCCGCTCCGCTTATCGCAAATCCGACCTTCGTTTGCTTTACTGGTATAGCTTCGTCTACCTCTGGATGCGAATTCACGCTTCAAACATTACCAATACTGCCATCATCAACATCGAAACGGGCGATGGGATCAAACAACAGCTGGGCAAATTAACTTCATCACAATGGGCCTGGTGTTTAGCCATCTTTTATTATCCTTATGCGGCTTTCGAGCCTGCTTCGACGTTGCTGTTGAAACGATTCTCGCCGCGAGTATGGATGAGTAGGATCATGATTACTTGGGGTTTGTTTGGCTCGCGTCTTCAACGCCAAAGACTGTTCTTGCTGACAAGTGTCGTAAGGTATCGTCTCCATGTGCCAAGCTGCTACACAGAATTATTCTGGACTGTTGGCAACCAGGTTCTTGCTTGGATTGGCAGAAGCTGGCTATTACCCTGGAGTTCTATACCACTTGACATTCTGGTACCCGGCCAAAGACACTGCATTACGTATCGCATTCTTCTACGCCTGCGGTCAGTTCTCAGGAACCGTCAGTGGACTGCTGGCCTTCGCCATCTCGTACATGAACGGCATGGGCGGTCTCGCAGGTTGGAGATGGGTCTTCATTCTCGAAGGCATTCCAGCTATTCTGATGGGCATCGTGACATGGTTCACTTTGCCGAATTACCCAGAAGATTCCGCTTGGTTGACCGAAGATGAACAACGAGCTGTTATCGACAACAGACCCAAGACGCAGCCGAGTGCGAACTCAAAGACTTGGAATGCACAGGAGATCCGGGACATCTTCAAGGATTCGAGGAATTATACTTACACCTTTCTGTGGATTTGCCATGCGATTGGAGGTTGGGGAATCGCGAAAGTGTTGCCGACTGTGATCTACGAGCTTCATCTTTCTGGGTCTGCGATTACGCAGCTGTTGACAATGCGTGAGTCGGAGTCTTGAATACATTGAGAGCATTGCTGACTGTCGAATTGCAGCGTGCTACACCCTCGGCTTCATCGTCCTCAACGCAGCCGGCTGGCTGATCCATCGTGGCTATCTCAGCTCTTGGCTAACAGTCCTCGCCATGGAAGTCATTTGCATCGCCTGCTACATCGCTCTCATTCTGGTCCGCGGCGCAGTGAGTCGGTACATGCTTGTCACCATTGCGATAGCCTCTTCTATGGGCGTGCTGCCAATTTTGTGGCCAGAACGGATTCGAGCTGCCAGAGGTACGACTACGGCCGGTCTCATGATTGGTTTTACCAACGCTTCGGCGCAATTGACGGGTATTGTGGGGCCGATGATTTATCAGGATAAGTTTGGTCCGCGGTATACTGTGAGTTATTCAGTCAGTATAGCGTTGCTGGCTGGTGCGATTGTTGGGGTGCTGGTGACTTGGTGGTTGATCTGGAAGCGCGATCAGCGGGAGGCGAAGGAGGTTGATGCTACGGAGTTGAGTAGCGCTGCGCAAAATGCAGATGTGAAGGGTTGAAGTACGTCTGGGTATGAAAGCTTCGGGATTAGCCTGCCTCATTCTGGCCTTATCGCACAGTACATTGTCAAAGTTGTAAAGATTGCCTGGACGCAGAGCGGGATAGGAGAGAAATGAGCTGCGAATGTTCTAAGTGCCGTACGTTAGGGATCGGGAGAGTCTTCACCACCACGTTCGCTGATATACGCAGCCAGATGAATAAGCACTTTTCTGCCCACATTCGTCGCGCATTGTTGCCAAACAAGTCGATGTTACACACTGTCCCTGTCCTTTGGCGCTTGAATTGGATCCAATAATAACCAGAATGTGTGCCGCGTGAGTATGTGGAGCTTCCAAGTCATTTCCTAGCAAATGGTGGTGAGCGTAGAGGCTTGATACATTGCGATCTCGTTATTTGCGGTATGGTCTCGTTGCAACAGAGGTCGATGATAGGTGGCATAAAAAGAACAAAGAATTGGGTGGAAGGGCATCAGCTGCCAAGCCTGCCAATTGGCCTGGTGACCACGTCACCTCGACTTCCTCCAGTCACCAGCAACGATTAATCAACGCACACTCGAGATGTCTCTAACCGTACCGCATATATAATTTTACTAACAAGTACTGATGAATAGCTCTTGGCACGACATGCTTTTCAAGCCTGGTCTACCCTGCCCTGCAATATCTTCAAGATCAAGGGATACTGCCATTGCGGCGTAACACACAGGAAGAAGACAAACACCCAGATATATCCCAATGGCCTCAAGAGAACCATCCACTTCCGACTGCAATGACCGAGAACATTTTTCGCCTTGAGTAGTCTCAGCACTGCGATCTCTGCCGAACAGACTACGAAGCTAAGAAGGAAGAACCGTAGGTGTGTAATGCTGGTGTTCTCTCCGTACACCACGATGTCACAAAACACATGGCAGCCAGCAGACATGACGAAAAGCGCCAATGCTCTTGCGAATTTGGACCGGTGTAGCGAAGATGGCATGAATGCTTCGAATGGCCGAACGTGAAGCTTTTGCCAAAAGGTACCCCAGAAGCGATGCACCGAAGTAGCTTCTAAGATATTGCCAAATAGTGGCGGCCACTCCCAGGCTTCGTGAGTGCCAAAAATGCTGACACATATGAGCGAACATGTGCCATAGGGAAGGCTCAGACCGTAGTAGCCACCCCAGATCCAGTTGATGGTGATCAACGCCCTGACTGCAAGATCATGCCGCGACAGATGTGGTAGGATAGTTTGCTTTGGAGGCTCGAGGTCACTCATCTGCATTCCTTCGGGCAGTAAAGCTCTTGGTAGACGAGGAATAACAAGCTGATTTAGGAGCCAAAGCAACAGAATCTTGGAACTGGTACGTAGTGCGAAGTCCAGGCGCGGCCACAATCCGGTAGAAAGTCGCTTTGCATCGAGCTCATGCTCGGTACGACGGATATCGGCCAGTTCCCCCACGCCGACCTTGACTTGTTCTGAAAGTCCGATCGGAGAAACGTCGACTTGCTGGTTTCTGGAGAAGATGATAGCTGCTGAGTGGATGGAGAGACCCGTGATGAAGGGCACCGCCATTGGAAAACCCTGCAACGCACTGGGCATCGTCCAGAAAAGATATGCAACACTCAGCAAGAGCAGGGTGCCCAGCACATAACGTTGAATGTTGACCGGCTGTCGAATGGCTGAGAAGTAAAAGAGGAAGGGCAGTAACAAGGTGATCATGCTCGCGGAGAACATCATCGCTGCTTCCAGGACCGGCAATGGCGAAATTGTTCCAGGTCACGAACTTTGAGGAGCGAGAAATGGTTACTCAACGATTCTGTGTCCTCAGCGGGTCAGCAAAACCAACACGCTGCATCTCTGGCCGGACTTGAATATCCGGTCTTGGATAGGGCTCATAGTCATCGAATGGAGTGTTGCCTTCCTTCGCGCATCCTTCGGGACAAATTCGGGATCCACAACGGCCTTCAGCTGGTACTACATCGCAGTGGGTCACTTCGCAGTCTTCTTACTCCGCATCCTTCTGCAACGGGATCCTAGCGGCGGGCATGATGCTACGGGACGGACCTCAAGCCACATCTGTCGAAAGCAGGAACAGGGCGAGGAACAGTATGTCATACCTGCTGTCTAGAATCAGTTGCACAGAGAGACAGGAAACAAAGAGAGTGCAAGTCCAGTCTACCGGTCAGTTTCATGCCCTGCGTTACGTCTTGCCAACTCGCCAAGATTCCTCCCGTGCAATCACCAATGAAGCGTCAGAGACCCGTACGCTCCTTGGTCAGTGGTCACCTGTTCTGCTCCTTGTCCTTTTGTGCAGTAACACACACACAAAGCAGGACGGCTGCCCGTATTCAGCTCGATTGGGCCAGCTTCCTTCATGCCTTCCAGACCCCATGCCCTTGAGCCTAATGGGAACAGCAACTCCTGTTCGGATCAACATTGACGAATCATTAACAACGAAAATGTGATCGCGAAGCCTCAGACACCAATGTGTAATTTCGAGCTGTACCTAAATTACCACATTCTATCAAGAACGGCCCACAAACCAACAACGAAGGATTGCAAAGTCTTTGAGGCCTATATTGCCATGACGAAAGTCGCTCATCCTCCATCGCAGATTGTACGAAGCGGCGACGAATGACGGACCCCGGTATTCAATCTTCCTTGACCAGTTGCCTGAAGGAGACGCTTCGTAGGGAGGGAAGTGGGACGCCAAGTACTTCGATCGTGCAAAGAACATCCATCGTGTCCTTTGTGTTCGAAGCGACCGGTGGAGAGAGTGTTTTGGTTCATCCATCGATGTCATTTCAGTCAACACATGTAAGATGAGGACGAAGACGGACTAACGAACGATCCGAGCCAAGAGCAGCTTCAACAACGACTATATAACAAGCCCGTCCTTTCCACTCCTCGAAACCTCGCTCATCACCCATCAACAACGTTCTCTCATCAAGCGAACCTTCCACCTCACCAAGACTGCCACCAACCATGCCTCCTCCAGTTCTCCCACAGATCATCTTCGGCGTTGCCGCCCTCATCGGCATCGGGGGTCAAGCTGGCGGCGCTGTAGCCCAGTGCTACCACAAAGGCAACTGCAAACGCGACGTGACCTACACCGGCGAACCCCATCCAGAAAACATCCTTTCCCGCATCAATCTGCACCTCCCCAACCGCCGCCAAACCGATGTCGGACCCTGCAATGTCCCACAGTACAACTACGATCTCTGCAAGAATGACCTTCAAGCCGCGACGGTTGAGACTTCGATTCCGAGCGAGGGTGGTGAGTATCGAAAGATTTCATCAAACGAGCCAAGGAATGATTGAGCTGACAAAACTTCGTGAATCCTTAGTGGCTCGTTTCGAAAATGTTCCTGCGACCTGCATGAATTTGGCTACGACGCTTTCGGGACAGTGTGGAGGAGATGCTCCAGGCGTGCAGCCTTGCGGTTCGGCTTGTTTGCAGTATACTGGTCTGACGCCGGAGCAGATGACGACCATCTCTCAGGCGCTGCAGCCAGGTTGTGATGGACAGTGCTAGATGGAGGGAGAAGGGTCGAGGAGAGATCTTGGAGGAAGAATTTCGCTGTGTTACTTTTTGCCCCAGTTTTGGCCAGCTGAGTGCGTCCTGTCGTTACAAGAAGAGATTATCAGGGTAGATAGAGTATCGAATCGCTTCGGGTTTCTTTGAATCATATTGTTCGCAAGGATTGAGGGGTGGGTATGTGGTCGATTGTGATTGTTGGTTCCCCCCAGCTGGGAAGGTGGTTGGGTGCCAGTCAATCGATGCTAAACCATCTTATCGTTCACCCCCTGCGCTCTTCGTTGACGACGCGTCCAAAGGCGATTCTTCGTGAGCAAATATACCACAAAGCAGACGGATGGTGTGAGAAGTACCACCATAACGATCACCACCCACCACCACGATGGATTGCTTCGCTCAATTTCTCGAATATTCATACCGAAAATGCCAGTTGCCAAAGTGAGCGGCAGGTAGATTGCAGCCAACAACGTAAGCATGGTCGCGCGCTCTGCCTGTTTCTTGTTCGCAGCAGAATCCAGCACAGTCATTGCACCGATGAGCATTTGGAAACTGGCGTCGTGAGATGTAGAAAAGCCTTCCAGCTTCCTATCAATGATAGCCCATTGTTCGGTCCACGACTTGCTGTAGAGTGAAGGAAGAAAAGATTCAGCCGTCTGAAAATTCTTAATAAATTCTTCATGTGCGTTGAGGGCCCACCGCTTGACCGAAAGAGAAGTCATTCGCTCGTGGAACTCCATTGCGTGTTTCAAGAGATGTACTCTTCGCCGGCAGGAGCCGAGTTCAGAGAGTACATCAAGACCCGGACGCTCGATGGCATCGAAATCTAGCTTTGTTGATAGAGACGGACAAGTCCTCTAGTGTGAGATGCAGTGATGTAGTGCTCAGAAACAAATAGAATGCGTCAAGAGCAATTCTTGCGTCGCCACTGGTCGGAGTTTGTTGGGGACAAGCTTCGTTTTGCAAAGCTCTCGCGACTGACGCTAGCGACTGTCGGCTCCATTTTCCAGTAAAGACATCGCACATGAACTGGTAAACTGCGTAGTGACTGTGCTTGCTCAGTAAAGATAGTGTATGCTTCAAATGATTGTCATCCAACCAGAGGTGCGAAATGCTGACAGGTCTGTCGACCAGGATGAGGACTTGGGCAAGAGTCAATTCCTGTTTCCAGTTGCAAGTGTGTGCGATGTCCTTACATAAGTTTGGCTTGGACTCGTAGATTGAGAGGCGAGCGTCCTCGGTTGTGGCTTTCAGAGCACTGGGTATGGTAGTATTGATATCGGCCCTGACTCCAAAGTCTACCACACGAAACCGACCTAGGTGTTCGCTTTCTACATGCCAGCATTTCCGACAGCGCGAGAGTTCTGGATTCGCGGCAAAATGCCTCGCCACTGTGATTCTTTCGTTGACGCAGAGAGAGTAAGCATGTGCCGTATAGCCTGTGCAGTTGAACGCGCCCAGCCAGACGAGAGTGGCAGGATGTCATCCGACGCAGTGATCATCAGAATCGTGGTCATTTTCTTTAGCAGAGTCTCACAGAGAAGCGAAAACATTGTCAATCGACATGTTTTCTTTGCCCTCTCGCATCCGCAGCGAATGATGCGCAAAGAACATAGGGTCGATACCGTAATGTTGACCTAGATTACTTGTCATGGTCAAGTCGAAGTCACACACAATGATGACGCCGGACTCTACAGTCAGGGCAGATTCGTGGCTCAGATGTCTCGACGTTGTGCAATCCCAGCCTTTGCCATGGTCTTGGATCAAAGTCATCTCAGGCTTGTCGGAAGTGTCCGCGAATAGGGTCTGGTAAGCATTGCCGCCGAGGAGGCGATTGAGATTATCCAGGTAGGGCGATGAAGGCATTTTGTACACTGGCGAAGAAGTGATTGTGGTATCGCATTCGCTTCAGCTGCTCTCGGTCAATCCTTCAGCCACTGGCTTAGTCGTGCTCTCCACCATTGGCATTGCCTATCAGCAAGCGGGTGCTTCTGGAGGCAGATCCTATAGCATAGTCTGTTGGGAATGGTGCATTGGACTTCTTCTGCCGTGGAAAGGTCTCGATTCTCACCAGGAATTGCAGCATAGCCGAAGGTTTGTTGGCGTGAATATCCCGTGCTACAGAGTCGCTCTCGATTTGTGGCCAAAAGCAAGGGATTGCTCCCACCTAAGTCTTTCAATCATGATGGAAGTTTGATACCATCGAGCGGTCGATATGTTGTGTTGAAGATGGCAGTAACTAGTGCGGAGAAGGAGGTGGAGAGCACGGACATGCCAAGACTCGTCATGGCTGAGTGAGCGTTCCCTACCTCTTCTCGTGGAGCTTCCGGCCCAGCTTCTTCTTGACAACACAACACAACACCGGCACGATGCTGGCCACGCAGAAGCTGCTGGGCGCTTCTGCACCGCTCATCCGGCAATCTGCGGGTCTCAACCGCGCCCAATGGCGAAGTGTACAGCGCCAATGGCAGCGGCAGCTTTCGCTACAATCCGCCCGATCTCGAATCGCCCAACACGCCCGAAACGCACAGCGACGATATCAATCGACCGGTGATCAGGCAAAAGAGGCAGCGGATACGGCAAGAGCACAGGCGGTCAAGGCGGGAGTGGCCACAGCCAACACAGGCTCTCGCTTCGTCGCATACGTTTACGGGACTGGTCTCGTCCTCCTGCTGAGCTTCGGCTATCTGTATGCCACCGATACTCGCGCCAGCATTCATCAATTCGCCGTCACGCCTCTCGTTCGTCTCCTGTTCCCGGACGCCGAGGACGCGCATCACGCTGGAGTGCGATATATCAAAGCTCTCCACGACTTTGGTCTAGCTCCACGAGAGCGTGGGAACGCAGACCAAGCGTTGGGGGATCTCAAAGTCGAGGTGTTTGGACATATACTGGACAATCCTCTGGGCACGTCAGCAGGTATCGACAAGGATGCCGAGATCCCGGATGCATTGTTCGCATTGGGACCAGCCATTGTAGAAGTGGGGGGTGCGACACCTTTACCGCAGGAAGGGAATCCAAAGCCCAGGGTCTTCCGAATACCGAGCCAGAATGCCCTCATTAACCGATACGGCCTCAACTCGCGAGGAGCAGAGCATGTGGCAATACAGCTGCGGGAAAGAGTGCGGCAATTTGCCTACGACAACGGGCTCGGGCTGGAAGCAGAATCAGAGCAGAGGATACTTGATGGTGAAGCGGGTGTGCCTCCGGGAAGTCTGGTAGATGGCAAGCTGCTGGCAGTACAAGTGGCCAAGAACAAGACAACACCGGATAACGACATTGCTGCAGTTGCAGCGGATTACGTCTTTTGCGTGGAACATCTAGCCAAATACGCCGACATTCTGATTGTGAACGTATCATCGCCAAACACTCCAGGACTGCGCGATCTGCAAGCAACAAAACCATTGACAGCCATTCTTTCCTCTGTCGTTGATGCAGCCAAGTCTGTAGACCGGAAGACGAAACCAGCAGTGATGGTCAAGGTTTCGCCAGATGAGGACTCGGATGCGCAAATAGAAGGGATTTGCACTGCAGTCTGGTCCTCAGGAGTCGACGGAGTCATTGTTGGAAACACGACCAAGAAGCGACCTGACCCGATCCCAAAAGGATACGTCATGCCCGCGGACGATGTACGGACTCTTACAGAAGTTGGAGGATATTCTGGTCCTCAAATGTTTGAGCGAACATTGAATCTCGTCAAGCGTTATCGATCGAAGCTGGATCAAGGGCCATACCATGGGCGACCTGCGAACACTCAAAAGGCGGTCCAGAGTCCACTCGACCCACTTGAACGCGGACTCAAAGGTGATTCTACGCCCGAGAACGCGCAACAGCATGCATCGCAAGAAAGCATTGCGCGGGATCAGCAACGACTGAAGCCGCTGACCGACGAGGCCATAGCCGACAGCAAGCGACCGCTGATTGAACTTCCCGAGAGACATACTTCCGAGCAGCCGGAAGCCGCAAAGCATGTTGGACAAGCTGCTGGCTCCGCTTCGACATCACCCAACGATGCTGCTGCTCCACAAAATGCAACACAGACAGGCATGGCTAGTTCACCCAGGGAAGCTGCCGAAGGAGCAGTGCAAAAGCTCATCTCTGTCGGCGGGTCAAATAACGATGCCGCCAAATCAGAATTACAATCTGCAGCCTCTCAAGCCAAAGCTACAGCAGAACAAGCAACAGAAAAGGCTCAAGCCAAGGCCGAACAACTCAAAGCCAAAGCAGAGTCCGCCAAAGAACAAGCTCAATCCGTCACCTCGCAAGCGAAATCCCAACTCGACTCCGCTACCGCTGACACCAAAGCCAAGGCCTCCGAACTCGCAAACAAAGCCTCCTCTGCCGCTCAATCCGTCGCCACAGCAGCCAAGGAACAATTCAACCACGTCACGAGCGATCCTTACGCAGAAGTCTCAGCGCCCAAAGTTGACGCCCCACCTGTGAAAGACAAAGTCATCTTCGCTACAGGAGGCATCACGAACGGAGAGCAGTGTCTGCAGATTTTGAATGCGGGAGCGAGCGTTTGTCAGGTATACACGGCGATGATGTATGGTGGGACTGGCACGATTACAAGGATGAAGGGTGAGATGAGGGCGGAGTTGAGGGGAAAGGGAAATAACGAATAGGGAATGTGTAGAAGTTCCTGTGTATACCTACCCATATACAAACCACAGACGTGCTGTGCACTTGCAGATACCAACTTCGTGATCACGGGAAGAGAGGCACAGAGTACGATGATGCAGAAGTAGATTTTCCAGAAGCTCTTTCGTTGTGATAAAAAGTACAGAAAAGACCGCTCTGGCTACAGTCTTCCACTTTCGTCACACACACCAACCAAAACAGCGCCACCCCTCGCTCGAACGCATCACGACAAGCAAAGATCCCAACCTCGCTGGTTTCATAGAAGAAGAAGAAGCGTGAAGAGAGACAACGTCTACCTCCCATCCTTCCCCCACCCCTGCGCCCTCATTCTCGCCTCAATCTGACTCCAAATCGTCTCCACCACCTCGCGATCCCGCCACCGATTCGTCCCCTTGTCAATCTGCACGCTCAACACCTGCCTTCCCCAGCCCTTCACCGTATCGGGAACGACCTCTCCACTCCACCCTACATACACGCCCAATGCATGGCTGAACAGCTCCGCGGGGTTTGTCCATTTGTAGGATTTGAACTGCCAGGTTTGGCCTGTCGTGAAGACTGCGACAACACGATTCCAGTAGTCTGGGCGGAAATTGGAGGGGTCGTCGACGAGGATGAAACGCGTCGAGTGGCCTGGGTGGATTGTGCGGAGTTGGCGCGTAATGTGTAGGATGTTGGGGGCTTCGGCTGTGGAGGAGGAGAGGGGCGTGAAGGTTCCGTCGGAGAGGAAGGATTTGATGTTTTGCATTTTGAGGAGGGAAGAGAAGGAGGAGGAGAGGAGGATGATGGGTTCGGGGCGCCGGCCGGATTGTGTGGGTTTGACCGGGGGCCGAAGAGCCGCGTTGGCGCTGAGGGAGGATGTTGTGGGGTTTTGGGGGCCGGGTTGCGATTTGCTTTTCTGCAGGAAGAGGGCGGCATATTTTCGGATTCCGCTGAAGTCTTGGACTTTAATGCCGCGGAGGACGGTATTGTGGTCGCCCATTTTGCGCTCGGCGGCGTAGATGGCGGCTAGGCGCTCTTCTTCGTCTCTTCGCTTTGCCTCATCGCTTCCTGCATCCATCATATCCACGTCGGCATCGCCTTGTGCCTGCTTCAGGGTATCTGCCATTTCTGCTTTGTCGGCTTTGTTGTCTCCAAGGCTCTTGACGTATTCGCTGTCATTCTCGCCCATCTCCCCCGAGAGCCACATATTGAGATCCAACTTCTCCGCAAAGACCACGTTCGATGCCGTCTCATCCTTGCCGGCCGCTTTGAGCTCAGCGTTCAATTCACCGACAGCCGTCAGATAGTCTGCGGTGTTCTTGGCCTTGCATTGCCAGCAGAAGAAGATGGATCGCAAATCCAGAGACTTGTCGCCCGCAGCAGGGGATATGAAGCGCGTAGATGCATTGAGGGGTACTGCGATACGTTGCGGGCCAGTCTGCGGCGAGTCGAAGTTGAACAGCAAATGTGTGGCTTGCGCGAGAGAGACATCGGTTTGTGGTTGATCCGGGTCGGTCGTCGGAATTGGTGGACGCTGCTGCTCGATCGTCTTCCGCAACAGACCGAGCGGGTCGTGTTGCTGTGGTTCAGCTGTCGAGGCCATGGTGGATGTGTTGTTGCGAGTGGATGGAATGCGACTCAACTCGAATCGTCAAAGTCGCGCAGTGAGGAACACGCGAAGCTGGCCAGAATCGGAGGAAGGTCTGCCGAGGCGCCAAGACGATCTCCGAGCAGCATTGCTGCAAGAACTAATGCCTGACATACAAACGCACCGGCAGGGAGAAGGCCCCTGCCATCAGACTGAGTTGCACGTCCGCATGATCTGGAGTGGACGACATATTCGCAGGGGTCTATTACTCCTCCCACACGCCTACTTATGGGCGACCAACTCCGTAAGCGAGGGTGCAGTAGGTGCAATGGAATGGTTAGGCCAGAACCGACAGCGACAGCGGGATCTGATTCGGACGTTCCCTTCTGGTAAGCGCCCACCTCATCCCGCCACATCCACCATCAGCCAGCGGACCGCACGGGACGCCCCGCTTGCGCAGCCGGTCCGTAATTACACCGATCGCTTACGTAATGATAGCAGCGGGCTTGTTTGTTTACTTCAATCGCCTTCTGTCGTGCCAACACCACGTGTCGTGCCAACACAACGTGTCGTGCCAACACCACGAGCAATGGCAGACGAAGTCGCTCGGCTTCAGGCGCTGCTTGCAGAAGCGCAGCAGAGCCGCGAAATTGCAGAGCGTCGGAGAGAAGAGGAGCAGCGTCGAAGAGAGGAAGCAGAGCGCGGACAACATGAAGAGCAGCGTCGAAGAGAGGAAGCAGAGCGCGGACAACATGAAGAGCAGCGTCGAAGAGAGGAAGCAGAGCGCGGACAACATGAAGAGCAGCGTCGAAGAGAGGAAGCAGAGCGCGGACAACATGAAGAGCAGCGTCGGCGAGAACATGCAGAACGAGTGGCCGTCAACCAAAATCTTGCCGACTTTCTCGAAAGCTGTCATGCTCTCTGCAAGAAGATACTACCAGTCACCGATCCTTCCTCGGCCACCCGCGGCCTCACCACCGATCCGACCTCCAGACTGTTCCCACAACAGATCGCTGCTTGGCAAGACTTTGGCGAACGACAGCAGCGTACCTGGATCACCCTGAGCAGTATTCCTGAGCTATGGCATACACCGCTCTACACATCCATAGCCGCATGCAAGTACGTCGAGGATCAGATCGACCCCGTTGGATCAGAGGACGATTTGCGCTTCTTGCAACGGCTTACGGTGGAAAATATGGTCAAAGACATGCACACCGCACTTTTACGAAACCATGAACTCGCGCCTGGCCTGCTGCCGCCTGGCCTGCTGGCGCCTGGTCAGGTGTCGTTCGAGAACCAGGCGAGCTTTCGAGAAGCGGAAATTGCTACTCTGAGCGACGCGATGACGGGGTTGGCGATCCACCACGAGGGCAGCCAGCGACGCAGAAACACTCGAGCAGATCAATTTTGCGTACTCTGGCGTGAAGACGGGAGCGTCCGGCCATTAATCGCAATCGAGTATAAAGCACCGCATAAGCTTACTATCGAAGAGATCTGTACCGGACTCCAGTCCGACATTCAGCCCGAGCGAGACGTAATCGATCAGGAGGAGGAAGACTTCACCTCTATCTGCAGGCGCTTGCTAGCTGCCGTAGTCACACAGTTGTTCTCTTATATGATCGACAAGTGCGTTCAATATGGATATATCTGCACGGGAGAGGCATTTATCTTCCTGCATATCCCGGAAAACCCTACGATTATATACTATAGCATCAACATCCCTAAGAAAGACTACGAGGTGGACACGGAGAACCGCCTAGAGCGCACGGCTGTATCCCAAGTGTTCGCGTTTATCCAGCAAGCGCTATCGCAAGACCCACCCGGCCAAGCATGGGTCGACCATGCAAAGGCTAGCTTGAAGAGCTGGAAGGTGGAATTTACCGACGTCCTCGCGACAATCCCGGAAACGGAGCGGAAATCCAAAGAAGCCTCAGAATATCGACCCCGCCAGTGGCGCAAAGGCATGCAGCGCTCACCTATCCGTTTCCGTCTCCGAAGTCGGTGTGGTGGACAGATGACGAACTTGCCGTCGAACGACGATTCCTCTAATAGTGACGGTGCAGGACGGACCGCAAGCCCTACTCCCGGAGTGCGGACACGATCGCAGACTTCGAGGGACACAGCAAGCAGGCATACGAAAACCCACGGGCATCAACGGGAATCTTCTCGAGGAGAGCACAATCGCACCCGCATCCAGAGTCGACCCTATTGCTCTCACAACTGCCTCCTTGGCGTCTGCCGAGGGCTCGCGGTAGACCCTTCTTGTCCGAACGCGATCGAGCACGGCCGGGAGCACATATCGAGGGCCCATTTTCTCCAGCTCGTCCGTCAACAGCTCGCGATCGACCGAGGCAGCCACGCGGACTGTTGCCCACTGTTCATCCACGGCTCTCGCGGCGCCTTGCTGAAAATTCGCCTGCATGTGAAAGGGTACACCTTGGTCGCAAAAGCGACCGCCCATACGCATCAGCGCCATCTGGAACACGAAGCAGCCGTGTACCATCAATTGCGGGGACTGCAAGGACGATACGTGCCTGTCTGCTGTGGTACGGTGGATCTCGATCTGCCCTACCATTACGATGGAGTCGAGCTGAGACACATCCTGCTGCTGAGCTGGGCGGGGAGGTCACTGGCACAGCTGGAGTTCCATGACGAAGAATTTGCTGCGTCTATCAAGCCGAGCTGCGACGAACAGGCCGCGGAAGCATACCAAGCGATCCGCGGCTTGCAAGTCCTCCATTGCGATGAAGCGCCGAGGAATATGGTGTTCGACACAAACACGAGGCAGCTCATGATCATCGATTTTGAACGCAGTATATTCGTGGGCCGACAAGCACTGCGCGAGCTCTCTTCGAACCGCAACCGCAAACGAGCGCTTGATCGGCACACCTGGAAAGCGGACCATCGAAAAGAGGCGAGCCGCATCAATAGTACGTTCTCGCACGTCTGAGGACGTGTGGCCCATTGCGCCCAATGCCGCGACTGTACCTTACGCATCTGGACAAGCTTGAAACGCGCTTTCAGGCCTGTCTTCGCATCAACAGCGTTTACAGCCGGAAGAAAACTTGCGACGGCCAAAACATCAACGCTGGACAGGGAAGGTTGAGAGAGAAATGGCAGATACGCTAGTCGCCAGTTCTCACATCAGTTGCATATTCGAGGCTCCAGAGGCGCGCGGAGTAGAGCGTCATATCGTCGTCCAAGGCGCTGGGTCCCGCACTGGGTGAGCCCTACATAGACCTGCGCGGAGCTGTTGTGTCGGACTGGTCTTTCGGGTAGTCTGAAACACGACTCGAGCTGATAAGGAATTAGCTAGCGACTTGGCAGAGAGGGTATACCTTCTCTGCCCGGAGTGGTAGATAGCACCCAACAACAATACACTTGATAACACCACATCAAGGTTCTACCATCACGAGCAGGCTTGATCCGTTCTCCGGTACGGTCCGGAGGCGGGTGCGCAAGACCGTTCTGGGTTTCCAATGAGGTCGAAGACTTCACTTCCCACGGCATGGTGAGAAAGACCGCGCTTCCTGGAAAGGACCCGCACCACCACAGCAACTCGTAACCGTCTGCCAAGAAGCTGCTGCATTCCAGCAATCGGAAACTGGGAAAGGCGTGGACCCTCGCGACACCAGAGAACCAAAAGGGAAACGGGAGACGGTCTAGTCCGAGCAAGGAGAGAAATTGACACTCTGTTTCCCCGGTCGCGGGGTCTGCCGAAGCTGCATTAGCTAATGACAGAATCCGATCAAGGACAGAGCACACGGAAAATTGTCTACGGGTTCCTGGAAAGCAACACATGGCTTTTGCGCGCTTCAGCAAGCTCCCACGCAGACCGTTAGGAGGATACCGTTCGGACTTGTCTACAGGAACAAAAAATTACCCGACAAGGAAACAAAATACGGAGCCGCTTGGACTGCCTAAATTGTTTCCTGTGGCTAGAGTGCGTTCGTTTGTTTCCTCATGGACCAGTCTGTCCGATATCCTGGAAATGCGTTTCGGAGTAGGACCTTCCCGAACCCAGGCTTCGGAGTTTCCGGAACCATCCTTTCTCACGGATGTGGCCGTTATAAATAAGCTCTATCTTCTTATTCGCTGTGGCCCTGCACACCGATGTGTAGCCGGCAGAGGAAAATTGGATCCTCCGCTACATGCTCTGGCATGTGGGCCGCTACAGAGACCAGAAACGAAGGAGGGGGCCGAGCGGATGGACCAAGCGATGAGATTAGCGATGAATATTTGTTCTACCTACATCAGAAAGGTATATTATAGGCAGATGCAAAGCAGCAGAACGATGCTAGTGGAATCGATTCATCTCCCGGGTCGGACAGCACTGCCTCGAACCGGACATCGGAATGCTTGATGCTGCGTTGCCTCGAGAGATGCATGCACGCGAGCTCTCGACAAAGCTTCAGGGTTGCGGCTTCTGCCTCGTGCTTCGCTGTTGCTGTGCATGACCTTGAACCATCCTCGCCACAAAGCCATTTATCGCTGTCTGGACGCCCCATTAAAAGGTTTCTAAAGGTTATAAGCAGCTATATCTCTTTTATAGTCTAAATACGATAATATAAAGATAATTACCTTAGAGTAATAGAGGTATAGAGCTCTAAGGAAGAAGATTAAGTATACCCTTAGCCTTAATACTAATAAATTAGCATTTAGAGATATCTCTTAAGTATAGGCTCGTTAGGTAATAGAGATAATTAATAACCCTAAGAATAACTTAAGGGCTAAACTAACCTATAGCAAGTATAGTATTCGAGGACATAATTTAAGATACTCTCTATTAGATAGAGTAACTTCTAAGCAGTCTATCTATCTATTATTATTGCAGATAGCGCTAAGATAGCCTAGTAATTAGATTTACTATATTAATAACTTTATAATTCTAATATATATGCTTGTTAATACACATGCTTATTAAACACGTTAGGTGGCGTTGCGCTCTAGATTCTAATACCGAAAACATTCTATACTAATTAAGCACGGTAGTAGTAGCCTCTATAAGGATTGTTGCACTAACTGCGATACTTTGTTCTCCTTCTCTAGACGTATTACTAAGGAAGCCGGTATTTGGCACTGCGCAGAGCGCACAAAGCGGAATGCGCTTATTATATATACGTTTAGGAAGTTTACGCTTACGACATATAAGCATTCGCTACGAATCCGCATCTTCAGCCTCAATGGAGACAGAAACTTGCAAAGTTGTTACGGGATTCGGTTTGCATCAGTTATCGCTCTTCATAAACGTCCTGCAAATTCACTGCGGAAGATAAAAATATACGCCGGCGTCGCCGAGCAACTACTATCACCGACCACTGAGGACATGCAACGATTGGATCCGACAAGATCGGCAAGTCTCCTCCAAACTTGCCTAAATTCCTACTATCGAGGAAGAGAGGACAGCGAATGATGGCATACCAGCACACGACTTGCCCTCAGAACTCCTGCCCACCAGTCATCTTATCCACAACCCACATCAAGTCGATCTACCACCACACACAAACGTCGTCAGCAAACCCCTCAAGCCTCCTCCCAAACACAAATCCGCATCACAACAACCTACCTCCACCCTCCCTGAATCACCCGTCCAGTCTTCTTCTCCACCACCAACAGCGCCTTACTATCGCAAGTCGCGCAAAGCTGCGCCAGCTTCTTCGTCTTTTTGGCTGCCGTCCTGTGCGCGCATTTGTTCTGTCCACCCTGGCAGATTGTCAGCTCACGGAGAGCAGCTGCTTCGCCGGCCTGGTAAACTCTTCTGCGGTACGAGCCGCCGCCGAAGAGGCCGTGGATGGGTGGCATGGCTTGGGAACCTTGTTCGAGTTTTACGAAGGTGAGGCAACCTGGGCAGATCCAGTCGATGGAGTAGGTGACTTGGCACATTGTTTGGGGGAGGGGAGGGGGAGTGAGAGGAGTTTCAGGTCCAGATGAGGCAGAATATGCGATATTTGATACAAAGTCACCCTTTCAGCTGACAGTCGACATAGGTTGCACAAAGACAGCGCGGCCTCCCGTTTGGACCAATCGCTCACAGCTGAAAGCTTGATTGGTCTTTACTTCTACCAATTGACCGAATGCCCTTCACACACACACTCGTGAACAACCGGCTCCGTGCTCAAGTAGGGCGTGCAGGAGCATGCACGTACGTAGTCCACGTGGCACGTGTTGTAGAACAGCGACGCGAACCTTTGCTGCCTTCCTGCAATATGCTGCCTTGGTGCTTCCTTCAGCCTTGTTGCGGAGCTCCTTGCATGGCACTGTAAGCACGGCTTGCAGAAGTCTCGCATGAAGTATCCTTGGTTGTACTGTATGATCGCTGCTGGTGGACCAGTGAATGTGCAGGGCATCGAGCTTGCTGCATCACTGGATGTGCATGAGCATAACTCTCTGACGCCCGAGACGTGCAGTATATGGCCAAAGCATGGGGGCTTTAAGTCTCATGAGCTTGACTTCGATGCAGACCTGTAGTTGCCAGAGCTTCGCACGATTTGTTCTTGCTGTAAGTTTTTGAATGCAGTCGCGCTTTTCAATAAGCATGTCAAATCTGTGCCTCGATATCGTCTCGGCCAATTGTTGCTGCTTTTGCCTTGCAACGAGTCATTTCAAGTCTGGCCACTCGTCTGCACAATTCAAGAATCCGTGATGGAGTGCCTGGAGACGCATCAAACATCACGTTCCCACTTGCCACCATGCACTCCATACCTCCATATCATGTACCCTCCCACACCTACCATACTCCCCACACCCGCTCCACCAGCCACTCTCAGTACCTTCGGCATTCCACTTCCTTTTGCAGCCCCAAACCCCACAGCCCCAACAACCGTCCCCACCAAACTCCAATCATCCACTTCCTTTTGCCCTTTATTCTCTAGTAACCTCCAACTCCTATCCCTCCACTCAATGTCCTCGCGTCCCCACATCCGCCCAATCGTTGCGGGGACCATGAGAGCTGTGGTGACTAGCGCCCATCGACCTGTGATGGCTAGTGTTGCGCCCGAGAGAAGCGGAGCCCGAGGCAAGCCGCGAGCTATTTTGTATGCATTTTGGATAGCAGAACATGCGAGACCGAGCGTTGCGCCGGTCTGGGAGCCGCGGTAGAGGATGTGGGACCACAGGAGAGTGTGCGCGTAGGGTTGGTCTTCCGCGTGGCTGGTATGAGGGAAGAGGCGGGACATAGTGTTTGAGCAGACGCAGTCGTTTTGAATGGTGGTCTGAAGGTGCCTAGGTGTCGGGATGATGGCTATGACAATGCCTTGTGTCGTTGTCTACGGAGCTGTGTGGAGTGTGATAAGTTGTGGCTGCTTAACATGCCCAAATGCGCAAAAGCATTGTATATTCGGCGCGATGTCATTCCAACGCGCGAAGCTCTCATTGGAGCTGGCTGACCGAAGGATTGTGGTGGTTGTGAAGCAGCCACTGACGAGTTGTCGAATCCCAGCTCCGTGCCAAGACCAGATCGGAACTCTGTTTCTCTCTTTCTCTAACTTGGGATCCGCCGTTCCATTTCTCCTCCTCTCTCCTTCATCAAGCTTTACTGATGTTAACAATACCGCAATTTGTCGAGTGGATTACGACACACTCGTTCTCTGCGAGCACCTGCTGCCCTTCCGCTCGCCACTTCCGGGATCGGCGTCGACATTGCAGTATTGTGTGAAGTATGTGTCAATGGCATCCTTTCAACCATGTATGCCGTTGGAGGGACATCATTCTGGCCGATACTTGCTGCATGAAGGACTATTTCTACCGACTCAATAACCGTGCCCCCTGCATGAGACGCGGCACTTCGAACGAACGTCGATCTGGCTGCAGAATACAGCCACAAATTGCTCTCCACTGTCAGACACATTGGCGGGACTGATTGGGACTACTATACTGGTGCCGAGTCGAGATACTGCAAGCTCAGAAAAAATTGAGCAACACACAACTGTTGGAAATGTCGCTACCAAGCCGATAGATGATGTGGGGTAATTGTTGGGCGAGACGGCGCAGCTGTAAACCTCGCGAATGCTTGATACGGGTCCTAGAAGAGCTGTCCCACCAATCAGGACTTCTCGCGCGAGTAGATCTGCTGCGGATCAAGCGTACGAGATGTGGCGTGAAGCATTCTTCGACCAATGGCGACGATTTGCGGGAGCCCCATCGCTGACCGCACTTGGTGCTTCCCCCCCAAGCTCTATATGCACCACGCTCATGGTCCTTCGCTTCTCCTTCCAACATCGAAACGCAATAAGTTGCGGCTTCGAATATTGCTTCCAACTCTCCACCTGGACCATCGGCTCTAGACACTTGAGACGTCCAAATGGCCGCCGGCGACTCGGTACCAGTCATCATCACAGTTCCTGTTCCTCCAGGCAGCGAGGGCTTTGAGCAGAAACGAGCTGCAATTCTCGAAGATTTCAGCAAGAAAGTCCCAGCGAAGTATCGCATTGCTAGCCACTACATCGAAAATCCTCCTCGGGACGTCACAAGCATACCCCGAGAATGTGGTGTCTTGGATCCAATTGACCTTGAGATCACTGAGAATTATGATGTCACCGGATTGGCGGACGCTATAGCCGCGAAGAAGTACACCGCCGTCCAGGTTGCAACAGCTTTTATCAAGAGGTCCATCGTAGCTCATCAGCTCAGCTGCTGCCTTTCCCAGTGGTTTCCAGACGAAGCTCTGAAGCAAGCCGAAGAGCTCGATCAACGCTTTGCTCGCGAAGGTAGAACTGTCGGTCCTCTACACGGCGTCCCAATCAGCATAAAGCAACATCTCCCTCAAGCTGGTACATGGTCAGATTTGGGCTTCCTTGCCACAAGGCAATACGACGAGGCAGACTGCAATCTTGTCGCAATTCTGCGAAGCCTTGGTGCGGTATTTTACTGCAAAACTAATCGTAAGCGATGCGATGCATGACAGGAACGTCCTGAGCCACTGCAACTGACGCTGTACAGAGCCCCAGGGAATCATGCATATCGAAGCTGATGGCTACCTTGGTCGCACGCTGAACCCTCATAACATCCACCTCAGCTCAGGTGGCTCCTCGGGTGGCGAGTCTGCGTTGATTGCACTTCGAGGCTCCATCATGGGAATTGGCTCAGACATAGGAGGCAGTATCAGAGTTCCAAGCGGTTTCACTGGAATTTGGGGCTTCAAGCCTACTGCCAACACACTGCCTGGGCGTGACATGTTGCACCACGACAGCCCAGCAGAGCTCAATATCCTTGCCACCGCAGGGCCCATGTGTCATTCCCTTCGCGACGTCGACCTCTTCATGCGCGAGGTCCTCGCCCAGAAGCCGTACATCCTGGAGCCGCAGATTGTGCCCATTCCTTGGACGGGGCTCACCACCGCCACCAATTTCTCGACTTCCAAGCCTCTCAAAGTTGGCATCATGATGAATGACGGCTTCATTCAGCCACAGCCACCAGTCGTTAATGCTCTCCACCAAGCAAAGAAACGTTTGGAAGCATCCCCGCTTTTTCACGTTAAGCCGTTCAGGGCATGTAAAACAGAAGAGACCTACAGCAAGCTCTTACCAATATACTATCCCGACGGAGCTAAATCCGTTCATGATATCCTTGAATCAAGTGGGGAGCCCGTGCATGTGCTGACCCCTCCAAAGGGATCCATCGAACCCGTCAATGGCAGCGAAGGAATCGCTAAGTTCCGTCGTTTCCGCGATGATTTTAGAGCCGCAGCTTCCAAAGACTGGACCACGCAGGATGTAGACGTCGTTCTGTGTCCGATGCACGTCGGCCCTGCATCTGCGCACGATACTGGCGCTCATCTGAGCTACACTGCGATGTGGAATTTCTTAGATTGTCCTGGGATTGTCTTCCCAACTGGCGTTCGAGCGGGGAAGAAAGGGACTGAGCATTACGCGGATGATGGGAGGGCTTGGAATTCTTCTGACGCTAATGTTCGGGAGTTGTGGGAGAAGAATGATTATGAAGGGGCGCCGATTGCGTTGCAGCTTGTGGCGAGGAGGCATCATGATAACCTTTTAATTGCTGCTGTGGATCTGATGAAGGAGGCTTTGCAGCCCGAGTAGACTGTTTGTGGCAATCGGTGGTTGTTGCAACATATGCGACCTTTGGAGCATCGACCGCAATGTTTTCCAGCCTTGCTTGAACGAAGAACTGTCAGCAGGTTATGGGTTGCACAAAGTGGGGAGAAGCCGGGGGCAACAGTGGGCTTCATATATCCTACACCCACTTCCAAGACTCCTTACCTCCTATGCACCGAGGTGCGTAGTCTTCATATCAAACATGCAGAAAGGCTCTGGCTGTGGATGCAACAAGGATGCTCCAGTCACGCATTTCTCTGCGATACTCCTGCCTCTTTATGAGACTTTCGAAGAAAGCTGTTCCCGAGTATAGCCGCATGGCCGTCGCTCCCAACTACCGGATCCCGCGGTCATCGCAGGAGCCTTTTAAGACTCCCTCCGAAGGCATTACGATCAATACCACGAATCTAGAGACACTACCACGCCGCTACGCGACAGTCCCCAATGTGGACTGCTCCCCACTCGCCGACCTGGGGCTTGGCAAGCAGCTCCGATGAACAAACCTGTCAGCCAAATCGTGGCCGAAACGCAAGCTGCGTACAGCTTCCTCTGTCGCTTCGAAGATGATGAGTACGCACTCGTCAGGACATCACGAAAGGTCTTGTTCACGACAGAGCAGAGCATGTTCGGGTCACCGTTTGCCGGCATTCCACCGTTGCGTCTATGTGGGGCCAGATGTTACACATGCTGCCAAAAGAACATATATAGCGCATGGCAGATTGCCACAAGCCGTGGACGATCATGAGGCGGCCGGAATACCCAATTCGGCAGGCCAATTATCAGCCGAGGAGGCAGTGACTCAGCATCAGTGGTTGATAGAAACGGCTCTTCCTAAAACATACCTCAAAATTTCTTGGTGATCAATTGCAGAAAGGATGGCCTGTACCGACCGGAGTAGCATTGGAACCAAGCTAGATATCAAAAAACAATCGGACGCAACCCAACAGTATGAGCTCTCTGCAGTCTTCGAACGCATTCGACGTCCCGCTTGACGCACTGGAATGTCAAAGACGCCGCTACACTGCGTGCAAGCCAATGACAAGACATTCTATCGGAGTTTAAAGGCCAGCCGATAGGTTCGGAGCCCTCTGACGCAGACGTTCCGATATTTGTCGCCGTGACTTACAACGGATCAACTCCTGTTGCTTGTGGTGGGCTTCGACCTCTCTCATCTACAGCGGCAGAAATCAAAATAATGTACGTGGTGCCAGAGTTCCGTGGACGAGCATATGGAACAGCGGATCTGGTACTGCATGAACTGGAGGCACAGGCCCAGAAGCGAAGATGGCTTTTTTTTGCGGCTGGAAACTGGAGTCCGTATGCTCAGGTCGCGAAAATTTTATGAGCGACATGGCTTTTACGAGATACCGCTATACGGAGCCGATGAGAGAACGGCCGTTGTCGGTGTGCTATGAGAAGGATCTGGATAGGTCCGATAGATTCTAGTGTTGAGTGCGACATACTGCGGGTTCCAAGCTTAAGAATACGATGCAGGAAGTGCGACTCAAGCTGGATAATGCTCTCGTATCTTGGGAGTGTGCTGAAGACCTGCCAGCCGCTCAATTTTGTGCGCAAGCAAGAACGACAGCGTACTTCGCCGAGGGGCTTTTCGTCCCAAGTCATGCTGCATAATAACAAGGCTTCAGACTTGAACAAAGGAGACAGCAAATTTTGCAGCAAACAAAGCGGCAAACCAGCAAGAGCGACATATCGATCCAAAACAGCCCCGTCCTCCAAGTGTGGAGCATAGGACCATAGGATAACTGTTCACTGCCACTCCACTTTGCTCCAACTCCTGAAGCTACTCTTCAATTATACTTATAATCAACAAACGCCGATGGCACGACACTGGCACGTGTCGATATATGAAGTTCCACGGACCCCATCATGTTCTTCTTGTCTTGTGACTCTTGTCAGGGAGAGCCCAAAGTGAATAGCACGCGAGCATAGGCGGTGGATCGGGGCTGGCACGGACGGCGACGGACCATGTGTCATTCACTTCGAGTCTCGCTTAATCCACTCGAGCGACTTACTTCAAGCCAAACACTGCAAAGTGATCCCATCAATCGAACAGCTCACCAGTCCTTTTCGACAGCATGGCTTCCTACATCAAGGCAAGCTACACGCAACGTTACGTTTGCGGCCGCGCCCAAGAACCAATCGCTCCGCCCATCAGACTAGCCTTCGAAGACATCAGACAGCTCCAGGACAACCACTCCACGATCGAAGGCGGCCTGGTGAAGCTGCGTCAGGACCTGATTAACTCAGGCGCCTCTTTCCAGACCTTGGCGCTACTTGAGCAGATCCGCATCGCTTCCAAACGCACACAGCAGCATGGTCACAATCTGTTGGGACTCGTGCCTCTTCTGCATCAATCTTCCGACAGCTCTAGATTAAAGGCGGAGAGTGCATTCGGCATCCCCGATTTGCTCGAAGAGGTGCTCACGTACCTGAACCTGGATGAGGTTTTAGCCGCAACGCGGGTCAACAAGACGTGGTTCAACACAATACATGATTCAACAAGCTGCTACAGTCGCTGGGTCTTGTTTCGCCCGTAAATGGCTTCTTCGACTCACCTTTTCTCAATCCTGGATGCAACGGAGAACGCCACGAAAGATTGTATGATCCTCCTGAAGGACACTCGTACCGTCTCTCGCTGCCGCGCTTTATGTCGATTGAAAAGGACGGTCCATGGTCTGATTACGGGGGCTGTTGGCATCCGGATTACATACCAACATCGGCCCTCGAAGAATACTGGGACAGTGCCAACACAATCGAGTTCAATGTTGTCTGCCGACCGCATCTGGGTCACGCGCCTGGCGCCCGCATAGCAGCCATTCAACTCTGCTGCCCCCATATTCACAAAGCCGCATACAAGGTCTTCTGTCAATGTGGACTGCCCGTCGAGCACAGTGGCGAGTTCGTGATTCATGGAACCAAAGCAAGAGGAATCACTATCGGAGATATGGCTCAGCACACCAATGAGGTCTTGCGAACAACTGGGCACACCAAGAAATCATGCACTGAGTACGCTCGAGTTTGCTACTCCGCCCACGTCCATTTACTTGACACCGATCCAATCACACTGCAGCGGCGGAAAGCGATCGAAATCTATCGGCAAGGATGGGTGGCTGAAAACGATGGGAGAATCCCTCCGTGGACCGGAGGTCCGGACATGAATCATGATCGCCCCCTTGTTTTCTTTGAAGATCAAGACGATTCAAGCACAGCCGAATCTCCACCGCCCGGCTCTCCCAGTAATTCTCTCACGGGGATCGACGAGGAGGAGGAGTGCCATAGATGCAGACGACGCATGGCAGCGAGCAGCTGAACTAAAGTGGAAAGCTGCCGAGTCTTACTTTCGGAGCTCGAGCTCCCCGTACGACGATACCGATGACGGGACGCAAGCTGGCGCAGTCGGATTTCGAACATGGCCTCTGTTTCAGAAGTTGAGACATGAATACCACACTCAACACAATGCTGCGGCGCTGTGCGATCACTCGTTGGAAAGATAGAGAGCGCAATGATGCTAGTTGGCTCGATATGGCAGGTATGTGCCACGCGTAGCTACAAGTGTAGCGCAAAGATCGCCGCGGAGGCATTCTCGAGAACAATAAAGTTGATATAGTATGAAGAGAGGTTCGTGAGAGATGGCTGAGTGGTATCGGTGTTTATTTCCTGCAGTTGCAGCCTACCGATTGGTCTTGCGGCGGACAAGGTACATAATTATGCTAGCTATCGAACATCCATATATTCTACTCCAGGCTTCTCTCTCTTCCACGTTTCATGTCATCGCAGAGACCGACATATGGTATGGATGAGATGCAACCATGGGATATGAGCTACCATCAGCGGTTGCGGAGCGGACAGACAGAGCGAACCTCATAGAGCTCGGCATTTTCTGCAGACCGAACCTTGGCGAGCACCCGGAAGTCGCATTGCAGCAATCAAGATCTGCCACTCGGACGTTGTAGAGCCCGAGGTTGCGATTTACTATCTATGTAACTTACATCGTGTCGTCGCTAGCGAATACGCACTGGTGACTCGAGGAAACAATCTGAAAGCAATCAGCGCTGTAGAACTGGCCACTCGGACTAATGAGGTCCTGCGCACTCACAGCCACATCAGAAAGGAATGCGTGGAAGCAGAAGTGCGCTTCCGTGTACAGGTCAAGCTTAGTGACAACGACCTCATCACTCTGCATCGGCAAGAGCTTCTTCGGCAACCGATCTGCTCCAGCGCGATGCTGTCTGGGCTACAGACGGGCCAAAGACATCTTCTTCCACAGCCAGCATGACGGTTTGGGCGGTCACAAGGCGTTTCAAGAATGCAACGACCCAGCCCACGATACTCCTCGTTACATCGACGATGATAAAAAGAGCGATCCAACCGATGACGACGGCGTCGAGGAGCTCAAGGATGAAGACGACCACTGGCAGGGAGATGCGGAATTCGGTTGGGAAGCTGCTGATGGAAATTTCCGAGGGGCACTCTGTCCATATGATGAAGATCTCGGTGGCTGGTACACAGCTTCCGGCTAGATCTGCAGCATATACTGCTTTGCTGCTGATACAGATGGCGCTACAAAATCAGACACATCGGGCTCGTTGCTTTTGGGCGCGAGGCTAGAGTAAGACCATCGCACGACGACTGATGAGATGGATTGGTATAGCCGATTTCTGTATTAGCTACGGCTCATAAATGAAGATTACTGCACACAAGTTGATGAGTCGCAAACTCGAAGCATTTGAATCGCTTTTCTGCTCCTCGCCCTAATTTCGTCCAATGTTCACAGCCACACGTGAAGTCATCCACTTCCTAATATCTGGCAAGAACGCAGCAACCGCAATTGTCAGGATACCGAATGGAATGCTGGTGTACCAGACATAAGTCAAAGCCATGGAGTAGGCCCAGCGGGTGCCCTCCGTGGCAGCCGTGATGATGGCAGGTGAAGCATATGGTAAGGTCGTGATTTGGGCGGGCATAGTGAGGAAGGTACCGACGAACTCGGTGGCATCTGCTGGGTTCAGACCTGCGCCGACTGCGTACTCCGCGACTTGGACTGGCAGAATTCCCGTGATCTTGTCCGTGAAGATGGCGTAGTAGATTGTGTAGCCGATGGCGCCGCCTACGAAGCGGAGAGTGACGACCAGGGCGACAGCTGTGGCGATGAGGTTGTCGGGACTGCTCCTATGTTAGCCTTCCGGTCAATCGACTCGAGGCTTCGTCGAAACTTACACAACACAAGCTGCGACTACAGCCGGGGGAACGAGTAGGATACCAACACCGAATCCTGCGAGCGTGCCAAAAGCAACCGCCATTTCCGGCGTCTCCGGCGTCAAAGATGCAAGTGCTCCAGAGAAAGCCGTCATGAGCACAGCTCCAAAAGTCAAAAGTTCCCGATTGCGACCCTTCATGGTCGAAATCAGAGCATTGCCGATCGTCGCGCCAGCTGTCACAGAGATGCCGTATCCCAGGCCCTTCAGACCGACCTGCACTGGAGCAGGATCGTACACGGCCGAGAATGTCAGAGGGTAGAAGTTGAGCAGAGAGTAGAAGTTCATGCCCGCCACGAAAGAGATCAAAAAGCAGCCTGCGACGATTCGTTGGCCGTGGAAGAGACCGCCGGGAACCATTGGACTTTTTGCGAATTTCCATTCCCAAATGACGAATGCGACGATCAACAGGAGCCCGATAATCAGTGGCGCGAGGGTACTGGCAGATCCCCATGGGTGGGTATATCCACCTGCTTGAAGGCCGACAAGGCTATTCCTCTCGTTAGTAGGCTGAGCAGAGAGAGCTGGGCTTTGAACACTCACAATAGAATAACTCCGCCAATACTGAGCACTCCACCTAGCCAATCGATGGACTTGATCATCTCACGTCGGTTTTGCATGGCGTTGTGCTCTGGTTTTGGCCAGTAGGTGATGATCAGACCAATGGTAGGTAATGCGCAGATAATCAGAGAGATCCACATCGTCCAGCGCCAGGTGACATTGACCGAGAGAAGCTGAGAGTACATCACATATGGCGTGACCGGCACAAGGAAAAGCGTCACAAGTGCCATGCCGTATCCACGTTTGGAAACGGGCAGAAGTTCTGCGACACTATCCCACAGTCAGCAAAAGTCGGTCGAAAAGTCTCGGAGTGGAGACGGGGACGTACCCAGCCAGCGCTGTGAGCTCGGTGGGTGCGGCGCCCATACCAGTGATGGCCAATCCTGCAATCATCTGTGCAAAGCCTTGAGCAGTACCAGCAATGATGACACCAACACAGCATGCCAAACATCCCGCGAGAACGATGTTTCGCTTGCCAAAGCCATCCTCGAGGTAGCCACAGAAGGGGGTGAGAGCAGCCACAGCCAGTTGGTACGAGACAGGAATCCACACGCTGGTAGTCGTCGCGCCAATATCCGCTGCAATGTAGCCCAAGCAGCCTCCAACGAAGTATAGAGGGATTTGAGAGCCTAAGTAGACGCGTCAACACTTCTCCTTTCTGCGTCGCAAAGCCTGGGAAGTTCTGCATACCGACATAGATGCCAGCAAGCGACATAATGGCGCCAACGCGCATCCAGTCCCAATGAATGGGCGCGCCATCTCCCTGCTGGCTCTCGTCTTCGAAGCCATCCCTGTGCTCAGTCTTCTCCACGTCTTTGATCTCGTTGCTCGCCATCTTGGGACAGTTCCCGTGACACCAGCTTGGATGAAATCCAGACGCGCAGCATCTTGGATGCGGATGATCGTCGCGTATCTATACACGTCGACCAGTTCTGGCCGAAGCCGTGGGATTTCGGCGATTCCGGCAAAGCGTTAACCTTAGAAGTGGTATGGCGCTCGAGGCGTTCAAGAGGCTGATCTTCCCCGCGTTCTCTTGGACCGGACTGCACGCCGCAGACTAGTTCTAGTTAGGGGCGAAGCGTGAAGCGTGGCTGCTTGACCTGCCATGGCAAAAAGTCAAACGTGATTATTATTGCGGTTCCTGAACGCGGTGCTCGCGAGGTGTTTGGCGGGATCGTGAAGACTTCATTCGCTCTGCTTTTCGGCATGCTCCGGACTCACTTCTCCATTCTGGAAGCATGTGCAAGAGCTAGGAAGAACTGTCGGTCTAGACAAATCCTTCATCCCTTTCCGCAACTTCTAATAGACTGGTTTAGGCTCGTCTATAACGTTAAAATCTTCTATAGAATTTAAGATAATAATACCTATAACTTTAATAAGAGTAGATTTAGACTTAGCTACTATAAGAATACTATAGTTATTACTACTAATAAGCGTAGGTAACGACCTAAGGCCTTAGTTTCTAATTCTACTTAATAGTAAACTGTTATTGCCTACATTAATATAAAGAGTTAGTCTATACTACCTTATATTATCTTCTCTAGTAAGGAAATAAATAGGGCCTAGTTCTACTACCTTCTACTATTATAGAGGCTTAGAGTTAGTCTAAAGAGCTAGACCTTATTTAATTATAGACTAGCTTAGATTAAGCACTTTAATAACTATATAAAGTATAGGACTATTAGTTATAAGAGGCTCTTAATTCTTAATAGCTATAATAGCTACTAGTATATAACTCTAGAGTTTAAGTTATTCTATAAGCAGGAGGGTATTATTACCCTCTATATGCTACCTTATTCCTCTTACTTATTATAGCCTTTAGATATTAGCTGTTTTAGTCTATTAAAGAAGGCTTACTTAAAGAGGATCCTAGATAATAAGCCTTAGCATAGTTAGTTATTACTACCTAATTAAGGAAGACTTCCTTCTAGAGTTCTAAGTGGCTTATTAAGCTGCATTTACCTCTGAAACCATTAAGTCATCCTTCAGAGGCTTAGGCTTAATACCCTTGGATTCACAGGCAGTGTTGTCTAAG
This sequence comes from Cercospora zeina, assembly GCA_022702355.1. Taxonomy (NCBI): domain Eukaryota; kingdom Fungi; phylum Ascomycota; class Dothideomycetes; order Mycosphaerellales; family Mycosphaerellaceae; genus Cercospora; species Cercospora zeina. The sequence continues at coordinate 1,771,041 of JAKLWX010000013.1, forward strand.
CTAACACTCCGTCAAAAAACACCTCCTCTGCTGCTACCTTCATCCTCAATTGAGCTGCAGTATACCCCTCAGAATTCAAGGCAGGTTGACAAACACACAACCAAGCTAAAGGACAAGGTTATCCATCACAGAGGTAGCTCACCAACTCCAATTCTTGATGCAGTGGACAGGTTATCCAGAGGGTTTCGGAGGTCACAAGAGGCCACAGTTCAAGAAACTGTCCATCAGATAGAGTGACTTCTGAACAGTCTATAGATCCAGTTTTGTTACAATCAGAGGCAGAATGACTGAGAAATTGAATTTATGATGCAGTCCACCTGATAAACTGATGCACTACCCTGTCTGATTTACTAGCTTATCAACTACGTTGGTTCGTCAAACTTCTCGTCCATATTGAGGAGTCGCACCTCTATACACTTGTACGACATGTTGGCTCCTTCTCTTCAACGCTGTGATCTCTCTCCTATGCCTCCTAGAATTGATATCTCTCTCCTCGAATCGATAATGAAACGGTGCTGAAGTTGGAAGGCATCGTTCGTAGCATGTCATGCCGCGCTCCCGGAACATAATTTCCCGTTACATCTGGTTGACTCTCGTCGCCCCGGGGAAATAGCTGCTCTGGGGTCCCATACTGACAAGCTCCATGCTTTGCAACATGCTGAACCTCCCACGTTGAAGGCATTAGAGTTCGAAGGCATTACGAATTGGAAGGCATTACGAATTGTTCCAGACAGTGCTTGCTTTACGACCTCCGGAAAGTATCTTCGGTGTAGATTCAGAGCCACTTTCCAGCGCGAATTCGAAGGGGTTTCGCTGTCCGTTGATTGCATCGCTCAGCATCATACTCTATGCAAGGACTTTGGATTAGCTCATCTGCTTCACAGTGTTGGACGCAGCGTCCTCAATGAAGGATCTGACCGCATACAAATTCAGCGTGAAATGCATTACATTACGTGAGAAGCCACATTGTCTATTTCTTTCCCACGATTGAGAACAGCTGACCGCCTTTCACGCTCGTAGGCAGCCAACAGAATGCATTTGCATTACTAAGACTTGGATGGGAGACCGGCGCCTAGCCATCATTCCTCATCCCCTTTCCAGGATCGTTTGGTCAATGGTCACACGACCCAGTGATACGCCCCCTTGACCGCGACATAGCCCGTGCAAGCCGTTTGACCGACGATGAACGATCTGGACCTGGCACGGGATGACCCCGGACCAATTGTGAAGCAATGGTGCGCCACCTTCGCCAGAACCTCACTGTCTTGTCCTCTAGGCTGTACAATCACAATTACAGCGTTCTCTACGAGAGTTCGGACGGGCTCTGCCGAAAGATGTCAGGCAATACTACCCCTCTCCTCTGCTTCCTTAGGCCGAAGATCTCATTCGATGTGATATTGACTGTGGTTAAACGAAAGGACACCAGCGGTATAGTCCCAGCGCTGCGTCTTTCAGTATCATGAGGTGTCTTTGCGGGATAATCCCATCACTCAAGCTATCACTCTTCAAAGAGATGCACGGGCGGACTCTTGTCTTTGTCCTGTCGCGATAAAACCGCTGCAAGACTCGATGGCTGAGCGGCACCTCTGTGCATATGCGTCCATTCCACCAAGATATAACAGCATCTCACGTGGCTTTCCAGGTATATTCGCTCCCATGTACCACGAATCCGCGGTTGGGTAGAGCGTTTTATCGCCAATTTCCCGGACCTCCTGCGCCCACGCCTCTGTTGCTGCCTTGGTGGCAGCAGTTGACGACAACTGATCCGCCTGACACTTCACGATCGATTTGTATCTCGATGATGGGCGGACCGTTGGCGAATGATGTCGGGGCTTGTGCAATAATCGCAGTTAACCGTTAACTAGCAATTAATGAATCAATCGATTAATCAATTCCAACCCAACTTAGCACTTTAATTAGTTGCAATTATATGCTAGAACAAGTAAACGGTTGCAACCGAGTCGTATAATTAATTAAACGGAGGCTTAGCAACGTAGCTAAGTAAATAAATAGTTCGTAGAAGGCCTCTAGAAGGCCTCCGGTTAGCTACCTACATTACCCTATCGTTTTATAAAACAGCCTATCGAATTATAAGTAACTAGTATGCATTATGCTGCTCTTAGCGGCCGCGAAGGCCTTTAGTAGGTAAATATATCTACTACTATATAACGTCTTAGCTAACCTTTACCCTTATTAGGGTATATTAGCCCTCTCTTCTATATTATTAGTCTCTTATGCGTCTGCCGTTCGTAGGGGCCGCTATATAAAGTAAGGATCCTTAGGGGTAGGTTATTAGACGATATAGGGTGCCGGATAGTTGCAGAAGCGCTCGGTTAGTAAGTAAAGGTACGGCCTAAATATATAATTATTAGATAGATAGATAAGTCTTATACGCTAGTCTACCTCTTTATATAGAGTAAGTAGCACGCCCTATATGTTTCGTAGGTAGAAAAGCTCTTATATAAAGTACTCTAGTATAAAAACCTCCTTATATCTATATATCTTATAGCAAGCTCTATATAGCTTGCCGCTTCCGTAGTATCTAAGCTCCGTAGGACGATAAACGTTGTTTTAATAGTCTAATATTCCCTTATTATATATTCCTTTATAGTATCTATATCTTTAGTACTTAGAGAGCCTATCCTCTTGCCTACTAGCTTAGGGGCTCTAGCTTATATATATAGCCTTTGCCTCTATACTAGTACTTATATTAATCTATATCTAACTCTTTCTTACTAGTTCCTAAGGTAGGTGTCTCCCTATATAAATCCTACTTAGATTTTACCTTACTTAGTATTTAGTTATATAACCTATATCTAGAGAAATTCTAGTTTCTTAGAGTATCTAGAATAGTAGTATCTTTATAGGCAGCCCTAAGTATAGTATAGAGATAGCTTATATTAGATGCTCTGCCTTTAGACTTAAAGTTTTAGAGGGCTTTAGAGTAGGAGGACTAATCCTGCCTTAGAGTCTTCTATTTAGATAAAGGCTCCTAGTAGCTATTTATCCTAGTATCTCTAGAGGTATTACTATTCCTTTGCTTCTATTCCTCCTATCCTTACTCTTTTATATTAAAGCTTCCCTTTAGGTATACTTAGCTCCTTCTCTTTAGCTTATAATAAGGCTAGGTTACTACTCTAGCCTCTAGGCCTATAAGGGTATTTACTACCTAAAAAGGCTATTCTTTAGTCGAGCATTAGCGTCTTATATTAGTAATAGCCGCGTTAGCTCTATTATTATGTTCTTAGGAGCTCTTTAGATCTCCTTAGGTTAAAATTCTAGACTTTTTATCGCTTTCTCCCTACCTCTTTATAGGTGTCTAGCCGCCCTGCACTTTACTAGCATAGCCGGAGCTGCCTATTTCTACCTGCGACCGCGTAGAGGTGTGCAATAGGACTTCGCAGGCATATATAATTATTAGTAAACTTCTTAATTCGATATTATTTATTAAAATTAGTTAAACTAGCTAATTAAAACCTAGGTTTTTTATATTCTTTTTGCCTATAAAGAACTATAGTTTTGCTTACTTATAATTAATCCGGCTTAATCGATTAATTGAAATAACCTCTAGTCGCAATTACTTGCCTTAGCAACTTAATTAAGGCCTTTAATTAATTGCAATCGGTTGACTGCGATCATTGCTTGTAATGGCGGCAAACAACTATCGAATTGTGATTTCTATAGGGATGATTGCGTCCGAATGGATCGCGAGAGCATTCGACGCTGCATTGGGAGAAGGTACTTGTCTACTCTGCTACTGCCGAGGACGAACAGTTGATGTCAAAGCTTACTTGACGCGATCTGCATATTCCCGAAGACATCTTTGAAGCCAATGTCGATGAAAGATACGACATTCTCTTACGAGAAGCAGCAGTCCAAGTCCGGCGTGCGTAAGTTGAACAATCTGGGACAAGTGTACTGGGTTCCCGTGGGTAATATGGAAGACGCCTCGAAGACTCTCTAGTCTTGACCCTTGTCGATCCCGGACGATATAAAGGGCGACACATGTAGTATCCGTCCGCGGATTGACACTCTGGCAGATGGAGCTACTGTCGCAGTAAGCGGAGGTGAAGTTCTAATGGAATGCCACTAACGCGTTTAAACTGACCAATATACCGTTGGTGTCACACCCTCCGATTTGCATTAGGAGCGCGAGCTGTGTTGGTAGGGGGCAGCTGGTCGAGGTTTCCGCTGCCCGCAGAAATTTAAGGTCAAAATCGTGCTCCTACCTTCTAGGACGGGAAGAGCATCCTCGCACTGTCGCTTAAGAAGGGATATCAATCTGACACGCTAAGGTGTTGAGATTCCCCTGGACTGGTGGTAATACCACACTCTGTCTTGCTTGCCCCTCGGTCAAATCTTTCGAGACTTAGACAGGCACACGATATCGTTCGCCAGAGGGACCTTTGCTACTAATAGTATCAACAGCATCAGGTGATTCAAGGGGCATGATCAGGAATCTTCCCCCCAAGTCTTCCAGAATGCTTGCTGACCTGCTGAAAGCATAGTGATCGTAGTGAACTTGCCGTACGCCCGAAGGAACGGTTAGATGTTGACGAGTGCGCCCACCAAAGCACCGCGATCGATCAATGGTCAAGTGCCCAATGTTCCGTTGCGATCAATACAAAGCACTTTGAAGAAGGCAGTTCTGGCCGATAAGAAGCTTTCGATTGACTTAAACCGTCCCGAACGCTGTAAGAAACTCGTCCGGCAATGCGTTCGCTCTCCGGGTCCCAGGTATCTGAATCACGTAATTTGTAGCGGTACAGCTCGTTACATATGTACATACTGGGACTGTGTAGTAGGGGACGCAGCTTTATTTAGGCCTTTTGCACCTTGTCTAGCACCAACCTTGACCTGTATTCTCCACCCAACCTCAAGCCCCGGAAGTCGTGAACACATGATAAAATCTTTACTCGTCTCGCGGACTCCGATCCATAGATTGTGCAGAAAATTGACCAGCATTAGCGATCGAGGAAGAACTGCTTTACAGTTATAGTTTCACATTCCCTGAACACGGTGGCACAAGCTCAAGACAAGATCTAATCCGGGCAATTGTCAGTCGATTTGTTGGCTCAATATCGACCGAATCGACGAGCTCTATGGCACGTCGGGATCCGCCTGCCGACCAGAGTTGGGCGATGAAGGCAGAAGTGCTCTGGAGCGGCTGCTGAGAAGAGAGCGAATTTCCAGAGATCGATATATATCTGCATGGTCAGGCGGCAGTAAGACCTGACCTTTCGGTCGTTTGAAAAGTCGGCCTGGAACCGCTTGCGTCTGTAAACTGTTGCCGTCGGTAATAAGATCGCTGGACAGGAAAGGAAGGACATAAACATTCCTCCAGTCGTCTTTAAAATACGGCAAACCCCATCCCACCAGTCAGAGGTGTCTACAGTTGATCCTGCACCAACTCTGCTCGATGGTACCGCATGCGAACTCAAGTTCTGGGAGCACATGGCATTTCTCAATTTAATCATCAATCATGCCAATACTCTGTGGTTGCCAAAACAAGCAATTCGGCATTTCCTAAGATGGCAAATAACCCGGCTGCAGGCCAACCTTCAACAGCAACAGCTGCCATCCATGTCCACGGCAAGCTCCAGTCCGGAAAATTGAAAATCGCGGGGATACTATGATCACTATGCTACTGCTACTGCTACTTCCACTGTTACTGCTACGTACTGTATGCCACACTCTCATAATCCACACCCCACAGCTCCCCAACCGAAAAAAAACCCCCAAATCTCAAACTCGATCAATCAATACCACGCTAAGAATAACCCTCAAACTAGCATTCAACCACGAAATCACCCTTCTCCCACCCCAATCCAATTATCATAAAAAATGTACCCCCTACCCCCGTACACCTACTCCGGCCCCATCGACCACAGCCTCCCCATTCCCTGGAATCTCCTCAACAACAAATCCGTCCTCCTAACCGGCGGCTCCAACGGAATCGGCGCAGCCACTGTCCGAAAATTCACCGAAGCTGGGGCGTTTGTAACGTTCGGCGACGTGGATGAAGTTCAAGGGAAAGAACTCGAAAGCGAAGTGAATAAAAGTTATGCAGAAGGAGAAGAAAAATGCAAATTCGTGAAGTGTGATATCAAGAGTTGGGGAGACCAGGTGAAACTCTTTGAAGAAGCGACGAGCAATGAGAAAGGATTGGATGTAGTTATTGCCAATGCGGGGATCAGTAGAACGAGTGAAGACAGTTTGTGGGAGTTGGATGGTGAGATGATTTTCTTATTTCTCTATTGATCTATCGTTTATTGTTCTTGTTGCTTGAGTCGCTAATGATGTGACGGACAGATCTTTCCAAGCCGCCAGTGAAACCCGACCTCAATATTGTCGAAACCAACGTCAATGGTACATTGTACACCTTCAAGCTCGCAACATACCATTTCCGCAAACAACGGATTCCAGGAGGGTGCTTCATTATGACGGGTAGTTTGATTACTTATATCGATTCGCCGGTGAGCTTGATACTTCCCAGATCTCATTCTCCCTTCTCATCGTTTCCGGCTAACGATGATTTAAGGCGAATTGGGAATACACAGCGTCGAAATACGCCCTTCGAGGTCTTCTGCACACAGTTCGGCGTAACAGCTGGGAGCAAAATATCCGTATCGCATATGTTGCGCCCTGCTATATCCGAAGTGCGATTCGAACAGCAGATTGGGAGACCTCGTTGCTTGAACAGAACGTTCCGTTCGGCGAGACCGAAGATGTCGCCGCGTGCTTTGCTCGGGTTGCAACTGATCCAGAGACAAACGGTACTCTACTCCTCCCGCTTTCGCGGAAGTTTCTGCTGACATGCCAAAGGCCACGCCCTCATGATCGTTCCCCGCTCCGTCGCTCCACTGGGTTTCAAGGACACTGGTTTAGAAGACTTCGAAGAAGAAGGTTTCATGAAAGCCACGCAGATTGCGCAACTAAACGTTATCAAGGATCGTTGGCTCGAAGGTGCTGGGGTTCAAGTATACAAGAAGTAGTAGGCGGAACGACCAGCTCACTCCACGCATTGAGTTCTATATTTGTCCCCAGTGTGCATCTTCAAAGCCGATGAAGAACACGTCGAACATGTCACCTGCCAGATCGTCGGAAAACAAGCTGGCTTCGAGGGATTCGGGCGCAGTTTGTTGGCCATTTTCGAGCATGATTCGCAGGACTTCTGATGTTCGTGTAGTAGCGAACGGAAAATATTGTTTCCAAGACAATGTGTCGTTGTTTGTGGCTGTGCTGAGTTCAGGTACGGAGCCGCTGGCCTGTGGCTGTACAGTTGCAGCATTCGCAGCTTGTGTACTTATGCTCGGATTCACAGAGTCTTGAAACTCCGCTGAGGTTGTTATTCGATGCATCCCTTGATAGATCACATCGGACGATCCCCAAATATCTTTGAGTTGACCACACATCGTGCGAATCGTCTCAATGTCTGTATCTGCAGCTGCGGCGAGATGCGGTTGCTTCCTGGCCGACAGAAGTGCCAAGAAAGCAGTAGCGCAATACCAACTTGTGATGGCCATCAGGAATCGTGTGTTTCCTCTTGCCAGAATATCACGAAAGATCCTCGCAATACAGGAAGCCGCAGCCACAGCGGCCGGTCCTGCTCGAGGGGTGTCTTGTGACGACTCAGCTGTGTGAAGGTCCAGGACGATCACTGCTGTCAAATATGGAAGATACAACTGATAAATGTCCCTGTCGTACTTGGCCTCGTAGACTTCATGAACACCCAGTGCCAAGCTGCTCGGAAGGCTCGTGACCCAATTCAGTAATTCTTGCTCCAGCGAATGATCGATCAAATTGTCAGGATGGCATCGCGAGTCTTGCATTTCACTTTTCCGGCGGGCCAGATGATGGGCGATGCGGCCGATAATCGCGCACAGTCGCACCCAATGAATGAAGACAAGCGCTTTTGTGGACGTCTGCATGTCGACGGGAAAATCTTCCAGAGATGGCGCCGATATCGTGCAGTCTTCGAGATTGATGATGGGAGGTTTGCTTTGGCATAGAGCTGTGAGACGTTCTCGCGCGAAGGCTGTCCACCACACCCGCTTTTGCAGTCTGGTCAGGGAACTATCATTTTCGCCGACTGTTTTCAGCCGATGCAGATTCATCTGCTGAGCATGTCTGATGACAACGGATGTCCACCACCAAGACGAGTGTCGATGGACGAGGCCGGGCGATCGTGGAGCCCACCAGTAGAACAGCAAAACGGCACGGAGACATGTCAGGATATTCGGTTCTTCATCCTCATAGAACATCCTTCGAGCTCGATCATAATACCGTGCTGGACCATCACATGGCACGAGAGGCGGCTGCACGTTGCTGCCGAGCGTGGCCAAGGCATTGCACAGGAGTGGCGACGCCTGCAATTCATCAAGCGCGCTGCCACTGTCTAAAACGGGGCAGAAGGCGTAACAGCTGTCGTAGTAGGGCTCGAGAAAGACGCGGAGAAGATGAGGCGCTACCTGGGTATTGGGTGATAGTGTTATTCCGCTCCGGGTGGGTGTTCCAACAGACTGGTCATGCTGGTCTGTACGGATGAATGGCCGTAGGAAGCCGGTATCTAAGTCGCCATCATGGCTGACAGCGACAGCGTCGGAGGTATTGGTACGCCGTATGGTCGGACGATCGAGGGTATCCGATGGGCTCAACGGCTGCAAAGATGTCTGTTGATGCTCATCGGGAGGCCGAGGGTGCACCCGTTTGGCATCTTCGCGGGCAGACACCGATTCTGGCGTCAATTGATCCTCGGCAGCTCGTTGCCGCCGAATTGCTCGTCGACCTAGATGTGGTTGACACGATTTGGCGGTGCTGTAGCAGTAGGAGCACTTCTCCTCGCCGGCCTTCCGTCGCTCGGCCAAGTCACATTTGGTCTTCTTGCTGTGGCACACGGAGCACACGGCTTCGGCTCGGCGTTTGTGGGGTTGGTCGATGGTATACGTTGCCCATCGACGTTCGCCGCTTCCCATCGTGTTTTTGCCGAAGTCAGTCGTGCTACCTCTACGTGGCAGTCGGCGGCGGAGTGAGATCTCCACTGCAGTCCGCTTCTCAACCCAGTCTCGGCTAGGGGCGGGTGCACTCTGCCCGTCTAGGGCTAATGCTTACAGGGCACCGTATATAATGTATAGTGTGAATATGCGTGTGTGTACGTAAACTCTGCCGCAGATCTATATGTCCTACAAAAATTATATAAGTAACGCAACGATAGGTTTGTAAGGCGGGGAAGTTCTAGAAAGAATCCTACTCTAGGCTTAGTTCTAGAGGTCTGCCGCGATCCGAATATACTCGCGCTCTCGGTGCTCTGACTGCCGATATTAATAGTGCTATGAATTCGCAAAAACACAGCATAACTAAAGCTTTAGGGCTTGCAGAGCATCCGCAGTATACTTATATATACACCCGTCTGGCTCGATTCTAAAATATACCGTATTCTTACAGCTTAGCACGGGGAGCTTTTCACCGCCCTCGACCCGACGTGCGTGAACAACAACAATAATACTGTGCATTAGCGACCCGCAGTCACGACCTCTTAGCTTGACCATGCAGTGGTGGTTTGGCAGCTCCAGTCCATCGATTCGCACGGATGCTCTCCGAATTACTGCCCGGTCTGTCGCGATGCGTACCGTTGCTCGCGCCGCTCCTGCATCTGAAGATACCACCTGAAAGCCTGTGACATATTAGAGCTTCAGCCGGAAAGCAGGTCAGCGCACGGTAACTCCAGATCAAGAATTGCAAAGCGAGGGGTTAAAGACATGCAGAGCATAGAAGGAGCAGGCAAGCAGAGCCGAGCGGCCATGCTTCTACGAACTATTGCGATACGGAGATGTCTTAGAATACGAGAAGTGTCCCAAGGTACGAGAACCCTAAGACATATAGAATTCTCGGGATATTAAAAGGGAGATTCTAACCGCTAAGGCCCCGATTATATATTAGTATTCCCTACGAAGTCCTATTATATACCTCTACGCGGTCGTAAGTAGAAATAGGTAGCTTCGGCTATACTAGTAAGGTATAAGGCAACCTCCGTACGTAGCTTTTTAAGCGTATAGTAGGTTTTAAGGTCTAGAAATTTATAGAGCGTAAACCGAGCGAACTTTAGTAAATATCTTAAACTAGAGCTAGCGTAGCTAGAACTAATATAAGATCTAATACTTTAAGACTAGACTAGAATTCCTAGATAATAAATTCTATTCTATTCTTAGAGGCTAGAGTAGTAACCTAGTACTAAAATAAGTAGAGGTTAGAATAGGTCCTTAACTTTAGATCGGTTTTAAGTCTAAATTAGTTCCTAATAAAACTAATCTAAGACTTAAATCGATAGAGTCCTCGAACTAATATAAAATTAATAGGTCGAGTCTAAATACTACTAGTTCTTATATAAGTCTTTATAAGGACTTAAGTTTAAAAAGATAAGTCTAATACTAAAGAATAAAACTAGGTCGCCGCGAGGATAATAGAATTACTCTAATACTAAATATACGTATATATAGAACTAAGCGTTATAGTATGTTAGAAGCGCTAGTAAAACTAGCGACTATAGTTACGAAGGAAAATAAAGATACTAACTATACTTACCGACTACGATATATTAGAATTTAATACGATTTAGTATAGCGACTACGAAGTCTATTCTACTCTATAGGTATAACGTAAAAGTAAATACTTCCTTTACTAAGTACTACGCTAAAGATATATTAGTACTATATCCTCCTTATTATTACTAATTAAGTTAAAGTTACTCTATTTAGTATTTACTAACGCCTTCTAATCCGCCTCGAGCTACTCCTACTACTAATTAACTATATTATTTAAAGGCTCGAACGTAGTTAATATTAGTAGCGCCTTCTTTATAAGTAAATCCCAAGCCTATTACTACGCGTTACGCTCTTAAGAACGATAGTATATAATATTACTAAACGTTAAGGGATTATAGGACCGATTATATTAGCTCTAATAACGCGCTATACTAAAGTCGCGCTTATAACTAGTTCTAGCTACTAGAATAGAGAGGATATCTCGAGCTATTAGTAGAGATTAGAATAGGTCTCCGACTTTAAGTTAGTTTTAGGTCTAGGTTAGTTTCTAAGGCAACCGACCTAAGACCTAAATCGATAGAGTCCTCGAACTAATATAAAATTAATAGGTCGAGTCTAAATACTACTAGTTCCTATATAGGTCTTTATAAGGACCTAAGTTTAAAAAATAGGTCTAATACTAGAGAATAAAACTAGGTCGCCGCGAGGATAATAGAATTACTCTAATACTAAATATATATATATATATAGAACTAAGCGTTATAGTATATTAGAAGCGCTAGTTAAACTAGCGACTATAGTTACGAAGAAAAATAAGGATACTAACTATACTTACTAACTACGATATATTAGAATTTAATACGATTTAGAGTAGCGACTACGAAGTCTATTCTACTCTATAGGTATAACGTAAAAGTAAATACTTCCTTTACTAAGTACTATACCGAAGATATATTAGTACTATATTCTTCTTATTATCGCTAATCGAATCGAAGTTACTCTATTTAGTACTTACTAACGCCTTCTAATCTGCCTCGAGCTACTTCTACTACTAATTAACTATATTTTTCGAAGGCTCGAACGTAGTTAATATTAGTAGCGCCTTCTCTATAAGCGAATCCTAAGCTTATTACTATACGTTACGCTCTTAGGAACGATAGTATATAATACTACTAAACGTCGAGGGATCGTAGAACCGATTATATCGGCTCTAATAACGCGCTATACTAAAGTCGCGCTTATAACTAGTTCTTACTACTAGAATAAAGAGGATATCCTAAGCTATTAGCGCGTAACCTAGATATTCTAATACGATTATTATCTATAACCGGAGCGAATGCTCTATAGAATAGGTAGCCGAGTCCTTAAATCTAGCGTAGTAATAGCGAGATACCTCGTCCGAATTAGCTAACGGCTATATAGTCTACCGCGGCTATCTAGATACTCTTTAAGTAAAGTCGGAGTTATTACTATTTAATCTACTATAGAGATATATTACGAATAATATCGCGGAGCGGTATAACGCCTTTTTCGGCCTAGACTAGAACGTAGCTATAAGAGGCTTATATCGCGCGTATTCGACCTAAAATTTTAACTAGTAGTAATTCTTAATAAGGAATTAAGCCTCTCGCTAGAGAAGGCCTCGCGGTCCTAGAACGCTCGTTTTATTATTAGATTAAGAAGAATTATAATACTATATATATTACCGAATCGCTCCTAAGTAGTAGTATAGTACTTCTTAAGCTTTATTTATATAGCCTATAAAGCGGAATAAATTTCCTTTTACTAGAGTTATATTTTATATTTAAGTTTCTTATCCGTAATATCTAGAATATTAAATAAGGTATTATAGTAGCTAAGAACGAGGTAGATTATTAGCCTCTTTATTATACCGATCCGTATCGTAGCCTTAGCGAAAGGAGTAGTAAGGTTAATAATATATTTAACTCTCTTCTATTTTATAGTAGTTAGCTTAAGTTCGGGCTAACTCTCGTTCTTAATATACTCGTCGATAATATCTTATAGTTAAGAACTACGTATTAGTATAATCGTAGTTAAGCTCTAATAGGTCTTTATATCTTATATTAGACGTAAACCCCTATTAAGCGTCTTCTTCTACTATTTATACTATTTCGAGTATAGATATAGATCTATAATCCTCTTCTACTATAGTACTATAAGAGTCTCGAAGCGTTAAGAACTAGAGTTTACCTTAACTATAAGTTTATAGAACTTTATAGGGAGCGGTTATTAGTATAGCTTCTATCGACTACGTATACTTTATAAAAAGAATTAATAGTACCTTTATAAGAACTATAGCTAGACTTCCTACTTTAAGCTAATATAAGGCGTTCGTATCTATCTTCTCGTCCTATCGTTTCTATTTCTCGTTTCTTAGCTCGATCTTAAAAGTAGCGAAGAACTTCCTTAAGAAGAGCTAAATTATATATATAAAGTATAGAAACTATTCTAGATAGAAGAACTTATAGCCTTTAGTATCTAATATCTCTCTTATATCTCCTTCTATTTCTTAAAAAGAAAGTTATTTAATCGAGACTAATAGCTTCGCTATACGCGTACGCTCGTAGAAGTAAATATTAATAGCCTCGACGCTAGGACTCGTTAGTTAAGAGGTATATATATAGAAAGAATACGTATATAGCTATATATAGTATATTATTATTAGAAGTATTATCTACTATTAGCGCTATAAGCCTATTAGAGATTTTAAAATAAGTAAGTACGTCGAATAGTAAGTCTACTAGAACTTCGCTCGTATAACGGCCTAAATTATATAAAAAGGCTAGTATAGCCTTATACTAGGCCTACTCGCTATCGATCTAGTAGCCTCGTATCGTAAGAAATAATACTTAGAGTACTCTAGTATACTAACTATCGAGAGTAATAGCTACCTAGAAGGTTCTAAATAGCTAACGTTTTAGATTGTTCTCGAAGTAATCGACCGCGTCCTAGATATATAACTTAATCGTAGCGGCGCTCTTAAAGTCGATAGATCTAGTCTCCTCTAATAAATATTCGTAGGTACGCCGAACTATAAGACTTTCGAAGAAGTTTAAGAGTAAGCCTAGCTAGGAAACTATAAGCCTATATAACTCTAGAAACTTTAACCGGTCTAGGTGCTCTATTCTAGTATAACTTTTCTTAAGCCGTTCCTATTAATAAGAACCGTTAGTATATCTACGTTATATATCCTCGTAAAGTATAGTTAGTAGGCGTAGTTAGTAAGTATAGTCGGTACCTTATTTCCGTAAAACTAAATATAAAACTTATAGATTAATCTTTAGTAGCCTTAATAACTTCTCTAGTAACTCTATACTCTAGAGAGTTATCTTCGTAGTTAGCTAAATCTAGGTGCTTTTATAGAGCTTTTATTCCGTTACTTAGTCCTAGGTATTTAATAACTCTATTATATTCCCTATAAATAACTCTTAGAGTATACGTTTCTTAGTTTATATCTTTAACGAAGAATCTCTAGGCCTATAACGTTCGCGTATTCGAGTTCTATTTTATAGAGTTCGAAGATATTCTACTATACTTATCGTAATACCTTACCTTTTCGAGCTACTAACGGCGGTAGTAAAAGCTCTCGAACGAGTAAGTATACTCCCGCTACTATATCTATACGCTATTAGTTTCGACCTAGTCCTTAGAATCCTCTAGTAGCTTAGTAAAGTTAGCTAGAAGTAGTATCTTATCTTATATACTAGCTCGACTACTCGAGGTATTCGTAATTATAAAGTAGCCCTTCCTTCGCTATTATACTACCCTCTTAATCGGACTAGAGTCGACGAGAGATAGCTATAATTCGGGATTAGTCTATCGTTTGCGAAGCTATATACTTATACGTCTCGAGGAAGAAGAAAGTATAGTACTACTACGTCGTATTAGAGTTATAGGATATACTAGTAATACTATAATATAAAGTATATAGTACTAAGATAGAATCGTAGAACTAGAGAGTAAAAGCTAGCGGAGTAATAAAGGTAAATAATATTTATAAGGGCGATTAAGTTTTATTAGTATAAGTACTAGCGAGGTGTCTCTATTATAGGCTAACGGCCTATCCTAGTAGCGTTATAAAGATAGGTACCTCTAGTACTCTTATTAAGCTCGTAATAGTCGCGACTAATAAACGTACTAAGTACTCTTTAATTATAGTAACGCTATAGTCGCCTTCGAGGGCAAGTATCTTATTAGCGTAAGAGGCTAGTAGCGTTAATAAAGCTTAAGTCGAAAAAGTAGAGTTAGACTTAGCCTAAGTAGATAAACCTATCGTAGAGAGGATTTAGAAACTACTTAAAGACTATATAAAGCGATATAATACTATATAGTAGAAGGCTAGAAATAATACTAAGAGTAAGAAAGAGAAAAAGAATATAGCGAGATAGAAGTTTAAGGTATAGCTAGAGCTCCTAGATCTAGTACTAGCTTTAAAGAAAAAGTAGTAGTATATCTCTAAAGGCGTAACTGCTACATAAGAGAATAAGGCTAGTATTAAATATACTTAGCTATCGAAAGTAAGACTTAAGCTATCTATAAGAATTATAAAGGAGAATTATATATTCGATAAGCTACTATAGACCGAGAAGTAGAGATAAGAGATATAAGTTAAAGAGGGCTAGCTAGTACTACGACGCGAACCGTAGACCGATATACTATCGGCGGCTATAACTAATCTTAACTTACGAGATATAGTAGTACTAATTAGCTATCCGTATTCTACCTAGCCTAAGAGGAGTTATAAAGCTTCTATATAAACTCTATCTCTAGCGACTAGAATTTACGTATAAAGGTCTCGGAGATAGTAAGCTTATCCGTAGACGTACCTAGAAGCTACTCGATAATATTCTAAAAGCTAAGTCCTCCTTCCTACTTAGAATCGAGCTATATTTCCTATAGAAGCTCTCCGTATACCGACTTCTTTATATCGAACTTATAAGCGTATAACTAGAACGCTAGCCTATTTCGCTTAGCCTATACTTTAGACGTAACTAGCTTCTAGAACCTATTACTATTCTAATTATATCTTAATAGGATAAGCTAATCTAGGACTTCTAGAGTCTAAGTAAAGCGATTAGCTATATTAAACTTAAAGGACTTCTAGGAGAGATAGTTACGATATACTATACGATAATAGGGTAGGAAAATTTCCGTTATAGTTAGAAGACGGCCTTCTACTATTAGCTCCTACTACTAGTTAGTATATAGTTAGTAGGCGTAGTCGGTATTAATTTACCTTCGCTTTTACTATAGATACTAATATGCGGACTAATTTTATAAGCCCTTTATAAGGCTCTATAAAGCGTAAGGTATACTTCTAGTCTAATCGGAGATACTCGAATACATCTTAAAGAAGCTATTAGTTCTAGTAGCGATATACTCTTAATAAGAGCTACTTACGTCCGCTCTAGATACTTAGAATATATATCTCCTCTTATTCCTAGATTATAGCCTCTTAATAAGGTCTATTTCTTACTACGAGGAACTCGGCCTCTCCTTTATTAGTTATACGATAAACTCGGCTTAACTCCTATATTACGCGCGTAGTATCGTAAGCGTATATATCTTCTTCTTAAACTATCGAATAGCCTTATTCTAAAAGGCGTAGACGGCGTAGCTCCTCTATATAGCCTACTCGCTCTTAGTAGTAACTCGAAAGTAAAGGTTAGTTATTTTATAGCTAGTACCGGCCGACCTTATTAGTAATACGTAAGGTGCCTCCGGACCCGACTTAAACTAATTAGTATTATACTAGTAGTTATAGTTATAGTACGGGTCGTCCGCGCCTTTCTTCTTCTCGATATTAAAATAGAAGCTTTCCTTATCTTAGTTTACTATCTATATAGTAGGCCTATCCCGCGCGCGCTTACGTTTCTTATCGTCCCTATTATACGTTAGTACTACCGACTATATTAGCTAACTATATAGATTATTACTTACGCTATCCGGTCGTACTAAGTATAGTACTCCTCTTTTTAAGCCTTAATCTTCTTCTACTACTACTTCTTTAATAGAGAGCTCTATATATTATTAAAGCCGATTAAAAGCTTCTTCTACGAAGTAAAGAACTTATTTCTAGCTTTACGCTACTTATCTACTATAGCTCTCTTAGGCGATATATCTACGCGCTAGCTACGCTCGCGAAAGGTATTAGAATTAAAAGAGTAGGTATCTATATCTTTCCTTATAGCGCCTAGTCGCGTCTAAAGTATAGAAGTACTTATACTATCTAAATTCTTATTTATAAGGCGAGGACGCTTCTATAGACTATTAGAGGTATTATAGGCGAATAACGCGTACGTAGATAGTTCGTAGTAGTATTTAATAAGTTCGATAAGAAGGGAGACGTTTATATTAGAGCGTCCGAGAGATATTAGTCGGTGCGCTAAGCCTTCGTACTAGAGAAGCTAGTACTTAGTAACTAGGGCTTTGCTCTTTATATTACCTCTCTTCTCCTCTTCGAACTACGCGTAACGCGTAGTTATTCGTACGAGGTACTTCTATAGTAACTCGAGTAACGTTCTTATTATTATAGCTACGTAAAATGCTATTATAAAGTCGCGGGAGTCTATAGAAAAAGACTCGGAATCCTTCGCTACTAGCGAGCGATTCGTTAATAATACCGTATCGATACTATATAGTTTCTTCTACTAGAATAGCGCGGAACGCGTTACTTCCGCCGTTACTAGCTTAATTATATTATTAGGGAGCGCGACTACTATTATCGTAGTTAGTACCTACTACTATTATTAGGTATATATTATCGTACCTTCTTATTATTATCTATAGAGATATAGGCGCTTCTCTCGCTCTCTTCTCTTTCTTCCTTTCTCTTCTATAGATATATATACGTATATATATATAGTAGGTTTTTATAGCTTCTCTTCTAGGGTCCTTCTTATACTAACTAGCTTCTAGTACCTATATATATATACGCACGTACGCACGTATAGTAAGCTCTCTACTATTCTTCCTACGAGTTCCTTCTTAATTCTAACTAGCTTATAGTCTACTCTCCTATATATATATATATATATATATATATAAGGTTAGGCGTCCCGGCCGTTTCCTTTATACTCTATACGAGATTAACTAGAGATAGATAAATACTTATATTAGTTCTAGTATCTACTACCGCGACTACGCTAATTCTAGTAACGACTACGTACTATAGGCTATAAGCTCCTCCTAACTCTTTTCGCGTAGCTTCTACTAATCTTCTATAGTCTGCTGTTATACGAGCTTACTAGGCCTACGCCGATAGGCGCTACTCCTATATTCCTCTATATATACCTCGTTCTTTACTTAAAAGATACTACTAATCGCTTCCTTTAGTCTACTTATAGCTTATATAGCCTACGCTACCTAGACGCGCGCTACTAACGCCTAAGAGTAGGTAAAGTTTAGCGCTTTATTAGTTTTCTTCTAGCTAATACGCGTTTTTAGGTAGCGCGCCTATAATAACCTAAGGTAGGTCCTTAAGGCCTATAAGGCCTTAAAGCCTCTATAGGCGGCCGGCCTACTCTCTAAGTAATTTCTTCTATTCTCTTCTCTTATTTATATAAGCTAATCTCTTTTTAGCGAGGTCGCTCGTAAGGTAACTACCTTAGTATCTAGAGTCGTAGCCTAGTAGGGCTAGGCGTAAGTATTATTCCTTTCTATACGTTATTCTTTACTAACCTACTACTATAGCCTAGAGAGCGTGCTACCTGCTTTAGTTCTTAGTGCTCGGCGCTATTCTTAAGTAAGGTAGTAGTTTTTTAGTAGAGCGCGTACGGTTTCTTAGAGTTTCTAAGGTTTTCTCCCTTTTTTTTCTTTTTATAGATATATAAACTACCGCTCGTCGGCTATCTCCCTAACTTCTTCTTCTTCTTTTTTTATTTATTAGCTATTCTCTCGCGACTTTCCTCTACGTTTCGCTTTCCTACGCGAATATTCCTATAATAGTCTATTATTAGTATTAGCGTCTCTAAACTTTTCCTTAAACGTATTTAATATAGTAGTATCTACTAATTCTTCTAAGAGCTCCTAGGTAGAGTCGTAGTATCTAGCTTATTTTACTAGAACTTCTCGTTCTTTACCTTTATTTTTCGCGCGATCTCGTATATATAGAACCTCCTCTACTTACTACTCGTCGTACGACTTATTTAGTATAGGTACTAGTTATTTATCGTTAGTAACCTATTTAAGAAGAGGATCTTTACTCGCTAGACGAAGTAAATTCGTATAGAAAACTAGGTAAATATTACTAGGAATCCTAGATAATCTAATAGATACTAGCGATAAGACTTCGTTAACTATAAACTTTACGTATCGCGAATCTAGGCTCTTTTTAGAACGATTAGTCGAATAATTCCGTAGATCTAGCTATACTTTATCGCCGACCTAATAGCTTAGTACTAGAGTCTATTATTAGTTCGCGCTTCTCTTCTATTCTTAGGTAGAGGCCGCTATACTACTCTAGTAAAGTTTACTAATTTTCTTTAGCTTCTTTACGAAGTTCCTCGCTCTTTAACTAGTAGCTAATAGCCTTCCTATCGTAGCTTCTATCGCTAATACTATAGAAGATAGAACGTCGTAACTATAAGTTATAAAGAAAAAACTTATCTCGAGGCCTAAGTAATTCCTACTATTTAGCGCTAGTTCTACGCTAGAAAGCTACTTAGACTAGTCGGCCTAGTCGTAATAAATATAGTTGCGTAGATAAGCCTATATATCTTAATTTAGTCTCTCTAGCTCTTCGTCCGTTTATAGATAGTAAGTAGAGCTAAGGCGCTACTCTACGCCTAAAAGCTAGTAGAGTTTCCTCTAGAACATACTCGTCTAGTTTATCCCTCGGTCGCTTATAATAGCTCTTAGTAACCTATAATATTTTACTTAGAAGTCTAGGAATTTCTCTATATACTCCTCCGCTTTTATACTAGGTATCGCGACTAAAGTTACCTATTTACTAAGGCGATTCTTAATTACCTAGAGATTATAGTTTCCCTTCGAATCTAGTAGGTCGGTTATAAAGTCTATAGAGATTTCCTAGAAGAAACGATTAGGAACTAGTAGTAGACGAAGGAGTCCGTACTTATATTCTCTTTATATTTTATTCCTCTTATAGTAATCGTAGTTACGTAAGAACTAGCGTACGTATCTCGACTAGAGTAGCTTATAGAAGTTACGTACTAATATAATTATAGTAGAGTTCCTTCTTAGGTAACTATAGACTAGTAAGTTATAGATAGACTAAATTAGCTTAGTACGTAATAAGTCCTTATCTTTTTCGGCGTTATTCGTAGCTTAGTATTCGGATTCTAACGAAATTAACGCTCCTAGTACCTATAGTTTTCCTTTATACTATAATCTTCCTACTAAATCGATATTATAGTTACCTACCTATACTTTCGCTTTAACCTCGCTAGGTATCGTATAAGCTCCCTTATATATCGCTTAGAGGATAGTATTATAAACGGTATCGTAAACAAAAACATATACCTCTAGTAGGCGAAGAATTAGCTACTAGGAGGCCTTAAGGCCTTATAGTATACGACTATCTATCTAGAGTAATAGAAGAACTTTAGAGAAGTTATAGCGCCCGAGGGAGAAGAGGCTAGCACTCTTAGAACCTAAGGATAGCGACAATCCCTTAGAAACTACTAAACTAGCTCTTAAGGCTAGAAGATACTACTAAAGACTAATATAGTAAGTACCTAGCTCTAAAAGAACCTAATAACCCTTATAGAAACTATTTAAAAAGCCCTTAACTCTCCCTACGACTACTTTAACTTCTCTCTCCTTTCTTTTCTTTAAAGGGCTTAATAGGCCCTTCTCTATTAGGCCTAGACCTAGGCTATCTCCTCTACTCTCTAGAACATCTAAAGAACCCTCTAGAAGAAGCTAAATAGCTATAATATAAGACAATTATAAGCCTAAAAGGCAGCCTAAATCTAGACCCCGATATAAATAATACTTTAAGTAACTATAGTAATTATAATTAAGATAAGTATATAGGAAGAAAGAGATAAGATTAGAGGAATAAGTAAGAAGGAAATTAGAGTAAAGCTTAGAATCTAGTAAGTAGCTATAGTCTAAAAGCTATTTAGTAGGGACTTTAGAGTACTCCTTTATAAGGAGTAAGAAAGAGTAAAGCTAGAGGAGAACTAGGATTAGATATATATAGCCTAGCCTAAAGCCTAAGTTACTAAATATCTATATAGAGTACTTATATATAGAGTTAAAGCAAACTAGAATACTAGAGCTAAGGAATATATTAAGGTAATAAAGGAGGAGAATATCTTATAGTTCCTAAATATAAGGATTAAGTAGGCTATATAAATAAAGAGCCCTAAAGCTAAAGAAGGCTAGAGATACTCTATAATAGTTATTAGGTTCTAGAATAAGCAAATAGTAAGGGCTATAGCTTAGAAAGGATTTATTATTAAAGCAAACTTCTACTTAATAGAAATCTACTACCTATAATAAAGAGTTATATAGTATATAAAGTATAATAAGTTTAAATATATTACTATATACTATAAGGAAGCTAAGGATAAATATAGAGCCTGCTCTATAAACTATAAAACATCTAATTATACTATATAAAAGAGGAAATACTATAACTATAAAGGAGACTACTTAATATAAGCAAGGATATATAAATATAAATAAGTAGTAATAGCTAAGGCTAAAACATTCTTAAAGTTCTTTAGAGGAAAGTAAACTCTAATATAACTAACTTATAATAAAGAAGGATTTACTATAGTAACTAATAAGAAGAGGAAACTAATAAGCCTAGTAGAATAGCTCTAAGCTAAGGAGGTACTATAAGGTAGCTAAGTAAGATAGAATAAGCTACTAGGAAAGCTATTAGGATCTAACTTTACTATTATAAATAATAAAAGATAAATAAATAAGCTCCTAATATATATATAAGCTAAGAGTATATAAGAGGCCTAATAGAGAGAGGGAGCTAAGCTAGAGGAGACTATTATAACTAAATAAGATAAATAGATATAACCTATAGATCTACTAATATAATATAAACTATATACCTACTATCTAAGTACTACTAGTAGATAGCCTAAACCTAAGAACTACCTAGATTATAGTACTATAAGAACTATAGATTAATCTAGTAAATAGGAAAACTAAAACAAAAAAGGGTTACTACTAAGTCCTTCTAACGAATAGGTACCTAAGAGTTGCATTCCTAGTATTAGAAGAGCTAGATATATTAAAGTAGGACATTATAAATAGCTAGTTAGGAGACCTTCTCTCTATTATAGTAATAACCTAAGGGAAACCTATTACTATCTATAACTACTATAACCTATTAGGCCCTAAATCCTATAATATAATAGGTATACTTATATAACTAGAAATAGCTATTTAGGAGGCTTAGGAAGCAGCTATAGGTAAGACTATAGTAGTTAGAGACTTTAATCTCTATTACTTACTATAGGGAGGAAACCTAGTCTAGTTATAATATAATATAGCAGATACCCTTATCTAGATAGCTATATAAGTAGGCCTATATCTCCTACTAGAACTAGGAACTATTATATAGGAGAGATATAACTCTAGCTACTAAACACTTAACCTAATCCTAGCTAGCTAAGCTATCTAATAGAGACTATAGAGCTGCAAGGTAATAGCTAATAATATATTTAGATTAGACTATATCTTAATTCTAACTATTATAGACTAGCCTATAAACCTATACTAGAAAAACTAGAGCCTAAGACTATAATAGATAAAAGTAAAGTAAGAGAAGGTAAGGTAGAAGGTTTAAAAAGCTATAAAGAAGCTAGAGCTACTACTACTTAAGAACTACTAAGAGCTAGATAAGGTAGTATAAGCTCTTTAAAAAGCCCTTTAGAAGATAGTAAAAGAGGTAGTCCTATATATAAAGCTATTATAATATATAAAGGCAGAATAGCTAGCAGAGTATAGTAAAGCAATTAAAGCTACTAAGGTAGCAAGAAGAGCCTAGAAGGCTATAAAGTTTAAAGAGAACTATAAATACTACCTAGATACTAGCTATAGGAAGAATAAGCTAGTTAAGAAGGTAATAAATATATCTTAAAGGCAAATAGTTAGTAAGATTACTAAAGACCCGAGTAGGATATAAAAGCTAGTAAGATAAGTAAGAGAAAAAGTATAATAAGGATATATACTACTATAATTTCCTATACTAAGCAGTAGTATATACTAAGATAGTTATATAAACGAAGGTAAAGTAAGAATCCTTATAGACTACTTCCTTCTACTACTAGTTAAAGTAGACCTAAGAGATATCCTAAATATAGACCTCCTAGCTTAGTATAAAAGGTTAGTATATAGTAATATATTAAGCGCCCCTAACTATACCCGTTAGAGATATTAAGAGACTAATTCTTACCGATTCCTCTATATGCGTTTAGCGTGCTTTTGTCTTGCGCCGAGCATGCGCGGCGTAAGCCGGATACTTCGGCGTCTAACTTAGACGCCTCCTAAGCTATTAGCCCCCTAAGCTATCGCTCTTATAATTATCTCCTCTCCTTTATAGAGCTACCTTAGCTCGTAGGAAAGTCTATACTAATACGGCAGCCGGCTGCTTGCGTTCTTATTACGTTACGGTTACGTTGCTCTACCGCCCTATAGTCGTACGCGATTTTTTTAGTAGTGCTATAGCAACGTACTAGATCTTAAGGGACTTTTATATTATAGACCCTATATAGGCCGCGCGTTAATTATAGGGCGGGTGCGGGCTATAAGTTCGCGCCCTATTACGTTAATACTTATTCTAGTATACTATCTTTAGATAAGCGCCCTGCCTCTACCTCGTACTATCTATATATCTCCCTAGCCTTTTCCTAGTAACCGTTCTATAAGTATTATACCTCCTAAGAAGGTTACTACTCCTATAATCTTAGCCGATCCCTATACTATTACTAACCTCCCTACTATTAAGAACGACGACTATTATCGTTGTCTCTTATATTTAGTAATAGGTAAGTCCGGCGTTCCGCGTATATATTAGCTATAAGTTCCTTACTAATATAGTGCGTATAGCTAGCGTTCGGCCGTACGATAGGGTTATAAAACTAGATAAGAAGAAGAATTATTAGCGCTATAATAATAATAACTACTCCTACGACCGCTATACCGATCCGGATATTATTACGTAGTCGAAGCGTATACGCTTCTACCTTACTAAGCTAGCCGAGGGCAGGCCGGCTATACGCGCTACGTAGCTCCGCCGCTACTATACCGATCTATAGGCCCTAATCGCCGATAGCCTTAAGGTCCTATAGTCTAATAAGGGCAAGTCGGCTAGGGTCTTTAAGACTCTAAAGAAGGGTAGGGCTAGCGCGTTACTAGCTAGTAGCGGTCCTTCTACTACTAAGCTACTTATAGCTAGTAAGTAGATCGCCCTATTCTCTAGGCTCTTTAAGCTTAAGTACGAGGTATATCTTACGGGTTATATACTCCTTATACGCGTTACTAATATTCTTCGTAGCGTCTACGCCTACTTAGCGCCTCGAAAGAGGCGCTCGACACGGCGGTCTACGCCGCCTACGCCGACCGCCTCGCTAGCTAAGTAGAGAAGGTCTCCGACGACGAGGCCTTCGTAGTAAAGAAGAAGGAGAAAGATAACGATAAGGAGAATAAGAAGGAGGAGGGCGATAAGAAAGAGGAGGACGATAAGAAGAAGGAGGACGAGAGTATAAAGGAGTAAGCTAGCGTATCGCGCGCTCTTCTTATACTCTCTCCTTACGCTCCTCCTATACTACTCGTATAGTCTACTACCTTATCCTATACTTCTATTCTACGCCGGCGCTATAGCCTGTTTACGTAGCGCCTACGGGCGCTATAAATAATTTCTCTCTACTCTATATCCTCTATTCCTTTTAGTAATTTTCGTAACGTAATGTTTCGTCGCGGCCTTAGCGCTTAGCGCGCGCTTATCGTAAGTTATAGTAGTTACGACGGTTAATTAGCAGTATAGTAGCTACGATAGTCGACTTTATAGCTTACGTAAGCTCCTCTTACTCTACTCTTGCGCCTTAAATTCCTCGAGCGCTTTATATTCTCTAATATATTCGATTAGTTCCTACGTATTATATTCTTCTAGCTAGCCTTTCTACTAGACTAGCTACTTCCTCTTACTCTTCTTAACTCGGGTTTCTAGTACTTTCTCGACTATCTACTCGCTCTTATTATCTACGAGGGGCAAGCTAGTCTCCTAAGATTCGCTACTATACTAGAGTTCTAGAAGGGATATATAGAAGATATTATAGATATATAATCCCGTTAGAAGGGCTAGGCGGTACGCCTGCTTCCCGACTACGTCGATTACTTTAAATAGTCTAGCGAACTTATCTACTAGCTTCTTTAATAGTACCTTTAGTTTTAGGTTCTTCGTAGATAGGAGGACTATATCGCCGACCTTATATTCCTTTAGCTAATACTTCTAGTTATAATACTTAGCCTACGACTCGCTTGCTTACTACTAGCGCTTTATTAACTCCTCGTAATTCTACTTTAACCTTTCTATAGCGTCCTTTACTACTAGTACTTCTCCTTATAGAATCGCGCTCTAAGATTCGATTACGTCCTTCTTATAGGTCTCTATCGTTAGGTCCGGGTCGAACTTATAGATAATACGGAATAGCGATATCTTTAGTATCGTATTTAGGCTATTATTATACGCGAATTCTATAGAGGCTAGTATAGACGCCTAGTTGTCTTAGTTCTTCTCGTAATAGATACGTAGGTACTACTTAAGCGTCTAGTTTACGCGTTTAGTCTAGCCGTCCGTTTGCGGGTAAAATGCTATACTTAGCCTATATTTTACGTATACCTTAAAATAGAAGTCTAACTAGAACTAGCTAGTAAATATAGACCCTTTATTAGAGATAATACTACTAGGTACGCCTCGAAGTCGTATAACTTTATTAAGTAGGATGTCTATAAGCTCTACGCTTATATAGCGCTTTATCGTCCGAACGAAAGTTACTATCTTAGAATAGCGGTTAATAATTATAAGAATCGCGTTAAATATACGACTATTACGCTTACTCGGTAGAAGGTCTATAATAAAGTCTATAGATAGATCTTTCTACGGCTATTCTAGTAGAAGAAGCGTAACTATCTCGCTATAAGGATAGTAGCGCCTCGCTTTCGCCTTTTAATAGCTACTATATAATTCGACGTATTACTTAACGTCCTTATTAACTTCTAGCTACTAGTACTTTCTTTTAACGAGTTCTATAGTCTTATCCTTACTAAAATAGCCGGCTAGGAAGTCGTCGTAGTATATACGAATTACTTATATTTATAATACGAAGTCGTAGGGAAGGTATAATACCCCTTCGCGATATATATACCTATCTTAGATAGTATACTTGTCGCCTTCGCCTCTATTACTCTCTACCTACGTATATAGCTCCTTCGCTATCGGGTCTAGCTAGACTAGCGCAGCTGCGTACCCGATTACTAGGTCTAAGGTATTAGCGTATAGCTGTTCCTCTATAATAATAGCGCTAGCGACCCGTATTAGTAGCGCGAATCTATATAGGCCTAGCTCGTAGCGTTCGGGGCTAGTAGACTACGTCCTATTAGCCGCTACCGTTGCCGCCCTCTAGTTTATTATATACTAGCGGTTGCAGGCGGCCTTAATACGGTTTATAACCGGTCCGCCTACTCGGAGGTCGCTCTAAACTTAGAGTTTCCGCTATAGCGATAGTAATATATTATTTATCGCCTGCGTATCTTTTACGTAATCGCTACGCCTCGATAGTACGTCGGCTGCGTTTAGCTTGCCCGCTCTATAACTAATTATAAAGTTATATAGGGCTAAGAACGTAGCCTACCTAGCCTATCGGCCCGTTAACTACTTTATACCTATAAAGGCCTTTAGGTTAGCGTAGTCGACTAGTACCTCTACCTTATACGTAGCGCCTTCGAGGTAAGGCCTTTATACCTTAAAGGATTCTACTACTACGAGGAGTTCCTTATTATAGACCTCGTAGTTATACTTAGTATTAATTATCTTCTATAAGAAGAACGCGATTAGGTACTATTCTGCCTCGAATAGCTAGCTTAGAATACTAGTAATAGCGAAGTTAGACGTATCGGTCTCGACTCGTAGGCGTAATATAGAGTTAAAGTACCTAAGAAGCGGCGCGGTCTAGAAGTATTCTTTTAACTTTAGGAAAGCCTACTTCTCGGCTTCGCCCTAACTAATAGGCCCTAGCTTCCTACTATTCTTCGCGCTCTTCGAAAGTATAGTTAGTAGTACTACGACCCTCGAATATCTAAAGATAAAGTAGTAGTAGAAGTTCGCGAACCTAAGGAACGATTAAACCTCTATTAGAGTAGTCGGCCTTAGCTACGAGGCGATTACGGCTACCCTACTAGGGTCTATCGCTACGCCTCTAGTCGTAACTACGAACTTAAGGAAGTTAACTTGTTTTTAGAAGAACTTGCACTTAGCGCGTTATATATAGAGTCCGAATTTATAGAGCCTCTTAAGTATAGCGTATATATCTCGTACGTAGTCCTCGCGAGTCTTACTATAGATTAGGATGTTATCTAGATATACTACGTAGCTTATATCTACTAGCTCTACTAGCGCGTAGTTAATATACGCCTAGAACGTTACTAGGGCGTTCGTTAAACTAAAGAGCATTACCCGGTATTAGTAGTAACTATATCGCGTACGGAACGTAGTCTTCTAGCGGTCGCTTAGTTTAATATAGATGCGATAATACGCGTCTATAAGATCTAGCGACGTAAACTACGTAGCTCCTATAAGTCTATCTAGCGTTTCGCTAATAAGAGGTAGCGAGTACTAATTCTTAATCGTAATCTCGTTTAGCCTATAGTAGTCTATATATAACTATAGCTTACTATTCTTCTTTAGTATAAATAGGATAGGCGCACCCGCCTCGCTATTAGAACGCTCGATCTAATTATACTCGAGCCTAGTCTTTAGGTACTCCTTAAGCTCTTTAAGCTCTCTACCTAACTAGTAGTATAGTAGCCTAAAGGGTAGTATAGTGCCTAGCTTTAGGTCGATCGTATACTTAGCGCCGTCGATAGGTCTACTTCGTATTTCCTTTATTAGGTTAAGGACGTCGTCGAACTAATAGAACTTCTTTAGTATCGGAGTAGGCTCCTCGCCTATCCTACTTAGGCTAACTATAAATATAGCAGGTGCCTTCTAGAGGTCTTTAAGGAACTTATAAGCCTCTTAGACTTCGAATCGGCTAAAACGATCGTTACTATAACGCTATTTATTTATGCCGCTATCGACACTTACTCGTTATATACGTCGCTATAGATAGCTAAGGATAATATCGGGATCTAGTATATTATATACGTAGAAGATCCCTCTAGTTTTACGCTCGATCCCTAAGGAGTCTATAAGCCTTATACGTATATAGTACGTACCGTAATAATAACCTAGTTTACTCGTAAAGGTAGTAGCTAGCAGCAAGGCTACGTTCGGCTATAAGGGCAACTTATACTAGAGTACGAAGGCTCGTAATACTATATTAATATCTATAGTATTATCGAGAAGGAACTTAGCTAGCCTACGGCCCTTCTAAGACTTAACTTCTCCTCGTACTCGTACTATTAGTACGTATTATATAGGTAGGTACCCTATGCTATCTACTTTAGTAGCGGAGACTTACGTAATATCTCCGTCGCTTCTACTTTTTTCGACTTGCCTATAGCTACCTTATAGACCGCCGGCTTATTACTATCCTTATTCTTATTCGGATAATCCGAACAGATATAGCCTACCTCGTTATAACTATAATACCTAGGTTACTAGTCCTTGTCTTTGCCTTTACGCTTATCCTAAGAGTTCTTCTTCTTCGAGCTAGACCTATAACTGCCTTTAGAGGCATACGCGTTACTATCGACCCTCTTACGCTTTAACTACTAGTACGACGCGTCCTTATTATAGTCGCGTAAGCCTATATTACGTAGTATTAACCTTTCTGCCTATTTAAGGCGTCGTACTAGAGTAACGAGGTCGGCGCGCTTCGCTAGGATAATATAGTTCTTAATAATATCCTTCTATAGCGATAGCTTTAACTTTACGAGAAGCTAGCGAACTAACTACGCCTCGGTATAGTCGCCGAGCTATACCTCGAGGTTACTAAGGTCTATTACGAATTATCGTATACTCTAATTTTCGCCTTAGCGTATTATCTCGTATTTAATAGTTACGAGTAGCTAGCGGTTCGCTTAATCCCCGACGATATTATATAGGAACTTATAGAACTGCGCCTAAGTATACTCCGCTAGAAGTATACTAGAGTACTCGTTATACTAGGCTTCTTACGCTTCGCCTACGAGGAATATAATACTAGCGATTACTTTCTAGTATTCTATTATAAACTTCCTCGGCG